>JALIZH010032965.1:347500-947500 GCA_030522465.1 Rhipicephalus appendiculatus
AAAACCGAAGAGAAACAAAGAAGGCTGCCCAGCTCCGCACTTCCTTCAGGCTTGGCACCCCTAGTGCGAAGATGCCTTAATTTATTTTCATCACATTGCGCCTCGTAAGACATACATTGGTACAGCCATCGTTATTCGTAAAACTGAACGCAGAAGATAATCGTTGAGAAGCCCATTATTACGATCCACGGTGAACTTTCCAGAGATGCATGCGAGGTATCGCTCGGCATTATGCACTTTGGGATGCGAGCTGTTATCGGGTCTTGTTATCCTTAGTTCAATGTCGCAAAATATTTTTCGAAATAAAATAAAAATTTCCATAAGAAAGTAGGACATCCATAAGCTTTAGTTTTCTTTTTCGCAACGTCTTGATGCGCCGATTTGGCGTATGTTTGAAGACCCTCTATTTGCGCTAACAATACAATACACAGTAGCTTGAAGTTACCGTTTAAAACAATTTGCTAACACGGCAGATTGTAACGAAGTTCAGAGCACCTTTGAAGGCCCTTTCTCTGTGCGATAAGATTCGCGGCTCAGTCGTTCTCACCTTTTTGTACATCTCCAGGATGTTGCCGAAAATAATGTTCGGCGGAGGACCAGGGATGCCGCATTTCTTGAAAAAATTGAAGTGATCTCTCCGTTTCCTGCGACCGTTGGAGGTGAAGTAAATACCGACAGCTTCGCGTCTATTTTCGAATACAAGTGCAGAATTTCTTAAACATTTCAATCGCGTTTGGTTCCTGAATGCATAATTTTAAGCTTTAGAATGCTGAAGGAATCGTCCACGTTGAAATCACGCAAGAAAAAAAAAATGAAGTGGTTTACGCTTTACACTTGTCGAATGATCGCAAGTCATCTGTTTGTGGTGTAATAGGCCTGCGCACAGAAGGAGAAAGCGGGGGGGGGGGGGGGGGGGGCTTATCCCTAATGCCTTGCATTCTGGCTGTAAGGGCCTCAGGTGGACGCGAACAGAGGGGGGGAGTTTGGGGGGCTAGGGGAGGGGCGCTGCGGCTCAGCTTCCCCTCCACTCCAAACGGATAACCCGGCGCCCGCCTATATGTGGTACGCAATATCACGTCAACCGGTACGTTGGAAGAGTGCATTTATGCCCTTGGGCAAGACCATAATTCTTGGCCAGTAGGTATTACTAGGAAATACGAGATCAAAAAAAAAAAACATCAATTGCGTCTTTAACCACCTTTCTATGAATGGAAATTATTTTTGGTGGTGAGCCAATGCAGAACTATGATTCGCATAGACACTAGTTTGTGAGTAGGCACACTTCTGCGCAGCCAACGACTGCTTAGCATTAGTTCACGAGAGCAGCTGTTTCTTCACTCACATGAGCCAGTGTACGATGAACAGAAGCAGGGCGGCCACCGCAAGCTCCAGCATGTTGCGCTGATTCTGCAGAAAAATTAGTAAAAGCGAAAAGCGTGACAGTATGAGAAACTAAGACTGCATGAAAAAGTATAATATGGTCCTTCAGAACCATAATAATGTATGGTATATTAAATTATTATGGTCATAATGTTTTATGGTCGGCTCACCGTAAATTAAGTAGAATCGAAAGTCATTTCACGGAACCCGCAAAAGGTACCCGGTGTAGTGCCGTAAATAAATAACTAATATAAAGACTGAAGGCAAAGAGCGTAGTGTTTAAGTATGGTCACAATTCCTCGTGGCCAACCTACATGCGTCAACCATGTCACTTTTCTACGTGACACCCCTCAAGCACAAACCCTTGTGGAGCATCAGCACGGCCCTGCGCGATCACTGAGCTGCAACGACGATGATGAAAACTGAGGCCATTGTTTGACATTCTAACTCGCGCACCCAATTGGTTAGCGTTGATGGGAATTCGGCGGCAGCTGCCGCCAAAATCAGTCGGGAACCGATCGACGCAGAAAAGGATATTCCGGCGCCGAACGAGCCGCTCTAGACGCAGAATGTTGTCACAGAGGGAACCCGGCTTGATTTTTCGTGCCCTACGGCAGTGTGATAAAACTCGAACGGTTAAAATCGCGAAACATTTTCAGTGTGGCGACCAACAGGTAGCCCTTGCCGGTGTGAACATCGATCGCCGTTAATGTACTCGTGGGTCGTCAGTCGCAGACGGTCGTGCAATATCTCTCAATAGTCTTCGTGAATGCGCCTTTTTATATATGTGCATTTGCTACCCAGTAAACAAATTGGAATGCCTTCTTTCAGGGAGTATGCTGTCAAATAAATTTTAACATGTGTTGCCTAAGTATAACGTACGACGTGCACTACAAACCGTTGATGCTACCGACAATACATCTCATATACTAGGTGCCAATACGGGCTAAAGGTGCGACTACTCGCTGCTGACGGGGCCTATAAAGAATGGAACCATCGGCAAAATGTGTTTTCTCAACTTACGTTTCGCGAGGACACCTAAAAGGACGAGCGTCAACCTAGATGACGGTGACTATGGCGAGCTCCGCTTAAACGTCCCTGCTATTTATAATAGCCGCTTCCACGCGCGTATAACTCACTCAGATCGTCGTAAACCTTTTCAAAGGTATTTCATGGACAACACGGGGTAGGTATAGCAAACGTGTTATCAAGAGAGTGACCTTAACAGTGTTCGAGCCAGGTGCGTGGTTTCCGCTTTTTATTTATTTTTAAGACCGGATGAGGAGTGTTTAGCGCTTGAAGCAAATTGGACTGGCTGACTATTTGATATCGGGCTCGGAACTACGTTCTTAAAGCAGACGTTGTCGTGGAATATTTAAAGGCACGAATCCGAGACGAATTATATAAGAGCACTAGTATGACGCTCCACCGTGAATGGACTGGTGATACGTGCGAGGTATCGCCCAGCGCGATACAGCTTTAAAGGCGAAAGCCTCAGATGCCTCATCAAATGCGGAAATGGACCGGCGTCCCGCGTCGGCGTCTCCCGTTTTGCATAAAGGCCTGACCACAGGTACGCGTTGCAGCGCGTCAGCGCGTGGCTTTTTGACGCGGCGTCGCGCCCTCTCCCTGTGGAGAGAGAAGGCGCGTAGCTTCCCGTAGTCGCGCGTCTCTCTCTACATATGGGAGAGGGCGCGACGCGGCATCAAAAAGCCACGCGCTGACACGCTGCAACGCGTACGTGTGGTCAGGCCTTAACTGGCGTCTACACGAGTGAGGCAAAAAATCATTGCGTGATGACGTCCCCATATGACGTCGACATTGCGTCACAGATGACCAAAATTTGCGACGTCGCTACAACGTCACATGATGGCTCATCGCACGGCATCGAAGATTGGTCAGTGGTGGGCAGATCACGGAGGCAATGCAAAACTGGGTGAGGTGCCTGCGATCCCGGAGGCAATGGAAAACCATGTTAGGTGCAGAAAGCTTTCGGAGGGTGGCGGGGCACAGGAACGATACATCGACTGAAAAGAAAAGAAAGCCAGCTTCTTTGACCTACGCATGACCTACTCAACAGGCATTGATGTTATTCATGTCACGACCTGTACATCATATTCGTCATAAATTCGTGTGCTTCACCAGGCTAAAGGGACCCTGAAACGGTATTGACGGTATTGTGCAAGCGCATTGAGCCGGTAAAGCTAGTCCTAAGGATCATTTGCAGACCAATTTGAGCTCTGGGCGGCAAGTTTGGGATTTGTTACAGGGGTTTAAACGTTCGAATCGCTGCAGATCGCAGCGGCTCAGGCGAGCGAGTTTTCAATTTTCCTCTTGCATTCTACGTAGAATGTCGAATTATACGTTGCACCGGCGACCAATCCTTAATGGACATGTCCATTCAACGGTCACTGAACCTCCGAGCAACAGCCAACGTCATCTGCCTGAGTTACAACGTGCTACGTGTTGACGTGAGCTGCGCGACAGTGTTCACCTCGAGGTTCCTTTTCTCGGACACCATGAGTTGCCCTAGCTGCCTTGTGTGCTGCAGATCTACCGATTGGTGACTTGTAGAGCTGCGACATCGTGCAAGGCATGTAAGGCAACTGGCGAGCGGAGTAGCTTCAGCTCATCTGTGCACTGAGCGCTGGGGCTCTTGCAATCCGATCTGCGCCAGTATCCACGCGTCTGCGGCTGTAACTTCACCCCTGAAGAGACGACCACATTTCCCGTGTTTACGCTTATCGGGGATCGTTCTCAAATACTTTTTTGCTTTGTTCGCATAATTCCTGCGTTTGCATGCACACCGTATCAGATGGCAGCTTATCAGTGTGACTGTACGTCACACTTAGTCTTTCCTTCTTGTTTTTCCTGTCCCTCCCTTTCATATCACTCGCTTAAAGAAAGGCTCGGTATAAACCGCCTGCCCTGTTTTGGTTGGTGAAGCTCTAGCCACCATGACTGCCTGCTTCTTTTAGAGACACAATACACACACTCGGCTACTCCGCAGCGATATTCGAACTCTGGAAATCCAAGAAGAACGAATCCCAGGAAAATACTCAGAAATACTCGCGCACTACAGGAAGCAACGACGCCACTATTTCCCCTGCTCATAAAAGGCTGACTAGAGAGCGAACAGTGACTTGAAGAAGGCTCCTGGCAGGCGCCAATCCGCACGGTACACTACTCCACGCAATGTAACCCGGACAACTTCAGCAGGTAAAGTTTAATTCTCTCTCTGCAGAATATCAGCGCACAGGAGAATACGATGGATATGGCCTGGTAGTGCTGCGGCACCTAGCCGAGCAGATCTCAACCCCTCTGTGATGCGCTTCGTCTCCGTCTAGCGCGCCGCCGTCGCGAGCGACGGGTGCGTGTTTTTAAGGAGGAAAGACGGGGCTGAAAAATGCCCCCACCTCCCCGAAGGGAATCGTGAGGAAATGCGAATGCATTTCGCGCGCGCTTCACTCCATTTATATATGGTGGTTGTGGTTCGAAGAAGGAAAAGGCGCCTAATTTCTGCAGCCCGGTCGGGAGCACGGCGCAGCGCCAGTTTTTTTTTTTTTATCGCGGTAGCTCCGCTGAGCTCCCGCGATGCGAGCGCCCTCACGCGCCAGAGCGCGCTCCTCCTCTCCACTTTGCTAGGGGCGAGGATAAGCGCGCGCGCCCGCAGCTTTTGCTATGGGAGAGAGAGTGAGAGCGGAGAGATAACACCTGCCGGCGCGCGGACACCTCCTCAACCTATCCTCCTCCCCGCGGAACAACGCCGGCCAACGCCGGACAACGCCGGATGCCTGACATAGCCCGACTATGAAATGCATTCGCATTTAAAACATGGTCACTTATAATTGCCCGTGGCTGCCTTCACACATGGTGTGTCGCTGAATTTATTGTGCGGATGATTTCATGATGATTTCATGCTCGATGGAGGAGGCGTTTTTTTCGAAATAAACGTCAGCTGTTAGTAGCCACCTCTATGTTCACTGTCTCTGCTTCTCCGTCTCAGTTTTCTTCCTTTTTTTCGACGGTTTCGTGGCTTTCTTCGAATTTAATGATTTCATGATAGTATAACCTAAACGCCGACAAAATTGCAAAAATTGTTTCAGGGTCCCACTGATAAGCCGGCTATAAGAACACCGAAATTTGGGTGTCCAGATAGATAGATAGATAGATAGATAGATAGATAGATAGATAGATAGATAGATAGATAGATAGATAGATAGATAGATAGATAGATAGATAGATACGTTCACAGCTTGTTTGGTTCAGCAAGATATGCTTCGCATTTAAGAAATCTTACCATGGTCTCCTACATCCCGCGACAAAGCATAGAACTGTTATTGTATGCGTTGGCGACATAAAATGTGTACTTTTTAGATGCGAAGCATTTCTTAGCGAACTTCGGCGAGTTTGAGCGTATCTAGCTATGTATCTATCTAGCCACCTACGACTTTGTGCTCTCCTGGCCGTATCGTTGATGGGACTTATACCAAATTTGGTATGGCATAACATGACCGTATGACGAACATAAATGACTGGTCATATCATGAAAATCAAGGCTAACTTGTCATGAAAAGTATGATTTACATGCCACGCTCATGGCGCGCTCGCGGCCGTTTCGTTAGCTTGATATACACCAAATTTGGGATTGAGTGACGCGACTGTATGACGAACATAAATGACAGGTGGTAATATGCAAATAATGACGTGCATGTCATGAACAACATGATTTACATGCCACGCTCATGGCGCGCTCGCGGCCGTTTCGTTAGCTTGATATACACCAAACTTGGTATTGAGTGACGTGACTGTATGACGAACATAAATGACAAGTGGTAATATGGAAATCACGACTTGTCATGTGCGACATGACTTGCATGCAACGCTCATGGCCCGCTCGCGGCCGTTTGGTTGGCTTGATATACACCAAATTTGGTATTGAGTGACATGACTGTATGACGAACATAAATGACAAGTGGTAATATGGAAATCATGACTTGTCATGAGCGACATGACTTGCATTCCACGCTCATGGCGCGCTCGCGGCCGTTTCGTTAGCTTGATATACACCAAATTTGGTATTGAGTGACACGACTGTATATAATGAACAAAAGTGGCAGGTGGTGACATGAGAATCTTTGGCATGCATGTCATCTACAACGCCATTTACATGCCACGCTCGGTGCGCTTGCGTCCAGTTCACTAGCTTGATATACACCAAAATTGGTATTGCGCGACGTGAATCTATGACGAACATAAATGAGAGGTCCTAACATGTAAAAAATGACATGCAAATTATGTAAAGCATGATTTGCTCCTTCCTGGCTGCTTCGCATTACATCGATTCCTACAGTGCGTGGGATCTGCCGGCTTTTTTTTACAGCCTTCTCCACCCTTAAGATAACAAATTTATTGTATTGTGTTAACAACACTTTTGTATTTGTGTTTTATGTTAACACCCCTAATGTGCAAGCGCATTGAGCCGGTAAAGCAAGTCGAGGTTTCGAGGTTTGCGAGCCGCTTTGCGAGGGCTCGCAAAGCGGCTGCAGCACGACACCGCCCCGTGCGAATCTTTAATGTATTAAACTGATCTCACCTGACCGTTTTCTTTTTTTTTTTTCCAGTGCAAGGTAGTCAGTCATGATGAGTCCTGGTTAACCTCCCTGTCTTTTCCTTATCACTTTCTTCTCTTGCTGTCTTCGCTAACGACAATCTCGTTAAGTTGGCATGCACTAACGGTTAACGACCTCCAACACGTGCTGCATAAATAGCTCTGTCACATGAGCATAAGTTTTGTTTTAATAAAAGCGGATGTGATGAAAATGAGTTACTTCCTGTCGACGCCTCAGGCACGAACTGATCACACGTGTCATGATGTTTCCACAATTATAAACGAAGAGGTTGTTGCCTTTTCTCGAACACACCTAGGTTTCCGGCAGCGCTATTATTACCGCGAGACTATACGGAAACGTAAAGTGCTTTTTTTTTTAAATGCGAAGGCATTTCTTAGCGAACTTCGGCGACTTTGAGCGTATCTATCTATCTATCTATCTATCTATCTATCTATCTATCTATCTATCTATCTATCTATCTATCTATCTATCTATCTATCTATCTATCTATCTATCTATCTATCTATCTATCTATCTATCTATCTATCTATCTATCTATCTATCTATCTAGCCGCCTACGACTTTGTGCTCTCCTGGCCGTATCGTTAATCGGATTTATACCAAAATTGCTATGGCATAACATGACTGTGTGGCGAACATAAATGGCTGGTCATATCATGAAAATCATGACTAACTTGTCATGAAAAGTACGATTTACATGCCACGCTCATGGCGCGCTCGCGGCCGTTTCGTTAGCTTGATATACACCAAATTTGGGAATGAATGACGTGACTGTATGACGAACATAAATGACACGTGGTAATATGCAAATAATGACGTGCATATCATGAACAACATGATTTACATGCCACGCTCATGGCGCGCTCGCGGCCGTTTCGTTAGCTTGATATACACCAAACTTGGTATTTAGTGACGTGACTGTATGAAGAAAATAAATGACGAGTGGTAATATGGAAATCATGACATATCATGTGTGACATGACTTGCATGCCACGCTCATGGCGCGCTCGCAGCCATTTCGTTAGCTTTATATACACCAAATTTGGGATTGAGTGACGTGACTATATGACGAACATAAATGACAAGTGGTAATATGAAATCATGACTTGTCATGTGCGACATGACTTGCATGCCACGCTCATGGCGCGCTCGCGGCCGTTTCGTTAGCTTGATATACACCAAACTTGGTATTGAGTGACGTGACTGTATGACGAACATAAATGACAAGTGGTAATATGCAAATCATGACATGTAATGTGCAACATGACTTGCATGCCACGCTCATGACACTCTTGTGGCCGTTTCGCCAGCTTGATATACACCAAATTTTAAGGTGAAAGCCTTTAATGTCTCGTGCTCACGTCCGCCCGTCCGTCCGTCCCTCCAGCCGTGCCCTGGCACAGTGCCAGGTGGTTGCCGGGGCGCGCAAACGAACGCCGGTCGCGTTGGACTCTACACCGCTCGCGCTTTGCTTGCGTAGCGTCCCTGTGCCCAGCGTCTCTAATAATGCAAGGAGGGAGACGCGCGCATCACGTTCCATTCTGACCGAACCGTCTCAATGAGCACAGGCGTTCGAGGAACACACTTTGGAATTGACAAGGTATCCGTCAATTTAAACGCTGGAACGCGGATGGCGTCTGCACGATGCGCAGAGCGCGAGAACACGAACGCATGCGAAACGGAGGCAGACTGGTCTCGCGTCTCGCTGGGATTCGAGGTAAAAAATTAAGCGAACATAAGTGGCAGGTGGTAACATGAAAATCTTGGCATGCATGTCATCTACAATGCCATTTACATGCCACGCTCATGGTGCGCTTGCGTCCAGTTCGCTAGCTTGATATACATCAAAATTTGTATTGCGCGACGTGACTGTATGACGAACACAAATGACAGGTCCTAACATGTAAATAATGACATGCATATTATGTACAGCATGATTTGCTCCTTGCTGGCTGCTTCGCATCGCATCGATTCCCACAGTGCGTGGGATCTGCCGGTTTTTTTTACCTCAATGACGCCAAGTGCTGGATGCGAGAGCTTCAACACCGACGTAGACCCTCAGCCGTGTTCGTTCTTTCTACAGAATCACGCAGACCAATCAACAGCAACGGAATTTCAGTTTGGACAGGTTCTCAATAAATAAGAAAAGTCCGCCGCGGTGGTATAGCGGTCAGGGTGCTGGGCTGCGGACACGAAGGTTGCGGGTTCAATCCCGGCTGCGGCGGTTGCATTTCGATGGAGGCGCAATGGTAGAGGCCCGTGTACTGTGCGATGCCAGTGCACGTTGAAGAACGCCAGATGGTCGAAATTTCCGGAGCCCTCCACTACGGCGTCTCTCATAATCATATCGTGGTTTTGGGACGTTAAACCCCGGATATTATAAATAAATAAGAAAAGCATTTACCACCTGCGCAAGCTTCACAGTACCCTAAGGCCGGAAATTATATGATTTCCTGTTAGTGACAGCTCAGCTCCTCCCGGTACTTCGTTTGATCTTGAAGCTCAGCCAACGTCAATTTCCTCCTCTTCCTCCTTGCGCCTGCGTCATCGGAGCAACGGACATGCGCAGGGTCGGTTTTTTTCTCCTCTCCCACGCACTCTTCTACGACGGTCGGCGACAGCCAGTAGACCGCGGGCGCGCGCGACTCGGCGCTTCAATTCCTGTCGCTTGAATCCTGCGCAATGTGGAGAGCGTGCCCCTGCTTGCCACGCGCAGGCGCGCCGACGCGCGTGACACCGCCGGCGGCACGCTTTCACACAACGGTATGGTTTACACGCCATGGCCGTAGTGTTCCTGTGGCCGTTTCCTTAATTTGATATATCCAAAAATTGGTATGATGAGACATTTCTGCACGATCAACATAAATGACGGTTGGTAATATGAAAATCATGACGTGCATATCATGTGCATCATGACTTGCATGCCACGCTCATGGCACGCTCGCGGTTGTATCGCTAGCTTGATATACACGAAAATTGGTATTGAGTGACGTGACTGTATGTCGAACATAAATGACAAGTGGTAATGTGGAAATCATGACACGTCATGTGTAACATGACTTGCATGCCCGCTCATGGCACGCTCGCGGCCGTTTCGCTAGCTAGATATACACCAAAATTAGTATTGCGTGACGTGCTGTATAAAAAAACATAGGTGGCAGGTGGTAACATGAAAATCATGACATGCATGTCATGTACAATGCCATTTACAAGCCATGCTCATGGTGCGCTTGCGTGCACTTCGCTAGCATGACATACAACAAAATGGGTATTGCGCGACGTGAATGTCTGACGAACATAAACGACAGGTGGTAACATGAAAATCGTGATATACATGTCATGTACAACATGATTTACATGTCATGCTCATGGTGCGCTCGCGGCCGTTTCGCTAGCTTGATATACACCAAAATTGGTATTGCGTGACGTGACTATGACGAACATAAATGACAGGTAACATGTAAATCATGACATGCATGTTATGTACGGCATGATTTTCTGCTTGCTGGCTGCTTCGCATTACATCGATTCCCACAATGCCTGAGATCTGCCGGTTTCTTTCTTTCTTTCTTTCTTTCTTTCTTTCTTTCTTTCTTTCTTTCTTTCTTTCTTTCTTTCTTTCTTTCTTTCTTTCTTTCTTTCTTTCTTTCTTTCTTTCTTTCTTTCTTTCTTTCTTTCTTTCTTTCTTTCTTTCTTTCTTTCTTTCTTTCTCAATGCACAATGGTCCCTCCTATAGCTGTTTAGTTCCTCCATGCCATGTATTGAATCTTCATTAACATGCTTAGCAGCACAACATTTGCATTGCTACAGCAACCTGGTTAACCTCCCTACCTTTACTTTGCCCTTCTTATATTGCTACGGGCAACAATGACGGTCACGTGTTCATATCGATGCAGCAATGAAATGTGGGAACGTTAAATGACCAGTCACCGCGATAAAAGACCAGATTACCCTACAAGACCACGATCGAGAGGGCATCAGTTATTGGGGAACGGCGAATACAGATACGCATTTGACCGACACACCTGATTCGAGGGCCACCTTGCTGTACGCGCGCCCGCGCCGAGTTTTAGATGCGAAGTAGCTTATGAACGAGGCTTGTCCCCCCCTGCGCGGTAGCCACGCTAGTGCGATGACGATGACGCTGCCATCACGGCACAGCACATGCAAGGTAACCATTATACGCCATGACGATGACGCTGATGACGATGAAGAATAAGCGCGTTCCAGACCACACATTCTCTTTCTGCCATCACGGCACAGCACATGGAATGTACCCACTATATGTCATAACGATGACGATGACTCTCATGACGATGCCGCCGCCGTAGCCAGCCACGCTAGTACTCGGAGCGCCCACTAGATGGCTCTGCGGTAGAGCACTCGCTCCACTCGGCGTGTGCTCTGGTTCTTTCTCTTTCTCATACATGCAGCGTAGTAGTATGAATGAAGACACGCGTAGGCGGAGGCGAGGGCTCGCAAAGCGGCAGCAGCATGGCAGCGCCGGCAAGCCGACCCGGAGCTTCGGGCTCGAGAAGCTGAAGCGAGACGCCAGCGCCGACGAGTCGACCCATGGCTGCTTCGCATACTACTCACGGTTCCCTTTACGGGGAGATGTGCACGATTTTTTGGCGTACAACGCTGCTACGGAAAGCTGCGAATTACAAAATATTTACTTAAAAATTCACGCAGAATTTCATTTGGGAGTTGTCTTAAGTGGTGCGTAAAGCGTTGAGCTTTGTTATATAGCTCGCCGTTTTTCCTACAGACAACGTTGTTTTTGGGCAACGTCGGCACGGCGTGGTTTGTCTTTTTCTATAGCGTTCGTCAGTGCTGTAACAGCCTCATAAAAGGCGAAACCCGCGACGGCCGAAGCGTGTGTTCGGTATCAAATTCTCGCAGTAAAAGATTTCCTGCTGTTTACAATTCGACTGCATTCTCGAGAAACCGTTTCTGAAATATAAATTTTCTTCCATCGTTATTTTTCAGCACATGGTGACCCATGGACTGCCTCACGAAAAAAAAAATATTTGAGACCAGTCTTGTTTAAGTAGCTTACCCGAATAACTTAAGCGTTATTAGTCGCAATAAGCGAGACAATAATATGGGTACCATATAGCAAAGTCATAAAACATTTTCCCCTGCGAAGCACAATATAACGGCTAAAGTTCTAAACACGATGACTTGACGCCTGGCAAAGCTTTGCGGCGACGAGAGAAGAATAGCCCACGTTGACTTCTTGTTCGGAGGCGATCCTCATATTCGGTCGAAGTTCTTTACCCTCAACTAGACTTGTTAACCTTCAGCAAGCTAGAACAGTTACACGAGTAGGTATTTCCGAACATAACGATGAACCTATAGTAGCCTGTCGAAGTAGCGCCGGTCCATGGCGGGCCGCTAGCGAAAGGTTTGCGGGCCGCGTGTTTGATACCCCTGCTGTACATCTTGTCCCGCAGAGGGTTTCTTTCCATTAACACGGAATTCAACGAAGTCTTCATCGATAGAGTTCTTGAACGTTTGTTTTCACCGCCGCTACAACGCGTTGACATGATGCGCACGTACTCCCTTTGTGCGAGCGTGTTGGTTGACCTGACTTTTGAAGATTCCTTGGACTGTTTAAGTAATGCATGTATCTTGCGTGTATGTGAGTTTAATTAGAAAGTGATTGATCCTGCTATGAATAGTGGAGAAGTGTTAGTCGCAATATTTTTGTTCATCAAAGAAAAAAGGAGCGGTTGCTTAACCAAGTGGTTAAAACACTCGCCTTCTAATTGCGGGGGCTCGGTTTCGAACCCAGCCCCACCAAAAAATATTGTTTAATTTACGGCGATGGTCGTCTTACGTCACAGAGGGTCGGACGGGCAGTTTTTTTGTTGAGTCAGCAAAGGCCCACGCATTTAAAACGGGAAGTTTACCTAATGAAGCTAGCATATTCTTTCCTCTCCTTAGTGCACAGCCTACCGTCGCGCTTAATAGTCACATCTATTATCCTCTATTTATAACTTGGTCATTACAAATTACCCACGCCTATGGTCTCTATTGACAACGTATTTTGTGATAGTCCGGCAGTGTCTTCCTGGGAACACTTGACTGGGCTTAGCAGGGATGAGACCCTTCAAGAAGGGCTCCAACAATCTCAGCTGTATTCCGTGCTCCCGGCACGAACCAATTTTGTCCTCGCAGTGCCTCCAACTGTTCCGTACTAAGCTCCCTGTCGCGACAAGGGCGACACTGAGATTGAGCTCTCGAGAGCATTTCAGATACAGCAGGCCAATGCAGCATCGTGGTGTTGGAAAGAAATGTAGGCGAGATCCAGTCGAGCGTTACGACGTCTACAGGCGCTGTTAATGAAAACCAGCAGATTGTAACGCCAAGGAAGGCATGGGGAAGGTTAATTGTACAGTTTTAAAGTGTATTGTAGTAGTTGTCATAAAGATTTGAAGAAAGTAAAGTGGACCAAAAAGACAACTTGCCACCGGCAGGGACCAGAACCTGCTGATTAACGTATCCTATACTTTTCTTGGCTTCATTATCTGAAGGTTTTCATTGAGGTTTTTTTCAAACAAAGAAACGAGCCCTCAAGAATTCCCCTCTTTCATTCCACATACGCACACTGTGCCACACAAGTCCGGACAGTCCATTAGTCATAACGTGATGTGGTGAACCGCACATACGACTGTACAAGTGGTCACAATTTACAAAGTAGTGACAGAGGACGTCAGCAGTACATTGTCGATCATGTCAGTACGTTATCGTGTTCAAGTTCAAATTTATTGTTATTGCTTGGTCGATGGAATGGGTTTACGTAGTATATACAGCATTGTCTTTTAAGAGCTGAGCTCTTAAAGGGGCCCTGCAACACTTTTCCAAGTAGCCATGGAATGGATTCACTAAAGGAGCTTATTGCCTCACAAATTCACCGCCGCAAAAATTTTTAGAATCCGCCCAGTACGAGCGGAGTTATAAAGATTTGTCGCACGCTGCTATTGCAATTCTCTCTTCTCTCGTCCCGACGAAAGCGCTGGAAGCTAAAGCAGGGAGGGATAGCACAAGGAAAGAAAATACGTCACGCGCGCCTCGTGAACCTTGAGCACTGTTTCTCTCCTTGTTTTTTTTTTTCTTTGAATACACGGCATTTCAATTGCGATTGCGCGTGCACGCGTGGACAAGTCGCGGCCTCCCGCGGCGGTCCCAGTAACGACCGAGCGCGCCATGCTCAAATCAGCCAATGGCCTGATACAATAGCTCTGACGAGTAATTTTTGGGCTTGTAGCGTCATTTGTCGAGAGAAGAGAAAGCAATTTTTCAGCTGACTTTGATAATCTATTGGGAATTCCAGGTCGCGTGTTGCGCTACAATATTTGGCTCGCGTGTTCTCGGGAGCCTCGACTACCGATCGGCAGCGTTTTCTGCCCATGCTCAAAAAGTGTTGCAGGGCCCCTTTAAAGCTTTTCGTTGCGCCCGGTATTGCGAGCACAAATTGTCATCATCATGAACTGGTACGCGTTCGCTTCGTCCTGAACTTCGGCCTCGTCACCAGAACACGTGCACCGATTTGTCCGGCGTGGAAAGCAATAACTATGATGAGCGAGTTTGTTACAGTCACGTAATACCAGGTAACAAGTAGCCAAAGGACTAAAGTCGCGCTAAAAATCACGTAACAACTAGTCACGTGACAAAAAACATCACGCAACTAGTCAAGTGTCTAAAAATCACGTAACACCATGTAACATCTAGTCACGTCACTAAAATCACGTAACATCACGCAAAAGCCGCGCGACATCTTCCCGCCAAACCACGTAAAAGCTAGTCACGTGACATGTTCCCGCCAAAACCACGTGACACATGCGTAGTGGGGAGAATAGACCGAAACCGGAGAGTAGCCAAGTCTAGTCATCCTAATACCACTAGCAAAAACTTAACATTTTAAGCAAAAGCATGGCGTTACTAGCAAAACTTAGGAAGGTCGAACAGTACCTCCGCTGCTCGACCCAGCCTTGTGCGGGTAGTGCAAGCTGCGCACTTGTTTTTTCTTCTGCGCTGTTCGTCACATCATACTTAAAGTAAGTAACGCCAAACTTAGATCCGCTCCTGTCGTCATAATGTAGCAGAATCCTCGTACCCTAATCCAATCGCCAGCCACTACAACAACTTGCGATGCCCGTGGGACGCAGGCTCGTGGCGAACATTTGTAAACGCAGAATCGCTCACATTCTACGAGCACGTACCTTTCTCAAGTGTCACTTCAATGAAACGGAGCGATAACTGTCCACGTCCGAGATGGTTCACGACGCACTTGTGGATGACCACTCAGCCGTTATGGCGAAAGCGCCTGTTCAGGCTAAGACGGGTGAGCGAAACCCTGCGTGCGCATCTTTTGACTGATACAGGTGGATGAGACACGATCGCTGGCGCCCCCTATACCGGCCGCGTCAATGGTCAAAGGGGCGCCGACACACGCACGATATGACGTCCTTTGCAAGCGTTTGCAATATCACCGGATAAGCGACGTGTCTCGCCGTCGGAAATTCGGTCGCCGACATTGATCACCTCTCCGGAGGTCAAAACAATTCCGTACTAAAAGTCCATCAGACCCGGTCCGGTAAAACTGACGGCCGGATGCGAACACATTGAATCACGACGCTATAAAACTGTACGTCATCGTAATGACAGTTTATATGCCAGTTTAGTAACGCAGCTGGATGTCTATACTTGCCCGGTGTAAGCGGGAAACGTGTTAATTAGTTAATAGAAGCTTTCCAAAGAGGTTGTAGAAGTTTACTACGCCATGATATTTTGAAAGCGTTCGGATGGTTGGTTCCTTGCTTATGTTCGGGCATTAAAAAAAGTCACAGTTTCGCCGCCAAGGGCGAAGCAATGAATGCGATAGCAAGAAACTGAAATGTCACAACGAAGATCGACGAGCAGCTCGATACTTCCAGGTTCCCGCTGAAGCACAAAGAAGGACGATCGAAAAGGACGCGCAGGTATACACAGGATAAGCGTGAGCTAACAACTATCACAGTTGTCACGCCTTTATGTTTGAGCAACGCGCTCCAAGTGTCAACAACGCAGAACCCGACACTCTTAGATATTTCTTCTTCTTTTAAACCGCGGCTCGCGGAATGACCCTCTACGTCTCCTGCCAGGCGGTGTCGTCTGACGCCAGATGTGGGCGGTGTTTTTTTTTTTGTTATTGCGATAGCAATTATATGGACACTCTCGGCTGGTTTTTGCCGTCGCCGTTGCCGTCGCCGGTACCGCCGCCGTCATGTACCGTATATGTATATGTATCTATATATTTGTAAAAACCACAAAGAAAAAAAACCTTCCCCATCTCCCGCTAAAGGGAACCATGTGTGGATGCGAAGCAGCGGGGAGATGGTTAGCTTGAGCGAGAGAAACGTCGCCGCTCGCGTTTCGCGGCAGTGGCCCGGGCGCTCATCGCGGCGCTGCACAGGAGAGAGAATGAGGCGCGCGCGCTCCGTCATTTTCATACCGCGGAACTACCCTGGCGCCCCCCAGCGGGGTATGCAGCTGTAGCACCACCTGTCGTACGCGCCGCTCCGTAGAGGATTCCTAGAGGAGAGATCGGGGGGGGGGGGGGGTGTAGGAGAGGAGAGAGAGGGGGGAGGGGACGCGCATGCGTTGTGGGGTGTGGGAGGCGGGAGCCGCTTCCGTAGAGTAGAGGATTCCTAGAGGAGAGAACGGGGTGAGCGTAGGAGAGGAGAGAGGGGGAGAGGACGCGCATGCGCTGTGGGGATGTGGGACGCGGGCGCCGCTCCGTAGAGTAGAGGATTCCTATAGGAGAGAAAGGGGGTGAGCGTGGGAGAGGAGAGAGAGGGGGAGGGGACGCGCATGCACTGTGGTGGTGTGGGACGCGGGAAGGAGGGACAGCGCGCTTATCTCGCGGTGGGGGAGAATCGGGCTTTCGCCGGAACGATTGCGTTGTAGTTACCGAGCGCACGAAGGTCACTTCGCTCGCGGCAGTCCCCCCCCGTTTGCGAAAAGACCGCGCTTTTCGAATACAGCGAAGTAACAACTGTGACACTTGTTAGTTCGCGCTCGTCTGTACCTGTGAATACGTTTCGTGCGTCGTTTTTGTTTGAGCAGCGCGTTAAGTGTCGAGCTGTGAACGTTGTTAGTTCTGTCTCATCCTGTGCGTGTTGTTTTCGTGCGTCATGTGTGCATGAGCAGCGCGCTGCACGTTTCGACCTGCTTGCCATTCGTCCCTTCACATTCCAATTTGTTGCTATCGCATTCATTGCTTCGCCTTGTGGCGAAACTGTGACTTTTTTTTTTCGTTCCACATCACGAGTGGGTACAGAAAGGGGCCCCCCTTTTTCGTGCGCGTCTCAAGGGCAGTTTTCAAATTGAAATAAAATGTAGGAGCGTTCCATGATAGAAAACACACTGAAGCTCCTGCGAGATCTGCATACCGCCAGCGGTAAATGGTGTCTATAAATAGCTTGCCGTTATTATTTCGGTGCATGCATTGCGTGTGGCTGAGTGGTCTAACGCAGCGCACTGCGGAGCGAGGGGTGCCTTGGAATTTTTCCCCGGGTGGGTGCCTTGGAATTTTTTTTCTTCTGATTTATCTTTCTTTATGCTTTTTTTATATATATACATAGGCAAGGTGGGGCAAAATGCGACAAAAATGTGAAAATAGTCAATATTTATTTTTATTTCACTCGTTACCATTAAACATCAATGCAGAAACTTTCCTTTGGGTAAAAGGTATGTGCTACATAAATATGACCATTTTGTGAGCGTTCAAAGGTATATTTTAAAAATAAATAAAAATGCTCCAGATAACGTGAAAAAAAGATTCATCCCTACAGCTTTTGCAGTACAAATACTTGAATTTCACTCCGTGGACCCTTACGCAGTCTTAATGAGCCCGGTCCTTGCACTCCACGCATTGAATCCAGACAGAACCCGGTGCTGTGTTGCTCCGAAACTCCTTGCAGATCAAACAACGCCAGTCTTTCTTTGTGCTAATGTTGTCTTTTGTTGAACGCTTGCACTTCATTGGTTATTCAACGATTGTAGGCTAGATATGTTCTGACCTATCTTCATCGCCTCTTTTTGCCGTTTTGATGCAGAGCTGCTCAGGCGTTTCGTGACTTTTAACTTCGTCAGCCGGGCTTTGTGAGCAATGAATTTAAAACTGTGCTAGATTCGGATTTTCTAGCACCTGTTTTTTTTTATTTCGGTATTGGAGAAATGTCATTAAAACACGATCTCAAGAAGTGTTTGTGAACGACTTAACTTGGAGATTTTGGCAATTTTTGAGAGTATCCTTGGGAACGCGGAACAACCTCGATGCAGCGCGAATGGAGGGAGTCATGTCCTGAAGAGCAATCAGTGCTTTTTCATGCCGCTTTCCTCCCAGGAATCTCTATATGATATTTTCTTGTACGTCAAAACCTTCCTAAACAAAGAAATATAATATAGAATGAGTCTAAGTAAATTTTTCAATTAATGAGACACTCTCTAAGGCAATTCGATGCCTTTTTGTCGCGTTTTGCCCCTCTCACAAGCCCGAATTCAAAAAACTTTCTGCTCTGTCCCCGGGCACCAAGTGACCCAAACTTTTGGTGGTATGTAGGTAGTAGTCTAAAGTAACAAAATAAAAACTTACGTGTTTGTACTGACGCAGGAGTAGCGTCATGCACGGATCCGAAAATTTGGCCGAGCAGAATTTCGCCCCTTTTTGACGGGTCACGAACACACTGACACCAGCGGCGTAATTTTTCCCGCAAGTACGATGTGAGCGATCTTCAACTTTTAAACATAAAAAGGTGTACAACTAACAGCACCTACCGCTGAAATAGAGAAACAAGGAAAAGTACTTTTTGTATTAGCTGTAGAGGTCGGCAAAGTCAAAATTTCGCGTTTTGCCCCGCGTTTCATTTTGCCCCGACTTACCCACATATACATATCCGGGGCATGACGGCGACGGCGACGGCAACAAGCAGCCGAGTGTGTCCATATAATTGCTATCGCAATAAAAAGACCGCGACGTCGGTGGCAAATCACTTAAGACGAACTTGTACACGTTGAATTAAGAACCATAGTTAGTGTACTAACGGAAATGCTTGAACGCTATTCCTGCGTATGCTGGAATGAAAGAAAGAATTTTTTTTTCGAGGAACTCGTTTCTTTGTTAGACGCAACTAAATTAACCCTACAGGCAATTAGGTCGAGGAAAGCATACGGGACATTATTTGTTGCTTTAACAGCGAAGCTATTCTCGGTGGAGCCTTTCATGTCCGGGATCCTTGGTAGCGCTTGTGGGCACCATAAACGGGTGTGCGCCACATGCACCACGGGCATTGGGTAAATCCCACTACTCACCACTGGTCAACTAAAATTGAAGGCAACAGTTAGCCCTACAAACGGGTATGTGCCACAGAAATCTGCGCGGGCTATCAGAAAACTATCATCATCATAAACGCGTATGCGCCACAGAAATTGGGTGAATCCCGCTACGCACAACGACTACTAAAAAGGAAAAAGTCAACAGTTAGCCCAAAAAATGACGTGCGCGATACCATGGTCCCAACACTGTCATGTGATACTTACCTACAAGCCTAACAAAGAGTGTTTAATAAAGAACAGTGATACAATATATTGGAGCATAATAAGCGAAGCCTTCTTTGTAAACCTGTGTATAGACGATTTTCCGCAGCGGAGCACGGGCGCTGCCATGTTTGATCACGTGACCGTAACTGGCCTTCCCCCAGCCAGTTGCCCCAGCCAACGCATTGGGCCAGCGAAGCGGCCGTGGCCGTAAGCGCCAGCACCTGGGCTTAGGAGCCAACATGGCAGCACCCATGCAGACGCGACCGCCCGCTTCGATCCGAACTCGCGCTCGCTACTCACCCGCTGTCTTCACAGCAATAAATAAATGGTGAAATCAGTATCGCTTCGTGTCATCTCACGCTGGGGACAAAGCATCAGGTACGTTCTGTCTTTATTATCGCGATTAGCTGTGTTTGTTTAGCCATGCCTGCTAAGCCTTGTCTCCGAGAATTTGAGAATGAATCTTGAAGACGCTGCAAAATGCCGACGAATACATTGCTCTCAAAGCTTCAGGACGTAAATATAAAGCAAATAAATGCGTAGTTTACGAACTTACGGGCCACACAGCGAAGGACGACGACGTGATAAATTCGAGGCGGAAGGGAACTGCATCCACAGGTGTCGCCATGTTGACTTTTCCGGCGCTGCCGTCTGCTCGTTTTTACTCGCGTGCGCGCAGACGCCGAGCAGACGACGCGACGCGGATCGAGACATATTGAGCAGCGCTGCCAAAGGCCATGGCAGGGAGATGGCCGCGGTAGGAGACGGCCACGGCGCAGTAGTGGCGCCATCTAGTTTTGATTAAACAAACCAGCTGCGGAAAATCGTCTATAAGAGTGGTATGGCCAAGATGCAATAAAACTGTGCTACCACCTGAAAGCTTAACAAAGAGTCTTTAATAAAGAGTAGTCATACAACATATCTGAAAGACTTGCAAAACGTAAACATGAGTTAGCCTGACGAAGTGAATGGCACCGGCTTCGCTGTTTCATCGGTGTCCGCGAAGTGGAACTGGTTGAGTTTTTTAACGGTAGTGTAGTAATTGTCACATATCGGCACGAATTAAAGTGGATGAAGAAACACCCTTTTCATTCGTTAGATCCGAACCCACAACCTCCGAACTACGTTCATGCTGTAACGTTCCTTTGACATATTAATTCTGGCGCAAAGCTAAAAACATGAAAAAATACAGAGGGAAGAGACAAAGTCTTTTTCTGTCTTTTTCTTGTTTTTTTTTCATGTATTTAGCTTTGCACCAGCATTAATACATTTAGCAAACTCAGGCACCAACTCGCCCAAGAACAAGGTTCTCCTTGAGTACTTTGACACTTCATCAAGCGAATCATCATGTAATGATCGCATTGCCATTAATGCGCATGAACTTGCTTTTGTACCCATAAAATACCAACAAAATGCCCTGCGTTCTTTGCAGCAGCGGTGGAAGCGTATCGCACGGCGACATGTGCTTCGGTGCTTCACTGCAAAACTTTGAGCTACATCGCCTATTATTACACTTTACCGTATGGCAGTACAGTACTGCGGTGAAGCTTACTAACGCAAGTTTGTCGTTATCGGGTGCAAACGAAATTCTTCTTGCTGGGGGCACTAACATTTTAAAACGCACACCTTGCTCCTCTTTAAAAGCGCAATTGTTAAGCGCCTGTTCCTGTGTTGAGCAGCGTTGGCGTCGTCGTCAGCGGCAGAGTGAACGAGGACGAAATACAGCGATGGCGAGGAGAGCGCAAGAAGGAGGGAACGACAGTTGCGAGACGACAGGTTCCGCGGCGGCCACTCGCAATGCCACAGCGGTGTGCGCCGCCATGCGATCGCTGATGACGCCATCACTAAAGTATGCGGCGGGGGCGCCCACCGATACCACATTGGAAATAAACCTCTGCATGAACGGAGGCCTTTCTGCGGCAGCTGTTGTGGAACTCGCCCACGCGCTGCCTTTCGCGGTCTCCCGGTTAGCGAGGCAGTCGCATTACGCTCCTTCTGCGGTGGTTCATGTGAAATGAGCTGCACGAAATTGTCCGCACCACTTTCGCTACTCATGGCGCGGTATGCGACCGTACATACACATATCTCTCTGAAATTGTTTGCCTTAACTTACCCCAAAATCAAAACAACTAAACAGCTGTGCTCAGTATTCGCATTAAGTAGTACCTTAATTGACGGTGAATTTTTATCTATTGTTTTCACTGCCCTTGAGGTTCAATGCTCCGCTTAAAAGCATCTGGCGGAACAGTGCCGTTTTATTGCCATGAGCATTTCCCGTGACTCAATGTTATCGGCCCCAATCAGGACAAACACAGATGCTCGGCAAAGCACGGCGCCGCGTTTATTGAATGCGAAGCGTTTCATAGTGAACTTCCGCTATATTGAATGTATCTATCCGGCTATAGTTCAGCAAGACTTGATATTCGGCAAGATGGTACATGGCTTTTGGGGGGCATTAAAGCGCAAAAATAGACATTGTCATTGATCGATAGCAACTCTCCTGTGTTTCTCAATCTATGCGAGTGTCTATTTTTCCGCAATGCAAAAGCACAATTCCGCCTACGACATTGTGCTGTCGTAGCGATTTCGTTAACCTGATGTTAGCGTATTGCACGGGCTCGGGCCTACCAGAAAACCCGAGCCCGGGTGCTAGGCCGGGTAAAGTAGTTTTTACAACGCGCCCCGGCCGGGCTCGGATCTGAAGCTCCAGGCTTACGGTCGGACCCAAGTTTGAGGTGGCAGGCTCGCTTTGTTTTGTTTTAGCCTTCAAATTCGGGCCAGCCTTCGTCTTTTTTCAGTTCTTTAGACTTACGTGGCGCATACAGATATGTTCCACATATTTTATCTAAAAAAATAAAGATGCTGCGTTTATGTGGGGCAAGCTAGTTCGCCATGGTGGTCTAGTGGTTATAGCACTCAAATGCTGACCGGAAGGTCGCGGAATCGAATGCCGGCCGCGGCGGCAGCATCTCGATGGAGGCGAAATGCTAGAGTCCCGCGTGCTTATGTTTAGGTGCATGTTAAAGAACACCAGACGCTCAAAATTTCCGGAGCCCTACACTACGGTATTCCTCCTAGTCATATTGTGGTCTTCTAACGTAAAACCCCAACAACTGTTATGATTATTATTATTATTATGATAATTGCTATTATATTATTAAATGCGAAGCATTTCTTAGCGAACTTCGGTGATTTTGAGCGTATCTATCTATCTATCTATCTATCTATCTATCTATCTATCTATCTATCTATCTATCTATCTATCTATCTATCTATCTATCTATCTATTTATTTATTTATCTATCTATTTATCTATCTATCCTCCCGCTGCATTATCAAAGTGACTCAATGCCTATGGAGCCACCGTGGAAAATGCCTTCGTGGTCAATAGTCACTTTCGTGCCTGGGGTCAAGAACAAGAGACGTACACCCGGACCAGCACTAACGTACTTCACTTTGCAGCACGTGGAAAATAGCTACAGAGCTCGCCGACATATTTACACTGACGGCTCTGTTACGCCTACATCATCCGCCATTGGTGTTTGGATTCCATCTGCCAATGTCACCATCTCTGCCACTCTCAGTCACTGCACCTCATCTACAGCCACTGAACTGGCCGCACTACGGGCTGCTTTTAACTACATCGTTGACCAGAAAGCTGACTCTTGGGTCATATTTACCGACTCAAGAGCGGCGCTGCAGTCTCTGAAGTCTTCACGCACGCAGGACCAACTCGTCATGGAAATAAAACGCCTGTGCAACAAAGCCTGCGACCTCCAGCACCGCATTGTTCTGCAGTGGATACCTGCCCACTGCGGAATACCAGGTAACGTCCGGGCTGATGATGCTGCCAAAGCTGGACATGACGCCTCGAGAGATATCATCGAGATACCTTTGTCGAGAAAAGACGCTGCGGCACTTGCATCGGCACACGCTTGGCGCCTCCAGCGATCCCTCTGGACAGACGCCAGTCATCAGTATGGGCCTCTCTACAAGATCGATCCATAGTGTGAATTCGATATGCCACGAGACCTCAACAGGCAAGACGAAACATGCTTGCATCGCATTAGATTAAACGTCGCATACACCAAGTACTTCAGGAACAAGATTGGACTGTCGGACTCACCACTGTGTGTCCGATGTAATGTCCCAGAAAATCTCAGTCGTGTCCTCTGTGAATGCAGGCTATACGAACCAGAGAGACAGTCTCTAAAGGTGGCCTTAAAACTCCAACGGGACTCTAACTTGGAGTTAAGACATATTCTGGGCCCATGGCAAACCCGCTCCAGTGCATTACACGCCACAAAAGCGCTGCTGAATTTCTTGCGGGCCACGAGCCTGAATGAAACTTTCTAAATAGTGTACTCTACGTGTGTGTGTGTGTGTGTGTGTGTGTGTGTGTGTGCGTGCGTGTGTGTGTGTGTGTGTGTGTGTGTGTGTGTGTGTGTGTGTGTGTGTGTGTGTGTGTGTGTGTGTGTGTGTGTGTGTGTGTGTGTGCGCGTGCGTGCGTGCGTGCGTGCGTGTGTGTGTGTGTGTGTGTGTGTGTGTGTGTGTGTGTGTGTGTGTGTGTGTGTGTGTGTGTGTGTGTGTGTGTGTCTTTGTGTGTCTGTGTGTGGTATGTGTCTATCAGTGTATATATCATAATCATCACCCAGCCCCTGGAGTAGCATGTCAGGCGAAAAGCCAGGCAAACATCTCCAGCTCTTCATTAAAATAACTCTCTCTCTCTCCTACGACTTCTTGCTCTCCTGACCGTATCGTTAGTAGAATGTATACCAAAATTGGTATGGCATAAGATGACTGCATGACGAACATAAACGACTAGTCATATCATAAAAATCTTGACTTATTTGTCATGAACGACATGGTTTACATGTCATGGCCTTGGTGCTCTTGCGGCCCTTTCGTTAGCTTGATATATACCAAAATTAGTATGACGAGACATTTCTGTATGGCTGACATAAATGACTGGTGGTAATATGAAAATCATGAGATTTACGTCATGTACAGCATGACTTGCATGCCATACTCATGGCGCTCTCGCGGCCGTTTCGCTAGCGTGATATACACCAAATTTGGTATTGTGTGACATGACTGTATGACGAACAGAAATGACAAGTAGTAATATGGGAATAATCACATGTCATTTGCAACATGACTTGCATGCCACGCTCATGGCCGTTTCGCTAGCTTGATATACAACGAATTTGCTATTGTGTGACATGACTGTATGACGAACATAAGTGGCAGGTGGTAAGACGGAAATCACGACGTCACGTGCAACATGACTTGCATGCCACGCTCATGGCACACTTGCGGTCGTTTCGCTAGCTTCATAAACACCAAAATAGGTTTTACGTGACGTGACTGTATGACGAACATATATGACAAGTGGTAATATGGGAATAATGACATGTCATGTGCAACATGACTTGCATGCCACGCTCATGGCACGCTCGCGGCCGTTTCGCTAGCTTGATACACACCAAAATTGGTTTTGCGTGACGTAACTGTATGACAAACATGAATGACAAGCGGCCGTCGTCACGCAGCAGCGCAGCATCATTCCCCTCCTTTTTCTACACAGGGAGTCGCCTACACGGATGCCTCATTCATTGCTCTTCGTGGCTCCTGCGGCTACGCTATATATCATCCACACCTTTCGGCACCTGAAACCCACACTAGCGGGCCATACTTGCACCCGCCAAATGTACTATCGCTCGAGGTCCTTTCCATTGTTCATGCATTACACTCATTTTCGTCTCTACCTTCTGTACCCGAGTACACGATTTTCTCCGACTCTTACGCCGCCATTCGTCACATACAGAACCGCACGTTACCCCCTTCCCTAGAACAGGAGGTCGAGCGAGCGGTCTCTGCACTCCAACCTTCCACTGTTTTCCTCCGCTGGGTTCCTGGGCATTCAGGGATTGACGGCAATGAGCTGGCTCATCAGCTCGCCCGCGATATATTGCACCGGGCACCGTTCATTCCCTGGCCCACACCTTCGGAGGACGGTGGGGGCTCCGTGAGGAACGACGGAACGATCTCACTGCGCCATACTATCAAGGAGGTATACCTCCAGCTCAGACTCGACAAGCGACTCTACCCTCCCCCCTCATCCATCACTCACTGTGCTAGAGGCTAGAATTCTTCGGCACATACAATTGAATTGCCTGATCACGCCCTCTCGCCTTTTTCTCTATAAATACAGATCTGACCCCTGCTGTCCCAATTGCCCCTCCACATATGCCGACCTGTCACACTGCCTTTTCTATTGCCCAACTGCTCAGCAATCCAGCTTTTACCCTCCCCCCTCCCTTTTCATCACCACCTGGCTCGACTGGATCGGCGCCGAAGGAGAAGAAGAACAGCGTCGACTGGTCGCGCAGGCGGTCGAAATGCTCGGCCTTTAGTTTGTGGCTGATAAATAAAAGTCTTTTACTACTACTACTGAATGACAAGTGGTAATATTACAATCATGACATTCATGTCATGTTTGCGGCCGTTTCGCTAGCTTGATACACACTCTGAAATTCGTTTTGCACGACGTGACTGTATTAAGAACATGCAAATGATGACAGGTCCAAACCTGCAAATGATGACATGCATTTCATGTACAGCATGATCATCTCCTTGCTGGCTGCTTCGCATTACGTCGATTCCCACAACGCGTGGGATCTGCCGGTTTTTGTTATTGTTTTTATTACTTGGAGAAGTTTTATGAAGGACAAGTATACTCTGCTTCTCTTTTTTCTTCAATCTTGGTCTACTTGATTTATGTGACAAGGGCGAGCTATAAGTAAATGTGCCGGCACTTATATAGCTATCTCTCTATTCTGTACTTCATTTGCGTTCGTTCTTGTTGTATATACCAAATGTTACTTTGTAATCGCAGTAATAAATGTAAAGTAATAAATTTATACCTATAACTTGTCGTCGCGAAACGATCACTCAGCTCCAAAGGGGGGGACACTTTTTTGAAAGTTCGGGCCGTCCACTAAAACAAAAGCTCTGCGCGGAGGCTCCTTACATTGAATCACTATGAACACGAATTCTCTTTTCGTGGCTCCGTCACGGCTCCCAGTGGTCATGTTATGCGAGACGGACATGCGCAACCTGCTCTGTGTGCCCACGCCTGAGCTTTCGTCTCGTTCCGCTTATGGTGCGAGAGCTGCGCTATACTGCCGCAAAAGCGTTGCAATGTGCAGGAATAGTACAACTCCATTGAAACAATACGTGGGGCAATGTATATTCGCTTGACCAAATGTTTAGCTGGAAAAAAGACAATTACAAATTTCGTGTCTGGATATGACCCCGTACCTGATCATTAAGGGTACAAACAGCGCAGCCGACAAGAGGGAGGGACAGAAGAGAGGACACAGAGCGCTGAACTTCCAACAATTCATTTCTTTCGAAAGCCTTCGCTTTTTATACAGTTACACACTGTTGCAACAGCCGTGCACAGAACAAAATGATATTACAAGAATTCATCACGTGGACAAGTATAAGTACATCTTTTGTTTATCAGTGAGCACAACAGAGGGGGTACTAACGCAATAATTCCTGAAAAAAATAATCTTACATGCCTCAATAATTCGCAGGTTGTGCGATATCGGCATTTTGCGACGATACTACAATCTGAGAATCTTGGCGTACACCAACACGTGCTACAGTCAGCAGAGAGCCGTTCTTGTTTTGACCGATCCACATTTTACAGGTGCTCTTTCAACCTATCGTTTAAACGACCCGTTTGGCCAACATAATATTTTCCACATGACAAGGGTAGCTAGTAGATTACATTACGAACACAACCTCTAAATTTATTTGCATGGTTGGTAGTACACCCGCGATTGGGTCTGAACGATTGGTCAAGCATGTTGCACAAACTGCTCTTTTTTTTTGGGGAGGGGGGGGGGGGAGGGGACCGAGAACAGCACGTTCACATTCACTAGCTGTGCTACTTTTTTTTTGAGATTGTGTGTTATCTTCTTCATATATGCAATTACAAGCAAAATTCTGGCTCTCTCTGGCAGGTTGAACTACGTTAGTGTTCTCGCTTGACTGAAGATCACGCAACAGACCTTCGGCGACAGAAACTTGCTCCCTTACCTCAACCGATATGCACCCATTGAGTAAGTGTCGAGAAGCTCATTCACAACTTTATCGCCGAATTGGAACGAATCCCGAATATACATCGAAATCTCTTCGTCCACCCCCTCCTACTGATCCTACCCGCGTAGTCCAATGGCCATCCTCTACTGGTAAAACATCATGGAAAATTTTTTTTGCGCACACAACACGAAGACACAACGAAGAATTAACAAAAAATGTGTTGTGTGCATAAAAAATTTTCATAATGCAGCCAAACTAACATGTCCGCCTTTCCGTTTTATTGCGGTACAACACCGTTACGAAAGCATACACTCTTATAGTAGGCGAAAAAGAGAACGGCACAAGCCGTGCAAAACACAAATTACTGAAACCTGCAACAACAAGCTCACAAAGAGGAGTTTTATAGATGACATTGAAGAGTGACACGACGTTCGGGAGCGAGAGAAACGAAAGCATGAGCTGGTCAGCTGTGTTCATTCCACAGAGGTCCGCGAAGACATCCGAAATTTGCTCCAGTTGTTGAAGTCTAAGAATGAGTGCCGACGCCTTCACGACTCACAAGGCAGATTATGCGCCCCTACGGCTAGCGCATGCAGCGAAAAAAAAAGGAAAAAAAAGGAAAGCATTAGCGCGGCAGGATATGTGACGCCCCAGCGCATGGTGAACTTAAAGCCGGAATCTCGTGATAATTTGCTTTTTGTGCTGAATAGAATGTCAGGAAATTAGCTGCACACTACGCCAAAAAAAAAAAAAACTTGCAGGCTATTAGCAGCGGTGCAATATATGAAAAGAATGGTGTCACAAATGTTTTTTTTTTCTTTTCTTTTTTTCTGGCTGCCTATATGTACTTTAAAAAGTAGACGTAGTGCACGCGCTTCATTGTAATTTTTGTCTAGGTTAGTGTACTTACATAAAGGTATATTTGACTTTTTACCTTCTATTTCCTTTGCTGTATGAATTTGCAACAATGCTGAAGACAGGTGTTTTCAAATCGAGAACGGTGCACGACTGGGTTTGTTAGTAGTGCATGTATTAAATTTTAATAGAGAGCGCAATAAAAACAGATAGTGCGAGAGCGTTCTGTTCTCTGTATCCTCTGTTTTTATTGCACTACCTATTGAAACTGGCCTCTTGCTGCAAATCACTTTCCCTGCTGCAATATCTGTTTCTAAACGATCCTGACGATTCCCTATTGTATTTGCAGAAAAAAATAGGCACAGTATGCCGCTGAAGATTGAACTTTCATTGTACCCAGTATATCCGCTAAATTATTTCCACCGCGAGGCCCTTTTCTGCAAGGAATTGCTCTACGTTAAAGGATACTTGTTAACGAATCATTCCCAACAAAATGTAGATATCTGCTACTTAAAACGTCTTGCTTTCGTATCCATGTTGGGACAACGCTACCTAGATAAGTGCTTCAAGCCCCCGTCGGGCCCGATCTGCGGTCGGGCCGGCCCGGGTAACTGAAATTTTTTTCTTAGACTAGGGCCGCGCCCGGGTCTCGCTTGGGGTCCCCAGGTCCGGGTTCGGGCGGGTAAACTTGAATGGGTGCGGGGTCCGGGCCGGGCCTAGGCCGAGCATCACGGCCCGAACAGTGGTCTACCTGATGTATAACAAAACTGGTATAACATTTGTATGTAATGACATGAGTGTATAAAGAACAGGTTGTAACATGAAAATTATGTCATGCATGACACGCACCTCACGATTTACACAACATGGTTTGGTGTTCTTTCTGCCGTTTCATTAACTTGATCTCCACCAAAATTAACGTGCCATGACACGGGCGTATATGGAACATAAACGATGGGTCATATCAAGAATATCATGTCATGCATGTAAAATACGTCATGATTTACAATACACGATCTTGGTGCCCTCGCTGCCGTTTGATTAACTTGATGTATGTATACAAAAATCGGCATGGCACGAGTATGACAAACACAAAGGACGGAACCTTCATGGTATATACCAGAATACGCATGCATGTACGCATTACGAACATAGGATAGTGAACGACATGTCATGATATCAATGCCTTGATTTGTATCGAAGCCAAACAGGGCGATGTAAGCAGCGCCTCACTGACTGCTTTGCGTTGGGTCGATTCCCACAGTAGGTGGGATCTTCTGGATATTATTTATTTGTTATTGATTTTACTTACAATCAAGGTGTGTTTTTGTCGTCACAATCATGTTCCGTATAAAGCGTAACTCGATAACATCGCCCCTCGCTCGTCGTATGTTAAGTTCTATGTGCGAGTAAAAGTGTGCGAGGACTGCCACCGGCTGCGGCTCAAGAAGAGACGAAGCGCGGCGGCCCTTCGTCGTGCGAAGGCGCATAGAGGGATGCCGAGGGAGGGGGGGGGGGGGGAGAGGCTAAGTCGCTTTGGCCAGAGAATTTTCATTTGGCCAGAGAATTAGCAGCCGGTTCACATATTTTTGCGTTCTGGGCTCACACCGCTTACTGTGCGTTGAAGCGATAGACTACAAACACTTTCTTCGCTCACTGAAGCGGCCGTGTTCCCTTACGCCAGCGTTTTGTAAAGTTACGACAGGTGCGACCTTAAGAGAGTTGGCAGCTATGCTTATTTCGTAAAACGGAATATTCCAATATGTTGCTATCGCATTCCTTGCTTTGCGCTCGCGGCGCATTCATGACTTTATTTATGAAAGGGAAAATAGACAACCACCCGTTTCTAGCGTAAAGCCACAAGGAAATCCAGTACGGATTTCCTTGTGCTACAAACGGGTGGTTGTAAACGGCTTCATGCTACAGACGGGTGGTTGTCTGTTTTCCCTTTCTTAACCCTTCCGCCACCTTGCGGGATTCCGCAGAACTCATTTGCATGACCTTATTTATATACTTGTTTATCAGTGCTATATTTAGCTAGCAAGTCAGGTAATTCTTAATGAGACGAGTTGTTTTCTTCCACGAATATCTAGTCAACCACTTATTTCTGGTTTTTGAATATCGATCAAATGTGTTTAAAAAAAGATATCGATGGTTTTCGTTCAAGATAGGAATTATATTGCATACGTATGATGCCAGAACACATCTTTCCTTAAAATAAACGCCAAATATATGTGATTATAATTAAGGAAAATTAATTTAGGTCATTCAAATATTCTGAGCAGCTGGGATAGTTGCGCCACAAAGCGGAGGAGATCTCAACCACACGCTTCTTTCTACGTGGCCTCCGTGATCCGACTCGGCAACACGTGAAGCACAAATGTTTTTTTTTATTTATATACGAAAAAATATGGGAAGGTCGCCAACGTTAGAGCCGGCTATCCCAACATCGTGGTAGTAATGTTCAAGATACACACAAAGATAAGTCCGCCGCGGTGGTGTAGCGGTTACGGTGCTATGCTTCTGACCCGAAGGTCGCGGGTTTGTTACCGGCTGCGTATTTTGAAATGCTGGAGTAGCAGCGCACGCGAGAGAGAAAAGAAAGAGAGCGAGGAGGGAGCCAGCGCATCCTCCGGAATTGCTCGCGCGCCATTGGTTCTTCTCGTGAGGTCACGTGGCTGGGGACGCGGGCGCGCTCACAAACGCACGCACGCACAGAGGAGTGTATATGGCTGTTCCATCGTGCGGAAGCACCCTCGTAACCCTCGCCCCTATTCCTATGCGACTGGGGTCTCTACGGCTGTTTCATCGTACCGAGGCACCCACGTCTCGCCGCACACTTTCTCTACCTTCCCTTTCTAAATGCACAATATTATGGCCGCATTCAATCACAAACACAGCGTCGTGGCCTTTCGATACGATGAGCGAGCGTGCAGCATGTCTGTCCTGTAAGTATCAATAATCCGCATGTGTTTCACAACCCGCAGTAGCTCCACGTAAACATGAAATAGGTGGTCGAAGTCGAGGCTAATGCGACCGTTCTTCGAGTGGGAGCACTTATGTGGCTTCGCAATGATCGTCGATATCATCAAGACTTGCCCTTTTCGCCACTTGTGAAGAAAACTGGCAACATGCAAACTTTCCGTTTTGGATTTCGGGCTTTCCCTGTCGACGATCCACGTCGTATTTGTTGCCTGGCTGTGGCTGGCGATCCAGGGGCGTAGCCAGAAATTCTTTTCGGGGGAGAGGAGGGGGTTCAACCATGCTTTATGTGTGTTCGTGCGTGTGTTTGTACCTGTGCGTGTATATATACGCAAGCAAACCTGAAAAATTTCAGGGGTAGGGGGGTTGAATGGGGAACAGGGGGGGGAGGTTTGAACCCCCCCCCACCCCACCCCTTGGCCTACGCGCCGGCTGGCGATTCACTCGTACGCGTCGCCGTCCGTGCACATGTCGACGCGGAGGCACTCCACGTTGGCAATCGGAACCACCTCGCTCATTGAAACTATCACCATTTTATCGAAACCCCACTCGCACGCGCCCTCGCCGCACCGGTAGCGCAGTGGCGTGAGCGGCCGCCCGACCTAAAGGGTACCATTAATCCATCCATCCATCCATCCAGGGCAGCGAAGGGGCGAGGGTGCTTCTGCACGATGGAACAGCCGAAAACACACCTCCGTGCCTGCGTGCGTTGGTGAGTGCGCACGCGTCCCCAGCCACGTGACCTTTGAGAGAAGAATCCAGTAGCGCGCGAGCAAATCCCGGCGGATCCACTGGCTGCCTTCCTCGCTCTTTCCTTTTCTCTCTCGCGTGCGCTGCTACTCCAGCATTTCAAAATACGCTTCCCGGCTGCGGCGGTCGCATTTCAATGGAGGCGAAATGGCAGAGGCCCGTGTACTGTGCGATGTCAGTGCACGTTAAATAACACCAGATTGGTCGTAATTTCCGGAGCCCTCCACTACAATGGAGGGATCCGGGTATTTTGAGGCTTGTAAATTTCCAACAAGCTCCGCTACTCTAGACGATGTCTTTCGAGAAAGTCGGAAAATCTATTTTAGGGGCGAAGCTCCTTAGGGTGTGGGTCGTTCCCTCCTCTGTAGTAGTAGTATGCATGTAGCCAGCTCTAGTTAGTTTTAAGAATTGTTCACTAGATGGCGTTGTGTGTATATGTCCTTGGAAATAATATCACTAGATGGCGTTAGTGGTCTTCGTATAGTTGACGATTTCAATAAAAAAAAAAGGATAGATGGAACTGGGCACACGCCTGGGACACAGACTGTGCACTTTTTTAGGGTTACAGTCGACTGCACCTACAGTGCGACGAACACGGACTGGCGGGAACTCGTGCCCCCCTGGCACCGCTCATGACAGCCCTTGGACAGGTGATGCTACAGATGGCAGGGAAACAGGGCCAGGTGAAGCGCAGAAAGCCCCCTCGTCCTTCCAGTCGAGAGTAAAACATGTACACCGTCGCCGCCACCAGCGTGGCCTTCGTGTAAGGGAAACCAACGTGGGTCTTCTCAATGTGCATGGCGCAAGAAAGCCGAGCAAATGGGAAGAGCTATATGCGATGCTGGATCGTGAAACTATGGAACTCTATGCGCTAACAGAGACACACCTTCGTGGGCTGGAGGAACCCCCAGTACATCCAAACTGGGAATGGGCAGGTTCCAACCGCGAAGGGAATGCACGCAAAGGTGGAGGAATCGGTGTCTTGTGGCGGGCCGGAGCGATGTGGGAAAGATTGATCTGCCGATGCACTGAGCACATGTGGCTCCGTGGTAGCATCGTAGGGATTCCCGTGATAGTAGGTGTGGTTTACCTCGCAGTGAGCAATGGACAACATGATGAAAATGCTCGTATTATGAAATGTGTGTCAATGGATGTACAACGATGGGCAGCTGACAGAGAAGTATTACTTATGGGTGACTTCAATGGCCATCTGCAGGCACTGGACGGGTACCAGGACTTTAATGGAGACCTGGTGGAGCTGACAGTACGTGAACTGAACTTGGAAATAGCCAACCTTCGCGCTGACTGTGAGGGTGAATTCACGTGGTGCGCTAGGAACAGCCATTCATGCATTGACTATGTACTTATGTCATCAAAGCTGTCCCGTCATGTTACATCAATCACAATCGACGAGGATGGGAAGTTCAGCGTGGGAAGTGATCACAACCGAATTAAATTGAGTTTGTCGACTTCCACATGGCGCCAAAAACGGAGAGACCGCCGTGAGCCGGCCGCACGCTACCTACCGGAAGAGACATACGAAAACATTGCTCAAGAGTTCGAAGACAGGATCATGAATCTGGATTCGCCATCCTATGACCAGTATGTGGAAGCTCTGCAACAGATAATGCAAAGACATGAGGTATGCGTTAACTCCCGTGGAGGGGTGCGTCGAAAGCCATGGTGGGACAAGGATGTCCAAGTGGCACTAAGTGCTCGACGAGAGGCGAATCGCCTACACAGAAAGGCGGTAAAGACACTCCTCCCACATGAATGTGCAGAGCTGTGGCAGAGGTACCTGGACTGCAAAATAGCTATGCAAGCAATAGTGCAACGCAAGATTGCTGAGCACAATGCAAGCAGCTGATAGCCTTGATTGAAGATAAGCGAAAGGGGTCCCGGCGGTTTTGGACATATGTGTCATCGCTCGACAGGAGGGCAGCCATGCCGCAGATTCGGAACGAGGAGACAGATCTGCCCATTGGTGACCTTTCGGAACACCTTACAGAACATCTGCATCGTCTGTACCAGCCCGTGCAGTCAGAATGCGTGTCCGCAGAGGAGAATGGTGCAGAAATCCACTGCCCCGAAGATGAGATCATGAAATGGCGAGTGACACGAAGGGCTGTGGACAGGGCAATCGCACGCATCTGTGCACACACGGCAAAAGGACTCGATGGCATACCCGCCGGTGTTGTAAAACACCTGGGGGATGCTGCCCGCGATCACCTTGCCGACATCTTCTCTGGCATCGTGGCGGGTGACACAATCCCTACAGCCTGGCGAACGGGAAGGGTGTGCCTGGTGAGAAAGAAAGGCGGCGATGCTGGACTTTTACGAGACTACAGGCCTCTGACTGTCACAAGCGTCCTATACCGTGTCTTTGCACAGGTACTGAAGGCCTGGATGAGTATGTGGGCAGAGAACAACAACGTGCTCACGGACTTGCAGAACGGATTCCGAGCCGATCGACGCCTGGAAGACAACCTCTTCGTGCTGATACAGACGATAGCAATGGCACGCAAGGAGTCCAGAAACCTGTATGGCTGCTTCCTTTACGTAGCTAAGGCATATGACAGTGTCCCACATGAATATCTGTTCCAGAGGATGGCGGATGTCGGAATGTCAGAGGTGTTGATCTGCCTAATGCGACGGCTGTACAAAGACAACTCTGTCATAGCCTGCTTTGACGGAGCTCAGTCCAGACCTGTAATGGTAACACGGGGACTTAAGCAGGGCTGCCCACTGTCACCCCTGCTATATATGATCTATGTCTCTGGACTAGAACATATGCTTCTAGCAGCCTGTATCGGCTTTTCATTCACCCACCTGTACGGTGGAACGCCCGTGACTTGGAAGCTGCCGGGTTTAGTCTACGCTGACGACCTGGTCCTGCTAGCCGAAAGCCCCACGGACTTGCAACAACTAGTCACCCTCGCCGCGACCCACCTATACCACCTGGACCTGACCTTCAATGCAAGGAAGTCTGCTGCGCTACAACTGTCAGGCTCCCCTCCAAGTGCCGACATATACCTGCCAGGAGGAGATCAGATACAGTGGGCCACTGAATATCGGTACCTCGGAGTGATATTGAGCACCTCCGGTGACTTGTTGGGAGTGCATGAAGAAAATCTGCGCAGTACTTCGTAGAGAGCAGCAAACGTGCTACGCCGGAAAAGTCTATGGGGCTGCAACCGTTTCCTCCTCATACGAGACTTGTGGAAGGCTGTCCATGTCCCAGGCCTCACATTTGCCAATGCCGTCCTGTGCCTAAATGTGAGAACCAGACAATGGCTGGAACGTGGTCAACGGGAGGTGGGACGTATGGCCCTTGGATGCCACGGGCCCTTTCAGGGTGACCTGGGATGGTCCACATTTGAGGCACGCGAGGCAAGAAGTAAGGCTACATACGAAGGACGCCTCCGACTCATGGACGATGAACGGTGGCCCAGGCGGCTGTTCAGATATGCGAGCCTAACCGGCACACAAACGCAGTGGTGCAGGCGCCTGGGAAACCTGAAAAAAAAGTTTGGTCTCTCCGTGAAACCTGTAGTTGAGGACAAGATGTACAAGTGGGCCCATGCCGTCAAAACGCAGGTGTGTGAGGAGGAGACTGAGCAGTGGCGACGTGCAATGGAAGATAAATCCACACTGCTCACATATCGCACTCACAAGGCAGATATTGGCATGGAGCCCCTGTATGATAACAGTGGTGGCAGTGCTCTGCTCTTTGAGGCACGTGCAGGAGCGCTGCGCACGTTGGCATACCGTCGCAGGTTCGACTCATCTGCGGACGTGGACCGGGCCATATGCCGGATATGCGGCGTAGAGGAGGAAACCGCAGAACACCTCGTCGTCCGCTGCACTGGACTGCGCCCGGGCCACGTAGAGGGCACCACCTTCCCGCTCGCACTGGGTTTCCGGAAGGATAATGTGGAGGAAACCAAAGTGGTTGACAGAACGGTGCACAACACAAAACAGCGATTGGTGCAGTGGTGGCGCAGGACGCGCAGACAATGCCAACGCACAGACATCGTGGACGCTCAGACAATGTAGCCGGTCTACGAGGAAGCCTTGGTCGGCTTTCGCGAACGTGTTAATTCGCCGCAGTGTGTGTGTGTGCGTGTGTCTACCTACTACACAGTTTTTTTTCTGTTTTTTTTTTTCTCTTCTTTAGTTTTTTTTTTCTCCCTGGTTAAGGCACTTGACCGTTGCCAACCCGCTACAAAGGGTATAACCACAATTCATCATCGTCATCATCATCATCGTCGGGCCGACGCGGTCCTTGGAGTCGAGCAGCACCCGGAGGTGGACTCCATCGTGATCAACGGTGCGGTGAACTTCACCAGAGAGGAGGTAGTCAGCTCCACAGTGCTCTCGTGTGAGTCGCATGCAAAAACAGGGCAGCCGGTATCAGCGGAGCATGCGGCGGCTCCGGTACTCACGGCGGCACAACCCATATAGGCAAGGACACGTGGCTTTCACAACTCACAGCAGCGTTCTGTGGCGATGCATGCGGAGGCGAGGCGTTGCGTCGAGCACTGGTGTGGACTTCGGCGTCTGAGTAGGTGGCATCGTCTTCCTCTGTCGTGGAACGCGAACTCGCGTTGTCGCTGAGGCTGGGAGCGCCCGGAACACAAGTAGGCGACGCTCGTGCCCAGCTCACGATCGAACACCCAGGATCATGCAAAGACGTGACACGTGTTGTCACGTCTTTGCATGATCGAGTGGGCAATGTACGGGGGGGATTCACGGTTACCCGAATGATCCCTCCGAGCTTCGCCCACTCACCATCATTCACTTCGTGGATATGCTGTGATTTTTTTGTCTCTCTCTTTGTCTTCAGTATTGCTCTCTGTTTTTTCCTATCGCTTTTCTTGTGTCCCTTTCTTTCTATCTCTTCCTCTCTCTGACTATTTATTTTTTTTGTCTTTCTTTTTCTTCTCTCTCTAGTTCTGTCTTTCTCTCTAGCTCTGTCTTTCTCTTCCTTTATCTCTTTCTTTCTCTCTGTGTGTATTCGTTCTCTCGTGTATCCGACTTATCGCATCCCGCGCCGCAAAGATCGGAGCAGTGGGAGAGCGCACGCCTGGCACACGTGTTCGGGGAGCGAAGAAGACGACGAACAGAGCGCGCGCCGTTCATGATGCTGATAATTTTTACCGGGTATCGAAGGAGTTTTGTCGTGCTGAAAGAGACACTATATACTAAAACAATCAATTAGTTTCACTGATATATTAGAAAAAACTCTAGTCGCGTTAATTTCACCGCCATTGCTTTATTAGTAGACGAGAAAATGAGCGTGAATATTTTCACCCTTAAATTTTGTGTCAAAATTTCCAATGATGACCTGACGAGTTTTAAAGTGGTTCGTCGTATTTCGGGCTCATTGGCTCGACTGAATTTCCTGAAACTTAGTATATTAATTATCTGGCTCCCTATGAAAACAGTGCACTTCAGTTTTACCGATCAGAACCTACGTAGGCCCTAGTATACGCGGTCAGAGTCTATGGCACCGTGGCGAGTCGTGCGGCAATTTCAAAGTGGCGTCGCCACGTGCGTTTTGTTTACGAATGTTTCAACGCTCCCCGCAGCAGGCATGGTGTCTTTGGTACTGTGAAAGAGTTGTTTACGAATACCAGAGAAATTAATAAAGAAAGCTTTTCTAAATAATAAAGTGTTTCTAAATAATAAAGTTTTTCCAAAAGCAGTTCCGCTGTTAGAAGGTCGGGCACGGATGCACAGACAGACAAACATGCGGCAAACTGAATGAAGTCCTCATAGTAAGCGAATCACTTTTAAAGAATGATGCGTGGTAGCTTGGACGCCCTGTTAACGTTAAGTCGTGACCACTGTCTCAGATTATCATGATTACAGCATATGCGCGAGGTTGGCAAGTTCTGTGTTTCGCTAAACGTCGTCTTTCTTGAGCTGATCCTTGCACAATTACTGACATGTACGACACTGTGATATTACAGGCAAATGTTTTCCTTCATATCGCTATACTACAGCGTCAAGACTGAAAGTTGGGTGAGTTCGTAATAGAGTATAGGAAAAATCCAGCGCGCAAACGGATGGCAGGAAGCGCTTGTGTCGTGTCACCTTTCTTCGTCTCGTCCGTTTGCGCGTTTTATTTTTCCTATAATAAACTACAGCGTCTGTACAACTTTTTCTCAGGCCTTCCTGAAGCAGACTGTATGTGTTAAATTTCTTTTGTTTGGTATCTCCACCTAACGCCTTTGTCTCTCTCGGCCGCGTTTCTCATCTGTTGGTGTCGATTCCGTGACCTTTGGTCAACTGTATTGATGACATGACTTGCCCAGGTACTATTATTTCCCTTATTATCAACTGCAATATTGGCTCCCTGTTTGTTTTCTGATGCACCCTTCTGTGTTCATATCTCTTAGCGTTGCGCCCGCCATTTTCCCTCCCAGTGCATGCTGTGAAGTCCTTAACTTATCGAGATCTCTTGTTATTTTCCAAGTTTCTGCCCCGTGTGTTAGAACTGGAAAATTGCAATGGTTGTACACTTTCCCTTTTAGTGACGAGGTTTAGTTTACAGGCATTTGTTCAGATTGATTGTCTACAGTGCGTGCACTACCCTATCTTCACTATTCGGTGAATTTTATTTTGCTTCAGTGGACTGCCTTGTTATAATTTGAATTAGATGCATAGATACTCTCCTACGGATTCTAGGTTCCGTTCTTTCTACCACGAAATTCCTTCGCCGCACCGCAACGCATTACGTTTGTCTCTTGCGTATCGATCTCCAAACGTGCCTTAGCGATTTTCAGTCATTTTTTTAACATGAAAGTGTTTTATGCCGGGGTCCACCAAGACTTCAGTGACTTATTTCCGTCACGGAAATGATGTCGAAAAAATACACATGATCAGAAGACAAAGAAAAAAAGCTCCGTCAATGGGAGTCGAACCTATGACCTCTTGGTCCGCGACAAGCGATGCCGGGCACACTATCCACTGCGCCGCGGTCACTTTTTTGTTTCTTTATTGCAATGTTAATACATTATATACATATACACATGTGCCACGCATCACCCACCAGGTTGCGTGAGGCTGGCTGCATTCACTTATGCACTTTTAACTGTTTCAATGTATCTAATATACAAAGCATTTCTTCACGTGCCCCTTGGTGCTCCAGCGCTTCTCTGAGCTTCGTGACACAGCGCCATGGTCACATACTCGGTAGGTTGTACAAACGCGCCTTTTATATCTACCACTGTCCTCTCACAGTGTTCTTGCTTGAGTGAAGTAATGCATTATGACCGTGCATTAAACGATTAGTTGCTTCAAAGCGTCGTCTCGAGTAGAAAAAGTGCAATTTTGCGGATGCATTAGCACATTACCAGCTGGCGACGTTACCCCCAGCGTCGGCCTCGCTCATAGCATTCATTCATACCCAAAAAAGCTCTGCGACGCGCGAGTGCTTCGCGTGGCCAGAACTCCGCGTTCCCAACTTACCCTCGCCCGCGAAAAAATCGAAGCCGGGCAACGGGGAAGACACGACGCCCGCTGTGTTTCCTCCTGGTCGGGCAGTGGTGCTCAATAACTAACATGCGGCGAGTAGGTGACCTTTGCCCAAGTTCGGCGTCCACTTAGTGACGCTCTTCTGGGTGTCACACCGCTTTCTCTGATTCCGCTCTCCCCGTACAGCTACCACAAGCATCTATGACCACAAGGGTTTGTTAAATCATGTATAATGGACGTTAGTCGTCGGGATACAGATGTACGTACCACCAAGCGTCAACGTGAATGCATCCACGTTAAACGGGGCTGTAACTGTCAAACACCAATAGACATTGTGCAAGCTCTCTTAATTAAACCTACAGTAAACATTCAACTACTTCTGTATGGACACGTTTCACTTTCGTGTTATACCAATTCCTATGACAGAGGGATCAACCATGTTTTTTTTTTTCCGATTGATTGCGCCTTCACTGCTGAAAAGCATGAAAAGGTTTGGATCCCATAAGCTGCTGAGATATTATCCGTTAATTTTAAATGTGATGCATTTCTTAGCGAACTTCGGAGACTTTCAGCGTATCTATCTATGTATCTAGCCGCCTACGACTTTGTCCTCTCCTGGCTGTATCGTTAATGGGATTTATACCAAAATTGGTATGGCGTAACATGATTGTATGACGAACTTGAATGACTGGTCATATCATGAAAATCGTGACTAACTTGTCATGAAAAGTATGATTTACACGCCATGGCCATAGTGCTCCTGAGGCCGTTTTCTTAACTTGATATATAAAAAAATTGGTACGATGAGACATTTCTGCATGACCAACATAAATGACAAGTGGTAATATGAAAATCATGACCTGCATGTCATGTACAACATAATTTACATACCACGCTCATGGCGCACTGACGACCGTTTCGCAAGCTTGATATACACCAAATTTAGTATTGCGTGACGTGACTGTATGACGAACATAAATGCCAAGTGGTCATATGGAAATGATGACATGTCATGTGCAACATGACTTGCATGCCACGCTCATGGCACTCCCGTGGCCGTTTCGCTAGCTTGATATACATCAAAGTTCGTATTGCGTGACGTGGCTGTATGACGAACATAAATGACAAGTGATAATATGGAAATCATGACATGTCATGTGCAACATGACTTGCATGCCACGATAATGACACTCTCGTGGCCGTTTCGATAGCTTGATATACACCAAATTTTTAAGGCGAAAGCCTTTAATGTCTCATGCCCACGTCTGTCCGTCCGTCTGTCCGTCCGTCCGACCCTCCGTCCGACTCTCCGGCCGTGCCCTGGCACGGTACCAGGTGGCCGCCGGGGTGGGTAAACGGACGCCGGTCGCGTTGGACTCTGCAGCGCTCGCGCTTTGCTTCCGTATAGTTGATGTGCCCAGCGTGTCTAATCATGCAAAAAGGGAGACGCGCGCATCGCGTTCCATTCTGACCGACCCTGTCTCAATGGGCTCAGGCGTTCGAAGAACACACTTTGGAAGTTAGAAAGTGTCCGTCAATTTAAGCGCTGGAACGCGGATGGCGTCTTCACGATGCGCAAAGCGCGAGAATACGAACGCATGCGAAACGGAGGCAGATTAGTCTCATGTCTCGCTGCTATTCGAGGTAAAAAATTAAAAAAGAAAACACGCACACATTTCGTTTGTGTGCCATCCCACTGAGGATGTAAAAAAAAAAACATGGTATAGTCAGTCGAATGGCCACAAGCTTTCGCCGAACACACTTTGGAATGTACAAAGTGTCCTTTTGAGCGACGTGATTGTATGACGAGCATAAATGACAAGTGGTAATATGGAAATTATGACCTGTCATGTGCCACATGACTTGCATACCACGCTCATGGCACTCCGTGGCCGTTTCCCTAGCTTGAGATACACCAAATTTGGTATTGCGTGACGTGACTGTATGACGAACATAAGTGATAAGTAGTAATAGGGAAATCATGATATGTCATGTGCAACATGACTTGCATGCCTCGCTCATGGCGCGCTCACGGCCGCTTCGCTAGCTTGATATGCACCAAAATTGGTATTGCGGGATGTGACTGTATAGCGAACATACGTGGCAGGTGGTAACATGAAAATTATGGCATGCATGTCATCCACAATGCCATTTATATGCCACGCTCATGGTGCGCTTGTGTCCAGTTCACTAGCTTGATATACACCAAAATTGGTATTGGGTGACGTGTCTGTATGACGAACATAAATGACAGGTCCTAACATGTAAATCATGACATGCATATTAAGTACAGCATGATTTGCTCCTTGCTGGCTGCTTCGCATTGCATTGATTCCCACAGTGCGTGGGATCTGCCGGTTTTTTATTCCTGTTTCTCCCCACTCTAGTCGTTCAAGTAGCTTTTGTAAGCGTGCCGTCAATAACTAAGGAGAGAGTGCATCTCTTCGTCGGACCCTTTCTGGATCTTAACAGCGAAGCAGTTTAAGGGACCACCCATTCGTCGCCCCACGCCTCGCGGTGTTGTCAGGCAGCGTCTCATGTCTCGCGTTGGTCTCACGCAGATCCCAGGTTCGACAAGAACGACGAGCGCCTGCACGTTTGGAACGCAAGTGCTTGCTTGCCCATGAACGCCAGCGTCGAGAGTTTAGATACGCCGCGCTAGGAGCAGCAAACAGCAGAAGGACAGCATAGACCAGAGAACAGGATAAATGATAATCGCAAAACAAATCACATAATTACCAGAAAAGGGGGGGCAAAGGATAAAAACACGAAAAGAAAAGAGACGAAAAGAACAGACAAACACAAGAAAACAACTAAAAAGAACACAAGAGAACTGGCAAGAGAAGATAAATACAAGGGATACACAGACGAATAAGTGCCCCACAGTTCGTCCCCTTTCGGAGTTAGGAGTCTGTCTGCGGTCAGCAAAGCAAACACTTTCAACTGAACCGAGCAAATTTGCTGAGTAAATAGTATGTCACCTTTCGCCTGCTCTTTACGCTTGGTCGGCTGTTCGCCCTTGCGCGTTGACCTTCCGTGGTTCGCCCAGCCTTCGCACTCTCCTTGCAAAAGAAGCTCCCACTGGTCATTTATTGATAAGACGCGTTACCAGAGATGAGACACGGTGGCACGCCTGGATAAATTACCGCGCTTGTGTCAACTTCAGCTCTGTGTCACCACCAATGCGCATTCTTAATCGAGGCGATGAAACTCGAAAGGAGAGGCGCACGAACACATTTTGTATAAAGCGGGAAACGCGCGCGACTACATGGCACGCGAAATGAGTGGCGATGCGGTCCGACAGATGGCGGGTACGATGGCGAGGGCAGGCAGGCAAAGGCCAAGTCAAAGAGAGGGAACTCGCACGAGCGCTGCGTCTCTGGCTTCCTTGGCTGCGTCAACCTTCTTTAATCTCGCTAAATGCTTGCGCTCCGGGTTCTGCAAAATGCACGTTAACCAACCCGTCCAGCCGCCATTCTTCTTCAGTGGATTTGTGCTGCATGTGTAAATTATTATTCTCCACAAGACAAAAAAAATGTCGCTGTTACTGAGCGTGAAGGTTTGATAAAAGAGAAGAGTCGCAAAAGATAGGCAAGGCTGGCGACGTCCTCTCAAGTAACGTCGGCCGGTCACGAAGTCCCTTCGCCGTGTGAAGAATTGACATCACGGCTATCTCACTGTCACATCACGTGCTTCGATGGCGCGTGCTCGTGTCTTTAGGTAATGATTTGTATCTGCAAAGAACGATGGCATTGCATTCTGACAGAGCCAAATAGCATCAAACAGGCACGTCTAATGAAAGTTTAATGACCACAATAAGCTGCAGACACGAGAAAACCCCTGAAATGCCTGATGCAACGCTCAAACACTGTCACTGAGATTTCGAAACAATATTAAAACAGAAGTGTGACCATCGTTTTCTTGGGTAGAACTTAAAAACTTAGCATATACGATTAACCAAAAGTGAACCTTTACAGTGATAACAGCCCAGACTGACATAATGGCCTTTTAGTTGAAATTAAAAAGTGATGTTAAGCGTCGAAACCCGTTTTCATTCATTTGATCCGAAAGGAGTTGATCGATATTGTATAAATTGAAGGATCAACATTTTCTTAGTTCTCTCGCCTAAAGCTGATCACGAGCAAGCATTAGTCGAAGTCAAGAAATTTCAAAAACATTGCTGTCTTATCTAGGCAATTTCAATGCATGGCTGCCGCTTTTCAATCTTGTCGCCTTGAGTTCGCTTACAATGCAGCGTGTGACAATGCGAGCTGGTGCAGGCACGTATATGCTCGACTGCGGTTTCAGCATCGGTCTTGTTTTCTGTTGCGTTGCGTTTGTCTTTGCAGCTGATAGCTTTGTTTTTGTAGCTTATATCGAGCCTCGTATTAACGCCCTTCCTCGTGTTGTCCGGTTTCTCTTCTATAGAGGCCGTGTTTACACGCCATGCCTTCATAGTTTACTGCACTAAAAGGAGACGAACCTTTCGTCCTTTTTGCCTTGTAACCCCTTAACGTAATCCAACTCGGCAATCTTTAAAATTCTTATTCGCGATACCTTCTTTCCTTATGAGTCCCTCCAACTAGCTCCGATATCCCTTTGTTGTGTACATCAATGAAAGACGAGTGAAACGGGGAAAAGTTCAAAGTCGACGTAGCAATAAGTCACAACGAATGCACGCAAGTAATTCGATTCGAAGCAGCCCAAGAAATTAAAAGAAACACGTTGAAAACATGTGTCCATGTGGCACAGACGCAAGCAGTTTTCATTCCCCACAGTGAGTTAAGCCAAAGGTTTTCTATTACAAAGCAGTATACAATATGCGCGTGGTTAGGAACTACCGACAGGGAGGCGGACAACGGGAACGATATACGTCGCCTATGGCTCGTTAAAGTGTGCCATTTCCGCATACGCGCGTTCACTCTTAAAATCGTTAGTTCTACCGTTTAGTTCTTCCTGTTGTAATCATTACTTCGCTATTGCTGCACCTCGCTGTCTTGGCAGAGATGACGTCGGCGTTTACCTCTCACGGTGCTCGACTGTAAGGTTACGTCGGTTACTCTACGTTATGACGCATTTGCGTCAGCGTCATGATGCATTCGTGTACATTCGCCGCGTTCCACGTGCATTAGCTACCGCCCACCTTACAAACTCCCAGTCGACTAGTACCACCTTCCACCCATCACCGCCCCTCTTTTGAGCGGGAACGCGACGATTGACGTACGTAGCGAAAGCGCTCAAGTGATTTAGGGCTTAAGTGAAGGATAGCTCAAATAAAGAAGCTCAGATATACAAGAAAAGGAATTCCACAAGAGGCGTTGCTTAGGCTTCAATGCTGAAAACCAAATAAATGAACGAATAAAAAGACGAGAAAAAGCTTGTAGCACAGCCAAGGACTAGTACAACAAGGATTCGTTGGCCGTGCATGGTTGGCGTCAACAAAGCTTCTCAGTAGTCCAGCTGTTGTGAAAACGCGGTGCTTGGCAACTTAATAAACACTATGCGTGCTATTGTAATAAGGAACGTGTTCATAAAGGGCAATATTACTGTGAACGCCATAACAGTGCGCAAGGACGCTGTAAGGTTTTCACGAATCCCGTCTGCGTTTTCACCTATAATTTTTACGCTAACGTAGCGCTGACATGCGTGGGGATCGAGAACGCCTGCCCTTTGCCAATTGTCCCCCAGGCTAGGGCGTTGTGCCGGCCTCCGGCGGCTCGATCGCCGGGACCCGCCGTTAATGTCAAAAGATTACACCATCTCCCGCTAAAGGGGACCATGAGGCGATGCGAAGCAGCACGGGGGGTGCACACCGCGTTTGCATCGGTTTGACTAGACACTTTTAGTTGAGCGTACGCAACAAGCCTACGTACGCAGCACGATACGATGCGTACTCTGCAAGCGAAGCGCTCAGCAACACTTTTAGTTTACCGTATCGACCGTACCAGGATGCGTTTCGTTCAACTAGACGTATCATATGTGAAATGAAACAGCTTTCGAGTGCTTCTTAGCGCCATCCTGCGGTAGCGGCCGTTATAACGGCCACTGGCATCCAAGTCAAGCTGAATTATTGGATCCACGTTTTTACGTTCTGTGCCATCTTGCAATCTCGCTGCTCTTTCATTCGAGATCTCGCGAGAGTGTCACGTAGCTAGCGCTACGTCTCGTAACGTTTGCGTGCGCCGGATTTTTTTTCGGGCGTGCGCACGCATCCGTGGAATAGATACGTTACGTACTGCGCATGCGCACTTCTCTCCCGTAGCCATGCTGCGTACGTAGGCTCGTTACGTACGCTAAACTAAAAGGTGTCTACTAGGTGTTTCCGTTAATGTTTCCGTTCATGTTGCGTATTTCTGTTATCGTCCACACCGTGCGCCGCACGGTGTGCGGCGCAGTGACTGAGCGTGTGTACGACCTAACGCGAGCCTTTTATCTAAACGAGGAGGGGGGAATGTGGGGAGAGGGAGGTTGGCTACGGCGCAGCCACAGATGTTAGCTGGTGTGTGGAGAGGAGGTATGTGGAGAGGGCTTGCACATGCGCAGTAAGGGTGGTTACGCCGCACACCGGATTGAACTCCGCCATAAGCTGCTTCGCATCTAATATGACGGCCATAGCCACGGCGCTGGGCTTTCCCGTCGCAAGCCATACTTCTCCGTCCCTGGCGTCGAGACATCCTGGCGCTGCACGTCGCGCTAGTAGACGTCACTGCGTCACGTCCTTGCTCATCGGCCGCCAGTGACAGCCTCCTCTCCACCGGAGCTAGCGTCTGGCTGGCGTTTGGTCGCCGCTGGCAGTGATGTGCTGTGCAGGCAACTATCCATTTTCCGGGAAATTTTCAGCAGTCATTTTTGTACGCAAAGGAAAAAGGTAATCTTTGCGACATTGCAGGCAATTTCAGAAATGGTGAAATTCCCCTGTGTTCACCAATACATAGCGGTCACAGCGTGTCTTCGGCTTCAGCAATCTGTTCTGGCGCATTCAGCACGCAAGCATAGCCCTTGAGATTTGTTTCTGATAGTTATGTGGAGCGATTTCTAGTTCACTCCGGCAGCTATACTCGAAGCGCATGTATGTCCAATGTGCTTGTAGCGCACGAGTTACGAAGGCCATGCGTTTGCGTTGTGGAGGAGCGCAGTCGCTATTCATGATTTTAGGTAAGGTGGGGCAAAATGCGACAAAAATTTGAAAATAGTGAACATTTATTTTTGTTTCACTCGTAACCATTAAACATCAATGCAGAAACTTTCCTTAGGGTACAATTAGGTATGTGCTAAATAAATATGACTATGTTGCCACCTTTCAAAAGCTTATTTGAAAACTAAATAAAAAAATGCTGCAGTGGCTTAGCTCGGCTATGCCAGGATATACGTAGCGTTAGCAAAGCTTCAGCTCATTATTCTTAGCTTTCCTGATTGTCTAGATAGTCTAGGATTAGCTTGATTATCATGCTTACTGCTGCTCCAATGACACACACACGGTATACGTATTATGTGGCACATGTATATTAATTTTTGCTCAACGTCGTTGCTTCTATATTGCCACAAAGACGGCTCGGTGATCAGTGAAGTAACACGCTGCCGTCTCTATGGCCCCAACGCAGTATTTGGAATTATCTGTCTCTGATAGACAAGTTGAATGGTGGTGAATCCCAAATCCTGCTTCCATGAATCCCAAATCCCAGCTTGGGACGCTAATTGCCACGCAACTACTTCAGGATCCGATGAGTCAAGCTTCTCCGCTCTTCTGCGCCGTTGAGCAGCATTTGCGCTCTCCTTCTCCATGGCTATACCACACAGGCAAACGCCAGTCAGAAGCGCCGTGGCTCCAGCGCAGTGTCAGACGGCGACTGCACAGCGAAGGCTGCACGCGCGCGCCGGCGCCGCCACTGCGTCTACCATGGCTACGACGTCACTCCTCTGGAATGCGCAGACCGGCAGCGGCGAGTCGCGTGCGGCGGCGGCGGAGTGCGCGGAGCTGCCGGCTCAGGTGCGCCAGCTCTGTGACATCACTGATCCTCGCGCATGCGCAGCACGGCTCTTGATGTGCCACGCGAAACGGGCTTGGCTAGGCCAGTGTAGCTAACGCTACAAAAATGCTCCAGATGTCTCATTTTGCCCGAACCTACGGGTCAAAACGAGACGCTGCGTGGGGCAAAACGAGACAGTGTGAAAAAAATTCATCCCTTCAGCTCTTGCAGTACAAATACTTCAATTTCACTCCGTGGACCCTTACGCAGTCTTAATGAGCCCGGTCCTTGCACTCCACGCATTGAATGCAGACAGAACCCGGTGCTGTATTGCTCCAAAACTCCATACGGATCAAACAACGCCAGTCTTTCTTTGTGCTAATGTTGTCTTTTGTTGAACGCTTTTACTTGATTGGATTATTCAACGATTGGAGGCTAGATATGTTCTGGCGAATCTTCTTCGCCTCTTTTTGCCGTTTTGATGCAGAACTGCTCGGTGTTTCGTGGCTTTTAACCTTTTAACTTCGTCAGCTGGGCTTTGTGAGGCAATGAATTTAAAACTGTGCTAGATTCGCATTTTCCAGCACTTGTATTTTTAATTTCGGTATTGGGTAATTAAAACACGATCCCAAGACGTGTTTGTGAACGACTTGACTTGAAGATTCTGCCAATTTATTCATGCGCCTCTTGAGGGCATCCTTGGGAACACGGAACAACCTCTATGCAGCGCGAATGGAGGGAGTCATGTCCCAAACAGCGCTCAGGGCTTTTTCATGTCGTTTGCCTCCCAGGAAGCTGTATATGATACTCTCTTCTACGTCCGAACCCTCCTAACCGAAGAAATATAATATATAATGAGTGTAAGTAAATTGTTCAATTAATAAGACACTCTCTAAGGCTATTTGATGCCTTTTTGTCGCGTTTTGCCCCTCTCACATGCCCGAATTCAAAAAAAAAAAATCCGCTTTGTCCCCTGGCACCAAATGAACTAAACTTTTGGTGGTACGCAGCTAGTAGTCTAAAGTAATAAAATAAATACTTACGCTGATGTACTGAAGCAGGATTAGCTTTATGCACGGATCCGAAAATTTGGCTGAGCAGAATTTCACCCCTTTTCGACGGGTCACGAACACACTGACACCAGCCGCGTAATCTTTCCCGCGCGAACGCTGTGAGCGATCATCAACTTTTACACATAAAAAGGTGGAAAACTAACAGTAGCTATTGCTGAAATAGAGAAGCAAAGAAAAGTACTTTATTGTATTAGCTATAAAGGTCGCCAAAGTCAAAATGTCGCGTTTTGTCCCGCGTCTGATTTTGCCCCGCCTTACCCTAATAGTCGTAAACACGTTGGAAACACGTTGGAAACACGTTGAAAACTGGAATTTTCATGTCTTCCCATCTCTATTCTTTGGCTCAGTAAAGAACATCACTAGACGCGAGGTAGACGCTCTCAGGCCTGCGGCGAGTGGGTCACGCACAGCCTTAGCAGACGTCTTCTGGCTCGTGTGCTCTGTGGCCCCCCTTTGTGTTGTATACCCGACAGCGTCGTCGGCAAGCATACCCGATCGGTCTTGCGGAGTTACCCTGTTCGGCCCCCCAATCCAGTGATTGTCGCCCTGTGCTGCGTCTTGGGTTGACAAACCCACACTTGTCGACGTCCTGCCTCGACGGCGTTTTCTGCGCCGTGTCGGACAGTCGACAAACCCGGCATCTTTGCGCGCTACGGCGGTGGCGGAGCGTCGCCTCCCTTCCCGGTCGCGCTGGTAAGCCTCGCGCAAACCCATCTCCTCATAACTGGCACCCTACATACCTTCCTCCACAGAAGGAACTGCTACAACGGCGACAAAAATCCAAATAAAACGGGTAAAAGATGACACTTCTTACTTACTGCTGCTCCTGATACTGCTCAGACTCGGCATTGTTCGCATCGGGCGACCTCTGGGGTGCTACGGGAGTCACGGCCGGCACGAATCCCAGCGTTTTTTCTTGATTCTTGCGGAAGAAATTCACCGGGCACTCAGTCGTCTTTCGGGGTATCCCAGCGGTCAGTTGGAACGATACTAAATCAGTATTAGTTAGCCTCAAGTTCAATGTTAACATATTGTAGAAACCATTTAGTTTTTTTCTTTGCAGCTGTGTTTCCCCAACTAAGCAAGTCATATCAAGTAGGCCGTAAAAGCCAAGTGACCAGATAACGCAATTACACACTTTGCTTGCTTGCTTGTAAAATGTACTACGTTCAGTCGGAAGAACATTGTTGTCAGGTGCACAGCGTAAGGAGGTTCTAATGGCCAGCTAACCTTTTGTTTCAATTATTGGGAGCACAGTTAATTTATCCCTTGCATACACACGGGGGCCCGTGGCCGCCTTTCACTGGGCTTCAACGCAGCTTGCGCTACTGCGCTTTAAAAGTGCGCTGGTACATTGACCACCAGAGCTGTGGCATCACGCCACCCACTACACTCGCTGCTCAGTTCGGGTGAACAATGCCTCCGTTCTACGGTTAAGCGAACTTCGCTCAAAATAGCATCGAATCCAGACTAGCGTTCGGGCATCGCCATGAAACCGACCTGCGGATTCCCTAAGCTGGGCCAAACGACACCCGTCTAGTCTAGCAAACTTTTCTCCTCCGAACGAGGAAGAGTTTACAAAGAGGGTGCGCTTTATTCAGGAGAAATGATGATCTTGAAGCCTTTATAGCTGGGTCTCGGCGTCCAGGGCTCCACTGGCCTTGGCCGCCCGCCGAACTTGATCCAGGAACGCGGGTTGTACACCGAGTCCAAGCTGGCGAGTTGTAGGTATTGAGGACAACGATACATGCCAGCGCATGTGCCATGTCATGAATGCCTACTATGGGGGGGAGCTAAGGTAGCGAAACACCGCCGACCTTTGGGACTATTGACACCCACTGCGTAAACACAAGTTTGGCTTCCCCCCCATAACTATGCGGCTGAAATGGGAAGGTTACTTCACTGCAGAACGCGCGTGCCTGTTTGTGTGGCTGCGCAAGTCAGTGCGTACTCGTCCGCTTTAGCGATTTAAACTTTGCACGTAGGTATTGTTTATGCTTAAATTCGAAATCGTACATCCGAGTATGTATGTATGTATGTATGTATGTATGTATGTATGTATGTATGTATGTATGTATGTATGTATGTATGTATGTATGTATGTATGTATGTATGTATGTATGTATGTATGTATGTATGTATGTATGTATGTATGTATGTATGTATGTATGTATGTATGTATCTATCTATCTATCTATCTATCTATCTATCTATCTATCTATCTATCTATCTATCTATCTATCTATCTATCTATCTATCTATCTATCTATCTATCTATCTATCTATCTATCTATCTATCTATCTATCTATCTATCTATCTATCTATCTATCTATCTATCTATCTATCTATCTATCTATCTATCTATCTATCTATCTATCTATCTATCTATCTATCTATCTATCTATCTATCTATCTATCTATCTATCTATCTATCTATCTATCTATCTATCTATCTATCTATCTATCTATCTATCTATCTATCTATCTATCTATCTATCTATCTATCTATCTATCTATCTATCTATCTATCTATCTATCTATCTATCTATCTATCTATCTATCTATCTATCTATCTATCTATCTATCTAGCTAGCTAGCTAGCTAGCTAGCTAGCTTTCTGTCTCTTTTGCTGCATTGTGTTTTACCGTTGAATGCCCATGCTCTCAATCAACCCATAGAGCCTTTATCGAGTGCCGCCCTGCGGTTTGGGGCTCATTGGCCATTGTTCGTCACCAACCTCATCTTAGATATCTCTGCTTTGCAAAGTTATCAGTCTCGATTGTGATTTGCGTTGCGTACGAAACGTCATTATCATAGAACACGTGCAAGGGGAAGCAAGCCCTATATTATGTGCTTTCGGTACAGCGCATGAAATCTTCCAGCCACAAGACGATTCTAAACATAGCTTTATTCTGAGCGACTCACAGGTCGCGATTAGGAATTTCGCGTGCGGACGTATTTCGCAAAGTGCCCTGAAAGTACTAGCGCAGAGCCAGGCACTGATGCGTTCGGAGGAACGTAAATATCTAATCTGGTTCCCGGCACACACAAACACAGCCACCTACAACCCGAACGAGACGGTCCATGCGCTGTCTCGAGAACTAACCCGCCGCGCAGCCCTAGGGGTACCCCCCGTCGGGAGATGCTGCTACCGAAACCGAACCTTTAATAAAAGACAGAATAGCCAGCTATGCAGAATATACCAAGTATCACCGTGTCTTGAGGGACTTTTCCTCCGCCTCCCCAAAATTAGACAGAAAACAGGCGACAGATTGGCGCAAATTACAAACTAATTCTTTTCCCAGCCCTGCTCAGCTACACAGGATGTTTCCAGAGGTTTACCCAGACTTGATATGTAAAGCCTGTAAAATAGAAGCGGCCTCCCTAAGCTGCATGCTATGGGGGGTGTCCCAACCAGCAGAAAGACTCCCCAGAACCTCTCCGGGAGCGATGGCGTACAACGCTGCTCAGCTCCGATCTACAAGATCAAACCTGGGCTATCCAGCAGGCCAGGGACGCTAGTGGGAGACATCCATCCTCCATCTGAGCGGTCTGGCCCGGACCAGTAACTAGCCGGATCTCGCAATAAAGTTGTTTCATTCATTCAGAGGATTGTCCTGTAAGAGTAAAGAAGCTTTGAAGATAAGTCGGTGTAATACTGAGAGGAGACATGGATGTGGGAGCTGGACTCGAGTGAGTGCGGCTACGAGTCGTCCTTACCGTAGGAGACGTTATTGTACGAGGCGTTCTTACCGGGCGCACTGCAGCAGACTTTCCTTGCAGGACGACTTGTTCGGATGTTGCCGCGGTGCTACTAGAACTTGCAAGCTTTTCCTGTCGTTCTCCATGTTTGGGCGAAAAACACACAGGATGGAAAATTGATTTTTCAGCCTTGAGAACCCTAAAAAGCCTTGAGAACCCCGTGTCGAGAACCCTAAAAAGAGTGTCGTGGCGCTTGGGAATGCATCGAATATATTTTTAATACCGCTACCTTAAAACAGCAATTTCGGTTTCGGTATCGAGAGGGTGGCTTCGCAGTGACGTGTCAAGAGAGGTCTGACGTCACGGGGAGACTGTAACTCGCGACATACTAGCTACAGCTGCATGTTTGCTGTCAGCCGCACGTGTTTCACGTAAACAACGATGAGTGAATTGTCGACCAGAGACTCTGACAATGATTTCCGCGATTTATGCTGCATTCAGGACGCAAATTTCGCGAAACCCAGTGAACTATGTTCACTTGTCGTGATAATGTCCGTTGCGGTAGGGCTGGCTTGCAGATGCTGGGCGACAAACTTCAAAATCAAAGTAACATATTTTGCACGTGTTGTTTGGTTCCGGTGTGTGAGGAGCGATGACAGTGCACCCCATGGAAACGAAAGATGTCCCTTTTGGGGTGCCTCAAAATCGTGTCAGTACTCCTTTAAGGACATTTTAGTCGAAATCAAGAAGAACAAATGAGCATGGTCAGGGCACGTGATTCCAATATAAGGCAAGTGTGCGAGGAGGAGGCAGATTAGGTTGGCAGATGACATTAAGCAGTTAGTGAGGATCACGTGGCCACAGCAACTACAGGACCGGGTAAATTGGATAAACATCGGAGAAGCCCTTGCCGCGCAATAAATGTAGTATGTTGGTGACAACATTCTGACGATACCAAATGAAAGCGAGCTATTTGTACACTTAAGGGCGTATATTTAGCGTATAGCACACCCTCCCCATATGTGTTATGTGTTAAAGGAGCACAGTGTACACTGCAAGCTTTGAGAATCCGCCTTTTGCATGTCTGTGTGGCGCCCTCTCGCGGACTCTTCAAGAAACAAACCGTGGGGTGTCGCGCGTGCCTGCTGCCTCTGCCACCACTGCCACTGCTGCTGCATAGAACAAAGCTTGGCAGCGGCATATGTGCTGATAGCCCCGTCTGAGTGTTGTGTTGTGGCATGGAGCCACCTGGGAGTATTTACATGCCCGGCGGCTTCTTTTCTGTGACCAACGGGTGGACCAAAAGGCAGCATCAATGAAAATGATGAGCAAGAAGCAGTTGAATGCCTTCATGGCAGCAAGTGGTTCGCGGTGCTCGCGGAAAACCACAAAAGCGCAGAAATTCTGCGATAAGTGGTACGTGCGCAGCCTCACGTTTAATGAAGCAAAACTGCAATTCGGCCTAGTTGGAACAAATTCATCGTTCACTGACTCGCGCAAGCACACAAGGACAAGAAGGACAAGAAGGACAAGAAGGACAAGAAGGATCACGTTCAATGAGTTGACTGCCGCGTTCACGTGCCGAGTTCCGAGAAGCATTTTTCTCCCGTCAGTGAAGGGTGGCTGCTACATTGTGCATGCAGTCGTGAGGAAGACCACATGCGAGGTAGTGGCACGTCACTGCCTCTGCGCAACCGGGTAAATATAATTTTTGTTTATTGATTGACGGAGGAAGAATTTAGTTGCTTTCTCAAGAGCCACAACTGGTTTGACCAACTCCGGGCTGTCCAGAAGGCCCACGATGCGGCGGTGAGGCTTGGCCTTCCAGTCCCAACGTGGGAGCGGCCCGCAGTCTTGCCCCTATAAAACGGGGTGAAGATTCTTCTGGACCCGAATAAATGTTACTATCTCTGTGGCATTCATACTAATCATATGGACAGCTGGGCCTCTGCTGGGGCCGTTTCGTGCCGTCGTTGCATCAACGTTTTATTACGGGAGCGCGAAGCAACGATTTTACTGAATGGCATGCTTCGAAGTGCATGTCGCAAGTACCTCGCGTCTGGGCCACAGTGTTTGCTGGCCTGCACATTCAAATTGAAGGAACGTGATCCTACAATACATGCGTTACATGATTTTAGCACACCAGAATAACTGGCGCCGATCGAAAGCGGCACGCTGAACCTGTCTTGAGCTATGTACTTTTGCGAGTGTCGTTTAACCGAAATTGCGGTACGTGGGAGAGTTGGCCGGCGAACCTGCAAAATCTGTGAACATCGCACTACGGCGACCCAAAAAAAAAAAATTGAAGGACACTTTGTACATTCCAAAGTGTGTACGGCGAAAGCGTGTGGCCATTCGACTGGCTATGCGACGTCTTTTTTTCTTTTACACTCTCAGTTGGATAACACACAAACCGAATGTGTGCGTGTTTTCTTTTTTAATTTTTTTACCGCGAATCGCAGCGAGACGCGAGACTAATCTTGCTCCGTTCGCATGCGCGTTCGTATTTTCTCGCGCTTTGCGCATCGCGCAAACGCCATCCGCGTTCCAGCGCTTAAATTAACGGACCCTTTGTAAATTCGAAAGTGTATTCCGTGAGCGCCTGTGTCCACTGAGACGGCGTCGGTCAGAATGATTCCAAACGCTGGGCACAGCGACGCTACGCAAGCAAAGCGCGAGCGCTGTAGAGTCCGACGCGACCGGCGTCCGTTTGCGCACCCCGGCGGCCACCTGGCTCCGTGCCAGGGCTCGGACGGACGGACGGCACGGACGGACGGATGGACTGACGGACGGACGGATGGACTGACGGACGGACGGATGGACTGACGGACGGACGGACGGACGGACGGACGGACAGACGGACGGACGGACGGACGGACGCCGGACGGAGGTCGGACGGACACCGGACGGACGTGAGCATGAGACATTAAAGGCTTTCGCCTTAAAGATTACACCATCTCCCGCTAAAGGGAACCATGTGTAGATGCGAAGCAGCGGGCGCTAACGCTTACACTGGCGGCGGCGTTGACGCTGGCGCTCAAACAGCGTTGCACAGGAGAGAAACCTGAGGGGGGCGCAAAGCACGCAGTGATGGACCGGTGTTTCCTACTGGAACATCCCAATCGCTGCTAATGCGTAATGAGAGACAGAAGACTCGGACTGGACACAGAGACCCGCAGTCCGCTTTTAGTTAATGCGCACGCTGCGAATTTTTTATCGTTCGACAACGCACAGGAGAAATCTCCCACCGGCACCACCTTGCAGGTCAAGATCCATTGTCATATATACAGGATGGCCAGTGAACGGTTGTGCAGCGCGAGCAGTCGGTTTTTTCATTTTTTCAACCAAGAAACTCGCTAGCAGACGCTGCCTGCGTTGGCGTCGCGAGGCGAGAGAGGGGCGAGCGTAGGAGAGGGGAAGACGCGCATGCGCAGTGGGGGGTGTGGCCTCCGCGGGGAGGGATGCCTAGAGGAGAGAGAGGTGGAGAGGAGGTTTTTATTTTTATTAGATGCGAAGCATCTTATGCTCGGGGCTCTGTCTGTCCCTCCCGCGTCCCGCGTCCCCCCGTCCCGCGTCCCGCGTCCCGCGTCCGGCCACCTTCATGAAGTAGGGAAGCACCCATTATGCGAACCAGAACACTGTAGTAATATGAAGGCCGTAAACCCTACGACAGTCATCAGAGTCATGGTCGAGAGCACAGAGAGGCTGCTTAGGAATGGCTGGGCAGGTGGTGTCTGTCGCCCAGGTTGACCCCATTCCTTGATCTTGCTTGCATGTATTTGGAGGGGGCTTAGTCCGTCCCTCCTTCCCACGTCCCACACCACCACAGAGCATGCACGTCCCCTCCCCCCTCTCTCTCCTACGCTCACCCCCTCTCTCTCTCAAGAAAAAAAAAACAGAAAAAAGACTCTCCTGCCTCCGAGAGGTAAACCAAGATGTTTTTGGCAATAGGGAAACATAAATTGAGACCATGCCTGTTTCTTGACTGGCTCGTACGTCTGCAGTGTCCTTTCTTTCTCTCTTTTTTTTTCTGTTTTTTTTTTCTTCTTTTTCACATTTGTAGAATGTGTAGTGCCCACGCTCCCCCTACCACTTGGGGGCTATTGACAAGGAACGAGCGGACATGAAAGGTAAAGAGCCGACCCATTAAGGGGACGCTCTTGCCTCCACGTGTGGCGGCGCAGACTCATCCCGGCCGCCGCGGCGACAGCTTTGGGTGGCCCTCCGCACCACGAGGACCGGTAAACACGAGATCATAAGCAGATGTGGACGCTCAACGACCCTCGACTGTGGACAATTTTTCTTAATTTGTCGTGTTGTGTTGTGTCGAGGGGGTTCTTCCTTTTTTTTCTTTTTTTTTTGTCCCCTCTTTCCCATTTCCTCTTAGATGTTGTCGAAGGCGAGTGGACTCCGCTAGAGACGATAGTTTAACTCAACCCCTGACGAAGGGAGGTCCCCTCCCGAAACTGTTGGGAACTAAATAAATATTTTATCCTTGTTGACAACGCCTCCGTTGTGTTACAACCCATATATATATATATATATATATATATATATATATATATATATATATATATATTTATATATATGTATATATATAAACAAAGAAAAGCAACAACGCTCTCAGTTTTTTTTAATAAGAGGTAATAAAATAAAGCAATAACTTCATTTTTTATACATATATAATGGTGTATACTTGTAAGCATAACTGTTAGTCAAGCATTAGCTAGTCAACCGATTGGTTTCATTAATGTAGTCCCTGACAGCAACTCATACTTTCGCATTAGAGAACCCAGAAATAGAGGCTCCAAAAGACAAAATGACAGGCACAGATAAATCCATTCCAATAGCACGTAAAGGTGTTTCTAAAAGGGTTTTTCGTGCTGTAGTAAACCGCCTGCAGGTCAAAAAGAAATGATCCAGCTCACCACAGAATGCGCACAGTGGAGAAGGTGCCTGAGCTGACCTGTGCTTGAAGAAATTTAGATTCGGTACCCGGCAGCGCAGCCTCGTGATGAATAATTCTAGTTTACGGGTTTGACAAAATGTTCTCCTCCAGGGATATAATAAGTGCCGATATTCGGTGAAGTTTGTAAGTGCTGTGGCTTTAAAGACATGCATAATGGCACACCTGCAAAATCGAGCAGCCGTCACATAAGTGGATGATGGAAAGTATGGTAAAAGCGGCCCACTTATTGATGACATCGCTAAAGAATCGGCAATTTCATTGAGAAACAATCCTTTATGTCCAGGCACCCAAACTAATCGGACTTTTCTCAAATGCGCGGGTACTAGTGCACGGAACGCCTTTATTACGTGGGATTCGGCAGCCGCAGAAAGTGCAGCACAGAGAGATAGAGAATCTGCTATTATAACAGCTGATGTAATTGCCGTGTTTAACTTGGCGTAAGGCGAGCACTACTGCCAGAAATTCAGCCACAAAAAAAAATCACGCCATATCCACGAAGTGAATGATGATGAGTGGGCGAAGGTCGATCGTTTTCATCCATGGCAGAAAGAGAATGTGTGGTCTGCAGCGCGCTTATACTTCATGGTCATCAGCGTCATCGTCATCGTTATCACGTGTAGTGGGAACATTCCACTATACTGGAACGCGCTTATACTTCATCGTTATCACGTGTAGTGGGTACATTCCACTATACTGGAACGCGCTTATAGTTCATCGTTATCACGTGTAGTGGGTACATTCCACTATACTGCGTCATCGTCATCTTTATCACGTGGAGTGGGTACATTCCACTACACGTGGCTACCTACCTACCTACCAACTACTACCACTACTACTACTACTACTACTACTACTACTACTACTACTACTACTACTACTACTACTACTACTACTACTACTACTACTAAAGAGGAGGGACAGACCCACACCCTAAGGAGCTTCGCCCCTAAAACGGGTATGAAATCTCGATTCTGCTTTCTCTTCTTATATCTGCGCGAGTGACATACTATAAATCAATGACCGCATGCGAGTGCTGTTCACGCTGACATACATTACATTAATGACATTCTACCTGTACGGAAGAGAAGCCACGTAGCGAGCAAATGAACATGCCTGTACGATTCTGTGACAATTTGCTACGGGAACTTTGAAAAGGAAGCCAAACAAATTCAAGAGGTTTGCGTACCAGAACAAGTATATTATTTTGAAGCACGCCGTAGTGGGGCATTCCGCATTAATTTTTCTCCTTCACAGGGTTCTCATACGCGAACCTAAACCAAGGCTCACGAGCATGTAGTCCCTTGCTACTCCCCCGACTATACCCAGAGTACTAAGGTGTAACGAAAAATATCGGGCACAGACTCACAGGCAGGCAAACATACCGCAAACTGGATGAAGTTCTCATAGAGAGGTAATCACATTTCAAAAATGCGGCACTATGCCTCGGAGACCCTGTGTACTGTATGCCATGGCCCCTGGCCTCAGATTTTCATCATCGCACCATATGCGCTGGGATAGAAAATGAAGTGTTTTAGGTTTAACGCAATCCTTCTTAGCCTGACCCTTCCCCTATTGCTTACCTATACACTACTATAACATCACATCCAAAGGTTTTTCTTTATAGCCTGTGTACTACAGCGTCTCTACAAAATTTTGTCAAGTCTTGCTGAACCAACCTGTTCATCTTTAAATTAAAGTTTATTTGAGTTCGTCAGAACATTATTTATTTTCAAGGCCCCGAGCAACCAAGCCTTTGCAGCAGTGATATGTATATGACGAAACATATCACGGCGTAACGCCCTACCCCCACCCCCTGCACGAGATCTGTGAAGAACGGTGACCGGTGCCATGGCCCTACCATATTTACTCACACACTATCCGTACTAGTTAGCTCTGTCTAAAATTGCGTTGGCTAGAAGGGGGCCAATGCCGGCTTACTACTTATAAATGTCGGCTACAGTTTTGCTGCATGTTGGCTAACTGCTGGCTATTGTCAACTAAACGATGACAAGCATTGGCTAGCATTGTTAATATCACGTAATGTCGGTTAATGGGGGCTATTCGCTGTTTCGACAGCAACATTGTCTTCATTCAATCTCACGCGATCACACCCTCGAATATTATAGACAAACACGCGAGTTGGTTCTTCCTGACTTATTCCGTCCAGAGCTCGTCGCTGCGGGCGATAAATGCCGAGCAGGGTAACGTCGCACCAGACCGCGACTCGTGCGGTGTACGCCCGCGAGGACACGCGCATGCGCACAAAGCTACGCACGCTTTCTGTATTATTGGCCTCCCGCGGCCGACCCATCCTTCCTATAAGTCGTAGTCATCAAGACGACAGCTCGGTCGGTCGCCGAGCTGAGTGACTGCGACACGCGGACACCAAAAGGGGGACATCATACGCGCGCCTCGCGACGGCTTTTATTTCCTTATTTTCACGTCGCCGGCGCCTCCATTGTGGCTGCCATTGTGCGACCCTTTCTTGCTTTCTTTTTTTCCGGACCGCCCTCGGGCGCGTAATGAGGAAGCGACGCGCGACGACGGGGCGGGGACGTAAGCGCCGACGTCTCTTCCAACATGGCGGCCGCCTGAGGAGAGAGTGGACGACTTCTCGCAAGACGCGGCAGATTGTGCGCGATCTTTAAGCGCGCTCACGCGCGCCTCGGTGGTTCCTCGTGCGGTGCTTTTGTTTCGTTTTTTTTTTTCTTCCCCACCTTGTTTCCTGTTTTTGCGGGCTCACTTTCCGTTCAGGCTGTCGTTAAATGTCCTTAAGTCTTCCGAGGAGCCGTTGCCGGGCGCAAAGGTACAAGAATTGAGGTAGGTGATTACTTAATTTCCCGTATTCGTGTCCACACTCGATTACACTCGGAACTTTTTTTTTCTTTCCTTAAAGGGCGCCTCTGTTGGTTTAGTTGATGTTTTAGGATTATGCGCAACGCACTGAGGCGGAAAGTGCATTACGGAGAAAGCCTCCTGTACGGAAGCCCCCGCAAGTTATTATCTTTCTCTCTTCTTTCACCCGTGCATGTTAATGTATATGAAAGGTGGCCACGCTCTTGGAGTTGGCGCGTGCATTCGTTCAGGTTAGGGCATTGTTTCGAGTACCTTCCTTGTCCTAGAAAAAAAAACAAACAATAGGGATACAGAAGTCTTAACGCAGGCATTGCTGATAACTTTCAATTTTGCGATAAGGCAGAATGAAAAGGGAGTAAAAGTCTGAACACTTAAATGCGTACGCGTCTAGTCGTGCGAGAACTTTCAATCGCGTGAACTGCGTGCGGCGGCTACACGGGCCTCGTGCTGCACGTTCTCACCAGGTTAGGCTTACCTTGACACTGGAGAAGCTCCTCGGAGCGTGAAGAATCAGTCAGCCCTTGTGTCTCCGTTAGAGCATGCCTAATGAGTTCCGCTACTTGATTTTAGCTACACTACTTCTCGCGTACCATACGCTTGTTGCAACCGCCGCCACCGAACGGGTCGACGCGCATCGAGGCGCTGAGGTATCACTGTACGACTGGGGTGTTCTTATAGACTATTTTATGGACGGGTTTGAGTGCCGCCATATTGGGCTGTTAACCTTGGTGTTTTGCATCTTTAGCAACTTAACGAACAATGTTACGGTACACGCATACGCACGAAAATGGTTGGGCTGGTGCACACGATGTTTCATTGCCTTGTTAGTTCAAGTGGCGATATACAAAAACAAGAAAACATCGGCTTAACAGCCCAAGATGGCGGCGCCCAGATGTCTTAGGGAAAATAGTCTTGCTGAGGCATCTTCCAGTGTCTTTCAGTATTCGTTTCCGTCACGTCGGACGGCAAATGGCTGCACGAGAACACTGAATGGATTAGGCTGCTTATGGATCAGTTTTGTTTAAGGATTTGTTCGACGCGCGTGAGGGTTGGTATCGCTTTACTCCTCTCGAATGAAGCTCATAAGTTCTACGCGTGTTTGAAGACGTTTGAGTGTTGCACTAAAATAAATTTCGGTGGATGTGAGTAGTTCGTTTACGTACGCGAGAGGCAAAGAGAAGAACTGTATTCATGAGTGGCTCTTTGTTCCAACCATCAGCGTTCAGAATGCTTTGTCGGGCTGCGCTTTGGGGCTATAGGACATTGCCTGCGGTTGTACTAAATGTGCGGCACGAAGATATGGTTAAAGCACGCGTGAATAAGTTTTTCAAGAGAAAACCTTATATACCGTGAAAAGTGTAATATCCGCGTTATTTTTTTCTTTGATGTATAAGAGCAATATGTAATCATATACATAGGCGTGCGCACGAGCGGGGCAGAGGGGGCGGCCGCCCCCCTTCCCCTAGTCACCTAAAAACCTAAGAGTAGTGGGTGGGGGGGGGGCGCAAAGTCTGCCTTATACACTGACTTAATAGGGAAGGGGGGCGCTGCGACGAACCTTCGCCCTCCTTGCACGGTAACCCTGCGTACGCCTATGATCATATGCATGTGAAAATATCATCAAAGGAAGTGCATTTTTTTCCTTCTAATCAAGATTGAGACATTCGGAAATCAGAACTTTCTTTCTCTGAATGGCATTACTAGAAGTTAAGCGCTCACTGTGATATCGGACAGCAACGCCACATTGCGGCAGCGGCCAAGAAGGCAGCGTGGGGTTTCACGTGCCAAAACCATACGTCGGCAAACTCGCTCATGTGTCGACTCACTCAGACTCGCATCGGGCCGTCAGTCTAAGTGAGTCCGGGCGAATAGTTTGGCGAGTCTGAGTCCTGGTGATTCCGGTTGAGAAAAATTTTAGTGAGTCTGGGTCCGGTAAGTCCGGTTGAGGAAAATTTTGGTGAGTCAGGAGCTGGAGGGAGTCCTAGAGGCAAAGCATATTTCATGAGTGGGTCTCAGTGAGCTCCACATTTTTTGCCGACCTATATCCAGAACTACGATATCCTTGTTAGGCATGCCGTAGAGGAGGGCTCCGGATATTTCGACCATTCGCTGTTCATTAACGTGCATTGATATCGTACAGTAAACGGACCTCTAGCATTTCCGCTCCATCGAAGTCCGACCGTGGCGGCCGGGATCGAGCCTGCGACCTTCGGGTCAGCAGCTGAGCACCGTAGCCACTTTACCACCACGGCGGACAACACTTTAACGAGTAACCCCACTTAGCAAGCGCTCCAGCTACAAGTGACTGCTGAAGCAATGTCGTCGACCTGCACACTTCAGGTATGCCGAAGCGGTCAGCTGTGGCGCCACTACAGTGGGTTACGATCGAAGAATAAATACAAGGCCAACCCACAGCTATCGCCGTTCCACCAAAGACAAGATGCCTAGATGACCTTTACACAAAGGGGAGCTTTATGGTACTGGTAACTTTTCATACAGAAAGTGAAACACCACAACAAACGCAGAAACACAACGTGTACGTTTCATAATTGTACAACAAAACATTGTTATGCAGCACTACTCATCGATAGGGATATACATTTTACTGGCAACAGAAACAGCACCGTATTGAAAATCGTCACATATGCTCACGCAAGCGTCCATGGGCAGACAGGTAGTGCTTAGAATGGAAAAAAAATTGGCCGCGTATCTGCGTGCTTCGCTGCAAATGTCGTCGAAAGACGATAGTCTTGTGCCGGCCGTACTACTATGTTTTGCCCTGCCTCAGACAGCGCCTACTCTACGTTGAATTGGCCGCATCTGGCTGGCATTGATAAAATAGAGGAGGCGCTGCGCGAGATATGGACGCCTTTGAAAAAAAATCACAGCATATCCACGGAGTGAATGATGATGAGTGGGCGAAGCTCCGGAGGTTCATCGGTAAACCGTGAATCTTCCGTGAAATTCGCCCAGTACATCATCAAAGACGTGACAAACACTGTGTGTATATATACAAGAAATTTATATTTTATTCGTGAGCCGTGATTTTCCGTTTTCGTTTTCGTTTCTTCGTTGGTCGTGGTTACCGTTTACATAAGCCGTGGCTTCCGTTCCCCCCTTCATTATAACGGCTTTATGGTCAGGTGAAATGGAGGTAGAGCGGTTCCTGGATGGGTCGTAGCGGAAAAGTTTGCAAAGACGAGATCGATGCAGGTTTCCTCGGATGGTGGTTGGTTGCATGTGGTCAAACGATATGCATGTGAGGCCATATCGCGATGCCATGTGTTGTATGAGCCAACTGTTTTCAGTGATGTCAACGTTAAAGTCACCCACCAGTAGGGTAACGGGACACGCTTATTCTTCATCGTCATCGTCACTATGCGTCATCGTTATGACGCATAGTGGGTACATTCCATGTGCTCTGCCGTGATGGCAGCGTCATCGTCATCGCACAGGGGTCGCTACGACAACGACGCGGGACAAGCCTATGCCCTAAGGAGCTTCGCCCCTAAAACATGAGCTTGTGCTGAACCAAGGGCATTGCACCGTGACCAAGGGCCACTGCCAGCGCGCGCACCTTATCGTCGGCACAGGGCTTTTTCGTGCAAAGCGTCGCATTTTCAGCGCAGCCTAAAAAATACTAGGGTCTTTAGAATTGCGTACCTATGTACATTGTAGTAAAAGAACACACGGACCTGACACTTACATAATAATCTTGCGCCTCAGGTATGCGTAGTATTTGCTTTTTGTTCGAATATGTTCACAAGTATGAACGCAAACACCAGTTCAAGATGGCTGGGCGTTCAGAAAGTGGTTAAACTGTGGCCGAGTAGCTGAATATGGTTACGGACAGACAGACAGACAGACAGACAGACAGACAGACAGACAGACAGACACACACACAATAAACTTATTCTAAACACAGACAGACAGACAGACAGACAGACAGACCAAAATGTTTTTGCGTTGAAGTATCCCAAGAAAGACTATCGTCTTTAATAAGCGATTGGGAGTACAGTGTACTGTAGGGAAGAGCGGTAAGCTCTCCATCAGAAGACTCGGATAATAAATGCCGGCTATATGTTTAGACAAATTTATTAACACCGACTGTGTACGTCAATAACATTAACATGCTACATTTTATCGTTATTATTGCGATGTCGAGCACCGCGACACGTTTCAGGTTTCAGGTATAGCTGATATTCCCATGCAGACACATCTGTGTCGCTGGTTTAAAATGAGAAACTGGAACTTCCATGGCAAATTTCATCAAAAATTCTTGCATCACTTCCCAGCCGAACGTAATATTTTAAGTAGGAACGACGAACTTTCAATTTTAAGATGAGTGTTGTGCGCATTAGCTAAGGAAAAGTACACTTGGGTCGAACGGAAATCACTTAGCACGACTCTCTTGCAGGCCCACCGTTTGAATTGCAGGCGCGCCGCAGTTCGGAGGGTTGCGCTTTCATGTATTCAGGAGAAAGCCTTATATGCATAGTCGTGCGTCCGGACGGGGCAGGGGAGGCGCTCCCCCCCCCCCCCCCCCGCCGTCACATAAGAGGGGGGTCGGGCGAAGTTTGCCCCATGCATTGACTTATTAGGGAGGGGGGGCGTAGCGGCAAACCTCCCCCCCCCCTCTGAAGGGGAAACCTAGACACACTAATGCTTATATGTCTCACGAGTCACGAGATTTCGCGAGATTTTGTGACACCTGAAAACACTTTGCGAGATCTGCTGATGCTCTGCAAGATTTGGCGATACCCGCAGCGGTACATCGCGAGACCTAGGCGAAATGTCACATGACGACATCAGTGATTTCATGTGATAAGATGGCATCAATGACGTCAGTGTGACGTCTTGAGGATGCCGTCACTTGACGACGTCACCACATTGAATAGTCGCTTCGTCAAAGCTGCGCCGATCACGGAGCTACTGCAACAACGTGTGATGTACAGAAAGCTTCAGGGTAAATGGTGGGTAGTAGGAAGAGGGGAGAGAGAATGTTATTTTTAATGAGAAACCGCCACCGTGGTCGAGTGGTTCTGGTGCTCGACTGCTGACCCCACGGTCGCGGGATCGAATCCGAGACTCGGCGGCCGCCTTTCGATGGAAGTGCAATGCGTCCCGTCAGCTTAGATTTAGGTGCACATTAAAGAACCCCGGGAGGTCGATTCTTGTTGTTATTATTATTATTATTATTATTATTATTATTATTATTATTATTATTATTATTATTATTATTATTATTATTATTATTATTATTATTATTGACTGAGAACGTCAAAGTAATTTAATGGGTGTCTCGTGATAGCAAACGCTTTCACCTGTTTTTTGCTTAGCGTTGTCTAAATCGGCGGTCAATTTTTCTTAGATTTTTAGCGACTATAGTAACAAATCGATCGCTGCTGAGATAAAATACTCGAGCATAAACTTGCAGATGGAAACCTTCGTAAGCGCTTTATACCACCATGTGTTTATTTGAACAATGGACAGCACTCCACGCTGCTGATTGATTGGTGAGTTTTGCCACAAAGTTGCTAACTCGACACGAGAACGTCGTATTGGAAAGGCTTAGCCTGAATTTATTTGACGCCCATCTGAAGAACAGCGTACGAGCGTTCTCGCATTTAATTTCCATTGTATTCCTTTCCACTCACTGCTCAGCAGGGGTAATTACTCAATATGCCTTCTTGCACTCAGGTGTCAAGCGATGGTGATTGACCAGTCGCCTATTTCTAAGAGCATGGGCCCTGTGTGACTGCTGGAGTGTAAGTTTGTTTCACAACCGTGAGCGGCGTTGGCTAACACACGCGGTGCCTTATATAGTCTAAATATAGGCGTAGTAGTGCTTAAGTGCCCAATAAAGCGAAAATTCAATCATGGTTCAGTTGGTAAGCTGCCGCATGCGGATGATACGTATTGGACCATGCACTCTTAAACGGGCCCAGCAACACTTTTTCCAAGTAGCCATGGAATGGCTTCACTAAAGGAGCTTATTGCCTCACGAATCGACAATCGCAAAATTTTTAGAATCCGTCCAGTACGAGTGGAGTTACAAAGATTTGTCGCGCGCGTTTCTCTCATCCCGTGAAAAGCGCTGGAAGCTAAACAGGGAGGGATGGCACGGGAGGAGAAGGTACGTCACGCGCGCCTCGTGACCTTGAACACATTTTTTTTAAACGCGCGGCTTTTCAGTGCAATCGCGCGCGCAGACAGGTGGCGGTCCTCCCGCTGCGGCCGTAGTAACCCCCGCGAGCGCGTCATGCTCAAATCAGCCAATGGCGGGGAACTTGAGTCTATGACGCAATGATTTTTTTGTATATAGTGTCATTTGTAGAGCGATCTTTGGTTAACTTTGAAAATTTATTGTCAATTACAGGCCGCGTGCTGCGCTGTAATATTTGGCTAGCGTGTTCTTGGGAAGCCTCGACTACCGCTCGGCAGCATTTTTTGTATGTATGTATGTATGTATGTATGTATGTATGTATGTATGTATGTATGTATGTATGTATGTATGTATGTATGTATGTATGTATGTATGTATGTATGTATGTATGTATGTATGTATGTATGTAACGTAATCAAAGTGACGTCACCCCGCTGTGCCGACATTATGTAGATCACGCATAGAAGTAAATCGAGAAAATCGTGCGTTCAAAAAATGACCTTCCTTCGTCTCAGAGTGAACAAGTGCCCAAGATTTCCAATCATATTCAACATTCAGAATTGCCTTTTGCCTCTGCGAAATCGCTCTGAGTGCCAGCCTGACCATCGTCACGAAGTCACGTCACATATATTACCGCATCCTCAGCGGAAACGCCTGGACAACTTGGTTTGCATCTGCATTTGTAAACCACATTCATCCGTACCTTACGCTCATTTCTTTGCCCACCGTCCGTCCACTTGTCCGTGTGCCTCCCAAACGTGAACTGTGGGGTATGGCGTGGTTTATTTTTGTGCACTCTTGTTAGTTCCTGCACTTGTAATTCACGAGGCATAAATAATGCCTTTCACGTACATTCTGAATCACACCTTGTCTAAAGGGGGCATTCGGCCTCTTCAGTCCTCCGTTTCTTGCAAATATATGCTGAGACCGACGCCGCAATGACGCCAAACACAGCCATAGCGCATGCTAAGTCCTTGTGCTATAATTCAAGCATGAATGGAAGCTTGTAGCTAACGGTAGGTAGCAGCAACACACGGCACCAGCATCCACAGCCACGCACTCGACCGGTATAGACTAGTGGGATTCAGGACTGTACAACTTCATCGAATGGCAAATACACAAAGATAGTACACATTCCTGGACGTATGAAAGGAAGTACTACGTAGTCGGCAGATGTCTAGATCAAGCAACACTTCGAGGATCCCATTTTCTTAATAGCTTCGTGGGCCTTCCTGTAAATGTGTTTCGTGTCCGTGTGACTGCACTTCGAGCTGAATTATTCACTTTAATGACTGGCTTTCTCGCTTCTGCGTTCTTTTTTTTTCATAACATAATACTGAATATTTGACGGATTCCCATTAGGTAACGTTAAGTTTGAGTTCCATTTCATGTTATTTTTGTAGCTTCTATGGCCCTAATTATTTCTGATTTTCTGAGGAAACAGAGAGGTTGAAAAGGTAGCCGGCATCCGTTGAAAGGTCGAAGGCATTTTCCGAACATCACATATCTAGTTAAGAAAAGAACAGGCTGTCGTCGTGCATTGCTTGGTTAACTGGGTGGCTAACCCATTCAATCGGGTAATTTCTAATCATGGTCAATTACTATGGCGTGTATCATTCGCAAATGTGAAAAAATTTCTTACGAAATATATACATGTCACTGCTATGGGTACTGCGCGAAGTACAGCAGGGAAGTCGCGACTAAGTGTTTAAGCGCGTACTTCATTAAAAAAAAAAAAGTACGTTCTTGACTTTTCCAGACTTATTGAAGCTTATATGGGCGAATAGTGAATTTTCGAACTGAATCGAATAATGTTCCAATATTTTTTTCGAATAGTGAAGCAACCATTTTAAGAAGAGCTCCAAAATTCCGCAACATTGTACCTGAAACAAATATTCACAAACTTCTCGAATATTCACAAAGCAAAATTACAATAACTTTTATCAGACACAAACACCAGAGCTATGTAATCTCAGGTAAGCTCAACCCACAGCAGCGAAAAGAGCCATTCTTTTAGGGCCTTTCCCATCGGCGCTGATTATTGGAAAAAAAATCCGGCGTTTCGAATATACTCAGTACTCGATTCCAGAGCCGAATCGAACGCAATGTTATTCGACTGATTATTCGGAATTTTCGAATATTCGCACACACCTAGAAACTTCCGGAAACTCAGCCGATCTTTCGAAATCTATATATTGTGATACGCTGCCCATTGAGTTTAAGTGTGATGTGCTGTAGTTAAGCTGAGCAAATGGCACGACGGGACAAAGCTGGAAATTTCCGGGCATGCTCGCCTCTACGACTAGCTTATCCATCCTTGGGCAGCGCACAACCGACAATACACGAAGTAGGAAACAGGACAAGCACTGGTCTAACAACTAATAATGTCTGGAGTTTTACGTCCTAGAACCACGATATGATTATGAGTGACGCCGTAGTGGAGGGCTCCGGAAATTTCGTCCATCCGGTGTTAAGGTGGACCATTTCGGCTCCAGCGAAATGCGACCGCCGCGGCCGGGATCGAACCAGCAACCTTCGGGGACAGCAGCCGAGCACCGCAGCCACTGATCGACCGTGGCCACCGATCCACCATAACTACTGAAAGGTTTATTTGAAGGTAACAAATATATTGTTAGCAGGCATTGTGCTTGAGCACGCCGTTGGAGGCGGAGACAAAGAAAAAAGTCACAGTTTCACCGCAAGGGTGAAGCAATGAATGCGATAGCAAAAAATTGTAATGTTATACGAAGTGAGGCTGGCAGCTAACTCTTTTTGGATCCGATCTCACGCAACTCTAGAAAACGTTTGTTCAAGAGAATTCTCTTCGCGTTGAAAGCGCAGCACGTAGAAGGGTACGCCGGCCCGGCCGCCGAGAAGGGGAGATGAGAAGGGGAGATAAAGCGCGCGCCCGCGCTCGTAAAATCGAACGTCGCCCCCCCCCCCCCCCCCCCCATGCCCGCTGTCGGCCGCCGAGAAGGGGAGAGAGAGAGAGAGAATTAACTTTATTAAAGGTCCTGAAGGAGCCTGGGCACCCCTTACGGGGGCCGGCCCGGTGGCTCCGCCCATGTGGGGACTGGGGATAACGCGTGCGCCCCCGCTCGTAAAATCGAAGGTCGCTCGAGGGACCCCCCCCCCCCCCTCGCGTCTTTTCACGCTCACGAACGACGGGCGGGCCCGGTTATATATATACATATACATATACGGCAAATGACGCCGACGCCGACGCGGACGCCGACGCCGACGCCGACGGCGAAAACCAGCCGCGAGTGTCCATATAATTGCTATCGCAATAAAAGCTGAAATGGCGCGGGCGATGCTCGCAGTAGAGTGTGCTCTACGGCGGCCATTAGTGCCACAGTTGCTTGTAAATATTTTAACTACACTCGCTTCTAGTTGTCTCTCTCATGTATTCGTTATCCCCGTGACAATATACAGTAAACACGGGAGTGGATTACACGTAAAAACACACACGCGCCTATGAGCGATCTATGAACACAACCTATTCTTCAACAAGAGAAACCGATGTCTGGCTTAATGCAATTGTTTTCATTCTGAGCAACGAACGCAAGAAAGGGAATTTTTTTGAGGGACTCATTTTTTGTTAGACACAACCGAGTGAAACCAACAGAGAATTATGCCAAAGAAAGCGTAGGGTACATTGAATGCTGTCTTTAACTGTAGCGTTGTAGTTATGACGTAAATTGGGATGAAATAAAGTGGACGCAAAAGCACCCTTTTCTTCGGTGGGATCCGAACCCTCGACATCCGAATTACGCCTTGGATACGAATGTCGCTGTCTAACACTGTCAGAAATTACAGGTACAGAAATACTCAACGAAGTGGACGGGGAAGCGCCTTCTGTCGTAACAGGTAGAGCACCGAACGCGTAATTCGAAGGTTGTGGAACGATTCTTGGCAAGGTGGTACACCTAAGCGGTATCCCGTGTCCTCCGAGCTTATAGCGCGAGGCGGGCTGCAGCCACGACTTTAAAGGGGCAATAAAGTAAAACATTTAATCGGTTTACATTGATAAATTGTACCATGAGGACTCTAACGCTGTTAATTTCAACATCATAGGTTTATTAATAGAGGGGAACAAATCAAAGTTCCATTTTCAAATTTCGCGGCGAAAGCGCGAAACTTTAAAGTGTACTTTAAAGTGTATTTTGAAAGCGTATTTGTCGTATTTTGGCGACAGTGGCTCAACGAAAGTTCTTGAAACATCCTATTTTAAGTATATGGCCCCGCCAGAGGACAATATACTTCCTACTTACTGATCAGGAACTACGTATACATAGGATATAGTAGACACCGTCAAAATATGTGACGTCACGGCGTTTAGTGCGGGAATCTCACGGTGGCGTCGCTACGTGCATTTTTCTTTCGCGCGTTCCTCTCGCGGCAGGGGTGGTGATTTTGGAATTTTGAAACAGTGATTTACTAACGTGAACAAAAAATGTGTTTCTCTTTAGTGTCCCTTTACTGCAGGGGAATCCGTTGCGTAAGAAAAGGAGGCCTTCAGCGGCCGCGCGTCGTTTCCGCGGCAAACACGTCGTGACCAGGCGCCGCCGTACGCTCACGGCATGTGTACAGTACGCGCCGAGACTTTTGACGTCCCCGTAGCAATAAACAAGGAACGATGTAAATTTGCTCACGGAACGACCCCGACTGCCCAGTTTGCCAGCTGCATCTACGAGAGGGTCTTGCCGCGTACGCTCGCCGATTGGCAACGCGCCGTGGAAACCTGCTACGCGCGGAGAGTTGAACCGCGCTCGCACGCGTGAGTTTTCGGGGATAATTTATTCGACGCGCCTCGCCGGACCAGCTAGCGACGACCGAGTTACGGGGTCTGAGAGAGGCGCGCGTTCAATCCGCGTTGAGGCAGTCCTGCGGCGCACGCGTGTAGGTTGACGGCTACGAATTAAGTTTGACGACGGCGCCTAGATTCCGTTATTCACAGTTTGCCGAGTCCACGGATTCTTCGCCATGTTTGGCGGGCTCGGGACTTTCTGCAGTAACTAATTGCCATTGTTTTTGGTACTTTGTTGATCGCCACCATTAATTCACTTTCGCCACCTGCCAAAACCACTCACTCACTCTTGTTCATTGTTCTCTCTCTCTTCATTCAAAAAGTAAACTCGACAGCTTTTCTTGTTACATCACATACGACTCCAGGGGCGTAGCCCAGGGGAGGGTGGGTTGGGGGGGGTTCAACCCCTTCCCCCCCCCTCCCCCCGAAATTTTTCAATTTTGCTTGCGTATATATACACGCACGCACAAACATACGTAAAGTATGGTTCAACCCCCCCCCCCCCCCCCCCCTCGCGGAAAAAAATTTCTGGCTACGCCCCTGATACAGTCTTTCATTTTATAGGTACCCATACTCTTAATCAAGCCATTCGATAAAATGTATTGTGTGTGTGGTCCCTGACGTCACGCGATGGTGGCGAATAAAGCGAACTGAATATGCAAATTTAGAGCGAGTTTCGATCAATGAAGGTCAGCAGGGATCGATGAGGCTGCCCTTAAGTTTATGGGGAGTATGATCATCACCCGTCATCACCCGTCAAAATCGGGGAGATGTGACCCCGATTTTGACCGGGTGATGACGAGTCTATCCCGGAAAAAGAAACAATATAATCAGCGTCAAAAGTTTAGAGGCCACAATACACAACAAAAAGTTTAACATTACCACTGCTTCGGCAGGCAGCTCTAAATTTAGACTTCCAGCCTATTGTTAAACGCGCTAACATTACGTACTGTGAAGTTCAACGGAATACAGTCAAACTTTTTTGGGAAACTTGTGAATGTCTAAGGCCTAGTGGTCTGCAAACTTCTGATGACGACTGCACGTGCTTAAAATATCACGCAGACATTGCCACTTATGCTTCACTGTTATTTCTATAAGCTCGCACAAAACTTTGCACGATAGTCTCAAACAACAACATTCGAAATAGGCTCAAATCTACCATGCATGAAAAAAATATTTTTTTTTGAAGTTTGACAACACTATGGCTATATTATAGCCGAAAGGCTTCGTTAAGAATAACCATAGCGAACAAATAAAGACTCAGAGAAACTTTTTCAGCCGGCCCGTAGGACTCTTGTTAAGCTTAAACAGCTAGCTGGAGGAGTTGGTGAGTTAACACGTTTGCAATCAAACGAGCGTAGCAAACAATACACAGAAGACATTGGGCTCCATACCATGCATTCCACACAAGCGCTCAGTGCAAGTCATTGTACACTTGCGGCTTACAGTTCCACACAATTTTGTTCGAATGTCTTCACGGCAGGTGGTGCCTACAGAGCGATGGTAGAATAAATACCAGTAGGAGAAAGCTGGAAGACTGGTGGCGGCAAACTGTGGAACAGACGGCACGAAAAGGTTTTACGGTAACAGGAAAAGCTGGGAGGAGGAAAAAAAATGTCAGAATGCAAACTTGATAGTAGAAACTGCAGAGCGTAGAGATGGCTAATAAAGAGCCTCGTGACACTTAACGTCATCCCCGATTCAAAGGGCATGCTCCTAGCGTACATCTATACATTCACCCATCCATCCATTCATGGCAAACAATACCACGCATCGCGAATCGACGTCTCCCTTCAACACTTGCCACAAGGCCGCTTTCCCGCTGACACTACAAGTTTTTGTTACAGCCAAGCTGTATACGGCTAGGCGAAACCGAAATTCGGGTGTCCTATCTCCTATGTGCGCAAAAACTCCCAGCGCAAGCGCGCAACAGAAATTCGGCAAGCTCCACCACTCGCCACTGGTTCACTAAAAATAGGAAGTTGTCCGCGGACAAAAACGTGTGTGCCACAGAAACTGGGGAAATCACATTACTCACCACTGATCCGCTAACAATGAAGAAGGGAACACACGTGTGACAAACACCAATTAAGATTGCTGGACAGACATAACCCATAATTGAACAAGACCTTATTAATGAACCGTCTGGATTAAAACTGTGATCAATGCGACGCCTTACGTTTCAGCTACGCTGGTTAATCGCCTGTACGGAGTGCTAGGGCGGTGACAGTTAAGGCGACAACCTTATAGCCTCATCAAACGGGAAAAGTGACTGAAAAGTCGCCGGGGTCAACACGAACGGTATCAAGATTATCATCATCATTACCATCATCATCACCGAAGATGATGCTGACGATTATGATGATGACCAGATAGCCACATAGCACGGTTTGCGCCTTCGAGTCGTATCGGGCAAATGCATAAGGACGCTGTTTGTTTTTTTTCTTTCTGCATGGGCATATCCGGAAGAGGCGCGATATGCCCTTGTAGCGTCGTAATAAAAGTAATTTAATGTCGAGTATACGACTTATGTAGTTAATGCGATGCTCTCATCACGAATGAGCTACATTGTTTCCCAAGACGCCGAGTTTTTATGTATGAAAGGAAACTGCCATTCTAACTGTACACTTATTCGCCCTAAACTTGACTTCTTTGTTTGTTTGTTCTACTCGAGGCGTGTCTCTAAATGACAGCTTATACATAAACAGTTCGTTGGATTTTGTTGCAGCAATCGCCTCATGAACGTACCGATACCGATACCTTCGTATCAATGATTTCTAGTCATTCAAGAAGAAATTCTCGCTGTTCGGCTTGCTCCAATTTGTTGTTTGGCCCGCAGCACCCGTTTTCGTACATTACGAGTAACACGCGGTACTGATGAGCTATCACACAAAGTGCTATCACATTTTTCTCCTTGCAGCAAATGTAACATTGTACGTTCTCCTGGATGACATGCTCTCTTGCCTTGTTTCGTCATTGTCATTGTGAAATTCGCCAGATAACTGAAAAGATTTGTTGCTAACATATCGAGTTGCCATAGTGATGTTCAGCTAGCCCGGTAAAAAGCTAGGAGTTATCTCGACCCACTACTCTTCAACACCGTTAATGGAAGTACTTACTGGGCCAATACTGTGATGCGTGTGACGTCATACCAATCGTTACATCCTGATAACTCCAGCTAGCTTGAATCGGCGAAAAGAGTGAGAAGTGTTTCTCGATCGTTTTTAAAAGATCCCATCGAACACTTCTTGCAGGTGTTGTTGGTGCTGCCGCCTAGTGGAAGCGAAGCGAACAGGTATCCCGTGATTGTGGCCTCCGCGATCTGTTCCAGCAGCAATGGCCCGCTGTAGGGAACTAATCTCAGAGGCTACGCCGCGATGGCTCGTGATCTGTGATCTGTCAGCACGTGTCTTCCTGGTAGAGCACGCTTCGCCGACGCTGCCATAAATGTTCCGACTCCTCGTCTGGTCGTGTCACTCTGATTCTTTCTGGCTACGACAGAAGTGGAAGCCTATTACGCGTCCATTTATCATACGCCCGCGAGTGAGACGACGCGCCTACGTGTTCGAGTCCCCAGAGGGCTCGGAACGAGACTCAAGGCTGAGCGTGGCCTACGTCACCGTTGCTTTTCAACACGAACCATTGTCCGCGGAAGGCGGCCGGCACGGAACACATGCAGCCTCCGTTCGTGGATTATAGAAGGGTTACCACGTCGTGCGAAGTCAAACGTCGCGAGGAAGGAGCGTGAACGTCCTCTACACCGATGAACCGTGCATGCAAGCAAGCAAGCAAGCAAGCAGCACGAGTTGTCTCAAGCAGTGCGGAAGTGCCTTGCACAAGGTTAAGACCTTGTTTGTCTCGGCAGAGCCGCTCGAAGAGCACGTCTTTCAGACGGCGTGCTCTTCGCGACACAGGCAAGGCCACGCGGGGGGGTGTTCCCTATCTTTCTGTTGCTACGCTTCATCGTTTCTTGGGGCACAAGAAATATGTATGAAGAAGACAAAGGAACCGTTCCCAACGCAGATCAATACGTTTGTTTCCGTCGACAGCCACTCAAGCTTTCTTTTCGTTTTCTCTTGCATTCTGTTTCCAACCGGATCGTTGAAGAAGCTACGCACTGTTGCGAGCCGTCCCCGCTGTCCGCACCTCCTGCGCATAGTCATCCATCACTCGTTAACCGTGACACGCGTCACTGTGTGGTGCTTTTCTGTTCGTCCCAGCGTCAGACCCCTTGGAGACAACGAAATGCGTTCTGTCTCAACGCAGCCTCTTTTGCATCGGAACGCTACTGAACACATGCCCTTCTGCATGGTTAAGAAGGAAGACGAGCAGGATGCCTACGTCGAGTCCTTAATGGGACGACCTGTCGTGTAGTACGTCCTGCTGCGTCGGCATGTTTGTACAGAGCGTGCTGTGCACCTGTTGGTAATCAATCGTGCGCATTTCTTCAGTGTGAACATGCTAGTCTGAATGTTAAGTCAGCCACTACACGCGTCAGTAGTTACCCTCTGTGACGCTGAGTAGGTCATTCTGAACTCCTCGAGTAAACACATAGAACTCTTCAAGAACAACGTTGATCGTGGCTACCGGGTCATACTTCATGTATACTGAAGATGATCACACGTGCGCAGGAAATTCTTCCCAAGCAGAAATTTTGCCGGAAAATCAGTGATGGCGTAATTGGCACGGACGACTCGGCACACTATTTATTGGCCATAGCCTTACTTTTTGGACATTGTACCTTCCGCCAACTGTTGAACTTCGCCGCAATACAAAAAGCTTACCGCCAATTCTGACTTGCTATGTACTGACAAGTTGCTGTCGACTCTTTGTATATGAACGCTGTATAAATTCTCATGTCATTAAAAGGCAGCAACCTCTCAACTTCGCCGACAGAACCTTGTTTAAGTCAGCCTTCATTTGAACAAACGTTTCTTGAATGCGCTGTTGATCGAGTTAGGCTGACGTAATGCGGCGTAGCCCGACAAGTGGCGGAAGGGGTTATGTCCAGAAATCTTAAGCACGGCATATGTGCCTGCAACTGGTTTCCTGTTCGAACCTTTTTATTTTTCTTCGTATGCGTTCTTGTTTCGATTACATTTAGTCCTAGCAGAGAATGGTGGCATTCGGTGTTGCCTCATTCGGCAAGTGTGAAAGCATGTGTTTTGTGCAACAGCACAATCGGAGAAGCCGCAGGTGGTTTGCATCGGTCTTTAGGGGTTGCGGTTTAGTCATATACTATTTTTATGATCGCCGCTTTCTGAGTGTTTGGCGATTGTGCTGCGACCTCTTGCGAAAGTCCTCGCGCTGCTGTTGCACTCACCCCCATATTCAAGTTTATCGAAGCGTTCGCATGCACTCTCTAAAAACTGCAAGTTTGAGAAACTCGGACCGTTGTCAGGCTGTGCCGCTTACAAAACGCTCCCGCCACTTTACAAGGACGGCAGCGTCGGCATTTCCAGTGAAGAAGCGAGATGGGCGATTGGGCTGGTTGTTATGCGTTCACCTCCAAAACTTATTAAGGCCAACAGAAGACAAGGACGAACCGTACCAAGCATCTGAGTGGAGGAGTGCAAGTGTATTATCGAAAATATAACTTCCCGTTACACTCGCTATTCTAGTGGACGCAAATGCTTTTAACAGCTGCAGACTCTTGAAAACAATAGCCGATAGAGCCCGCAAATGAATTGTTCGGGATGTATAATCCAACGACTTGTAAGCGAGTAGTTTGGGTCTGACCCATGCTGTTTGCAATGGCGAATAGAAAGGGAGAGAAGGGGGGGCAAATAATCAGTTAGCTAGGCGAGAAAGGAGTCGCAGGGCTGCTCCCAATTGTGCAAAAGTTCAAAATGATTACATTACGAGGACGGGGCTTCTTTACCACGTGACGTACGTACGCAGGAGCGAATCTCTCCCTCTCTACCGGAGACTGGGATGAGAGCCGATATTGTCGCGGTGTGTGGCGAAACCGACGGCGGTAGTCAAGATCTTCGGTTCAGTAACAAGGTTTATCATAGGAAACATCGCGGGCAAACGGGACTAGAAAGACAGACGGGACTTTGCCCTGTCCTGTCTGTCTTTCTAGTCCCGTTTGCAAGCGCTGTGTCCTATGATGAAGCCATGCAAACAGGCTCAAGGTTGATACCATTTTAACAACGGTTTACTTTGACGGTCATGGCCCATCGACGCCATTACTATCCGTTTGTTCTGCGAACGTCTCCCCGCAATAACAGGTTGCCCACGTTGCTACGTCAATCGCCCCCTCAGAGCACGGTCGCGGGGCGTCAATCAAGGAACGAGCCGACTTCTCAAAAAACGTATAGGCGTCTCGCGTCTTCGCAGCGCCGGCGGCAGCGCTCGCGGCCACTAATGAGCGCGCCTTCTTGGCAGAGATTGCCGGTTGAAGTAGTAGAAGCTCACTGGGGACCTCGGCACGAGGAAAACGAAGAAAACAACGGACCACGGCGAGCGGCGCATTAATCACCTCCGCCGACCTGCGGGTGTCGCGGACAGGCACGAGCCCAAGCCTAACCAGCCGTCGTCCTCGCGGTCTCTGTCAGGGAACTGCGCAACGAGACAATGGCTGGCAGCGCGCGACGGTTTGCCGCTGCGCGCGTTGCGCGTCGCCTCCGTCGCCGCCGCCGCCGCGTACGGACGCAATCGCCCGCGAGGACTCCGAAGAGAGCGCGCACAACACACGCGCACAGCTTGCTTGAGCGAGTGGATGTAGTAGCTACGTGCTGCCCGTCGTACGTCCGCTGTTCTGGGGGTGGGAAGTCGTGTGCGACTCGTGCTGCGCAGCCGGCCAGTGGGGAAAGAGAACCGGCAGGGGTGGGGCATCCTTCCAAGCGTCGTCGACGTCGCCTGCGTAAAACACCCGAAACGAAGCCTTCCTAGACGACCTTTTTTTTTTTTTTTGGCCAAGGGCGACATAGTGCGACGGGGGGGTCAGCTGGCTGTTTCTGCGTGCAGGACGAGGTACGGCACTCCGGTGGTGGCCTTGAACTCCGGCGAGCACAGGTGCGTATACACTAGCTCGCAAAGGCTCCTCGTTTCGCTTGTTTTTCTTCCCACGACGTTCCTCCAATGTTTGTTCCGCTTGTTCCGCGATAAATTTCGCTTTCCGCATTGCGGGAGCAAAGACACATCAGGCTGTACCATGTTTACGAGAGCGGATAACTGGGCTAGTTTGTGGGAATTCATGTTAAGGCAGGTAGGTCTTGTGTACTTATTCCTCGCTTGTGTCCGTGTTTATTTGCGCTACCTGCCTGAACATCTACCATGTTCACGTGTACACCAGTCGTGAGAAATTTGCTTTGAAATAATTACTTCCCTTTTTTCTTTTTCCTTTTTCACGTTCCAACTTTCCGTCACCCCAACTGTTCCGCAACATTTTTTTTCCCTGCTCCACTCAGCGATGAAAAACAAAAAGAAACAAAGGCATGCACATGCGCAATCGCCGTGCACCGACGTGCGTTGGGTGTTTCGTCGCAGCTGCGGGCGAATGCATTCAGCTAGCCCTCCATGCCGGTCTGACACAATAAGGACAGGGCCACCCCATCACCGAGTCGCCCTCTGCGTTTTCTAATCCTTGTTAAAGTATGCTAATCGATAACAAGCCGCAGCATTTACCCTCTGATGGCACCGCGGGGATTTCATGTCGCCCTCTACACTGAAACCTCTGCACCCTTTGGCTGAGAAACAAGTGCGCATGCAGTGATACGATAGCTGCAACGGGAATGAGTCGCTCTAACAAGGTAAAACCATGTACTACGCCGAGGTATTGTTTGCTGTTTCTTTTTGTTTTCTTTATGCAACAAGGCATCTGCGACTGCGAAAATGTTCATTTTGCTTAATTTCTAGCGCCCAGACTGGTTATTCTGTGTTCCCATGGCGAAAGTTCATATCGACCATTGTGTTCTTTCAATTTAACATACAGTATGTATGCAAAAGTGGAGGACACCGATTCAACAATGCATTACTCGCCTAGATGGTATGGTGGTTATGGTGCTCGACTGCTGGTCGCGGAATAGAATGCCGGCCACTGTTGCTGCATTTCGACGGAGGCGAAATGCTAGAGGCCCGTGTACTTAGATTTAGGGACACCAGGTGGTCGAGATTTCCGGAGCCCTCCACCACGGCTTCCCTCATAATCATATCGTGGTTTTGGAATGTAAAACCACAACAAGTGTTATTACCACCGGAGCATTAGGCGCACCTGTCCGTGAAACGGAGCAGTAAGGTAAATTATCCCCCTTTTTTTTTAAAATTTCCGTCAGGTGTTCGTCACTGATTTGTGAGACTAGTGAATATTTCGGGGAGGCAAACTTTACCTTCTACACCCATCCAATATAACGTCGTCCATGCTACAGATATTCATCGTCGCTTACCGCCACCGGGCTGATACAACGGTGAATTTCACTACGTCACGGCTGCCTCAAAGGATGCCGGAGCGATATAGTTCCAAGCGTCCTGAAGCTACAACTGTGGCAGGCAGCAAATTGCTTTCAACAAAATATCATTTCTTTTGGCACCGCTACCCACTTTGCCGTGGGTATGGCGTGGGCGCTACCCACGTGACAGCATAAAAATAACGAACAAAATCTAGAAACTGAACGATCTATAATCTAACATGGTCCGCTACAAAGTGGTAAGCGTGTGTGTACCCATCCTCGCTTCCACAGCAGTTGGGAAGGAGGCCCAGATTATGCAGATTATGCGCGACAATATAGAGTGGAAAAGCATTGCTGGCACTGCCGAGTGCTATCACGATATCGGCTCACACACGTGACCCCGGCATGGAGGTTTTAAAAGCTCTTCGGACAAACGCGGTGCTCAGTTGCTCAAGCAATGATGGCAAAAGGGGGGCGGACTCTCACGCTCCGTTCGATCAGCCATAATGGAAGCTCGATCAGATCTGTGTGTCGTGTGCAAAACGTTTCGCACAACTCAGAAAATCATTGTAGAAGGGGTTTCTGTCAGAATCTTTCTCAGTCACCTCAAACTGGTTTTAGCTTCTTGAGGCTTCTGTACACCGTTATGTGCACTACCTTCAGTCATTTTAAAAGTTTGTCTGGAAATTATTGCTCGAAGCATTTATGCTTATTATACAGGTTGTTATGAAGGTTGCCTTTGTGGTTTACTAACAGTGGTATCGCCACATTCTTGCCACCACTCGTGGATTAAACTTACGCTCATTCGACGTATGCCGCTGTGTCGTCAAAGACGTCGAAATGAAACCACAACGTTTATTTCTCCTGAATTCTGTGAAATCGCATACAAATTCACTTCGATGCAGTATGAACATCCCACCGACCACAAAATGTTGTATCTTCATCTATCTATGTTTATGACACGAAAAGTGGTTGCTATCCCATCCGGCATGAATGCATGACCGCATTGTCCACGTACATGGAGGTTCTTTTTTTCTTTGCGACAAGGCGTGCCCTTTTACGTGTTAAAGCAGTTCAATGTCATCAGCTTACAGCACCATCTAATACACATGCATACACTCCGTGTGTATGTGAGTATTAGATGTGTGCTGTAAGGCTTGTGTTGTGTATGAATCGTAGCAATGTCTTGCGGTATCTGTTATCATGTATCCAGCGGTCATAGCTGGTCTGGACACTGTAACGAAGGTCCACTTGCAGTAGGAGATGGGAGCGTTCCGATTGTACGCCTTGTCGTGTCCATATTAGTTGGTGCTGCGCTCCTACTTCCATCACTGGGACGGAGCCGTATGAGTTCCTGTCCCTTGCGTACAATTGGGGCGTACAAACAAAACAAAAACAAAAATACATTTTCCCTCATTAGTAACAGCTAGTCAGCTGTACTACCAACCTTACGAGAGGCTTATATATTTCTGCATGATGTTAAGAAAAGTCCTAATAAAAGAGCACTGCAAGCCGTCACGATCTGCTGCATATTGACGAGAAAGACACCATTTCTAAAGGCCGCCTTTATACCACAGGGTGTGGTCTCTTCTGACTTTAATATACGAAAGCATAATTTCTTTGCCAGGGGTTAAGAATACATGGTCATCGTCTGGGCGTCGAGGAAAAAGTTGTTTGCGTGAGCATTCGCTCTATGGCGGAAGCTAAGCACACCCGTGGTTACCTTCGTTTTGTCTGCGCGTCGCTTTCCACACGCGATGTTCGCAATGCCGGCTGGTAAATACCGAGGCGACCAGTTAAACGTTAACTAATGGCGATGTGCATCAACGAGGAAGAAGAACGGACGTGTTTCATGCCACTGCATGCACCGCGAAATCAATCATGCCCTGACCAAAAACTCTTTGTAGAGCGAAACGAATTATTGTGAAACTAAAGGCATTTTTTTTCCTTGTTTCACGTGTTTCAACAGGTTCGTGTCATTTCGAATAACCACTCTAAGTCAGCAGTCTTGTCCTTGTGTGGATGGTAGAAAGGCTTGCTAACAGCCATAACATCAATATGTTTCGATTCTAGGTTTAGCTTTAGCCTTGACCTATCTGCATACACACAAAGTTCAACAGCAACCACGCGGGGGGCGTAGCGAACAACAATAAAGTTGACGCCATAAACTTCGACTCCAGACCACGCAGGACCAGAGGAGCACTGCGTAACAAGCGACGCAATTCCGGATGGCAATGCATTAAGTTCCGCTGAGCCAAAATACCATGCTTATAGAAAGAAACAATCGGCCTAATTGAGCGTAACAGCGGACTGCTTCTCCATATTGCCTGCACTGTTCAGCAGCATGCGGCGCTGATACGGAGACACAAGCGTGGTCTTGCGTTTATACTTCAAAACACACGAAGGCAGGTACCCGGTGGTATATAGATTGGAGCTCCCCACTCAGTTCAAGTGCATTCACTTGGTGTGACTGCTACGTTACAGACAACCGTAAATACTGTACGAATCTCCATAAATAATGACCAGCGAAGAGGCAGCCAGAAGGGCGTCAGAATAATAACAGCCCAATTTTGACATTGGTATTGCTTGCCTTGAGCTGCCATCACAGATTGCGGTGGAATATAGAACTGGACTAAATTGGTGGTCATTACTGAGCAATATGAACAGCCGATACCGCGGCACACGAAGAAGAAGAAGAAGCGTTGTCCTAGCGCTCTGTTCGCCGTTTTCTTGCTGAATGCTTGCAGATTATTCACGTCATTGCTGATGAAGTATATTGTGTGAAAGGCGAAGACAAGCAGCAACATCAATAACGTAAGACGCGTGCTGAGGTTCAATGTGGAATGTCGTAAACATATGCAATACAATGACTGGTGTATTTGATTCATTCGCCTAAAGGTGTTTTGATCGCGCGTGGTATTACGATGAACATTTGCGTAAAGTTCTGCGCACTTTGACTGGTGGTGGTGGTGGTGGTAAACATTTTATTTCTTTGTCGGGAGAAAAGCTTGTCGAAGTGCTATACGAGTTACGTTCTCCATGACAAGTGTTAACATAAGCATGGCGAGCGGCGCGCATGCGTTTTGCACGTGGTTCTCATCGTCTAACATTTAAAGAAGATTCGATGAAGTTCAAGTTCAAGTTCAAGTTTATTCGACATCAGCGATATTTGTTTACAGAAAAGTGTGTACAAGATTGGTAATACACAAGGAGCCCCAAAGTTAGAAACTGTCCGGGCGGGGGGCGGGGGGGGTGGGGGGGGGGGGGGGCTGCCATATGTGAACGGGAAAGAAGATATACATCATTCAGTGGTTACAGTATCTTCGGTAACAAAGAAAATGAACAGCGCGAAAAAAAAAAAACCCGAAAGCAAAAATACGTACATGTTTAACAGAAAAAAAGGCATAAGGTAATACTGAAAAACAATCGCTAATTACAATACAAAACAAAAGAGCAATATAACATGTACCAAACAAAAAGCAGTTGATAGGATGAAGACAGTTGTTGCAAAAAGTATTTCTTTACTTGATTTTTGATTGCATGTTCCGTGGTTGATGATTTAATGAAGTAAGGAAGGGAATTCCACAGCTTGATTCCCGTAAACGTGGCGGTGAACCTATACCGTAGTTCGTGCGAACTTTAGGCAGAAGGCGATTATCGAGCTCAGAAAACCTAGTAACGTTGTTATTTACAAGGCTTCTCTACACGTAGACGTGTAGAGAATCGCTACAAGTAGGCGGATACACAGTATAAAAACACATCACATGTCCTCTTTTGTCGTGTTTATGTTGAGCATCTTCAATGCTTGAATTGCTGGCTTTAAGCAATATTCGGAGCCACTGAGTGACAACATTCAACCACTATAGAACAAATAGAACTCACAAGCAGGAGATAATGCTATAAAGTGATGTAACTTCGTCAGCTCAAGAGTACGTGCTGCTCAGCAGCAAGATATTGAGCTCTCGTGCACTTTCACTGCATGTGGAGATGGGTGAGTGGCTGAAACGCGAACCTCCCACATCCATGACATTTCTTTAATTACTATAGTACTCGCTCGCTTTAAATGTAGTCATCACCATACAGCGCTCTGTCGCCTGCACATTCTGTTTCTTCTAAATGCACACGCTAAACGATTCAAAACGGTGAAGCTTTCTGAACTTAAACGAGCGACTCTTTGAGGGTTATTGTCAAAATGGCACTAAAGTGAAAATATAAATCGGCTTAGACCGATAAATTATTCTTTCATATCTGTATTGTCAATAATTTCGACATCATATGCTAATCTTTAGAAGAGGAAAGGGGGGGGTCAAAGTTTGAAGTTTGAATTTCGCGCCGAAACTTCAGCACGTGAACGTCAGTGTGAGGTCACCAATTTCAAAGCCTTTTTGCGTATTTTGGTCACACTGGTTCGATGAAATTTTCTCAAACTTGGTATCTTAATACTTTTTGTCCCTCGCAACACAAACTAAACAATTATACCGATTAACGACTTCATATAGGCCCTGGCAGACGTCATCGACAGGTGCGGAAACTTTAAGGTAGCGTCGCCACCTGTATTTTCTTTGTTGTGCGTCTTATATCGTACCAAGCGTATTCCCACAGTAAGCGGTGGTGTTTTCGGTATTGTGAGACAATAATTTTGCTACACAGCAGGCTTTGCTGACTAAGAAATATAAATTCCTGGAACTGAAGTGCGCGACCATAGACGATTACCTCTTTCCGAGAGGTTGTGTTTCTAGACGCGACCAGGCTCATCGAGCTCTTCTGACTTTTATGGACCAATGGACCTGGCCACCCATTTATAGACTTTTTTTTTTCCTGTTTGCTTACGCTTGTCTAAGTCTTCGTCAATCTTTCTTTACTTCCCTCTCTTCTTTCCTCTTTCTCTCCTCCTTTCCTCTATCTCTTTCCTCCTCCCGAAAGAGTAAGCAGGCGTTGTGCCCCTCTAGGTGGCAGCTGCCAGCTTGCTCTCTCCCGCTTTTCGCTCTGTCGTTGTGTATCTGTGTATGCAAATCAAATAAATAAATAAATACAGTAACTTACTAATACTAGACAAATCATTCTCTTCTTCAGTGCCCCTTTAACGTAAATGGATTTGTTAGCGTCCTTTACGCGAGGACGACGTCTCGACGTCCTAAACGGCATTTTGTTGAAACGAGGTTGTTTTTGTTATACCTAGTAGGAGGCGATGCTCGAGCAACGAAAATATCTCTTGTGCCATCATCTTGCTCGGTTTTTGTTGTTGTAGTTGTCGTTGAACACGAAATAGTTTGCGGCATTCGCTTCCTTGACCTTACGCGCGCGTCTTCCCGGCCGGTTGCAGTGTTCCTAGCAACCTATACCGAGCTTCCTATCTACCCAGAACAGAGCTCTTCCGCACGATAGCGTGGCGAACGTTCGGCGTCCCTTTCCGCCACCCGTTCAAGGCCGCCAGCGTTGACGCGAAGTTTCCTACGCGAAGGAAATAACTTGTAAAAGAGAACGTGGAGGCTTGGGATTCTCTTATAGAGCGCCCGTTCCTGCGTTCACTGTCGTCCCCTTGTTGGCTCCTCGCCTTAGGTGCCAGTTTAGCGTGCCTCGAGCCACGTGATGCTGTCATTTTGCAGAGGCAGGCTGGATTACTCTAAAACATTCGCCGCCGAAACAAAACATACAGATAAATACAGAATAAACAACAAGAAATGGGAAAAAATGAAAATAGGAAATATAAAATAAAACAGGCTACAGAGAAAAGCATTGTAAGTATCTGTAGTTCGTGCCACCGAAGCAGAAAAATAAAAAACGGAGGTGAAAAAAAGACTGATATATAATATACGAAAATAAAATAAAATTTCCACAAATTAAAAGAAGTATTTCAAAAAATAAAAAAAAACTAAAATTAGAGAGTAGTTTGTAGCTGCCCGTACATGGGTGTCACTCCCAAATTATTTGCTTCTGAGTATATCACCGAATGAAAATATGCGTACACCTGCGCTCAAATTTGGCATTTTGGAGTATTCTAATCGTCGGTAGCTTCTCTCGACCTTTATTTACCGCGCAAATCTACAGCGCAAAAAAAATAACCAATATTCAGGAGCCCCTAATTCTGTCTTGGAAATGGGGGCAGTTAAGCGAAACTTGGTGTGGGCGTGTCTTACCTACTCTTTTTATTTTTTCTCCCTTTCTTTTTCTTTCTTTGTTTCTTCTTTTTGTTCTTTTTCTCTTTCTCTCTTTTTCTTTGTTTGTGTCCTTCTTCTCTCTTTCTTTGTTTCTTTTTTTTTGTTCTTTTTTCTCTTTCTCTCTTTTTCTTTGTTTGTGTCCTTCTTCTCTCTTTCTTTCTTTCATTCTTTCTCTCTCCTTTCTTCCTTTCTTTCTTTCTTCCTTTCTTCCTTTGCTAGCGTTTGTGTGATATAAAGGGCACGGTAAAAAAGCCACAATAGGTAGCTTTTGCCTTCCAGTCGTCAAAAACAAATGCATGAAAAGCCCTTTGAGGTCCTTCCACTCCCCCCTTCTTTTTTTTTCTTTTCTTACTCGTTAGCGAAGACTACAGGGTCAATGACGAAATCCCCTAACACCCTACTGTGAGTTCGGGGGTGACTGCTCAACGCGGTTCAAAAGTACTCGACAATCTGCGAACGTTGCACAATGAGGTGGCCTAAAACACAACGCGCCGATTGTCTTCTTACAGCAACAGGTGTGACACGCTGTGCGCTGTCGGCCATCTGAGGCGGAATATGTCTTTGTAAAAGGCAACGGCGCCACGCAGCGGTCGGAGTCGCTCGGATTGTAGGCATCCTTGTTGTTCGTAAATTGAGGGCCGAACTGAAAGCCGGCGTCGTTTCCCACATATCGCCAAGGTCAGGTAACCCAGACGACAGTTTGCCAATACCGTAAAGTTTCTCAGGAAAGCTTCCTACGCCCATTCACCATCGCGAGAAGCATTGCCTGAGCTTCAGTTACAGTTGAAAGCGACCCTAAAACGCATGTGCCGCTGTTGTGAGCTTATCGCAAGATTTTATCAGCGTGACCTTGAGTTTATTTTGCAGTGTCTTCTCTGTAGCCGTAAGATATGTCATATTTTTCGTTGTTTCTTTATGACTTACCCTGTAAGAGTGTCTTGCTTTCCTTGTAAGTCTTGGCAAATTCGAGTGCATGCGGTTATGAATTCGCTAGTCATCAATAGCAGCTTACCCATCCCATTTAAATGTAATAATCTAGTAATAGTCTAATATGTGGGGTTTTACGTCCCAAAACCACGATATGATTATGAGAGACGCCGTAGTGGAGGGCTCCGGAAATTTTGACCATCCAGTGTTCTTTCACATGAACTGACATCGCGGGCCTCTACCATTTAGCCTCCATCGAAATGCGACCGCCGTTAAGATGATGACCGGTACGTCAAGATAACCGAATGCATTACATTTAAATGTGATGCATTCGGTCATCTTAACATACATTAATAATAGTTGGCAGCTTCTCCTTGGCATCACAAGTTTTATTTTGTGATAGATTGCACGCTCCTCTGGCTTTTTGCCTCCATCGAAATGCGAACGCCGCAGGCCGGGATCGAACCCGCGGCCTTCGAGTCAGCAGCTAGTTGCGCTTGTGTACGATGCCAGCACACTGCACTAGTTTCCAAGGTGCGCAGCAACGGCAACATCTCACTCATTCTTCTTTTTGCGTGTGTCACCCACTGCAAGTGTCATGTATACGACTCCATGCGAAACTTCAAAATGTTCAACCACTAGAATCCGCGTGCAAAGGAGTAATGTCCCCTGGCCGCACACACACCAGGCCGTTCTGAATTTCACTGCCGTTTGAGCAAAAACAACATTTATTTTGGTTAGCTTATAATCCCTGCATTGGTTATAGGCTAACACGTGTGCTTTCGTTAGGTAATGCGGTGCACGAGGCTGAATAAAAGAAAAAATGGGGGAGAAGGGTGGTATACGCTCTCTCACCTCCTGGATTCGTGGTCTGTGTTGTTATCCCGGATCGTGCGAAAGGAGTCCGTGCAACCACTCCATCTCTGTTCCGACTGGGCCAGCTGTCACGCCATCCGTGTAAACAAACGTTTGCACGAGGCGCATTAAAACATACAAAGAAGTCTTCCTGCATGCGGACGCATTAATCCGCTGCGTACAAACAAGGTGTTCCACGCTAAACCTATATACTCTTCGTTTTCGTACGCTGGAGCAATTTTCAACTGCGGACGGTCGTTTTAAAAATACGTTGTATGATTTTAACCCCGCTCTTTCTTTCTGTTGAGCGGAGGTTATGAGCTACACATTTAGGTGGCGGTGGCGCCGCCGTTGTACGCGGGAAACTTGGCGGGAAACTGCCGAAGCATCAACTGGTAGCTTTTACACCCCTCTCATTACACTGTACCAATGTCATGCACTCTTGTTATTACATTTACGTTAATTTAAAACTGAGGCATAATCAGGCGACAAATTCAATTACTCATTGTTATTCACGCACTTTCTCTTTCCTCTCCCATCCTTCTTTCTTACCCCCTATCACTCATGCTTGCTTACCCTCCACTTCTTACTTTTCCTGACTGGCATTTTCTCTAAACATTCCTTTGGTCTTTTACATAACGGGGACCGTCCAAAAGCCCTCGAATCTGCTCCGGTGAAATGCGTATTTGTGTGCGCCGTTTTGCGATAATCGGTGCTCTCTCGATAGTGGTCTTCTCGGTGATCAGCTGTTTCTGATACGGAAATCTGATCTTTTATCGAGGTCACTCGTCTTTTCACGTTGCCACATTTCATTGTTGCCTGGCCGTCGTTGTTGCCTGTAGAAAGTGAAGTGGGTGATGCGCAGCTATGCACGTAGATGGAGGTCCGAGTGCCGGCATAGAGGAAGGAATCAGTTTGAAGGGAGAATTGCGAGATGAGAAAGAAAGAAAGAAAGAAAGAAAGAAAGAAAGAAAGAAAGAAAGAAAGAAAGAAAGAAAGAAAGAAAGAAAGAAAGAAAGAAAGAAAGAAAGAAAGAAAGAAAGAAAGAAAGAAAGAAAGAAAGAAAGAAAGAAAGAAAGAAAGAAAGAAAGAAAGGGATAAAGAAAGAAAGAGAGAAAGATAGATAGAAAGAAAGAAAGAACGTGGGGCACAAGCTTTGTTTGCCCCAATTACCTTGGTAGCGAAAGGGCTCCTGATTTTTTTTTTTTCTAGCATGATGTCACGCTCATATGAATCGGCCTGTCTTATCAGTAAATACGTGGACAGTGATCCATGTTTTCAATTAAGTGTGTGTGTCCTTCTTTATCATTAAGGTCGTGATTTCAAACAAGCAGGCAAGCTGTCTAGCGAATCAGAAATAAGGTCGTAGGAATGGCAGGCAACCTGTCGTGTCTGGCATGCTTTCTGGCTGTCCAGGCGCATACTGGACATCGAGACCGGCTGTCATTCACCTGTCCTCTACGGGATTTTCGTACGCGCTCGCACAGATACGTTTCAGTGCGTCACCTGCGTAGTGCAATGTGCGGTAACAACTGGAACGGGGACATCGCGACATGTGCGTTCCACGAAGAGTCCGCTGACTAATCGCCACGGGCAGCCGTTTGCTTGCATAGCATGCGAGCAATGTCGAGCGAAGTAAGGTTTCGTTGATTGAATGCTATCGTTTTTGCGTAATGTAATTAAGCCCGGGTGACTTGTGTTTATATAGATCATCTTGTGCACATTTGCACATTGAGAGACAAAGGTCGACCGAACGAATATGATCCATAGGGGCGATCATATGTATGTCCAAGAAATCGATGGTTCAACGATAATTTGTCTGGTCGGGAGGAGGCATAATGAAAAAATCACAGCATATCCACGGAGTGAATGATGATGAGTGGGCGAAGCTCCGGAGGTTCATCGGTAAACCGCGAATCTTCCGTGAAATTCACCCAGTACATCATCAAAGACGGTGGTTGGTTGCATGTGGTCAAACGATATGCATGTGAGACCATATCGCGATGCCATGTGTTGTATGACATCGCGATCGTCATCGTCATCAGCGTCATCGTTATGACGCATAGTGGGTACATTCCATGCGGTGTGCCGTGATGGCAGCGTCATCGTCATCACACAGGGAGATACTGCTGGTTACGCAGGTGGCTACTACGTACTACAAACTACAAGGGACGCACGACCCACGGCATAAGGTGCTTCGCCCCTAAAAGAAAAAGAAAGCAAGAAACGCCGATGGTTCTAAAACTTGAAAAGACGTTTTGGCTTCCGTACGTAAGCCTTGTTCACATATAAGTGGCCCGACTAGGTGAGCTCACGCCCGATTTAGTACGACGTACCAAAACGAACATAAAGTCGCCTCGTCCAGATGGTGGGTGGCAGCAGCGAATCACCCGTGCTGCTAGTGGTATTTGTGGCCCATGTTGAATTAGATGCCGCCTCTAACCCTGACTTTATGCTTTCCATTCGTTGGGATTCTTTATAGACAACGCCACCAACACCGCTTTCTCTGCGACGCGGGCTATTTAACACTCGGGTTACAACTGTGCCGGAGATGGTCTGGCGAGGCGATGGTCTGCCTAGCTCAAGGTGTCGCAGACACCTTGAACTTGTCAACGTCTGCCCACTACGTGGCAACGTCTAGGCAACGTCTTCCTCCACGACTTCTGCCCACTCTTCACAACATCTTCCACCACAGCTTCTGCAACGTCTACCCACTACTAGGTAACCTCTTCCTCCACAACTAGCGAAAAAAAACTTGTGTGAGAAGAAGGCCTGTTTCGGAAGCGATCAGTACTCATAGTATGCGGCACCCGTGGTCGCTTAATCGCTGCTGTTTTTCCCTTACAGTCAGATCCAGCTCTCAGAGTGAGTATATGAGGCGGAGTGTGACAATGTCCGGAACCACGGATATTGCCACACAGCGCATCGGATATGACAATATCCGCAACAACGAATATTCTCATACCCAATGGGACAATACCCACGCCTGACAGCTCTCCCAACGTAGAAAAGTTCGTTTTCCTCACTTCGATCACAGACAAACCGGTCAACATTGCATTTAAAGTGGCCTCCGAGCACTTCACTGTGTAGATTGTCGTCGCTGCTTACCGCCAGCAATAGCGTCGCACAAGAGCAAGCACCACCTGCATACGGCGTGACTTCCACGTTGAGATAATACACTGGACAGGCCGTGCAAACGCTTTCTTGAACGGCTCAGCGAGAAGCCTTTCCTCTTTCTTCCTTTCCTATTTTAATGCGAAAAATAAAGTACAAAGAAAGAAAGAAAAAAAGAAAGAAGCAAAGAAAGAAAGAAAGACTAACTGCACACGCTTTATTTTAACGCCTTTCATAAGAATGCATTTGTAGCTTAGGGAGCGATAAAGTGGCGATAATGACACCCAAGAAACAAAGTATACTTTCTTTCTTTCCTCTAAAGCCGCGAGGTCGCACGCACGCATGCAGTTGAAACAAGCTACTTCAAAATAACCGCCTTGTTTTCACGGAAAACGATCCTCGCCTGCTATCGTGCGACCCCACCGCTGGCGACGCTACACGCGATCGGCTGCTTTCGGGTACAATTATGGCGCATTTACGCGCGCGTTGCCCGCACCACAAGGTCTTATTCGACAGTAAACGTAAAGCGCTCGTAAGCGCGGACAATTTTGCGGCACGACGGCGTGGGTTTGCGGCCGCGCACGCTGCTAATAGTCGAGTCGATCATATGTTCGAAGATCGCATTCGATTTATTAAGACGAAAGTCTTATATGCCTCATCAAACTCGAAAAGTGTGTCGGCGTCTACACGAGTGACGCAAGAAAAATCATCATCTAATCATGTCACCCTACGGCGTCATCATGACGTAACACGTCACCTGAATTTGTGACGTCACTATGGCGTCACTAACGTGACGTCACATGATGACGTCGTCGTATGACATCGTATATTGGTCAACGGTGGGTCGATCCCGGGGGCAATGGAAAACCACGTTAGATGCAGAAAGCTTGCAATGTCTCCGATCTCTGAGGCAGTGCGAAAACACGTTGGGTAGTTTCGGGGAGGGAGGAGGGAATCGATACAGTCGACTGAAAAGAAAAAGAGGAAGAACAAGATGGCTTTAGCCTAAGGGTCGTCTTAGGCAAAGACATCAGGGGTCCATGCGACTTTTTCCAACTCACTTCGAAGTGATACGACATTGCCTATCGGCGTACGAACGTTACGCAATGTTAGGTACGCGTTAGTGCGTATGAAGAATGTGGAAAGCGAGAGATTACCAGTCGGGGAATGTTAGCAGGTAAAGTGTCGTGCTCCTATGCACGAGGACGCCAGTTCGATTCCCGGGCCACGGCGGCCGCATTTCGATGGGAGAGAAATGCAACAGCCCCCGCGTGCAGGTTAAGAAAACCGCAGCTGATCAAAATTATTTTAGAGTCCCCTGCTACGGCGTGCCTCGTAATTATGTCGTGGCTTTGACACGTAAAACCTCGGAAATTATGAATTATTAATCACACATTTCTAAATAATAAAGAGGAAATCCCAGATGCAGACGAAAGTTCAACGAACGTGTGCAAACAAGAATAGAGTGCATAGGTACCTTTAAAGTATAAAAACAAAATAAACCAAATTTCCAAGAACTGTCCCATCGGAAAATCATGGGAAAACATGAATACCAATATAGGTTGTTCAGAACTGGGAATAGAACTGGGAATATTTCACATAGTGTTCGTATTGTTCCTAAACTTCGATGAATCTGGGTTGCTATCGCAGAGTGATTCTATTGACTTTTTTGTGCCTTTCGCCGTCATTGGCCATCTGCAATTGCTCAAAAGGCGCAGCCCGGAAATTTTAGACCAATGGCAGACTGTTAATGGCGGTGAAAGGCATAAAAAAAAAGTCATAGAATCGCATTAGGATCCCTCCGCAATAGCACTCCTGGATAGTTACAAAGTTAATTGGGCGGTAATTTCATTGGCGGTGAGTCATCTACCATAATAAATCCAGATATCTCACAGCTTTACATTGGCGCATAAAAAGCTTTCTGCACGTTGCGAGGTCGTCGCGATGCAAGCACATGTGGTACTATTAGAAGGGAGTGAAGATCACAGCTCGTGAAAATCAAAAATGCAGCTCACTCAGACTCACTTTAGAAATGTATTTTTCACTGAGGGCTCACTAGGACTCAGACTCACCAAAATTTTCCTTAACCGGACTCACTTGGACTGAAGCTCGCCCACATATACTCAGCCGGACTCACTCAGACTCACGGCTTGCCATGAGTCGGAGTGAGCCTGAGTCAGTCGACTCATGAGTCCGTTAGCGTAAAATCAGCTTTATCAGTCATGGTGTAAATACCCTTTAACGCCGATATCTCACAATCGGTGCTCCACGATACGCCTTCAGATCTGGTACCTTCAAGTGCGAAGTATTAGTAGTTTCCATCCATACAATTTTATGAAATACATGATTCACACGAGGTATTTTTATCAAGAACACCCCGTGAAAGAGTTTGCGGAGGTGTCATGGCACTCCCCCCCCCCCCTCCCCCTCGAACTTACGCCTCTGATCAATAAACATTGAGGTGCCGGATAAACGTCATGCGTTGAGGTATGTGTGAAGAGACTTGAGTGTAAACGTAAGCCTATATATGGCTGATAGTAATGATTCGGAGGAGTAGATAGGAGTCCTGTCTACTCATTTTAATCATTCATATCTTCGCTGAAGATATTGAATATGTTAAATGACATTTGAGCGGTTAGTGTCCTAATTGGCCAACTCAGCTTGGCTTCCAGAGACTGCGTATATCTTCGTGAGCTATTTTGCCAGCACTAGCTCAAGGGGCGGAAACTCCGAGGATAACAAAGAAACCCGAGAAGAGGCTAAAGACCACGCAGCGTGCGATGGAACGGAAAATGATGCGCGTAACATTGAGGCATGCGAAGACAGCACAGTGGATGAGAGACCAAATTGGAATGGCCGACATTCTAGCTGACATTAAGAAGGAAAATTAGACATGGACAGGTCACGTCATGCTAAGGACGGATAACTGACGGCCAGTTAGAGTGACTGAATGGATACCAAGGGACGGTGGAGGTGGAGTGATGAAATTGAGAAATTATCTGGCATAAACTAGAATCAACTCGCGCCGGATAGGTTGGGTAGGAGATCATCGGTAAAGGCATTGGCCTTGCGGTGCAAAAATTAACACACTCCTTCGTGAGTTCGCGTAAGATGACTCGTAGGTGAAAGCATTCTTCTTCTTCTGCTTCTTCTCGGCCGATTGTATTGATCCTTCCCGAGTGGTTTGACCCACCTTTCAATAAAACGATGATGTGATGACGTCCCAAGACCGTCAAGCGGTCTTGTCTTCTGCAAGGCAGGACCACTTGTTCTGTGAATACAAGATGACTCGTCAAAACGAAGTGAAAAAATCCTTGTTCAAACATTTTTCACTCCCTCAAGCCTCCATCTACAATAAAACTTCTGCCTTACACGGGAAGATATGTTCTCACCGCGTTGATAGCGCGCTTTTCTGTAAGGTGTGTCGACAGCGAGCGAGGATGGCCTTAAGGAAAGGTTACAAGAAAGGAACAGCGTATAAACAAAACCAAATAGCAGAACTTCATACCTCCACCCCGCTTTTCAGTCCTATGGTTTTTTTTTAATTTTATTTTCAATGTAGGTCATGCCGTGTCAAGTGTCCCAGGCGTTTTGGTGATTGTTTCAGGTTTTCTTGAAAATAACAACGGCTTTTTATGTGTTGCCAAGACCATTTTCTCGGAATCGTCTTGATGTGTGAACTATGGTGTCAAAAGAACAAGAAGAAATGGTAGAGAGGAAAGGCAGGGAGGTTAACCAGTCCAGGATGACCGGTTTGCTATCCCTACACGTGGGAACGGGATGGGGGAAATTGAAAGAGGGAGAGGAAAGAGTGGAAGGAGAAAGAAAGATGGCACATAATAAAACAAACACACACACACACACACACGCACACACACACACACACACGCACAAACACACACACACGCACACGCACGCACGCACACACACACACACAAACACACACACACGCAGTCGGTCAAAATCCATCACTCTGGCGTGGTACACGACGTCACGGTCACAGCCGTTTGTCCAAGTCCGTTTTTCTCAGAAACCGCAGTAGTTTCTTGGTCGCCTTCATCTGCGATGTCCTCTGTCGACGACATGCAAGAATAGATTTAACAGATATTTGTCCATTGTCCAGGTGCGCTAGAATGGTGTCAAAAAATTTTCAGTGGAGCAAGCCAAAAGTAGGCCCGTGAAGCCTTTGACAATTGATCTTCAATGTGCAGTAGCGTCTACAGGCAAATGTTGGGTGGATCGGATTTTTATTAGTCGTCAACCTTCAAAAATTTCTGCCAAACTTTCTTTTATTTTTTTAACGAAAAGATAACCGCATATTATGTTTCTTCTCTGAGTATCCCGCACAGCTCTGGGCGAGTACTCTAGAGCAAAAATTCAGCAGATCCCACGTACCATATAGAAATCGATGTTATGCGAAGCATGCAGAGCGAAGGTGACTGTGGTGTAATTTTTTATAGAGAGAAACGTTACGAAATGATGTTAAAGATATGCACAAACGTTGTACCGACAGACAAATGTTGAACAGACGCATATATTTTATATAGCTGGTTGTTTAAAGCTGCACAACGATGCCAACAGCAACATGGGTCTTACCAACACCAGAAGCGGTAAGATTATATGTAGCGCTTGTGCTTGCGAGGGATGGTAGCTTTGGCCAAGTGCTAGTAGACCAACTTCTGGGGGATTGCGCTTAAGTATATAACTGACGTTAACCCGACGTGACGCTTGTATCATAGGAGTACATACGTAATGTTTATAAAATTAGATAACCATCACTGCAACCACAATTGACGTTTCACCAACATTACACCTGCATAGGGTCTTTTTCCGAAGCAGTTTCGAGACCTGCGTGGCTCTGTGGTAGAATATTTGATTGCCACGCAGAATGCTTGGGTTCGATTCCTGCTGGGACTCTGATATTCAAACGCTGCCGATGTCAGTCTATCTTAACGCTCTCGCATTTAAATTACCAATTTGTGTTCTCGCCGTTCCTTGGTAGATACAAACTGTCAATCACCTGTGGCCCATACCAGCATACCGCGGTCCGCGATATACGGGATATGTGCCACACGCGTCTGGAGGAGAGGGTTTGACGACGTACACGACGGGATTTTCACGTTAGACATGCCGTGACCAGCCAGACCTATTCGTCAAACCCTGTTACCCTCTCATACTAATTTTGGTCTACCCCCAGTTAAGGAGGCGATCACGAGAGCACCCAGACGTAGGCGGCTAGATAGATAGATAGATAGATAGATAGATAGATAGATAGATAGATAGATAGATAGATAGATAGATAGATAGATAGATAGATACGTAGATACGTAGATAGGGAACGCTCAAAGTGCCTGCAGTTCGCTAAGAAATGCTTGGCATTTAATAACGCTCAAAGTGCAGTTCGCTAAGAAATGCTTCGCATTTAATATTCACACAAACTAAATGTCCAGGCATAAACACACACAAACAGATATTCACTGGACAGAAAGGTTTTCGTCTTTGTTTCTTTTCTTTATCCACACATTTATTAATCGCTGAACTTCAGTGGCTTATTGTCACAGGTTCGATACCCAATCGGATTCCGATGAAGGCGCAGATCAAGAACGCCCGACTACCGTGCTATGGTACCACCTTGACGAATACAGGCTCACATTTACACCGAAGCCCTCCGTGATAGCACCTTCATAATATACTGTGGGGCTTTCGGCTATTAGACCCCGAAACTTGCCTTTAAATGGCAGAGCGATCGAGGGACCTGGCCCTACAGCCTTATTTCCTGCTCCCGCTGCCTATATTAATAAATTCATGCCGCTACGCTGATGCGAAAATGCATTCACATCTACAAAGCCCAGCTCCCATAGGGAACTTCCATACTATCGCGGCTCTTGTAAGCTTCTTAATAGCGTCCGCAACGTGTAGCGCTACCCAGGGGCATTAACTGTTCTGCTGCACTAAAGAAGAGGCCAACACTGGAGCCTGCGTGATTTCGCTCGCCTTCTAGACACTGCTTTCAGCGGCGTCCATTTGCTGCCGCGAGTAGAGGTCACACGATTATGCATAATGGCTTGCGAGGGGCTCATGCAATGCGCTCACGAAATAAAGACTGTCGGATTGTGCAGCTCAGCGCGCAAAAGAATGAAAGGGAAAACACAGGCCGCGGAACAGGAACAAAAAGAAAAAGAAATTCGAAAGCAACGCATTGAAATAGAGAGCGAGAGAAGAAAGCGACTTCTCTATCGCGACATCTGCAACAGTGCCTAGACCTCTCAGCTTTGTGGGACAGCTGCATTAAAGCGACATGTCGCCAGCGCGTGCGAAGGGAGTAGCGGATGCATCCTCCCGCGGCGCGCCTGCTGCATGCGGCCGCCGAAGCAGTTACGTGTGCATTGCTGCATGAGGCAAGGCCGCGCTCTTGGTAGGGGCGAGCAGAGGCGAGTGAACGGTGTCAGAAAATAAATGAATGGGTCAGGACGGAATGCATTTTAATGGTTTCACGAGAAGTCGAGAGACAAATGCTGTAAGAGCGGAAGTGTGCTTGCCTTTTCAACTCGACTCGCATTTTTCAAAAGTTACCAGGCCGCGGCCTATTCGATCGAAAGCGTTCACTTAGTGCCCTTTAGCCAAGCTTATATTCCGTGATAAATGTTTCAAGGTTTGCAAGAGGAAAAGGCGCGCAGCTTGTCACGTTCCTACGGCTTCCGAGTCTCAATATTACTTCGGGAGCCTCCGCCAACAGCCCGAAGGTCAACGTGTATCCTGGGAAGTTTTAACCGTGCGTGTAGTACACTCGGGCGCCTACGACGATTCGCGAAGGCATATATTTAGTTGCACCATGCAGATAGAATGGCGATGCCACATATTTCTCGTTTTTGGTGCTCCTGTCTGAATGAATGCAGGAGATAATGCAAATTGTGTGTGTGTGTGTGTGTGTGTGTGTGTGTGTGTGTGTGTGTGTGTGTGTGTGCGTGTGTGTGCGTGTGTGCGTGCGTGTGTGCGCGCGTGTGTGTGTGTGTGTGTGTGTGTGTGTGTGTGTGTGTGTGTGTGTGTGTGTGTGTGTGTGTGTGTGTGTGTGTGTGTGTGTGTGTGTGTGTGTGTGTGTGTGTGTGTGTGTGTGTGTGTGTGTGTGTGTGTGTGCGCGCGCGCGTGTGTGCGTGCGCGCGTGCGTGCGTGCTCCCGGTTGGCGATAGCAAGCAATGAGAAGCGGTCTTCGCTTCCTATCGTCAGCCGGTAGTAAAAGGGTAACCGTTGTCACGTTTGTCTACGCCTTCAACGCCGCACGCGACTGCCGCGGCACACCGGGAGGAGCCTTGCGCCAGTGCTTACTGTCTTGGATGCGTAATCATGCAAACCACAATTATACTTTGCAGCGGGATATCTCGGAGCCCAGACATGCTTGAAGAATCCTTCCGAGTGAAACTGTGTAGAAACGCGACCGCCTCCAACTGTTCAATACAATTGTGCGCGCTTACTGCATTTACTAGAGTTCGGTTATTCAATCTTTGCTAACTAGGCGGCCGACAGCGGTAATTATTGACTCACTTTGTGTCCCCCATGATGCGTAAGTTATCTGCAAAATTTGGTTTCCGTGTGCCTCCCAGAGTTGAATTTCAAGAAAACCATAAAGCTTAATTTGAACACCCTGTATCCCACATGGCTTGTCGAATGTAATGAATTTATGCGTGCCTTCTTATCCCCGAGATTATTGTTTCGCTTTCCTACTATGTTGTGCAAGTATGGCAGACAGGCTTTCAGACTTTTTTTACTTTCATCTATCTTACATAACCGCCCTTCTAATTCTCGACTCACGGCCTTTGTAACCCTCGACTATCGCCACCACGTAACCGTATTCAAGAAACGAATAAAGTGGAGCACCGTGCAAGTTGGTATGCTCGCATACCTAATGTACAGCGCGAAAATGGTTCAGTTGGCAGTCAGCACTCGCCCCGAGTTCTTTACGTCTAGTTTTCGTTTTTTTTTTCTTTTTCGCTCTGACCATTAAGTATGCAAGAGAGTATGTCGTTAATAAAGAGAATGAGAGAAAAAGAGAGAGAATGAGAAGGAAGTTCCTGTTTCTCCCTTTCTTCGTCTCTGCAGAAAGGAGTTTACTTGTTTCCAGAATCCTCGTGTAAGCCACGTGCTTGCGAAAAAGAGACAAGATTCTCGCCGAGTGTATTACAGGACGACACCACCTTCCACCGTCATCGCCGCGCCGACTCTTCCGGCTGCCGCTACCGCTATTGCGAAATGCGCCTCCGCCGTCGCCTTTGGTAGATAAGCGATGAAACCCGTGTCCTTCGAGCGCTGTAACGTGCTGGCTGGGAAGACGGTGAAGGAGCACCAGCGTGAGTGCTCCTTCATCTTCAGATTATACTCCCTTCCATACATAGCAGTCAACGCTGCGGAGGCTAGAAAGACTTCTTGCACTAAGATGTATTCGCACTGGGCAAATGGTTCACTCTTCATTCTAAAAGATTGGGCGTGCAAGGACGGTAAGAAGAAATGAGTCGAGACACTGCAAACGTTCTATCATTCTTTCTCGGGTCCGTGTTTGCACGCCCAGTCTTTTTTAAATGCGAAGCATTTCTTAGCGAACTTCGGCGACTTTGAGCGTATCTATCTATCTAGCTATCTATCTAGCCGCCTACGACTTTGTGCTCTCCTGGCCGTATCGTTAATGGGATTTATACCAAATTTGGTATGACATAACATGACTGTATGACGAACATAAATGGCTGGTCATATCATGAAAATCATCAGTAACTTGTCATGAAAAGTATGATTTACATGCCACGCTCATGGCGCGCTCGCGGCCGTTTCGTTAGCTTGATATACACCAAACTTGGTATTGAATGACTTGACTGTATGACAAACATAAATGACAAGTTGGTAATATGGAAATCATGACATGCAAATTATGTAAAGCATGATTTACATGCCACGCTCATGGCGTGCTCGCGGCCCTTTCTTTAGCTTGATATACACCAAACTTGGTATTGAGTGACGTGAGCGTATGACGAACATAAATGACAAGTGGCAATATGGAAATCATGACATGTCATGCGTGACATGACTTGCATGCCACGCTCATGGCGTGCTCGCGGCCGTTTCTTTAGCTTGATATACACCAAACTTGGTATTGAGTGACGTGAGTGTATGACGAACATAAATGACAAGTGGTAATATGGAAATCATGACATGTCATGTGCGACATGACTTGCATGCCACGCTCATGGTGCGCTCACGGCCGTTGCGTTAGCTTGATATACACCAAATTTGGGATTGAGTGACGTGACTATATGACGAGCATAAATGACAAGTGGTAATATGGAAATCATGACTTGTCATGTGCGACATGACTTGCATGTCACGCTCATGGCGCGCTCGCGGCCGTTTGTTTAGCTTGATATACACCAAACTTGGTATTGAGTGACGTGAGTGTATGACGAACATAAATGACAAGTGGTAATATGGAATTCATGACTTGTCATGTGCGACATGACTTGCACGCCACGCTCATGGCGCGCTCGCGGCCGTTTCGTTAGCTTGATATACACCAAATTTGGTATTGAGTGACATGACTGTATAACGAACATAAGTGGCAGGCGGTAGCATGAAAATCTTGGCATGCATGTCATCTACAACCCCATTTACATGCCACGCTCATGGTGCGCTTGCGTCGAGTTCGCTAGCTTGATCTACACCAAAATCGGTATTGCGCGACGTGACTGTATGGCGAACATAAATGACAGGTCCTAACATGTAAAACATGACATGCAAATTATGTAAAGCATGATTTGCTCTTTCCTGGCTGCTTCGCATTATATCGATCCCCACAGTGCGTGGGATCTGCCGGCTTTTAGAATGAATACTTACCAACCAGCTCAGCTCTGTCTTATTCCAAGTTTATTCTTGTTTCGCACCTTCAAAGTCATTTCTTCCGGTTTTATGCTTAGCAGTAAACTAGAAGTCTTTTCGTTCCAGAGGTAAACAAACTTCGTCATACAGCTGTAAATATGCTGTTTTATTATTTCTCTTAGGGTTTCGTTGTCATCGTTCTTTGTTTTTTATTTGAGGCGTCGCGGCGTCAGACACACGTGCCCTTGCTCTGCTAGCACGAGCACTTACAAGGACGAAACGCGACCGAACTTCGTAAGTACTCCAAAACGCTGACTGCTATGTATCGAACGAAGTAGTGTGCTCCGTTTCCATCATTATTCCTTGTTGTTTTCATCATCATAATAGTTAGCTTGCATGCCCGCACATCAATCCCACATATCCACTCTGAAGAGCAGGGATGGCAAAATTAGTCTTAAAAATGAATTAAATTGCATCCCTAATTGCATGGTAGAATTTTTAATAAGGTACTTAAATTCACGCTACAAATTACGGCTCGATGAACGTCATGACGTTACATTACTGTATTACTTTTCGAAAAGTAATGAAATTGCAAACTCATTTCACAAATTTATGCATTAGCTTATGTATACACTTTATTTACAGCGCATGTACATTGAAATCTCGGATAACTTCGTTGCATAGCAGAAGCCTTGTGCACGCTTGAGGTTCAGCACTTAGAGTAACTTGTACTTGTTATTTTTATTTCCTTTTAGTCAATATTGTAAGACATAAGGGAAGCGGCCGTGCTGTGTTTTAGTGAGCAGTTAATTTGGAAAGTAATATGTCATTTTCTTGAAATTACTCGCTTGAAGTGATTCATTACATTACTAACTTACCAGACCACGAAAATTAATCCATTATCTTACTCATTACAAGCTTAAAACAATTTAATTATTCTAATTTCATTGTTATAATTTATTACTGCGTACTCTTCTGAAAAAGGAAGGCCTTAACGAAGATCTTAGCTGCACTCAATAAAAGCATTCTAACACTGTACAGCTCATTGTGGTAATACACTTACAACTTTACCTTATTAATAATAATATGGGCAAATGTCACAATGAGCAAATTTATGAAGGTCAGAATGTGTGGGTTAAAGTGTGTTTAGGAGCAACTTTCTTTTACAAGAGTCATATCTTTTCATATCTTTATCATGTCATCATACGTAATACTTATCCCAATCCGCTTACGAGCACTCAAGATAATGTTTATAGGCTTGCATTGAGCTAAAAGTCATAATCGCAGAGTCTTTAAAGGGCGCATGACACGGTCACCCACAACAATTTGTAGTTTTCAGCGAAAACTAGAAGTAGAGGGTCTATTATGTCTATACAGATGTAAAAAGTGGGCCGTAAAACAATATTTCAGTGCAAAACAGGCCCTCGATGTCAGCGGCTGTAAACCCTGCCCACCGCCGAAGACCGCCATTTTGCCATGGCGCCTGTGACGTCACGTGCAGCAAGGAGCGGTGCCGTCGTCTTCTACGACAGTTTCAGCCGCTGCAAATCATTCAATTTCAGTGTTAAGCAGAATAAAGCTCAAATATCTTGATTTCACGCACAGCTGACGACGGAACAACTTCGTTCGCCGGAATGCAGACGCTCGCACAGCTAGCTCCTCGTTACGTCACGGCTCGCGAGTGCGCCAGCACTGTCCGACTCTCAGGCCGCTCGCGTGATTGTAAAAATATTCAATAATAAATTAAGTGCTCGACCAAATGCGCTAAAATTTCGCCAGTTTATTTGTAAATGCACAAGGATTAACCCACACAATACAGATTATGATCGAAAAGTTAGGTGTCATGGCCCCTTTAACATTTTTTTTCCCGTGTTTGTTATGGTGATTACATTTTGAAGCAGGAGCAATGTCCTCAGGTAAAATACATAAGCTGGGATACAAAAGTACGGAACAAGGTTCTCAGGCGAACTCCTTGAACGAAGTAACATTTGGTAACTGTTTGCTTGTGCAGATATTTATTATAGCATCTTTCTGCGACTGTTAAGTTTAAATCCTTAAACAATGTTTTCGCTTGAAATGGCCACAGAATTGCTAAGTGCTTGGAATAAACGCCCGAAATGTGGACAATGTATCAAGGTCAAGAGCTGAACTTGATTTGCGCGCGCCGTCGTCGTTTGTGTTCCGTCCGTTGTGTGTTTTCTGCGCTGTAGTGCACCAGAATAATGTACCAAAAAGCGCAAGTCGTCACTTTAGTCAAGAGCTCGGTTATGAATATTTCATGTTAATATTGCACACTTTTTTCCCGCTGCGTGCACTCCCAACTTCGACGTGAATAGTAAGACCTTTTCACGTGGGACGTCTTGGAACTTGCATGACTACAGCGAAAACACGACATGTATGTGACCCATTCAGCTCAACTTCATAGTGGATTATAAATGAAAGTCGCACGATAGCTGCCCCTGTATAAGCTTGCCGAGTTTTGCTCCTAGTGCTACTTATTGGTCAGCGCTGTGAAGTGTGTGGTTGCTGTGACGACTACAGTTTCAATTGCACTATCTCTGAGCCAGTAGTTAATACGGCCAGAGAGCTGTCGTCGCGAAGTAAGCAGAAGAACGAAAAACACTCTTACTGATGACGTGTTGTTATTGATTGTTCAAATACGATTGAAACAGAGAACAGTAAGACGAGGAACGGTCAGGCACATGGTACATGGACTCGCACAATGTCTGGCTGCTCTTCACAAAGGAGATGACAGAGTATTGGAATTCAAGGTAGAAAGAATGAAACGAAACGAGAAAGGAAGGACTGGCGGGTCTCGAAGACTGAAAAAAAGTGGAGCTGATATGATGAGGTTTTTAAAAAGTGAAGATAACCGACGATCAGTTGGAGCGACGCAATGGGAACCGCAATAGCTGCTGGTGATGAAATTTAAAGAAAATAAATGCAAGCATAAAATCGAATTATCTGGCGCAAGACAGCGCAAATTGGAGCTCATTAGAAGATACCTTCTTCCGGCAGTGGGCATAACATGTGATGGTGGCATAGGTGGGCAAACTCACTCATGAGGAGTCGGCTCACTCAGACTCACTCAGATTTAGATCGAGCCGTGAGTCTGCGTGAATCCGGGTGAGATATTTTGGTGAGTTTGAGTCCGAGTTAGCCCGGCTGAGAAAAAGTTTGTTGTGGGTCGGAGTAAGTCCGGTTGAGGAAAATTTTGGCGAGTCTGAGTGAGCCACAGTCGCAAAATATATTTCTTGAGTGAGTCTGAGTGAGCTCTACTTCTTCCTGCCGAGTCCGCCGCGGTGGTGTAGCGGCTACGGTGCCCAGCTGTTGACCCGAAGGTCGCGGGCTCGATCCCGGCTGCGGCGGTCGCATTTCGATGGAGGCGAAATGCTAGAGGCCCGTGTACTGTGCGATGTCAGTGCACGTTAAAGAACACCAGATGATCGAAATTTCCGGAGCCCTTCACTACGGCGTCTCTCATAATCGTATCATGGTTCTGGGACGTTGAACTCCAGATATTATTATTATTATTATTATTATTATTATTATTATTATTATTATTATTATTATTATTATTATTATTATCATTATTATTATTATTATTATTATTATTATTATTATTATTATTATTATTATTATTATTATTATTATTATTATTATTATTATTATTCTTTCTGCCGATCTATGGATAATGATGAGGATGATGATGCAATAACGCTTTTTTTTGTCCACTACGATCCCAAAACATTACCAAATGAACCGCGGTTGTTTCTATTGGTTCCACAGGTGTGCGTGTAACCCCCAATCACAGTCCATACCAGTCCACGCCGAAGCCGTCCAGCAGCGGGCGCGCCCCGTGTCCGGCGTGACATGCCGCACTCGGAGCGGCGGTCGCAGTCGCTGACGCCCCAGATGTCGGCGTGCGCGGCCGCCCGCAAGGCCGCCGGGGCTTCGGCCGAAGGAGACCACCGCGGCATCGCGCCGGCGGTCGTCGACGCGACGACGGTGGGCGACGACGAGACCTTCTGGGTGCGCGGACTGAAGCTGCCGCGCGAGTTCTCTCGCACGCTTGTCGAGTCGGCGATGGATTACGAGCCGCGCGACGACGATGTCTTCGTCGTCTCTTACTCGAAGTGCGGGGCCGCCTTCGTCCAGCACATCGTGCACCTCATCTTCAACAAGGTACGTGTACTAGCAACATATGCATTGTGCAGAGTTGGGCTTTTATTATAGAGCGGCGAGGGCTTGCTATCCCCCTTACTCACCCGACACTGAATAAGCCGCCGGTGGCCAAACGTCTGGCTCCATAAGCCAGACGGTGGCCTGGCGCCTATTCAAAACCGACACCTATCCGTATCTATATGGGCCTACAGCTGTTACTACCCTAACCAATACGAAGGAAAAGGCCAGTTATGCGAAGGACGGGCTGATGTGAGACACATCCTGTGGGCTTGCCCTCGAGTGACTCGACAGGGCTGCAGTATAGTTAAGAAGAACTTGGAGGCCATACTGCTCAGCTCGGGCCGGGGAGTGCAACTCCGGGCCGTCCAGTTGGCTGGTGACGCCGCCAGGAACCGAATGTCCGCCGTTTAGGCGTGGACGTGATTCCGAAACCTTAGGACTCAGTGAAGTTATCTCTCTCTCCCTCTCTTTCAAGTAGTCTCTATATGCTTAGTTGGAGATGCTGTATAGTCATCTCAATGAATTGCACACTGACTTTATTAAGATGAAAGCCTCCGTACGACTCGTGAGGAAGTTTCCTCGGCGAAAAAAACCCGGCGTGTAGCACATATAGTCACATGACCTCCCGCGTGCCCTGATCCACGAGACGCGCCCACTTCGTCATTATGGCGCTTGAGTGACATAAAAAAGCGGCGTTCATGCGATATATAGTGCTCGATAATATAGCCACATCAGATGGTTTTGTGCTTTGAGTCGTCTTAGGCAAATGCATAAGCGACCCTGCGAGGCTTCCCTGTGTACGAGTATATGCGAAATGAAGAGAGATAAAGGCTTATGTTTAATTGTGTGATACGCCATTGTCGTATTGTTGAGCTCTTACTTCAAGGCCTTATTGGCTTCCGCCTCGCCGGGTGCCCGTAGGATCAGCCGTCGCTGCCGCTGCCACTCTCCAGCTAGCCTGCGCATTCTCCGAGGAGGAAGGTGATGGTGCATGAATAGGGGCAATCTAGGGAGTGTGGACATTCCTATATAGACCTGTTCCATGTTTGTAAACAGGTGTAGGCAGCGCGGAAGGCTCCCCCCGACGCGCTCTGCCCGGAGGCAGCTTTGCAGCTGCTGTGCCAGTTGTCGCGTGATCATAGAGGGCGGTGGCGAGCTTTGGGCTGGGCGGAGCGTACGCGCCGTGATGTTGCTATAAGCGCCTCAGTATGTCGACGGCGCCTACCCCTGTTTACAAACATGAAATAGCTCTATAGGTAGTGATGCACTGGGGGCCTTGCCCCGCAGAAGGGAAAGCGTGATGAACATTGTGTGCAGCGGGAGAGTTGAATAGGAATACACAGGGCAATAAGCAACTTAGTTTGCAGCAGCCGCCACAAAACGGCTGTAGTTCGCTCAACAAGACCTAATAATTATATCTGCGGCACGACCATTGTTATTGTGCTTTGCGATTTCACAGATGGCAAAAGGAAAATATACGATTCAAGTTAATATAAGTTATACTACAAGTGCATTGATTCTGTTGCCATTATTTTCCCTATACCTGGCACAGCACGTTTTACATGGTGTTACTACGAGGACGAACTACTAACAATGCGAGAGGTAACAGGAAAACGCCTGCAATCGTCGTCTCGCTCTTTCTCTCTTTTTTTGCTTGCGTGCATGCCTGCGCGCGAGCGTCCGTGCGTGTGCGTATGTGTGTGTGTTCGTGCGTACGCGCGCGCGCGCGTGTGTGTGTGTGTGTGCGTGCGTGTGTGCGTGCGTGTGTGTGTGTGTTCGTGCGTGCGTGTGTGCGTGTGCGTGCGTGTGTGTCTGCGTGCGTGCGTGTGTGTGTGTTCGTGCGTGTGTGTGTGTTCGTGCGTGTGTGTGTGTTCGTGCGTGCGTGTGTGTGTGTGTGTGTGCGTGCGTGCGTGTGTGTGTGCGTGCGTGCGTGTGTGTTCGTGCGTGCGTGCGTTAGTGTTCGTGCGTGCGTGCGTGTGTCTGTGTGCGTGTGTGCGTGCGTGCGTGCGTGCGTGTGTGTGCGTGTGTGTGTGTGTGCGTGCGTGTGTGTGTGCGTGTGTGTGTGTGTGTGTGTGTGTGTGTTTGTGTGTGTGTGTGTTTGTGTGCATGCGTGCGTGCGTGCATGCGTGCCTGCGTGTGCCTGCGCGCGCGTGATGCTGCGATATGACGTCCGTACGTTGTACTTCAAAATGGCGTTGTTTGCTATTTGCCCGTCAAGTGCACTTAATAGGCTTTTCAGAAGAGATGAGCACCTCACATAGCGAGTTACAGCGAACTAGAAATCCGGAATAGTGCACGTACGGGAGAGCATTCGAATGCAATGCAGGGCAGCATTCCGCTGTCAAGCGATGCAGTTCCCTTCATCGTTTACCACAGACTACGCACGTTCACGTCTACGTCCACGCGGTTTTCATAAACGACGCATACAGCTGTTTTTTGTCATGTCGACGGCACTCCGCATCTGTTTTATGCAGGCGCCTCATTCCGCTGCGTATACGGCGAAATGCCACGGATGCCTGTTCACCTGACTATTATATTTATTGCCGCGAAAAAAGTAGGTCAACTTCGTTCACAAAACGCCCTTCTAAACGTGCGTGTTGGAAGCCGCTACGTATCTTGTACACGCTTGTAATATTTTCTGCCGGCTTCTTCAAAAACGACGGCACTGGGCGAATGCCTGTGAATGTCAGCAAACATTTATCCGAGCGCAAGCTTGTGCTGACTTCCGATTTACCTTATTTCGTCATATTTATAATCACCTTCTCAATTTCGCAATATCTATGAAGAAAAAGAAAAAAGAACAATAGTCAAATATAACGCTACAAATTAGGATACTGCAATTTCGTTACTCAACGCGGCTTGGTTCGGCAGGTATTTTTGCTCAAATATGAAAGTGTTCGAAGACGCCACTGTAATTAGACCCCATGGGACACGTTGTTTATGCTTGCAGCCTGACTCACGTAACAAATCATAAAATTGTGATATTTATTTGCACTGGTATGGCTGCGGGAGGCTCACGATATCCTTAAGGTATCGTGAGCCTCTTGCAGTCTGCTAACGTCTCAGCAAGGAACATCAATATGGAACAAAATTCATCGATGAGAAGCATCGTTTTCTTTTTTTCGTCTTTCTTTTTTTCTTGTCTTGTCCAAGTGCACAAAAATAGTTTACAGCTTGGAAGAGCTTTGAGCTTCTAAAACAGGTTGTAGTCAAGAAGTTCTTTGTGAAGCCGTAGCAGCTTTGAAACTCTGTAATCGTATTGGAATAATTCTGGGTTCATCCTGTGAAGGCGTACCTGTAGTGCGCTTAAAGGGGTCCTGCAACACTTTCTCAAGCGACAATCGAATGGCTTCATTAAATGACTATTGCGTCAAGAATCCGCAGCCGCAAAGAGAGAGGGAGATGAAGAGGAAGGCCGGGAGGTTAACCAGATATTAGCACCCGGTTTGCTACCCAGCATTGAGGTGGAGAAATGGGGGCAAGAAAGAGGGTGTAGAGAGAGAGAAAAGGAGGGAGAAAAAACGCACGTACACGCAGGATAAAAAACAACACGCACAGGAAGGGCGTTCTGTCTAAAGTCGTTTCAGAAAGGCCGGTCGATCGCAAAAATCGTAGAGGCACTTGCAGGGCCTTCTTCTGCGACGTTGCGTCCTGTCGATGGCTTAAAATCCTTTCTTCCTACAAAGGTCGGTCGTGTAACTTGTTGAGCGCAAAAATTTTTGCAATACAACGGTAATGGCCAACACAAAACAAAATGCAAATCAGATTAAAAAAGTGAAAAATTCGGCAGATTCCACGTACCTTGGGAATCGATGTTATGCGAAGCATGCGGAGGGAAGGTGACTGTGTTGTAATTTTTCATTGAGCGAAACGTTACGAAATGACGCTAAAGATATGTACAAATGTTGTACGCACAGACATATGTTGAACAGTCGCATATATTTTGTATAACAAGTTGTTTACAGTTGCGTAACGATGCCAACAGCAACATGGGCATTAGCAACACCAGAAGCGGTAAACTGATATGTAGCGCTTGTGCTTGCGAGGATAGTAGCCCTTGACAGTGCTACATCAATAAACTTCAGTGGATTGCGCTTAACTACAATTGACGTTAACCCGGCGTGACGGCTGTATCATCGGAGTACATATGTAATGTTTATAAGATTGCATAGCCAGCACTGCAACGACACTGGACGTTTCACAAACATTAGGGTCTATTCGAAAAGCAGTTCCGAGACCTGGCGTGGCTCTGTGGTAGAATGCTTGATTGCCACGCAGAATGCTTGGGTTCGATTCCTGTTGGGACCCTGACATTTATTATTTGCATTCGTCCGGTCAACGCTGCTGATGATGTCAGCTTTGAACGCTCTGGCGTTAAAAGTTTGTTCTCGCCAATGTTTGTTCTCGCCGTTCGTGGGAAGTATAAACTGTCAATCACCTGTGGCACATACCCGCATACCTGTGGCACATACCCGCCCGAGGTATGTGCCACAGGGTTTGCCCGAAAGGGTTTGACGACGTACGCGACGGGATTCTCACATTATTCATGTCACGACCAGCGAGTCATATTCGTCGAACCGTCTTACTCTCACATACTAATTTTGGTCTACCCCAAGTTAAAGGGGTGATCACGGGAGCACCCAGACGTAGGCGGCTAGATAGATAGATAGATAGATACGCAGATAGAAACGCTAAAAGTGCCTGCAGTACGCAAAGAAATGCTTCGCATTTAAAAGAATCCGTCGAGTACGAGCGCAGTTAAACATTCGTCGCACGCTGCAATTGCATTCTCTCTTCTCTCTTCTCTCATCCCGACATAAGCGCTGGAAGCTAAACAGGGAGAGATGGCGCGGGGAACGCAAATACGTCACGCGCGCCTCGTGACCTTGAGCACTTCTCTTTTTTTTTTTTTTGAATACATGGCTTTTCCGTGTGATCTCGCGCGCAAGCGTGGACAAGTCGCGGCCTACAGCGGTGGCCACAGTAACGACCGAGCGCGCCATGCTCAAATCAGTCACTGGCTGATACTGAGCTTGTAGCGTCATTTGTCGAGGGAAGAGGAAGCAATTTTCAGCTGATTTTGAGAATTTATTGTGAATTGCATGCCGCGTGCTGCGCTATAATATTCGGCTCGCGTGTTCTCGGGAGCCTCGACTACCGATCGGCAGCGTTTTCTGACCATGCTCAAAAAGTGTTGCAGGGCCTATACCGTGTTTTACAAACTTCGAGTGTTTCGACGAGAAGTTTAACAGTGGTTTTTAAGATCTAGGAGAAAACTGCCAGCACATGTGGTTCTTCTGAAACGTTAAATGAATGTCTTGAAATTTCTTGTGGTTTGCACGCGCTGTCTTTAAGAATCAAAAGTTGCCGCGCTACATTCTACCTCAAATAGTGCGCGGTACTGACTCAGTGCAACCGTCATGTAAGAGAAAATTGTCCTCCGCCCGTTTGAAGTACGAACCTACGAAGGAAACCTACGCGGATTTTTCACAAAGAAGGCTTCATAGTTGCCAAAATATTCGTGCTTGTGCAGGATTCGAACCCCAGACCAACGCCTTCCCGAGGCGGTCGCTCCAACACATTGGTGAACGAACAAGCTAGCAAGTGGGAACGCTAGGGCGAAAGAAATCGATAACCCGGAGCACACGGACACTAAACGTAGGAATCTGTTCGTAATAAAAATGGATTGATTAATGTTTTTTTTTTCGTATTTCGTGAACATTCTTCGCTTTTTCGAGCTTCCGCAGAAGTAATTTTCAATATGTAAATAAACTATTTCATTTTATTTGCAAAAAAAAATGCATCGCAGTAGTGTTCCATATCCGGGGATCGTTACTCTGAAATATTTTAATTTGATTGAGCATGGTTTTACGTATTCGTACACGCTTAGAAGTCTATGTAACTACTATGTGACACGTTATAGTATATAGCTTAGTTATTTCGTGAGGTAAATGTTATGCGCCATCCGTCAACCTCACGCAACTCTATCCGAGTTTGTCTTCTCGATCGGACAATGTGGACACTGCCACTTTATCCGACATCTGATTTGTGCGTGGTCCACCTCGACAGAAAATTCAGCGCCAAAGAACTTCGTGCACATGGTCAACCGGCGATGCTCAGACGTGCAACCCAGGTGTTTTTCACGAGCTGGAATCTATCGAAGCGTGTTCTGTTGTACTTGTAGCTTCTCATTTCTCTTTCGCCGCATATTAGAGATCCGGGCTTCAAGGTTTGCGTTTGGTGACGTTGACTTAAATGATACAAAGAACAAAAACCTAAAGTATTTTATCAATAGTGATTCGTGCTGCGGTGGGTGTTATCCCTAGCTATATGTATATGCTGACAAGACCTTAAGAAAAAGTGCGGCCAGCTCCACTTCGCTAACACTGCCAAAACAGCGAATCTGATGCCCCCCCTTCGTCAGGCTAACCCTTGCTCATACTTGTGCGCCTCTCGTTGGTGAACCCTTTCCACCGAGCTTCGTCGTCGCCCATCTTGGCGCTGTGCAGCCCTTCCTCTTGTACGGAGTCCCACTCTATACACGCCGCAAGACCCCGTGACCAGCGCTACGCCAACGGACGGGGAAGCCTGGACTAGGACCAGCTTCGCTGTTAAAAAAATAGTGCTAGCGCAGAGACGCTTCGAGGTAGCGTATGCTATAGCATTGCGTCTTGATTATAGTGTCTGTGATTTCATGGACCGCCAGGTTTTTTTACCTCCTTGTCTTACAGGTATAAAGCTTCGTTATACAAAAATGTGTATGTCGCAGGGCCACCCGTCTGGCGACTACGTGCAGTGGAACAAGGCGACGCCGCACTTGGAGCTGGTGGGCGCGGAGGCGGTGCGCCGCATGCCGCGTCCCAACGCCATCAAGTCACATCTGCCCGTCCAGCTGATGCCTTGGTCCGAGCAGGCCAAGTACATCTACGTGGCGCGCAACCCCAAGGACTGCTTCGTCTCCATCTTCCTCAACCGACAGCTCTTCCTCAAGCAGAAGTCCATGGACGCCGCCTTTCAGGTGATGGTGGACTGATTCAGGTTAACTTGCCAACGAGTTGACACATCCGTAAATTTTATACATCCCACCGACGAAGCCAGGCGTTCGACGTGTCCTAATTAAATGTCATGAATTAATCCTTGAGCGGATGATTCATGTTCAAGAGTCTTACACAGGCCGTGTACCCTCCATTGATTGTTATTTTTATCAGAAGAACTGATTTCTTTTTAATTTAAGAAAGTCCTTAAATATCCTGCGGAACTTCCCCCTTCTGGACATTGCGCCCTACTGTCCTAGCCATCAGGTTCATCCTCAGAAGTGGCGTAAAATTTGATGCACGAAAGCATGTCTGAGCTCTCGCACCTCCCGCACGTACAAGAATTTCGGGGTGGAGGAATCGAGCTTTTCATGATCATGTCACATCCAAGGTTTCAGACTTGCCCATCTGTTTAAAAGCCAGTGAATTATTGTAGAATAAGTTAACCGGCATATACTTAGATCAACTTGATTCCTTTTTACAGCTTCTGTTCTGGCTATGTTTTATACCTCTGAATACATATGTAAATTTAGATAGATAGATAGATAGATAGATAGATAGATAGATAGATAGATAGATAGATAGATAGATAGATAGATAGATAGATAGATAGATAGATAGATAGATAGATAGATAGATAGATAGATAGATAGATAGATAGATAGATAGATAGATAGATAGATAGATAGATAGATAGATAGATAGATAGATAGATAGATAGATAGATAGATAGATAGATAGATAGTATATAAAATTTTGAGAATTGTAACAGATGAATGCTTAAACGTTTGATATCTTGATGAAACATCTCCTGGGAACCAGGCGTGAAAAGGCCAATGCAATGAACCTTCAGCGCTTTCGAGATAATCAGTTCCTCACAGTAGCAATCAACATAAGCCAACACTAATCATGACTAACCGCACGCTAACCAAGCAGCAATAATTCAGCCTATATCTAGTCATTGTCGCAGAGCATTGGTCGTTATTTCGCTGACACGAGCTTACAACAGTCATTATTTACATAAGAGAGTGTTGACCAGTGCTGGTAGAAGACGATGTCGATAAGGTCGGCCGGGACACTGACGTTCGCTGTTTACGATACACCTTGTTCATGAATCGACTTTGAAACCGCCTGTTCTCTTCCCCCCTGTGAAACGCAGGAGTTCGTGAGCGGCGACATGATCTGGGGCGACTACTTCGACCACGTGTGCGGCTGGTACGAGCGGCGCGACGAGCCGAACGTCATGTTCCTGCTGTACGAGGACATCAAGCGGGCGCCGCACGAGGTGATCGAGAGGCTGGCCCAGTTCCTGGGCGACGAGTGGCTCGAGTCCGTGGCGCTGGACGAGAGCGCGCTCGACATGATCGTCCACCACAGCTCGTACGACTTCATGAAGGAGCACGCCACGCGCACCGTGCACCGCTTCCAGGAGGCCGCCAAGGGCGACGACGACAAGAAGAACGAGGACGAAGAGGAGGACGTCGTGGACGACGTGGTGGTGCAGGCGCCCGCCCTGCGCACGCGGACATTCGCGCGCCGCGGAACCGTGGGCGACTGGCGCTCCACGCTCAACGCCGGACAGGAGCGGCAACTGGAGCGGATCCTTCGGGAGCGCTCCAAGGACTCGGGTCTCTGGAAACTATGGATCGACTTGGATGAGGAGGACGACAGCGACTTCTGAGTGGTGGCCGCGTGGGCCACTTCACCCGGACATATAGCCATTGCGAGGCCACCCAAGAAGCCTCCAAACCTCTGTTCTTGACACATTATGTAGGACTTAAAACGTTGCTTCTATTCATGGAAGAAAAAAGCTGCGTATAGCTGGCGGAGATGTCGAAGTGTCGGCCTCGTTTCCTGGGGCCAAAGTCACGAACATTCTTGTTTGTAAGAGCTGTTTGCTACTGACCTGCTGCCTTCCTTGATGATGAATCCGACATCTTGATTGGCTGGTAGCTGCTCTTGCAAACAGATTTAGCGTAAGAACTCGTTTGTGCGAATGCGGTACACGATGTTTCAACAAAGCATTTGCCTTCTTCCATTCCTTCCTTATTTTTCAGGCGCGTAGGCTTTCTCGGGATCTTCGATACGACTCGAAGGAAGCGAAATTGGACATATAGCTGTGTAGCGTATTGCTTTTCAGCGTGTCTGCTCCTGCAGTAAATGTATAAGTCATCGCGGTCGCTGGGTTCTAGAAGAAGTCTAGACTTTATCGCTCATGCGATTAGGAATCGCTGTATATGTAGCAGGGCCACAGACTTTCTTTGTGGCGGAAGTTCGCTTGGAGCGAAACTGTGAGTGATCGACTGTCGGTGCTGATCGCGACGGTGAATCCATCACTGGAGTTGCCGCTTGGACAAGGAAAGACGTGGATCACTGGAATCACTGCACTTTTATGGACCCAGTGGTCGGTAACGCAACCTGAATGACCACTGAAAGGACTCGCCTGCGCGACCGCGCTACGCATAACTCATGCAATATTACGCATGCAATATGTGTACAATATTACGTATGCGTCAGTGTGGTGCAATGTCTCAGTTAGGGAGTTTTCGAACCATCGAAGTCGTTCTGATTATTCAGTACAAATGTACGTGTTTTATGTAGGTTTGCATGCAGGGAGATGCGCCTGTATTGTCATTCTAATAATCGTGAACAACTTAGACACGTACGAGAAAACTGGAAAGCGGTGTAGTCTTCACATTCAGTGCGTCTGACTTTGTAATAGTCGATTAAGACATCGCTGTCAAGTTGAGAATGAATGCCATCGTCTGTGTTTGAGCAAGATCAAGCCTTAGCATCTGTTCAACCTTGTGCATCGACCCACGCGCAATGTAATCTTATACAGCTATAGCTCGGCGCTCTAAATGAGTACACGCATGCTCGTTCTTACCAAAGAAGCTGGCAAAAAGTCTCAAGTATGAGTGCCGTAGCACTTTATAAGCGTTGACACATGGCATATTGAGAGAGGCACGATTGTGACCATGAGCTTAAGAAAGGGCGTCGATGACAGTCTGCTACTGCACGTGGCGGTAATACATGTTCGGTGCCAGTGACTTTGGATGAGTCATGAGCATCATTCGATAGAAAAATGAGCAATGATTGTGTAATTGTGCAGCGTTACAACCGTTCGGATGAGAGAGGTTGATCCAGACGGATTCGTAGTACGTCCGTTCAGTTATGTGTGGTGTGGCCTAAAAAAAAAAGGGCTATGCTGTGGCGTAGCTTTTGCTGAGCAGGAGCTCGCGAGTTCGACTCTCTAATTCAGCAGCCACATTCCGATGGTGCAGATTGCAAAGTTCTCGCACGGGCGCCGACTTTTGAGTGCACGTGCTAATGAAATTTTCGTAGTGCTCGAATGAATGCGAAACCCCTGCTGCAACGTACCTCATAGCCATCATAAAGAGGCAAATCATGACTTCGCCAAATAAAACATCGTCATCTCATTTTAATCTTACCAGATGATTAAAACTAGCTTAAAAAAGAAGTGCGCGTGGTGAACGCTTATGCGTGGGACCAGCGTTCATCTTGTGCCGGTTCTTGAAGATTTTTTTTTTTTTTAGTCGCTGGTTGATCTCCAAAGCAGTGGTTCATATGCTAACAAACATAATAACCGCTTGAGTAAGCAAGAGCCATTCTCAAATTTCTCAGTATCATTTATCCACTACTCCTGGACGTATGGCACGACGACTACCTCCTCTGCATCACTGGGGAGAGCCTCGAAAACACATGTGAGGAACATACGGGGCAGTTCAGTCCAGCGACTGCGATTGGGCCATCGCCCCTTTCAAGCATTGCTTGGAAGAGGACGGAATGATTTGATAAAGCTGGACAGGTATGCGAAATGAATGAGCCTATTGTAAGGTTCTGATTCTTTTATGTCGTTTTTCTTCATGTGGAGAGTATTACTCGAACCATGCGATTTGTAATTGTGAAATAATGAACCCAGTCACCAGGACAAAGTACAAGGAAGGGAAGTGGCACCACAACGACTGTTCAGTCGTTGTGTGTGCCACTACTCACGTCTGATCTTTGACCTCTTGTCTGATTCATTCATTCAACGTTATGTACAAGTGACTCAGACTTCAGTATTACTGTAATTATGCAAACGTACGTATTTTCTTCCGCAGCCGCACACTACGAAGTTTACCGATTGTCATACGAACGATTCGTAAAGTAGGCACATACACACGAGAGCACCAACAAAGTGTTGGGCGGACGTAACCGTGTTGGCCAATATACGTGAACATTCCATACATTGCCCCCGCCATGTCCTGAAGTTATTGTTAGAGTGATAACCCTGCCATGTTTTTTTTTCATTTTTGTTCCATAACTTGCGTTTAGTTGCGTTCCTTTTGTTTTGTTGAAGAGATTCCTTACGTATGAGGCTGTGAGAATTTGTTTCTCGACGCACGTTTATCCCAGAAGAAAAATAAGCTCGTTGGTGCGGTCTTAATCATCTAGTCAGACTCTAATGCATACTGCTAACCCTTTATCACTGAAACCACAGCTTTGGTGCTGATGCTAAAACGAGCTGATGCAATCTCTACCCTTCACTACGGACATGATAGCGAGCACTATTATCGATCCAATTCAATTTCAATTAAATTCGTTTATTTATTAGTAGATGTACAAAGTGTTTGCGGAAGAATGGCTGCGAAGACGAGGCTACTGTTAATACGTAGAAAGGTGAAAAATAAAAGTTATGCCAGAAAGAGATAAGTTGTCATGTGCATGAGAAATTTTATCTTAAGCACCAAGTCCATCCTGCACATACTACACGATTGCACGCAACTAATGAGCAATTATCTCTTAAGCTCAGTGAGTAGTATAAACCCATTGAGTGAATCGAATAAACATTAAGAACATTTACCTGTATCCATCATACAAGTCATCGTATATGTAATCGTATATATAAAACAAAGAGCACTGGATATATATATATATATATATATATATATATATATATATATATATATATATATATATATATATATATATATATATATATATATATATAGTGTTCCACACTCGCCGTAATGGCAACAGGCGGCGCTGACTGACGCTCCCACGTTTAAGTACACATATATACCCTATAAAGTGGACGGGGGATGACCGCCACCGTAGCGCAGTGGTAGAGCATCGGACGCGTTATTCGAAGGTCGCAGGTTCGGATCCTGCCGGTGGCAAGTTATCTTTTCGTCCACTTTCCTTTCTTCACATTTACATCACAATTACTTCTAATAGCTTCCCCTATACTTTCCTTGGCATCTTTGTCTGTTAGTTCTCATTAATACTGTGTTTATATATATATATATATATATATATATATATATATATATATATATATATATATATATATATATATATATAGCGCGCGTTGCCGGAGCGCTCTATGATGATCAGCGGACACACTGTACCGGTGGCACAGTGTCTCCAGTCAGTATGAGACAGATTTTGCGCTTAAACGCAAATTCTGTGACAATAAGAGGAGCCTGTGTCACAACCAAGAGCTTGCGCCCGCCATTCTATAACACATGCAGAATACTGGTGTTCTTTTCTGACAACTTTCGTAAAAAGGCAACGTGTTGGTGATTTTGACAAAGCCGCTTAGCACGCTGGCATATGTACCGTTGTTTCGGACTGTTTAAGACAGTCAAACAGAAGCGAAGGCATTAAACACGAAGGTGAATGCGCGCCGGACCTTTAATAGATTGCGGCACGCATAACGTTCCAAATGCTGCGAAGGAAACGACAAACAACGCCTCAGCGCCACTCCATCACGGGCCGATGACGTCAGACCCAATTACAAGTCCCTCGAGCGTCATCAACTTGTTTTTGCAGATTCTTTTAAGATTGACTATATACATAAATTGCCTCTTGTATGAGTTTTGTGCGTTATTGTTCAACCACTTGCAGAAAGTTCAAGACTGTTTCATTTTATGGTTTTCTTTCTTTCTTTTTCTTTTTTTTTTTTACTGTTGACAACGCTATGATCAACAAACTGTGCAATAGAATAGTTGCTGTTGATGCGCTTTAGCAAACACTCATCTAATTCAATTTATTCACAAAGGTCGACCTTCATCATACATAGTTGAATACATCATGCTTTGTTATTTTTTAAATAAAGAGACGCACAGATGGGATTTTGTTTCTTTTGCACGAAAAACTCGCAAATTCTCCCGCTCTCCTGCTGTAGCATAGGTGTACACATAATATATATATATATATATATATATATATATATATATATATATATATATATATATATATATATATATATATATATATATATATATATATATATATATATATATATATATATATATATATATATATATATATATATATATATATATATATATACACCGGGTGTCCCAGCTATCTTTAGCCAAGGGTAAAAAAATACTACAAATACAACTATCGGGGGCCCTCCAGTACTGCATCTCTAACATTCATATCGCGTTCTTTAGACGCAAAAGCCCAACAGTTTTTATGAGAAGTATAACTTCTTTCAGTGCAGTCAGTGAAGCCTAAGTAGTATACAGCTCGAAAAACATGGGGACGACAAGTAAGCAGACGCTACAGGCAAAGTAACCTAGAACTCAACATTGCGAAATGCTATCATTCGACTGTTAAGTCATTAAATGTACGCCAACCCCTTCAAGATCTGCCATCGACCGAGGCTTTCGACATGGTGAAAAAAATTGCGCAGCTTCCACTGAGTCGCGTAAGGCTGGGGCAGAGCAGAGTTGGTCGTGGCTTGACTAGCACACGTGCACTCACACGCCCATGCACGATGTGCTCACGCGATCACCATGCGACTCACGAGTTTTGGCTAGGTAGCGATCGGGTTCCATTGGGAATCGCTTGGCACTCACAGCACCTAGTTAATTATCTTCGCAGCACCGAGAATCACAGTACCCTTAATTAGCTTAATTGGCCTAACTTGCATATTCGAAGCTTGGTCTCGATGAGCTTCCATCCCATGTCAGCCTAAGCTTAATTAGCTAATTAGCCGAGTTAGCACTAGTTAGGCTCAGTCTCAATTAGTTAGATTAAGCTCGGCACATCTTACCCAGCTCAGCATGACTAGGAACACGAGAATCTCAGCTCAGCTTAATTAAAGCTTATTAAGGTGTCATTTCATTAGCTTAGTTATGCGTAGCTAATTAGGTTTTACAATGCTCAACATGGCCTAATAAGGCTTGTCCATGGTTACATTGCTTTAACTAAACACTGCTGTTATTAATTTTGCTTGACCTGGCCGCGCCGGCATGATGATGGAGTCGTTGCCATGGAATCGGGTAATGACTAGTCACTTGAATGTTACAGCTCGCCGGTCTTATCTTTGTGTGTTCTGGACTTTTTTCTTTTGTTCTTTCTTTTCTTTCTTGCCGTGACGCAACTCTAGACTTCGCGCGAGATTCAAACAGACGAAAGCCATGCGGCACGTGGTGGAAGACACGCGAACTAAACGCCGATGTCCGTGAAAGCGGGATCAATTGTTCGCCGACTGCGTTGCATGCAACCGATTGCTACGTGACGTATGATCTGCCGGAATTTCTCAATTTTATCTCTGTCCTCTATCCGGGGTGGTGCCATCAAATTTTGAGGCTATAACAAGCCTGTTGTGGGTTTCCTCTGTATGCAAGGACACTCCTCACGAAGGGTCGGACGCAGCAAACGTTTAGAATATATTTTAATTCACTTCCAAAGTGTACCTAAATGCTCATTCTCCCGATCGATGCCCATCGCTAGCGCATCAAAACTGACGTAGCTCTATGGGAAGGACAACGAAAGTTGTAGTGACGTCACACCATATCTGTAGTGACATGAGTGTCCTCGAGACCTCTGTTACCTCCAGAACGTACGTACCGGCAAAGCATCGCTTGCTACATCACTTGCCGAGTTTAGATCGCTTCCTGGCGAAGTGCTGCGCATCTTCGCGCGAGCCTTGTATGGTCACGTGACCAAGCCTACTACACTGCTACGTCACTGCCCAACTTGGTGCCCAGAAACCGAAACCGAAAGTTGTCCGCATAAATAAGGCGATATTAAATTACTTAGCGAGAATACGTGAATCTTGGTGCGTGTATCAGGCTTCCTAGAGCTATAAGAAACGCTTGTAGCGAAGAACGCGCAAGCCACAAATTTGGTGGCACCACCCATTTACTTCCCGTATCTAAAGTTCCTTTCAAGAGTGTGTACTTCGTCTACCACGAATGTATTTAAGCTCTCCTCCGAAATAATAATTAAATAGTAACAATGCTTGCGTAATGCGAAACGCTATGCGACACACACTTTTCAGTCCCGCAGAGGTTTTTGAAGGTGTATTTCACGCATATTGAAACTCGTATATTAAACTACACGCAGAGTGCCGTTGTGCGTTGTTTCTTGTCATCCGTACTCCTCGGGCTTGGGAAGTACCGAATTCTATTGTTGGACCTGGCTGCTTTTTAATTCAAATTTATGTGCCCATTGGTATGTTGCGGAACTGCAAATGATCACGCGAGAACCATCGCTATCATCCTGTTTGAGACGCTGAAGGAGGCTTCTTCATGTACCGTGCTCGCGGACTGAAAATTTAGGGCTAAGGAACGCGCATACTCTCACTGTTCAATCACAGACAGATAAGACGATAAGAGTGTACTACCTTGACTTCTGAGCTAGCTGTGTGTGACCACTGCTGTCATTGTTGAGTGCTCCGACGGAACCAGCGTCAAGGAAAGCACTTGAGGCCCGATACGGTGAACGTTAAAGGACCCCAGGTGGTCGAAATTTCCGGAGCACTCTACTACACCGTCCCTCGTAATCCTATCGTAGTTTATGGACATTAAACCCCATTCAATTTTAATTATTTGCTGAGGACCTTCGTTAGCGGGTTCGACCAGACAAAGCAGCAACGACACGCACCCGTCGGTGAAGTGACGGCAGCACCTGTATATCGTATGCACGACCAAGGAGGTTTAATTAAACCCCCCCTGGGCACGACGAAGCACCGAGACAGAAAATATTTAATCTCATGCTGTTCTCGTGATTGGCACATCGCGGGAAAACCGAATTCGAACCCAGACGATCACGTGCCCAGCTCGGCGCGGCTGACCTGCTTTAGCGGCGTGGATTTCGGATTTCTAGCAAAGCTCCGGTTGCTATAGTTACTGGAGATAAAACCTTCATCGTCTTGGAATATTCGTCAGGCCTTCGATAGATATCGGCTGCCGTCACCGGACTGACGCGCATGCGCTGTTGCTACACCTTGTCTGGTCGGTCGCGTTCGTGCGTACAAGGCGAGATGCGTCGCCATTTCAATAGCGTGTGTCTTGCGGCGTGGTCGACATGGAAAGCTGCGCCATTTCGTCTACACCTCACAGCAGGGTTTCCCCACGGATGCTACGAAGACATTGCGTTTCCGGCAGGTGTGCGGTTGATGCGAAAGCAAGTGACTAACACACAAGTGACATTTTGGTGAGCCAAACTACTTGGAAACTGTCACTCAGCCGGAGCAATTGCCGCCCAGGTCTGCCAGGCTAAACCCGTCTGTGGCAACATCCCCACCACCACCACAGCACCGCCTGTGTGAACTTCGCCGCTACCATGTGAGTTTTCCCGCAAGTTCGCTTCTCAATAGCGTTCTGAGAAGGTATCCAACCGAAGAAATAGATATGTTCAGCTGCATTTCGAGGTAATCATGTCCAAATACTGAAAATGCCACTCTTGTCGAGACGTGAGGTTGCGCCCACCACCGCTGTAAGTTAGCGCGTTAGGCGTAGCGCTACAACTAATCTCGGGCGCGCGGGTTCGTCTCCCGGCGACAGTATTTTGCCGGGGGCGATATGCAAGGAACACCCGTGCGCGTAGGTTTAGGAGTACTATAGTTGGTCCAAATTTATACGGTATTCCCCACTTCGGCGTGCCTCATGATTATAACGTTATTTCTCGTAAAAGCCCATCAGTTGTTACGACCGGACAAAACGTAACAAAAATTGTGAATTCACACTAAATCGCAAATGGTGACGCCCCCCCCTTATCCCAAGGCCTAATTGTTCGAAAGTCTTTCCATGACGAAAAGAAAAAAGAAAGTTGTCCCTCTGTACTCTGGCGTTAATGGCCGAGTGGACGAATTTCGGAGGGGAGGGGATGGGGCCGCGTCCCTGCTCCCCCTTGCCTACGTGCCTACGCGCCTGTCAGATATACAAATTTTGAGAACGCGTAGAAACACCCCGTGGGTCACAAGAAGCGTCGAGAACAATTTAGTCGTGGAAGCTCTCTGGAAGGTTTCGGGCTAGCAGACGCCGGAAAGAGGCGATACGCGCTCGATGCCACCACTCTGAGCACTAGACGGATCGCAAGGCGGGCGCTGGGGAACTCCGCCTTCGCTTGTCATTTATCTTCTAAAGCCTGTTTCGCCTTGCGAGATGAGATGACTGCGAGGGGCGGGGAGCATTTGAAGCTAATGTGTATCGCTTCTTATTTTTCCCGTGAAGCTTCCTTCCGTGAAAAACGCGGTGACCTGTTGCCTGCTAAATGCGTCGTGAACATGTCCCAAAAGTCATGTTACACGCTCGTTCGCACGCATGGAGACAACTTTAGAGTATTTTTTCGTAGTAGTGTTCGTTTGTGGTGCCGTGCCTGCTTTCTGTGCACTTAGCGAAGACGATTGTGGTCGAACTAGCTATTTTTCTCCGTCGTATGTTTGCGTGTGTGAACCCCTTCAGGACTTAACTATTTCAACCAGGTCTTCGATGTTGATGAAATGCCCTGATTGAATAATAGCGATTACGACAGCTTTTTTTTTTTAATTGCGAAGCATTTCTTAGTGAACTTCGGGGACTTTGAGCGTGTCTGTCTGTCTACGACTTCGTGCTCTCCTGCAGCCGTATCGTTAATGGGATTTATACCAAAATTGGTATGGCATAACATTAATGTATTACGAATATGAATGACTGGCCATATCATAAAAATCGTGAGTAATTTGTCATTAACTGTATCATTTACACGTCATCGCCGTGGTACTCATTCCTTAACTAGGTATGTCCAAAAATCGGTACGATGAGACATTTCTGCATGACCAACGTAAATGACAGGTCGTAGTATGGAAATCATGACATATAATGTGCAACATGACTTGCATGCCAAGCTCATGGCACGCTCTCCGCCGTTTTGCTAGCTTGATATACACCAGATTTCGTACTTTGTGATGTTACTGTATGACGAACATAAATAACAAGTGGTAATATGGAAATCTTGACATGTCATGTGCAACATGACTTGCATGCCCGCTCATGGCACGCTCGCGGCCGTTTCGGTAGCTTGATATACACGAATTTTGGTATTGCGGGACGTGACTGTGACGTGGCAGGTGGTTACATGAAAATCGTGGCATGCATGTCACCTACAACGCCATTTACATGCCACGCTCATGGTGCACTTGCGTCCAGTTCACTAGCTTGATATACACCAAAATTGGTATTGCGCAACGTGACTGTATGACGAACATAAATGACAGGTGGTAACATGATAATCATGACGTGTATGTCATGTACAGTCAACGACAAAATGTTTTCGGACAACGGAAGCTCGTGCCAAACTTCCTGTCCACTCCGCAAAGTGGTGCGCCATCTACCGTCGACCACAGTGCTAGGCCTGAAACGAGTCTTGTTATCCACAGGCTTTTCAATTTTCTACTGCCGCGTAGCGCATTGTTAGTTCGCAGTTTTCACGAGAAGCGCTTATCTGCAGCACGACCGTCAATTTTTAGATGCGAAGCAGCTCTTTCACTAGCCTGTGTAACGCTGTCCCTCCGTGCGTCCGTACGAACGCGCCGCAACGCGCTCCCCTCGCCGCAGGTGTTGGAGCGGTGCCAAGTAGGCCACACCACAGCTGCGCGTTGACGTCACGCTCCCCTCGTAGTGCGCGCTGACGTCACTCTCTCCCTCGCCTGCCGCGCGCTCGCCGCAGCGCCCGCAGCTGCCGCCTCGTCCGTTCGCCCGCAACACCTGCCGCTACCGCCGCTCGCTCCGCTACCGCGACCGCCGCTCGCTACACCGCCGACTCGTCGGCTCACGCGCAAAATTAACACCATCTTCCCAAAGGGAACCCTGGTGGGAAGCGAAGCACCCGCGTTAGCGCCGTTCAACCCGTGACGCCACCCGTGGGCAACGCTGCTGCTTCGCATCCCATCAGGGTTCCCTTTGGGAAGGTGGTGTTAATTTATGAACGCCTTCCCTGCTATTTACTGAGGAGCACCTCAGTAAACAGTAAACGTTGCTCAGCAAATACAGTTGAACCCACTTTTTAATTTCATAGCAGGATCAAAGCTATCACAGCGTGCCACGAACGGCGTTCCGTTGGCTAGGTATCATTTTGTGATAAAGATTGCGACTGATAACAGTTATGCTCATAGACTGCTGTCGACACAGAAGCACGTAGACGCAGATGCCAAAAAGCGCGTCACGTTAAAAAGTGAAAGGTGAGAATTGTTTGTACCCAGTCAGAAAACAGACAGGTCATAGATTAAGGGAGGGATGCGTCTCGGGCGCTGGGGTGCTGTCGATCGCCGCTGTACAACGTGATATACATGTCACGCTCATGGTGCACTTCCGTCCAGTTTGCTAGCTTGATATACACCGAAATTGGTATTGCGCAACGTGACTGTATGACGAACATAAATGACAGGTCTGAGCATGTAAATCATGACATGCATGTTGTGTACAGCATGATTTGCTCCTTGCTGGCTGCTTGGCTTTACATCGATTCCCACAGTGCGTGGGATGGATCTGCCGGTCTTTTTTGTGATGCTCGTTGTTCGCGAACGGCGTGCCAGCGTACTTCGATCTACGGTATGGTAGTATGTTACGCTACGATGCGTCGATGTGAAAAAACGGAGATGAATTCAGAAATGTATGCACCCTTTCATTGTATATTTCATCGTAGGCTTTGTCTTTTTTCATCTCTTAGTGAAAATGTAGTGCAGTATGTACGGTTATCACCTAGTCGCTCAAATGAAAGCTGAGCTACATGAGATTTTTGGAAGTGCCACTTAGGACTGGAAAAGAGGCTCAGGCAACATTTGCCAAAACGAGTTGAAAACGCGTCACACAGAAGTTTATTTTAGACATAACACACACTCGTGGTACCGATACCGCCGTATGTCTCAAGTTAAGACAAGACGCAAGCTGGTCAACGCGTGTGTGCGACGTAGCACGAGATAGCTGAGCAGGCATATCCTCGAGCTCTTTTTGGGACACGATCACTTTTACGAGATTTCGCGTTGTGTTGTGCAGTGACTGTTACATGTACTAAGCAGACGTGAGCTTGTTAAGCCGTTAGCCGGCGCGACATCTCACCTTGCATCGTTCCTGAGGCGCCGTGCGCCAGCTGGCTGTTTTGTTTGCAGACGGGGCGAGTTGCGCGTGATCTTGCAAGCGTACGAGATCGTATCCCAAATGCGTATGCCCGAGGATATCAGTTCAGCTCTTCGGCAACACTAACCACATATTTCCAAGCGGGCAATGCAGGAAAAACCAACGCGCCCGCGGCGCAACGCGACCGTTGCGCGTGCGGTGAAGTAAGCTTTACAGGAACAGACCACAGCTCTTTGAAGGCTCACAGGAGGCGCAACTGCAGGTGTTCTTTTGAAATGAGGTCCGCACACCTTTCCTCATCACAACTCGAGAAGAGAGAAGAAATGGTAGAGAAGGAAAGGCAGGGAGGTTAACCGGTCCAGGATAACCGGTTTGCTACCCTGCACGTGGGAAGGGGATGGGGGGCGATTGAAAGAGAGAAAGATAGCACATAACACAGCACACACACAAACAAGCAGTTATTGACAGTCCATCACGCTGGTGTGGTACGCGACATCGCTGTCAGAGCCGCTTGTCCAAGTTCTTGTTTCTTAACGTATGGTGTTCTAATTGGTCAGCTTCAGCTGCGATGTCCTCTGTGGACGACATGCGAGAATAGATTCAACAGACATTTGTCTATTGTCACGGTCTGCTAGAACGGACGCCAGTGACTGTCTTTGAACATCATATACCAAACAGTCACACAGAGAAGCGATACTCCGTGGCACTTGCTTCGGCCGTTTCATTCCAAAATACCCGTTGATGCAATCGCGAGATGCTGCCTTCATGAGACTGTGGGACGGTGTTTTCCCACATTTTGGAAACTCTCACGACTCAGTGAGACATAAAAGTCCCAGATTTTTTCAGTAAACCAGCGGCTTGATTTTCATGAAATTTGTTTCATACTGTTCTTTGTAGTTTATATCCCTATACCACAGCCGGTTTTTATATCACCGTGTCAGAAATATAGAACCTACAAAGGGTTGATGCTTAGTAAAATGGCGAAATTGAGTTTGCATTAAAATAACCGGGAATAATTGGGAGCCACGGTAAAGACTTTAGGAAGGGGATTCGAAAAAACGTGGTCATGCCAAATGGCCAGTTTATTATTTTTACTTTTTTACGAGCGTGCCAAAGATCCATTTCAGGCAATTTCCCATAGGCGCTGAATTTTTTAACGCGATAGCGTTAAAGAGCTCGTTTCGCAGAAATTCCGGCATCGGTGTCGGTGTCGGCGGCGGCGTCGTTGGTTGTGAGCGAAAAATCATCTTGTCCGTGACCGAAAAATCGAGAAAGATGCGAATAAAAGAAATAATAAAAATTTCCGGGTCCGAATGAGGATCGAACCCGGCTCGTTTGCGTGGCAAGCAGGTGTTCTACCACGCAGCCACGCTTCTGCTTGCAATTACATATAAAATAACTTCCTCTGCTTGGAATTGCAGTGAAAATAACTTTCATGCTTTGCAAACACGCGCGTCCTGTATACAGGCGTCACAATACAACATGTAATATCGCAGTAATATTGCGTGGTACAAGCGTGCATAGCCATCGGGCGTCAGAAGATGTGAACATCATAACGACATTGTGGTTCAAAGCCGTGTACCCATTACAAAAGGCACACAAGTTACTGCGCGTATTCCCTTAAGACCACGTAGTGGGTGCATAGCAACTTCGAAAACATTTCCCGCATTTACCGCGCATAATTGCTCGTGGTTTAAAGCATGCTACGCATTACATAATGTGCACTAAGGGATTGAAGTACGGACTAGGGACAGGATATCGCTATCGCGTTCAACTCTTAAAGGCGAAGTTTAAGGGTCCCCCCAATTTTTATTATCTTACCGTGACAGGAAAGTTGACGATACTTCATGCTTAGGGTAAGGTGGGGAAAAAATGCGACAAAAATGTGAAAATAGTGAATGATTTTTTTTTATTTCACTCGCTACCGTTAGACGTCGATGCAGAAACTTTCCTTTGGGTACAAGGTATGAGCTACATAAATATGGTCATTTTGCCACTGTTCAAAGGTTTATTTTAAAAAGAAATAAAAAATGTACCAGATGTCTCATTTTGCCCCAAACTGCGGGGCAAAACGAGACAGTGCGAAAAAATTTCATTCCTTCAGTTTTTGCAGTAGTAGCACCTGAATTTCGCTCCGTTCGGCCCCACACAATCTTTATGACCCCAGTCCTTGCACTCCACGCATTGAATCCAGACAGAACGCGGCGCTGTGTTGCTCCAAAACTCCTTGCAGATCGAACGCCGCCAGTCTTTCTTTGTGCTAATGTTGTGTTTTGTATAGCACTTGCACTTCATTGGATTATTCAACAATCGGAGGCTAGATATGTTCTGACGCATCTTCTTTGCCTCTTTTTGCCGTTTTGATGCAGAACTGCACGGTTGTTCCGTAGCTTTCAACTTCGTCAGCCGGGTTTCATGAGGCGATGAATTTAAAGTTTTTTTTTTTTTTAATTTTGGTATTGGAGAAATGTCATTGAAACTTGATCCCAAGACGTGTTTGTGAACTGCTTGACTTGAAGATTCTTCCAAAATTTTCATGCGACTCTTGAGAGCAGCCTTGGGAACGTGGAACAACCTCGATTCCGCGCGAATGGAATGAGTCCTGTCCTGAACAGCAATCAGTGCTTTTCATGTGGTTTTCTTCCCAGAAAGCTCTATATGATATTCTCTTGTACGTCCGAACCCTCTTAAACAAAGAAATATAGTATATAATGAGTGTAAGTAACTGGTTCACTTCATAAGACTCTCTAAGGCAATTCGATGCCTTTTTGTCGCGTTTTGCCCCTGTCACATGCCCGAATTCAAAAAATTTCCGCTTTGGCCCCCGGGCACCAAATGAACTAAACTTTTGGTGGCATGTAGTTAGTAGTATGAAGTAACAAAATAAATACTTAGGTTGTTGTACTGACGCCGGAGTAGCCTCATGCACGGATCCGAAATTTTGGCCGAGCAGAATTTCGCCCCTTTTTGACGGTTCACGAACACACTGACACCAGCCCCGTAATTTTTTCCGCGCAAACGCTGTGAGCAATCAACTTTTACACATAAAAAGGTGGACAACTACCAGCACCTATCGCTGAAATAGAGAAACAATGAAACTTGCTTAACAGGTAGGCAAAGTCAAAATGTCGCTTTTTGCCCCGCGTCTCATTTTGCCCCGCCTTACCCTAATTGATAAAGAATGATTATTACGATTACGCGCAGTACGTGAGTAATTCATTCGGGAGCTTCAGGCGAGTAGCAGCGATTACGCTGGAGGTTGCGGTTACTGATGTATACACCTAAATGCATTCCTGCCGCTGATCACATTACTCGACCGCCAACGAGTTTTATCGCCGCTATCAGTGCAAAGCGCGCTTTGCTTGTACTTTGAGTTACTTAGTTATCTGGGTATAAGTAAGACCGATAAAGACTATCGTCTCTACCAGAATGCTGCTTTCTTAAGTCACCACGACGTCACAATAGGTGTGAGGCGTTTTGCGGTGCACATTCTCTTGTAGAAGAAAAAGGGATTGCCCATTAGAGAGTACATAGATAAAGGACGCTTTACGCCAGTACATAATAATATGAAAAGTAATTGCAATTTTAAGTGCCCTACGTACACACAATACGTTCAAAAAAAATGTCGCTACCAGCGTTGTTGCTGCTGTACACCGCAGATTCGACGTTACGTAAACGGTCTTTTATGTACGAGGTAAAATGGCACACCTATATCTGCGTCCTGTGCTTTCTGCTGCCACGTTATAATTGTAAACTTCTTAATCTTATCTGCCCACCTAATTTTCTGTCCCCCCCCCACCCTCACGCGTTGATTGGCGGAACATGGGAGAGGCCTTTGCCCCGCAGTGGGCGTAGTCGGGTTATTGAAGCTCTTGTGGTTAGATGGCAACCCGCGAGCTTGTCATCAAAATTAGCAGCGACGTTGATCAATCACAAAAAATACAAGCAAGAGCCGCTGTCAGCGATGTCTACAAACATCTGTCCAGTTAAGCAGCTAGAACGCACCCTAATTAGTGCTTTCGCAAGTAAACGTAGTTTGAGCAAGAAGTGCAAAACTTTTTAGATACTCGCAGACATTTCATTAAAATGAAAGGAATAATGTAGATGCGAAATGATACACCGACCAAAAAATGCCCCACCTCCCCGAAGGGAATCGTGAGGAAATGCGAATGCATTTCGCGCGCGCTTCACCCCATTTATATATATACGTGCGAGCGAGCGGACGGGGGGAGGTGGGGCGCAGGGAGGAGAGAGAGTGAACGGCGAGAGAAGGAGCGGCGAAGCACTGCACCTACCCTCTCCTACACTCTCTCGCACCACATGCTCCGGTTGCTAGGGGCGAGGATAAGCGCGCGCGCCCGCAGCTGTTGCTATGGGAGAGGGAGAGCGGAGAGATAACACCTGCCGGCGCGCGGACACCTCCTCAACCTATCCTCCTCCTCCTCCTCCGCGGACGCCGCCGGATGCGCCTGACATAGCCCGACTAAGAAATGCATTCGCATTTAAAACAAAGTTTACTTCACGCTTCAGCACCCCTTATGGGAACGAGGCTCCCGCATGGAGAGTTCAAGCGTGAAGTAAGCTTTGCGTTCTTTTTTGGTCGGCGCACCCTTTCGCGCTTTAACTATGCATTTACCCGGCTAGACGAGTTGCCGTCAAAGTTTGTATTTTATCAAAATGAAATAAAATTGGTCACATTTAGGCAATATTCAAGCAGACCTTTTCGTGCGTAGGCATTCGCTACTACATTTTGTGGGCTTATAAAATAAGTTTGCGAATGTATCTGAGTATCTGAAGATACAATTGGCAGCTACATACTGGATATACAGTTGTTGTGGTAGTATCTTGTATCTGTATCTCCAATACATCTTGCCTGAGTATCTTGTATTGGATCGCTATACAATCTCAAAGTACCTTTGTCCAGCCCTGCCAGTAATCCGCCTGCTACAATCCAGTTCACATCCAGTAATTCGGAACATCGCTTTTAGTTCACCGTTTTTCACACCACGAGGCGTATCTACCTTCAACGTTTAAAATTGGCGCGATGACGTATGCCGCGTGGCAGTCAAACAAAACATAGAAATAAAAAAAAATCGCATTTCCACGAAGTGAATCATGACGAGTGGGCGAAGCACTGCGGATCCGTAAGCACTGCGGAAGCACCGTAAATCACCCGTGACATTGCCCAGTCGCGCATGTAAATGAGTGACAACGCGTGTGTACAGTATATACAATGTGTTTTTGCCGTCGAGCCGCCGCTTTCCGCGTCCTCAACTCCGGGGTAGCAGCTTGTTGTCGGCGTTGCCGTTTTGCCTTTTGCGGGCAAGAGCGCGCTCACGATCGTTTTCATCCATGGCAGAAAGAGAATGTGTGGTCTGGAACGCGCTTATTATTCATCGTCATCAGCGTCATCGTCATCGTCATGGCGTATAATGGTTACCTTGCCTGTGCTGTGCCGTGATGGCAGCGTCATCGTCATTGCACTAGCGTGGCTACACCGGGGGGACACCGGGGGAGTGATGTACAAGCTTCGCCCCAAAAACGAGAGTACGATATCCACTATCCCTTCCGAGCGCGCACTGCAATCACCGGCTGATAAGCGCAACGTGTATGGCGAGCTTACGGCCGGCTTGTCGAATGTGAGTCCGCAGTTATTTTACAATGAATGCGTGTGCGCAAGTAGCTTGGATGTACTTTAAGAAAGGCTAAACGTCGAAAGGGCGTCCTGAACTTCCTCTTCAATATATGTCGTCCGATCGCATTGTCGTCAGCCGCCGCGAGTTTCTTAAAAAAAAAAAAAAAAGAGACGTCGTTTCATTGCTGCTGTTTTCGTAATGTAAAATCTAATTTTTATAGAATACAAACCCATGAGGTGGTCATGACGATCGTGAGTTTGAGTATACAGACCCAGACACTGATGCCTCTAATATTTGCAGGCCCACCTTTTCGTTCCCAACATTTTTGTTCGATTATCCGTGCTTGTCTGCGGAGGCATTAGGTCGTGACTTGAACCCACCTAATTCGGCCAAATTTATTCATAAGAAATTCATACAGGTGATCGAGTTTGAAGTTAGCGCTCGTATGGTTTTCTTGTTCATTCTTTTGTCGTTGTTTTATTGCGCTACTTGTTCGAGTAAGACATGAAGCTTACGCTAGCCTTATAAAGCTTAAGAAAAAGCGAATGTGGCCGACCTTAGAGGCTTAACGTGCCTTGGCTGATGGCAGCTCTTTCCTTGGCGTAGACAGAGTAGAGTGGAACCGCAACCTGTCGCAGACCATGTTAGAATGTACAAACTCCAGCGCCAGAAACTGAGGTGCGAACCTGGCTGTGGATTGCGCGGTAGAAGCGCGTACCTTTCGCCGTCTGTACTCGGCTCGCGCCACGCCGGGCAAACTTGGAGTGGTGGCTGCGTGGGCTGTCCCCTCCTGTGGACGTCTCTTGGCGGTGGCTGCTCCTCTGCGCATGAGCGGCTAGGCGAGGTTAAACACGCGTGTCACACAGCTGTGGCCTGGTTATTGATAAGAAACGGCATGAACGGTTTTTTGCGGGCACCCGACGCTTCACATCGCTTTTAAGAGGTTCGCTCATAAAAAGCGTGCTTATGTGTTTAGGTGGTAATTCTCGTTAAAGCGTCTCGCGCGGACTCGTTTAAAATTTTGATTACGCTCTGAACGCTCCATTTTCTTCGTGTGGGTAAGGGATCCATAATGTTCTTTGTGGCGAGTGTTCGTATATCGTATGAGAAGGTATGCACTTCACCAGGCTATGTTTTATCGAATACTGGATTACACCAAAGGTTCTTTAAGCTTTAGCTTGTTACACTAAACGTTATAAAACTAAAGAATTCATTTAGGCAACGTTTTACGAATGTTTTTTTTTTTTGGTCCAATGAGTTCACCATAGTCCGAGAGAGAGAGAGAGAGAATAAAATGATAGAAAGGACAGGGAGATAAACCAGAATTGTAGCGTCCGGTTTGCTGCCCTGCGCCCCTACTATAGCCCGAGTCACGAGATACTGAACTTCATGTCGCTGGCAGGCTGACATGGCTGTAAATAGCTTTGCCACGGCGAGGGTTCGCAGCCGTACCCTTTTCCTTCACTTTCTTTTGTAGAGATGCCAATGTTACGTGATGAGCATCATCAATACTGACGAACCTAATACTTGCATGGCGCGCCCCACCTCATTCTTTAACAGCGACACTGTTTAGCAAATCGTTTCTTGTGAGGCGACCCAGAAAACAATCGCCATCATGAACGGGTGTGTGCCACAAAAATGGGGTGAACACCACTACTCACCGCTGGTGCCGAAGACCCCGCGTACGTACAACGAGAGAATACTAGCCCTTTGTTGCATGGCAAAAGCCTACGTGTCTAAACAGCACTTACTTTTGGTCTTCTTTCGTTTTGCATTTAGAAAAGGTAGAGAAAAAAAGAATCATGTTGAAGTCGAATCTTTATTTCGTAAGATACAGAATGTCCACTACAGTGGACAACATGCTCCAGAGCTTCGATTAGTGAAAGTTTCAAAATTTTTTTCAGCCGTCGAGCTGTCTTCCTCGAAAAAACGAACACAAAAAAGTTAGCTGCGGTGCCACCCAGGATAGCAATGTTTTTTTTTTTTCGAATGAAGGGGGAGGGGAGCTAAGGGGGGGGGGGGGGGGGGGGCTGGGGGGGGGGATGCATTATTTTGAAAAATTATGTTCACTTCGCTAAGCCGCAATATTTACAGCTCGTGACTACGAAGGCTTCTTCTATCATGTGCATTCAATAAAACATACCAAATCACTATTTCACTTGAGTTATAAGGAAAAAAAATGTCAAGAAGAACTTGAAATACCCGCTAAAGTGGGAGTCTGCCATCTTGAACAAGAGTGCAGGAAAAAGCGTGGCGCCGTGACGTAATCTAGTGCGGCGAATGAAAACCCTTTTTGTCCACTTTAGTTACCAGTATGCACATGCGCGTCTCGGAGGCCCCGCAGCTTCTCCAAAAATTCCTGAAATTTGTCCAATGTAGTGGACAGCATGCAACAAAGGGCTAAGCAGCGGGAAAGGCTACGGTGGCTGCGAGAAGATCTAGAAGCGATGGAAGGCTTACGCCGACGACGACGTGCTCGTACATCTTTAGTAATACAATTCATGGGAGATCACTTTTGTCTGTAAAATATTCGTTTCTTGGCCAATCCCCCCAGAGTGGGTGTGAGCCATACATACAGGCCATCATCATCATCATCATCTAAGAGAGGTGCGAACACTTGGTTTCAAAACGAGTTTGTCTCCGGAGTTTGTGCATCTGTGTCGCGTCTGTGACTGTCTGTGGTTTAAGTCGAAGCTCTCTGCGCTGTGAATCAACGTAGAGACATTATCTCCAAGGTAAAGCCTATAAAAAAAAACAACGCATCTCCATGAAAGTGAATCATGACGAGTGGACGAAGCACTGGGAATCGTTCTTACCGCAAATCACCCGTGACATTGCCCACTCGCGCATGTAAATGAGTGAAAACGCGTGTTTACAGTATATGCAACGTGTTTTTGCCGTTGGGCCGCCGCTTCCCGCGCCCTCAACTCCGGTGTAGCAGCTTGTTGTCGGCGTTGCCGTGTTGCCGCTGCTTCCTGAGCTCTCGCCTCCAGGTTAGCTTGCTGTCTACGTAGACGTTGAGCCGCCGCGTGCCGCGCTCTCGCCTCCGGAGTGGCAGCTTGTTGTCGACATTGCCGCTTTTCCGCTGCTTCGCTAGCTCTCGCCCGCGGGGTAGCTTGTCTGCGTCGGCATTGCCTTTCGCGGGAGAGAGCGCGTTCACGTTCGTCTTCATCCATGTCAGAAAGAGAATGTGTGGTTTGGAACGCGCTTATTCGTCATCTGCCATAGCACAAACAAAGCGCACATAATACCTATACAGATCTGTAGCGAGTACCTCGCTTATCAGCAGAATGGGCCATAGTGGGTGCTTCCCTACTTCATGAAAGTTACGGTGGGCGTATAGTGGGTACCTTGAATACCTTGACGGAGAATGGACATGCCTATACCCTAGGGTGCTTCACACCTAAAACAAGCTAAAAGCAACCTAGAATCTGCATCACGTAACTAAGGCCAAGGAACAGCATAGAAGCAACCAGATTAGTCTTCAGAATCGTCCAGTTTGACTGTTTGAAGGTCTGCGTGGCCCAGTGCAAGCTTCGCCAATTTTTCTCTCGCTGTTGTGCATCGCGGTGCATTGCCAGTGGCAGCTCGTTGAGCGTCTCGAATTGGAAGAATAACTAACGTTATGTGTTTTAGTCGGCGGCGCTGAAACCTGTGCCGAAGTGCGTGACTCAGATTCGCAAGAAGGGTGGCTCCCTCTGATAGGCACCACCTGCTGATTGAAATTTTCCATATTTTGTCGACACAGTCTTCACTGAATGATCTACAGAGAGCATTTGTTTCTCAGCGAAACCCAATTCTTGTGAAGGAAAGAAGTGAAAATTTAAAGGCTCGTTTTTTTTTTTTTTTTTTGTTAGACACGATATTAATGAGAACTAACCGACAATGATTCTAGGAAAGTATAGGGGATGTTATCAGAAGTAATTGTAATGTAAATGTGAAGAAAGAAAAGTGGACGAAAAGATAAGTTGCCGCTGGCGGAGATCGAACCTGCGACCTTCCAATAACCCGTCCGACGGTTTACGAGCTGAGCTACAGCAGCGGTCATCTCCCCGTGTACCTATGGGGTACATGTGTGCTTTTAAACCTAGAAGTGTTAGTCAGCTCTGCTAGAAGCCATGACGGCGAATGTGAAACACTCTTTTTCTGCCTGTTGGGGTCACGTAGCCCGTGATCTTATTATGAGCTGGCAGCTGACCAATAATCCCTCGCATATTACCTGAAGACATCATTACTATTACCCAAGTCCCACAATACTATCAATCACGTCGCATTAGTAAGAGGGCACTAGGTAACTTGCATGAGTAAAAAAAAAATACAACTTCCTGCGGTGAGAACACAAATGCTATCAGAACTGGAATGGAGAGATCCCGCAGGCATCTCAACACCGGGCGAAATGCAAAATGGTTCACGAATGAGTCTGAAACGAACCATGCAACCTAATAAGAACGTCAAAGTAATAAGAACGTCAAAGCCGGAGCATAGGCTTCCGCCTGTGCTCTCGAAGGCGACGAGCTACTTGCTTGACTGGCAATAAATTGACAATTCTTCTAAACATACTGCGCAAGGCAGCTGGCACCCCTCCGCATGAGATGCCAGGCCGTGATAACTGCGCCGGCATTGTTTCCATTGGATTTCTTTATTGTGCTTACTTGTTAGATCCTGCACTGCAGTAGCTGTGAGGCATTGCGCCAACTTGTTCCTTGTTGAGTTTCTTGTAAAGACATTGTCAATCATTATGTTTGGGTACGTTGCGCCCAAGGTTTACCGCCACGTTACCGCTGTCGTCATTTGTTGAGACGTAGGGCTGCGTCGGTCCCGGACTCCGCTTGGTAGCGTGGTGAGTCTTCGGGATGAGGAAATGATGCTAGCAAGTTGGGAAAACGAAAAACAAACTGGTTTACTGACACTTTCTGCACAACTATTTCCATCATGAAAAAAATTCCCCATCTCCCGCTAAAGGGAACCATGTGTGGATGCGAAGCAGCGGGGAGATAATTAGCTTGAGCGGGAGGAACGTCGACGCTCTCATTTCACGGCAGTGGTCCGGGCGCTCATCGCGGCGCTGCACAGGAGAGAGAATGAGGCGCGCGCGCTACGTCATTTTCATACCGCGGAACTACCGTGGCGCCCCCCACCGGAGTATGCAGCTGTCACACCACCTGTCGTGCGCGCCGTTCCGTAGAGGATTCCTAGAGGAAAGGACGGGGAGGACCGTAGGAGAGGAGAGAGAGGGGACGTGCATGCGCTGTGGGGGGTGTGGGACGCGGGAGCCGCTCCGTAGAGTAGAGGATTCTTAGAGGAGAGAGGGGGGGGTGAGCGTAGGAGAGAGAGGGGGGAGGGGACGCGCATGCGCTGTGGGACGCGGGAAGGACTATAAGCCCCCCTCCAAACACATGCAAGCAAGATTAAGGAATGGGGTCAACCTGGGCGACAGACACCACCTGCCTAGCCATTGCTAAGCAGCCTCTCTGTGCTCTCGGCCATGACTCTGATGACTGTGTTAGGGTTGACGGCCTTCATATTACTAGTGTTCTAGTTCGCATAATGGGTGCTTCCCTACTTCATGAAATTGGCCGGACGCGGGACGGGGGACGGGGGACGCCGGACGGCGGACGGGGGGACGCGGGACGCGGGAGGAACGGACAGAGCCCCCGCATAAGATGCTTCGCATCCAAAAAATTTACCATCTCCCGCTAAAGGGAGCTATGTGTGGATGCGAAGCAGCGGGGAGATAATTAGCTTGAGCGGGAGGAACGTCGCCGCTCTCATTTCACGGCAGTGGTCCGGGCGCTCATCGCGGCGCTGCACAGTAGAGAGCATGAGGCGCGCGCGCTCCGTCATTTTCATACCGCGGAACTACTGTGGCGCCCCCCATCGGAGTATGCAACTGTCGCACCACCTGTCGTGCGCGCCACTCCGTAGAGGATTCCTAGAGGAGAGGACGGAGGGGGACCGTAGGAGAGGAAATAGAGGGGGGAGAGGACGTGCATGCGCTGTGGGACGCGGGCGCCGCTCCGTAGAGTAGATGATTCCTAGAGTAGAGAAAGGGGGTGAGCGTAGGAGAGGATAGGGGGGGGGGGGACGCGCATGCGCTGTGGGGGGGTGTGGGACGCGGGGGGCCGCTCCGTACAGTAGAGGATTCCTAGAGGAGAGAAAGGGGTGAGTGTAGAAGAGAGAGAGGGGGGAGGGGAACGCGCATGCGCTGTGGTGGTGTAGGGACGCGGGAAGGAGGGACGGACTAAGCCCCCTCCAAACACATGTAAGCAAGATCAAGGAATGGGGTCAACCTGGGCGACAGACACCACCTGCCTAGCCATTGCTAAGCGGCCTCTCTGTGCTCTCGGCCATGACTCTGATGACTGTGGTAGTGGTTGACGGCCTTCATATTACTACAGTGTTCTGGTTCGCATAATGGGCGCTTCCCTAATTATTGGAAGTGGGCGGACGCGGGACGCCGGACGCGGGAGGGACGGACATAGCCCCGAGCATAAGATGCTTCGCATCTAAAAGGTAAGAGTTCAGCGACGAGCGAACGGAATGAGCCATTAACCCAGGGCCCAGCTAGAGCAGTGTTAAATTAGTTTCGGGGACCTCTTTCCCTTTCTTGCCGAAAAGGAGCCGCGCGCGTGATGGACAAGTTTTGAGGCGAGGGAAGCTCAGAGCAAAATAAGGTTCGAAGAGAGGTTAAGGAATATGAAAGAGTAGTTGTATAGGAAGAGCGATGACACACAGTGGAGAAAAACTAGGAGGCTCACTAGTAAATGCACGACTGGCAGTGTAAGCGGTATGGCAACCACGAGCGTCGGTTAGCAGACGTTGCTCGCTAGCAGACTGGCGTCTGCTAGCGAGCAGCAGACGCTATTAAACTAAGTCAGAGGGGCGAAGAGGATTAACTGGATGGCAGCGATGGAGAAAAAACAGCAAGGGGGGAGGGGGGGGGGGCAGGCCACCCTCACTCCAACGGCTTATATATATATATATATATATATATATATATATATATATATATATATATATATATATATATATATATATATATATATATATATATATATATATATATATATATATATATATATATAGAGAGAGAGAGAGAGAGAGAGAGAGAGAGAGCTTCTTTCGTAGTCAATTTGTTCCACTATAACAGCATTGAAAGTGTAAACTCCCTTTTTTATAGCATACGTTGGGATGACCATATATATGGGTGCTATGGATGTAATATTAATGACAACCAGAAGATAATGATGTCAAGGGTGTTGTTGGTCGTGAGTCCCACCACTGGAGGCGCGGGCGCTGCAATCGCTGTGACGTGCAAGGTTGGATCACGTGATCTCGCCTCGCTCTGGCGAAGGGAAACGGACTGTTGAATGCGTTGTTTTTAACCACGACTTCACGGTGTTTTCACTTTTGAACAGCGTTGTTCTGCTCTCACATCGTGTGTACGAGCCTCTGGAGACTACAGAATCCGGAAAAGTGCAGTAAAAGTTATCGGCGGCGCGGTACTCTTCTGCTCAGTGCCACAGTGCGCTACGTACGCGATGGAGCCAGCCGTGAACTTTCCCGTTTACCGCTACCCTGCTTTGCAAGGGCGTGATGCCGCTGCCACCTGTCTTTATATTTTTATTTAAAGCTCATCGCGTTAAAATGGACATCTAGTACGAACGTTCACATAAAAGCAGAAAGTTTGTTTCCGCACGGGAGCCTCGTTTGCAACGAAAAATAAATGTGCAAACAGTCCGGTTATGTATGTTTTAAAATGCGACGTAGCAACATGCGTGCATGTGTGGGAAGATGCCGTCATTACGTTTAAGAATGTGCGCCGTGGTTTGAATTGTCAGAGATTCAAGATAAAGCCGAGAAGTCCAGTTCTTTTCCCTTTCCGTCATCTTTACCCTATTCCAGTTCTTTTCCATTTCCGTTATCTTTACCCTAGTCTATCTCGTGGCCAGTTGCTTCTGCGTGTTCGGCCAGCGCGTTCGACGAAACCTTCTTTCTTCCGTCATACATGTGCCGCTTGAGTCTTTGCTAAAGGTTACTTCACTCGCCGAGGTAGCATTTACCACAGTCTGCGCCACCCCCCCTTCCCGGGTGTCCATGTTAGTTGACCTCATGTGTGTTCCCGACCACACGGGTTTCCGTCTGCGAATTCATCACACGGGGTTCCTTGCTTATAGATTACGTTCGTAGCCCGCAACCGCTGGCACTTGTTCTCCTCTGTGTTGTTTTGAGCTACAGGCGAAAACGTGGTCAGCTTCGAAAACTGATTTACCTTCCAACAGCTGCCGCGAAATGTCATACAGCTTATGAATGAAGCTGTAATCGATGAACACTGGCATTTTTACTGAAACATGAAATTGTCATTTATGATCACGGTAAGCAAGACCTCGCAGCAAGCTCATTCAAGGACGCAAAGTAACAAGGCCGGCTGGCACATTGTGCATTTGCTATCGTGATCGAGCCCGGTCGGGATCGCAATTTTCGATTACGATTGACCCCTTTGTAGAAGCTGCAGAACTGAGACAATCATCCAAAATTCTCACCCCTGTGTGGCTCGATTGCGATCGAATGTGCACCGTGTGACAACCGTCGAAAATTTGCGCAATAAGGGGCAACAGATCAATATCAAGATCGTGCCGCAGAGAAGCTTTTGTTCATGTGAAATTTTATCTAGCTACATATCTGAATGAGGCACGCGCGCGCGTGTGACTCTCTTGCGTTTGCCTCCAATCATAACAGAAAAGTTTCGGCTGCATGCAGCTGTAAGAATGCTCAGTTGCTTCGCACAAAGCGGGGAATCCGCTTGCGCTGTGCTTCGTAGGGCTATGTGTGCGAAACAGAAATGTAAATTTGCGCATGCTTGTCGTGTCAACCTCGGCCCGTTTTTAGATGCAAACCTGAAATGACGGAAGTAGCATGGCTGCGCTCATTTCTTGCACCAAAAATATGTTCCTTTGCCGCAAGCAAGCGTTAATGCCCATTTGATGCTTCAATTAGACACAGAATGACTCGTTACCTTCTACAAAAGCCGCGCGCTCGGCCCCCGCTCGCTCACCGTAGCAAACGACGCCGGCAGTCAGGCATTATGAGAAGCGTAACATTTTTTCGAAGCAGTTATTTAGCATTTAGTAAAGTCAGTGAAGAAGCCGCAGCAGTACTTTACTGATTTCGTCGAAGTACAATAAGAATCATAAAAAAAGGAGACGCGAAAGTGGCTGCGCGCTGTGCGCGAGAGGGCTGGCGGAGCAATCCAACCCTGCACGTCACAGGCATGCCTCCGCATAGTGGCATCCCGGTATGTCCTTGCGCCCTGTTTGCACTGTTTTAAATGCGAAGCATTTCTTTGCGTACTGTAAGCACTTTTGCGTTTCTATCTATCCATCTATCTATCTATCTATCTATCTATCTATCTGTGTCTGTCTGTCTGTCTGTCTGTCTGTCTATGTATGTATCTATGTATCTATGTATCTATCTATCTATCTATCTATATATCTATATCTAGCCGCCTACGTCTGGGTGCTCTCGTGTGGCCTCCTTAGCATGGGGAAGTCCAAAATTTGTATGGGAGGGTAAGAGGTATCGACGAATATGTCTGGCTGGTCATGACATGAATAACCTGAAAATCCCGTGGAGTACGTCGTCACTCATTTCTCCAGACATGTGTGGCTCATACCCGTATACCACGGGCCGCGAAATGCGGGTATGCGCCACAGGACTTTGACAATTTATATCTACCCAGGAACGGCGAGAACAGACATTGGTAATTTAAATGCGAGAGCGTTAAGAGAAACTGACATAGGCGGCGTTGACACTGGTAATTCTAAGGCGACAGCGTTCAGAAAAGCGGACACTGGCGGCGTTGACGCCAGGAATGCAAAGAATAGAAATCAGAGTCCCAGCCGGGATCGAACCCAAGTATTCTGCGTGGCAATCAAGCATTCTACCACAGAGCTACGTCAGGTCTCGAAACTGCTTTGGAAGAACACCCAAAGCAGGCGTAATGTTGGTGTAACGTGTATTGTGGTTGCAGTGCTAATTTTATAAACATTACATACGTACGCCCATGACGATGGAGTCATATCGCGTTAACGTCAGTTGTATACTTATGCGCCATCCACTGTTGTTGGTTTACGTAGCACTATCCAGGGCTACCATCCTTGCAAGCACAAGCTCTACATATCAACTTACGGCTTCCGGTGTTGGCAATACCCATGTTTCTGTTAGCATCGTTACAAAACTGTAAACAACTGGTTATATGAAACATATGCGACTGCTCAACATGTCTGTGCGTGCAACATTTGTACATATATTTAGCGTCATTTCATAACGGTTCGCTCCATAAAAAATTACAACCCAGTCACCTAACCTCCGGATGCTTCGCATAACATCGATTCCCATGGTACTTGGGATCTGCCTAATTTTTTTGCAATGCGTTGTAGTAATTGTGATGTACAGAAGTGAAGAAAAAAAATGCCCCCCACCTCCCCGAAGGGAATCGTGAGGAAATGCGAATGCACCGACTTCTGCCATCGCCTTGAGAGGCGCCCAGCCAGCGAACGGTCGAGAGTGAGGCGCGAGCGGACGGGAGAGTGGGGCGCAGGGAGGAGAGAGAGTGAACGGCGAGAGAAGGAGCGGCGAAGCGCTGCACCTACCCTCTCCTACACTCTCTCGCACCACATGCTCCGGTTGCTAGGGGCGAGGATAAGCGCGCGCGCCCGCAGCTGTTGCTATGGGAGAGGGAGTGAGAGCGGAGAGATAACACCTGCTGGCGCGCGCCCACCGCCGCGGACAACGCCAGCGCCGGATGCCTGACATAGCCCGACTAAGAAATGCATTCGCATTTAATAAAGTGGACGAAAACCGAACTTGCCTCCGGCAGGGACCAAACATGCAACCTTCGGATAACGCGCCCGATGCTCTACCGACTGAGCTATGGCGGCGGTCATCCTCTCGTCCACTTTATCGGGTATTTATGTGCACGCTAACCTGGCACTGTTAGTCAGCGCAGTACGTAGGAATGACAGCGAGTGTCCAACACTTTCCTTTGCCAGCTGGCGTCACGCATCACGTGATCCTTAAACGAACCAATAAGTCCTCACATAATACCTGAAGGTATAGTATGTCTTCACATGTGTATCACAATTACTACAATACGCTTAAAAAACAGTGCAATTAACGTCCTCTGTACCTTCCTTGGCTTCGTTATCTGCTGAGTTTCATAAACTTGTGTGAAACAAAGAAACGAGCACTCAAAATTCGCCTCTTTCACTTATGCACATACTGGTGTCACAAGCAAGACTTTTTTTATATTAACCACATTTATGTACTAACAACTTTATGCGTGGATAAAATTATGTCGATGGCGGCCTTCCCCGTAGTATAGATTTGTATCATACAATGAAATTTTGTTTGTGTAAGAGCTGCTCACTAATATCGTTTTTTACCATAGGTGGAAATGACTGCGCCTTTTCTTTTGCGTAATTAGTACTACACTTTCTTGCCCATGTTCAGGTTTGCGCATAGTATATTTTGTCATGTTTGTTATTGTTATTACACTTTGTTATTAATATTGTTACGTGGAATACAAGCAATGAGCCAGTAGTAAACAGCACCGCTCGCACAACAACGTCAACCTCTTCACTTCTGTCCCAGACACATTTTAGGGTATATCCCACTATGAGCTGTCTCCGTCAGTCAAAACCACATAACACAGCCCCCCGGCGGCGAAAGCGCCGACCCGGCGCGTCTATGGGGCCACAGCAGAAGGAGGGTGGTAGCGCTTGAGCCTTGATACATGGACGACGTCACGGGATAACAGCGCAGAGAATGTCGAGGGATTATCGGGCACAATTTCGTACGTAACGTCGGTCACTTGTCGAAGCACGCGGTATGGGCCCGTGAAACGAGAAAGGAGCTTCTCAGAAAGGCCTGCATGTCGCGTAGGGGACCAAAGAAGAACGAGGGAACCCGGCGGAAATTGTTGGTCGCGATGCCGCTCATCGTAAAGATGCTTCTGTGTTTCTTGGGACGCCTTTAATCTGTTGCGGGCAAGCTGACGGGCGTGGTCAGCGTAAGCAATGGCGTCGCGTGCGTATTGCGCGGTAGTCTGTGCGGCATCATTCGGCAGGAAGGTATCCAACGGCAATGTTGGTTCGCGTCCAAACAAAAGGTAAAATGGGGAGTATCCAGCAGTGTCGTGCCGGGAGGAGTTGTACGCGAACGTCACGTAGGGCAATGCGAGGTCCCAGTCACGATGGTCGGCCGAAACGTATTTGGATAGCATGTCTGTCAGGGTCCGGTTAAAGCGCTCTGTAAGCCCGTTTGTCTGGGGTTGGTACGAGGTCGTGAGCTTATGCTGGGTGGAGCAGGAGCGCAGGATATCGTCAACCACTTTTGAAAGAAATGTACGGCCTCTGTCTGTCAACAGTTGACGCGGGGCACCATGCACTAAAATAATATCACGTAGTAGAAAATCGGCGACCTCTGTAGCGCAGCTTGTTGGCAGGGCTCGCGTAATTGCATAACGGGTTGCGTAATCGGTAGCAACCGCGACCCACTTGTTTCCGGAGGCAGATGTTGGAAAGGGACCGAGAAGATCCAAACCGACACGGAAGAAGGGCTCCGGTGGGATGTCGATGGGCTGAAGATACCCGGCAGGAAGTCCCGACGGCTTCTTGCGACGCTGGCAAACTTCGCATGCGTTGACATAACGGCGTACAGATCGCGCAAGGCCAGGCCAGTAGAAGCGGCGGCGCACACGGTCATATGTGCGAGAGACGCCAAGGTGACCCGCGGTTGGTGCGTCATGGAGCTCGCGGAGGACTGTGGAGCGCAGGTGCTTTGGTATGACCAGAAGAAAGTCGGGACCAGCAGGTGACAACTTACGCCGATATAGGGTGTGGTCCTTCACCGTACGACACTTCTGTACGCATGTTTACTTTGAAGATTCTAGCCGTTGTATTAGGCGACTGATATGCGGATCCCGACGCTGCTCGTCGCCTAGATGAAGCAACTGGGAGAGCGAAAGGATGCAGTCAACGGAGTCAGTGCTCGTTGAGTCCCCGTGGGCCACAGGGTAGCGTGACAGGCAATCCGCATCTTTGTGCAGTCTCCCAGACTTATATACTACGGTGTAGAAATACTCCTGGAGGCGGAGTGCCCAGCGAGCGAGACGACCTGTGGGATCTTTCAGGGAGGCGAGCCAGCAAAGGGCGTGGTGGTCGGTGAGAATAAATGGTCGGCCGTATAAGTAAGGGCGAAATTTCGCGACTGCCCACACCAGAGCGAGGCATTCGCGCTTCGTGATGGAATAATTACGCTCGGAAGTGGACAGCAGCCTGCTTGCATAAGCTATCACTCGATTCTGCCCACGTTGTCGCTGAGCCAACACAGCGCCTATTCCGTGACCACTGGCATCGGTGCGGACTTCGGTTGGTGCTGAAGGGTCGAAGTGGGCCAGAACAGGAGAAGACGTAAGCAACGTGGCGAGCTTGGAGAAGGCTGCTGCTTGCGAGGAACCCCAGTTAAAGGTCGCGTCTTGTTTTAGTAAGTCAGTTAGGGGCCTAGCAATTTCCGCAAAGTTCTTGATGAACCGCCGAAAGTAGGAGCAAAGCCCTACAAAGCTGCGGACATCTTTGGCGGTTTTCGGCACAGGAAAGTCCTTCACAGCTCGAACTTTTTCGGGATCAGGCTACACGCCGGAAGCGTCAACGATATGTCCATGTATTGTAATGCGGCGGCGTCCGAACCGGCACTTGGATGAGTTCAGTTGAAGTCCGGCGCGACGGAATACTTCACGAATTGTGGACAGTCTCTCAAGGTGCGTTTCGAAAGTGGGAGAAAACACAATTACGTCGTCCAAATAACAGAGACACGTGGACCACTTGAATCCGTGAAGCAAGGAGTCCATCATTCGTTCGAATGTGCCGGGGGCATTACATAAGCCGAAAGGCATGACCTTGAATTGGTAGAGGCCATCAGGTGTTACAAAGGCCGTCTTCTCTCGGTCCATGGGGTCCACGGCAATCTGCCAATAACCAGACCGAAGGTCGATGGAAGAGAAATATGTGGCACCATGGAGACAATCAAGGGCGTCATCAATTCGCGGCAGAGGGTAGGCGTCTTTCTTTGTGATGTTGTTGAGGTGGCGATAGTCCACACAAAAGCGCCAAGATCCGTCTTTCTTTTTAACTAAAACTACCGGGGACGCCCAAGGACTGGATGATGGCTCGATAATGTCCTTCGCTAGCATCTTGTTGACCTCCTTCTGGATGACACTCCGCTCAGAAGCAGACACTCTGTAGGGACGGCGGTGAACAGGGTTGGCATCACCTGTGTGTATGCGATGCTGGACAACGGACGTCTGCCCTAAAGGTCGGTCACCGAAATCGAAAATGTCCTGATAGGTCCCGAGAATGCGCTGGAGGGCATCACTTGCTCAGGCGTAAGATCAGCGGCGATCATTTCTACAATTTGACGGCTGCCCAAATTTGTTGTCGGTGGTGTGCGCTGCGTAGGAACAAGTGTATCTAAGGCCAGAGCTTCGATTTGTAAATCGCGCAACGGACAAAGGTGGGCAACAGAGATGCCTTGTGGAAGAACTTGATCCGTGAAGCCGAAATTTATCAGTGGTAGGCTGGTTCTGTTAGCGGTGATGCTGAGAACCGTGTAGGGAACCGCAACACTATGCACAAGGAGTACGTCGGTGAGAGGCGTAGCGTAATAATCACCGTCTGGCAGAGCTGGTGAGCATAGGAAACTGACGTGCGTCACAGTTTTGGAGGGCAGGTGAACAAAGTCGCTGCATTGTAATCGGCACGGAGGTTGGTGCGGGGGGATCACTGAGTTGTGGCAGTTCAAGGCGGAGCAGACCGGCAGAGCAATCAATGAGAGCAGAATTGGCGGCAAGAAAATCTAGACCAAGTATGAGGTCGTGGGGACATGTTGCAAGGACTGTAAAAAGGACGACCACCTGATGACCGGCTACGGTAAGTTGAGCTGTACACATACCAACGACAGGCACTGTTCCGCCATCCGCGACTTGCACAACACTGGTCAAGGGGGGGCGTGAGGATCTTCTTCATGCGACGACGAAAATCCGCACTCATAACCGAGACGTGAGCGCCCGTATCGATCAAAGCTTGGACAGAGGTGCCATCAACATGTACTTCAAGTGTGTTCCGGTTTAAACGTAAGGGCAACAGAGGATTTTTGGGTAAGGTCGACAGGGCAGCTTCACCTCCAGAAGCTGCGCAGCCTAGTTTTCCGGGGACATGCGGCGGCTAAATGACGGCGAGGGAGAGCGACGACGCGGCGGCGTTGGAGAACGAGGCGGACGGCCTTGGGGCGGCGTAGCAGGGAAAGTGCGGTCGTAGTCCTCAGGGGCGGCGAATGCTGAATACTCAGGGCGGGTCGGATAACGCCGGTTCATTGTACGGTATGGGCTACTGTAAGTGGGGTACAGGCTAGAAGGCGTAGAAGGCCACTGGTTACGGCAGTAACGAGCGATGTGGCCCGCGCGACCGCAGCGGAAGCAGATTGGCTTATCAGCTGTTCGCCATTCAGACGGATTCCTGGTGCGAGGAGAGTACGGACGGCGGCGTGGCGTGTCTACAGGAGCTATCAGTATTGTTCATGGCGCATACAGTGGACAAGAGACCCAGGTTAGCGAACTCCTGGCGGACAACAGCCTGGATCAAGGAGACGGCTGGCGCCGAGCTGTCGGACAACACCGGTTTGTTGGCAGCCGGGCATGCAGCCTCGAGTTTACGTCGGACGATGCGCGTCACGTCTTCAGTTGTGGACGGCTGACAAGGGGTGCCTTCGCAAGACGACGTTGCAGCGGTGTTGGGTAGTCGCTGGAACTGGTGCGAAATGCGCCGACTCTTCGCTTGCTCGAGGCGGCGGCACTCCTTGATTACAGCGTCGATGGTCGTTACGTTGGTAAAGACGAGCAGATTGAACGCATCGTCGGCGATACCTTTCAAAATGTGCGAGATCTTGTCAGCCTCGGACATGTTGTGATCGGCCTTTTGACACAAGGCGAGCACGTCTTGAATATAGGTCAAGTAGGGCTCGGTTGACGTCTGTGTACGTACGGCCAATTGTTTCCGGGCAGCAAGCTGTTGACCATGTGGGTTGCCGAAAAGGTCGCGGAGCTGTTGTTTAAACATGTCCCAGCTGGAGACTTCGTGCTCATGGGTCTCAAACCAGACGCGAGGAGTCTTGTCGAGATAGAATATGACGTTCGCCAGCATAACGGTTGGGTCCCAGCCATATTGCTTGCTGACGCGCTCGTACATACTCAGCCACTTGTCCACATCAGCGTTGTTTTCTCCACTAAAGGTACCGGGATCACGAGGTTGCGTTAAGGTGACGTACTGGGTTGCTGTCGTTGTAGTTGCCGATGTAGCTGGCGAAGGCGCGTCTTCACCCGGAGCCATGGTAGCAGACTTTAGGAGACGCCCACTGCGGAGCTCCGTCGTCAAAAAAGAAATTACCCCGCGGCTCCACCAAAAATGTTACGTGGAATACAAGCAATGAGCCAGTAGTAAACAGCACCGCTCGCACAACAACGTCAACCTCTTCACTTCTGTCCCAGACACATTTTAGGGTATATCCCACTATGAGCTGTCTCCGTCAGTCAAAACCACATAACAATATTATTACTGTTATTGAATTATTCTTTTTAACTTGCCAATCACAAGCTTTCTTGTTTTTCTTATATATATATATATATATATATATATATATATATATATATATATATATATATATATATATATATATATATATATATATATATATATATATATAATATTATGAGTTTATGGTATTAGAGACGTAGTACATGCTTTATACTCAATGTATTTGTATTCGCAACATTGCTTGGAGGGTCATCCGGCCCCTTGGAGTAAATACACCTAAGCGAACGGTGTAAGCACAAATTTTCTTTGAAAAAATCTGGGAGATTATGACGTCAAACTACCCCCCTACTGTGTCCTTCCGCATGGGTCGTTAGCTGTTTATTATTGGTCGAAGTTTCCTGGATCGTGTACACAGCGCCTGATCGTAACGCGAATCAATGAATGAAACCAAAATAATTCATCGCGCAATGGCCGCACATGCACGACTACGTAAAAATAAGAGAATAAACTAGTTTCATTATGGCATATTGTTGGCCATTGGTTATTCGCCATTCGACAAAATTTTTCGGCCTGCCATAATATCGCCTGTTTGCTACGCGATTACGCGACGTCACAAATCTGTAAAATCTCGCGTCGTTAAAATGACGTCTGAGCACTAAACCGCCAATTACTATGCTGAACAATACCTAATTTTTTTTTTAATAGTCGGGCGTTGTTTCCTTCAGAACGTAATTGAAGAAGGCTACCCGCCGATCACATTGGCAGCGGCTACTTATATCAGCTGGAGAGATGAATTCATATGAGCATAACATTATATTTAATAGTGTAGTGTGACGATGTTGGGCGTTCGGTGCGCGTATACAACTCTGTGAACTCATCCTTGTTGAGACAGGGAAAGTCAGATAGAAATAAGCAGCGGATTGTATTTTGCGCCGTGCAAGTCTATTCAACATGACTCAAGACCGCCTAGGCCGGCTGTCGATTCAGTTTCCTTAGACCAAAAAACCTCGGACCTTGAACGTCTGCCTAATCCGGTATATCAAGTTGCGGAGCAGGCTTCAAACCAGTGGCGTAGCCAGGGGGTGGCACACCGGGCCTGTGCCCCCCCCGAAATTTTTTTTCGCCGTCACATACAAAGCGAGAAATGGCCACTTCAAGGGGGTGCCCCCCCCCCCCTCCAAGAAATCAAGCAGATGCCCCTCCCCCCCCCCCCCCCGAAAAAAATTCCTGGCTACGCCCCTGCTTCAAACCTGGGCTTTCCTATGGGCTCGAGTTCGCTGCCTTATTCGTCGCCTTGTTGCAAGCCCCCGCGATCACTGCAAGCTGATCAGCAATGCAACACAAGCAAGGTGAAGCAGGCTAATCAGATACTAAAGCGGATATCTTCTTTAGCTTTCACAGTTCGCCCTAACACTGCTGCACACTCATCGACTCGCAGTAGCTTGGATATGGAGCAGCGGTGATGCTGTTCCTTTGAGATTAAAGAACATGAATTTGCTTAAACAGGAAGAGGTTCGATCGGTCCACAAAACGTTGACTGGCTCCCACTCGTATTTGCGTCGTCGATTATACAAATTTCAGGCTAGGCAAAGCAGAATAAAAGAATGACAGTGTTGTAAAATTGTAGAGCCCCTGCTCAGAGAGAGAGAGAGAGAATAAAAAGAGAGAAAGGCAGGGAGGTTAACCAGAAGTGTAGCATCCGGTTTGCCACCCTGCACTAAGGGGAGGGGGAAAGGGAAAAGAAAGATGGAAAAGGAAAGTGAAGAGGAGAGTAGACGCGCGAATAAAAAAGAAAAAAAGAGGGCAGGGCGCTATAGCCTATTCAATAGGCCACTGCCATGCAAAAAGTTCAGTAAGGCCTTGACTGACTTTCTCTGTGAAGACAGTTCGCGTCGGCATTCGAGCACTGACTGTTCTGACAAGGGTCTGTCGTCAAGGCGGGCCAACACAACAGCTAGCGGCAGTCTATGCGCGCTGTAGCGAGGACAGTGACAAAGCACGGGGTCCAATAGTTTCATCGCTGCCGCAATGGTCGCAAGCAGCACTGTCTTCCATGCCGATTCAGAATGCTAAAGATTTGGTAAAAGAGACACCAAGCCACAGTCAGGTAGCCTGTTCTGCAATGCTGGAGCGCAAGAAACGAAAAAGTCCCATAAGTGGCATTGTACCGCAGAGAGCCCACAGTGCGATGTCTTGACATGGAGGACTATCTTAAAGGGACCGACAACTCCCCAGAACATGAAATAAGGTGACTCCACTGATGTCTTTTCATCAGTGGAGTCCGTTCCATCAAATATTGTCTGTCGCATTGCCACAAACCAACCCTGTTTTTTTTTCGTGAGAGGCGGATTTATAGCTTAATTTCTTCATTGAAAGCCGCGAAAAATGACCTGTGGCGCCTCTGGCGGCAAGAACATGAACGATCTTATGTCCCCGGCGTCGTGACCGTTGATTGCTGTACGCGGTCGACGACTTTTTTTGTTAGTATTTAAATATTGTTCGTTTCTTTATGTTAAAATATATTGCTAAAAGATATTACTCTATAAAAATTAACATATAGGCCTGCGTTAGTAGTATACATTAAAGTGGCGCTGCTTTCGCGTGACATAATGATACCATGCTTCTCAGCGCGCCTTGAGCAACTTCTCAGCGTGCTCATGCAACCGTGCCCGTCCGTAGTTTCCACATCGCTAAGATTTTGGAGCGACATAGTTTTGCTAGCTACATTTCGTGTCAGAAATGACGTGCACTGCTACTGGGCACGACTGTGCATATGCGTAGTGACGTTCAGGTGACTTGGCTTGACTCGTGTATTGAGAGAGTAACGACGCCGGGACAACCACTTATGACACAGGTGCAGACAACCTTGGGCGCAGGCGCACACCACGCGGTACAAATACAGGGAAGGTGTATAATGCCACGTCATCTCACTGTAGCAGCTTGTTATATTCAAGAATAGTTGAAAAGCTCAAACTAAAGGTGGTTAAGCATAGTTACAGGAACTCCTGCGAAAGCAGAACGACGACAGCTTTCAAAATCGCGAGAAGGGCTGGCGGCATCGCTATCGATTCTCAGCGTTTACGGAGGAAAGGTACATCTGTATTTAGAGCCTTTTAGATAGAAAAATACTGCTCGTAAAATAACTACGTGCTTTTGGGATTAACTACTGCAGCTACAAACAATACGAAGGGTGAGCTTTCTGTCTCCCGCCGTAAAAAAAAAAAATGGTCGAGAAAAATCAGTTGTCGGTCCCTTTAACAACAGAAGCGTAGTTTTATTATATAATTACGTGATTGATGTGTTGACGGAAAAATTTTTCTGTTCTTGGTTGCCCTGTACCCAGGCGACAGTGACCACTGTCGAAAGGGGGGGGGGGGGGGGGGGGCTCTGCCCTTCTAGCTATTCGCAGTCAGGGGGCTAGCGCCCCCCCTTCCGCTCCGGTAGATACGCCTATGGAGCCATTTTATAATTCAAGGGAAAGCACTTTACTGTTTGAAGCGAGATTGCGTTGCCTTAGAATGCGTAGCTATAAAGCGAGATTTAGTAAAGAACAATACATATGCTGTGGGCAAGATAAGGAAACGACAGAGCAAGTTCTGATTGAATGTCGAGATGTACATCCAGGTTTACGCTTATGCACGAGCCCTACATGAAGCCTTGGGTTTTAGGGACGACAATGGAAAGCCGAACACGCGCGCGATAGAAATAAGTAAGAGACTGTTCGAGTATTGGTGGCAGAAAACTATAGAAGGGACAAAAATAAATAGTGAGAAAAAATGACATTCTGCCGTAAGGGGCAGAGAACTTGTCTATGAATTTGCGTTTTTTTTTCTATAGTAAGATATAATGTAAATAGACAATTAAGGAATTAGGCCAATTTAAAAAAGAAAAGAAACGAAGGACGAAAACGTTTTCTTTATTTGTCGAGCCTGGTGGCACATTATCTCTTTTTTTTAAGCTACCCGATTCTTGGCCAATCCCCCCAGTGTGGGTGTGAGCCAGAAGCGCAGGATCTACATCTACATTTGTCACCACCCCGTTATGAAGGGGGGGCGCTCATAGCATCCATCCATCCGTCCGCCTGGCTATGCCCAGCGCAAACCTGACGCTTCTAACATTCGGTGTTTTAGCGTGCTTAGCGATATCGCAAGGCCCTATGAGGATTGCGTGGTTTTGTAACATCATACACGTAAGTCAGATTAGATATAGACACTGAGTAGTGCTTTATGCGTGACGGTTCGGCATACGGCGCCTTAAAGCTCATAAACAATACTTTCGGCCTCGGCAACACCGTGGCCTGGGCGATCGTGCCTGCATTTTGTCTACAAAACTGAATCTGCAGTTGCGTGACGCGTGTTGAATTCACCCTTCATTTGCCCTCAAAAGATCAATTCGATGTTTTTGCGGTCAGCCTCGTATAAAGAGCAGGTAACATGCGTGAGGGGCATTTCGCCTATGAGATCAAGTAAACCTAGCTTTTACTCCGAATCTTTTACTATGAACCGTTTATTTGCAAATTCCGTAAACATTTGCGAGTAGGCGAATGCTGTAATGTAATGGCATAGAATACTTTATTTAGGTTTTTCGGGGTGTGCACTAGCACGCGACGTGCCGCTCCCACGTCGGCAAATACATGATTGAGAGATAGTGCAATAAAGTGGGCGACAGCTTGTGACCGATGGCTACGAAGCCGCTCTGTGATATAAGCTTTTCAAAATAGACTGCAAGATATATACATTATGGTGCGCCAAGAACATTATCACAGTATTGTCGTTCAACTACGAATTTTACATATTTTTGCCTGAGAAAGCTGGTGTAGCTCGAGTATTGTATGGTGCGGCTAAATGATACGAAATAATGTAGAATGGTGCTCAAGGCAGTCGGTGGTATTAAAAAGAGAAAAGACTTTATTCATTCGACACTGCATCATCTATACCTGCGGCCGGCAACCTACGGCCCTCGGGCCACATTCCGCCCGCGTAGCTGCATTATGCGGCCCACGGCACGATATTGTCACGCACAATTTAAGAAGCACGCTTTAATTCAACAACTCAAAATGGGGCGAACTCGTGCCCTATAAACAAATCAGAGAAAGATGTCTACATGTCCACTGCAAGAAGATGATGATGATGATGGCCTGTATGTATGGCTCACACCCACTCTGGGGGGATTGGCCAAGAAACGAATATTTTATGCTGAAAGGCATAAATCCAGGATGCCCTAGCTGTGGGGCGGATAATTGCACACTCGCTCACATGCTCTGGCAGTGCCCGGCGTTACGTAGCGCGAAGTTCAGCACAGAACAGGACTGGGAGAGGGCCCTTAAAAGCTCCGAGCTCTCAGTCCAGCTCTCGGCAGTCCAGGAGGCCTGCGGAACGGGCGGAGGGCCATGGTCTTCCAGTACCGGCGTGGGCGCGGCCAGCAACTGCAGTGGACCCCCCCTTCGGGGGGGTGTCTGATCGGGGTTCTCCAGGACCAAATAAAGTTTATTTCACCTCACCTCATAGACAAAAGTAATCGGATAGGAATTGTATTACTATAGAATTATAGCATTTTTACAATAATTTAATGATGCTAATTTAGTGACTTGATGTTCAAACCGCCCTGATTCAATTAAAAATTTCTCTACAGCGAAACAGAGATCCATGTGACAGTGACCTAATGAGGAGGCTCCCAAGGAAAAAATATTAGAGATGAGAAAATCCAATCTAATTCGATGAAAAGCCACTTTGAGAATGATTTTCCTCAGTAAGCTGTAGCGGTTACATGATAAAAAATAATGCTCGACTGTTTCGTCCTTGCTACCAAACGAGCAAAGAGGGGAAGTAGCCAGACCAGCTTTATGCATATAGAAGTTTAATTTTGGAACTCGACAGCGTAATTTTGTAAAAAAGACTTCTTGTTTTTCGCTGAAGTCGATGAGGTCGGAGGCCCACCAGTGGTATATGGTGTGTATAAATAGCTCGCCGTTAACAAACTGAGGTGCGCACGCTATTGTGGCTGAGTGCTTAGCGCCACGCGCTGCAGAGCGAGAGGTCGTTCGTTCGACGCCCGGCGACGGAGCTTTTTCTTCTAGTTTGTTTCTTTGCAATCTGTTTATATTTTACAACGTCACATCCATGACTGAAATATGTCAGTGGAGCTGCGGTGGACCCCGGCATAAAACACTTTCGTGTAAAAAGACTGTAAAGTCTCTGTGGAGCAGTCATTGCCATATTTAATTCTTTAGTATGCATCAGCAGTTAAAAAAGTGTCAGGAATTGGGTAGTGCTGTACGTGCTCAAAGATATAGGGCGCGCTTCAAGCTTTATTAGCAGTTGAAGCTCGATTCATCAAGTGTCAACCACACTCATAATATTTAGTAAAATCAAGTAAGAAATTTTACTCATAGTGGCTCCTCAAAGCTACCGGGGCAGGTCTTTTCACGTATGGATGACCTAGGCCATGTAGACAATCCTGTGAAGCTATGGAAGGGTGCCGCTATGCAAAGACCCCACAAAGAAAGCAATGATTGTTGCGAGCAGGCCAAGCAAGACCGTTAGGAGGAGACGGTCAGTGCCATCTGTCACATGAACTATTAAATAGCGTAATCAACCACCAAGGTGCTCTTTTGGGAATTTTTACAGGGGACAATAAAGCGCTGCCACCCCTAGCGCCATCTGGTACGTAGGATCGCGGCCGGCATCTGAGTCCGTTCTGTACATCAGGGTTGCATGCATCCTCATCAAAATAAAACTATGGTCGCGACTGAAGCAGCCAAATATTTTCCATGATAGCTTTACTGCACATGTTCGAAACAAACCCATCTGCCACAAAATTTGAAATAGATCACTGCTTTTTACTTATTACTAGAAAAGCTTTCCTACATCCCATTTGGTGCCAAGTTACCTTCGCCAATTCGGGTTGATGACATCAAACCTTACGAGTACCTACCAAGGACCGGAAATTTCTTCGTTTTACTGGGAAATTAATAAATCGTATTCCGTTAGATAATTTTACCAGCGCATATAACCACCTCATGAACTTATAGGGAGAAAATAGCTTCAAGAAGGAGCACCTCACTTTTGAGCGTAACAATATTTCAAGAAAGAAAAAAGCTGCAAGAGTGTGTAATTTCACTTCAGCAGGAACTATACAAAAGCTGGAGTACATATAAAGTACAGAATTCCAGATGTTTCAGAGGGTATATAAGAAAATTTTTGCGTACTCGTGATACTGAACGACAGGAAACACTTAACACAATATTACACAAACATTACAGCTAAAGGCGAAAATAAGTGTCCTGTTCTGGTGCATGCAAAGTGACGTAAATATCGATATTGAATTTTTTCCGAGGGGCTCCTTATGCGTTAGGCCTAATGAAAGCAATCGAAAAGGCAGTGAGGCCAGAAAATACATAGACGTTCATCAATTTTTTATCTGCAGTGCGCTAATTGTGATTTTCAATGAAATGACCTGAAGTGGACGAAAAATATTATTTTTCGTCGTTAAAATCTGAACCCATTGTATAGTTCGTTCATGGCGAGTGCATTGCCACGGCAGACAACATCCTTAGGTATATTTGTGTAATAACATTAAAGATTATTGATGAGCTGCTGCCTCGTACAAATCATAAGCCATGTGATGCCTTCTAGCAACAAAACAAACAGGCAGCTCCCACGCACTGTGGAGATCGATGTTATGCCAAGCAGCCAGCAAAAAGCAAATCGCGCTGTACATAATATGCACGTCATGATTTACATGTTAGAATCCGTCATTTATGTTCGTCATACAGTCACGTTGCGCAATACCAATTTTGGTGTATACCAAGCTAGCGAACTGGACGCAAGCCCACCATGAGCGTGGCATGCCAATGGCGTTGTAGATGAGATAAATGTGAAGGATTTTCATGTTACCACTTACCACTTATGTTCGTTGTACGGTCACGTCCCGCAATACCAATTTTGGTGTATATCAAGCTAGCGGTATGGCCGCGAGCACGCCATGAGCGTGGCATGCAAATCATGTTGCACATTACATGACATGATTTCTAAATTACCACTTGTCATTTATGTTCGGCATACAGTCACGTCACACAATACCAAATTTGGTGTATATAAAGCTAGCGAAACGGCCGCGTGCGTGGCATGCGAGTCATGCCACGCTCACTCGAATCAGTCACGTCATGCAAAAATAGGACACTTGGTACATTCCAAAGTGTCTTCGGCGAAAGCTTGTGGCTATTCGACTGAGTATGCCATGTCTTTTTTTTACTCTCAGTGGGATGGCACACAAACGGAATAATTTTTTTTACCGCGAATCGCACCCGCCACGGTGGTCTAGTGGTTATGGTGCTCGACTGCTGACCCGCAGATCGCGGGATCGAATCCCGGCCGCGGCGGCCGCATTTTCGATGGAAGCGAAAATGCTTGAGACCCGTGTACTTAGATTTAGGTGCACGTTAAAGAACACCAGATGGTCCAAATTTCCGGAGCCCTCCACTACGGCGTCTCTCATAATCATATGGTGCTTTTGGGACGTTAAACACCAACAATTACAATTATTATTACCGCGAATCGCAGCGAGACGCGAGTCTAATCTGCCTCCGTTTCACATGCGTTCGTTTTCTCGCGCTTTGCGCATCGTGCAGACGCCATCCGCGCCCCAGCGCTTACATTGACGGACACTTTGTAAATTTAAAGGTGTGTTCCGCGAACGCTTGTGCCCATTGCGACGGGATCGATCAGAATGGAACGCGATGCGCGCGTCTCCCTCCTTGAATGATTGGACACGCGGTGCACAGCGATGCTAGACAGTGAAGCGCGAGTGCTGTAGAGTCTGACGCGACCAGCGTCCGTTGGCGCGCCCTGGCGGCCACCTGGCGCCGTGCCAGGGCACGGATGGATGGGCGGACGGACGGTCGGATTCACGGACGGACGGACGTGAGCATTAGACATTGAAGGCTTTCCCCTTAATACGAAGTTAGGTGTATATCAATATAGCGAAACGGCCGCGAGCGTGCCATCAGCGTGGCATGCAAGTCATGTCACTCGTGACATGTCATGATTTCCATATTACTACTTGTCATTTTTCTTCATACAGTCACGTCATGCAATACCAAATTTGGTGTATATCAAGCTAGCGAAACGGCCGCGAGCGTGGCATGAGCGTGGCATGGAAGTCATGTCACTCATGACATGTCACGATTTCCATATTACCACTTGTTATTTATGTTCCTCATACAGTCACGTCACGCAATACCAAATTTGGTGTGCATCAAGCTAGCGAAATGGCCGCGAGCGTGCCATGAGCGTGGCATGCATGTAATGTCACTCATGACATGTCATGATTTCCATACTATTACTTGTCATTTATATTCGTCATACAGTCACGTTATGCAATACCAAATTTGGTGTATATCAAGCTAGTGAAATGGCCGTCAGTGCAGCATGAGCATGGCGTGTAAATCATGTTGTACATGACATGCGCGTCATGATTTCGATATTACCACTTGTAGTTTATGTTGGTGATGCAGAAATGTCTCATCGTACCAATTCTTGGATATATCGAGTTAAGAAAATGGCCGCAGGAGCACGGCGGCCATTGCGTTTAAATCATACTTTTCATGACAAGTTAATCATGATTTTCATGATATGACCAGTTATTCATGTTCATCATACAGTCATGTTATGTCTTAACAATTTTGGTATAAATCCTATGGACGATGCGGCCAGGAGAGCACAAAGTCGTAGGCGGCTAGATAGATAGATACGCTCAAAGTCGCCGAAGTTCGCTAAGAAATGCTTCGCATTTAAGTGTTTTGTTCTCACTTCCTAGTCTTCGAGCGGCGCTGGCTAACATTCCCAGGAAATAATGCACAGAAATATCTTACGAAGTGAATGTGGAAGTGTCATCCGTTGTAGATCAATTGTTAGTGGTTCGGGCGCGTAATCCTGAGGCACGTTCTGATCACCCAGATGGAAAGGGTGATCTTTCAACCTCTCCAATTGAATTTACTTCACCATTAGTACACCACACTTAACGACAAATGTTAGCATACTCTTTGTTTTGCCTGGCCTTATTTTCTGTTTAACTCATTTGGCTGTCTCAATATGTCTGTAGCTCAATTCAAGCATGCTTGAAGCCTCAAGAATTGGGAAGCTTAAGCCCCAACATTTTAAGTTGGAGTGTTTTTGGACCTATGATACGAGAATACAAGTTTAGCAAACCCAAAAGGTATTTGTGAGCTTGCTCTAGAGCTTGTCAAGTGGTCAGTGATGCGCAGATAGGAATGGCTTTCATAAAAACCTGAATACAAGTAGAAATGCGAAACAGAGAAAAGAAAGTACAATTCTAACATGTGCAGGTCTCGTCATGAAACTAAGCTTCCAAGCATTGACCCAACGTGATGTAGAAAAACCATGTTTGTATGCAGACATTATGCATGTGCTAAGGCAAAAACACAACAGTTACGTTTGAACGTGTATTCCAGTGATATAAACACGCGACCAGCTCTCAGATGCCTTATTTGTAAGAATTGCTTGTGGTTAAATTGATTGCATTTAATGATGTCTTGAATTCTTCAGTCTTGCAGACGTGCCGCTTGATGGAAAATTCCGTGATATGCCGAGATCTAGCGCTGCTGCCCACGTCGTTCTTTTCGAAAGCTTGAACACTAGGAATGATGCTACCCTCCAATGGGATTTGAATTGGGACCAACGGTGCTTGAACAGTTGCGCTGATACCCCTTGCAGTGGCCTTCTTCACAGATGACCTCAACCAAATCACACAAGTGCTTGAGGTGAGAGGCACTGTTAATATACATGCTTTGCATGTGTCAAGTTTGCGTATGGTTAAGTCTCTACCTTTGGGTGCAATTTCAGCAGTGATTGATTGGTTAGCGGTCATTCTTTGATTTTCACTGCGTAGGAGAAACATTCCTAAAATATTTTCTAGCGGGGGTTACAGGCAACTAGGTAGTTTTCTACCGTGCGTCATAACACACGCAATGCGTAGCACTGAACTATACCTCTGTGCACGCAGTACTCACAGTAAACATGATCGAACACTTTTTGACGATCTCCTCAATGCCTGCTCTTTGCATATTGACTGTGCTGTGTATATTTAACAGACATGGAGCTATTTTACCATTGTATGTCGTACAACCGCATACATTTCCAATGTCTGTGCCACACTACCACACTATATTTGTATTAAGCTGCAACTAATGACAAACATTTGAAGCACACTGATTCTGGCAAATACTCCTGTTGTCAAGGCAATGGAACTACCGGCTAACTATTCTGTTATTGGTTTGAGACTGAATTTTAAAATCAATACTTTTAAAAATACTCCAAGTGAAGTTGAGTCCAATGACCATGATGCCCTGTTGTAAACGGACCAGAATAAGTGGAGTTTTATGCTTCCTATGTTTCTAGATTATTTTGCAATCCAAGCGTGCGCACACAGATCTAGAAAAAAAAAAGACCTAATAGCCAAGCTGCTTCCACTGCTTGAATTCATAGGGCGTAAGAATACTCATGTAGATAGTAAAAATAATCATATATTTATGAAAAATTGTAATGTTAGTCTTAATTTTCATTTGATTTACGAAGTTTCTGTGTTTAGACACTAGCAGGCCTATAAAGACATGTGCCTGAAAGGGGACTAGTATGCACTTAGGATGTTTACAAGTTCTTATTAATTGAAGAGCTATTTGAATTTATACTGATGTTGCACTGTGTCTAGTTTCAGGCATCTACCGAAATGACAAGTGATTTTCTAGACAACCTGTCAGTTCACCTTGCCACCGTCGAACCGTCTCTCTGTCCATCCGTCTGTCTCTCTGTCATTACGTCCTGGACGCCTGTCATTACGCCCGTCTGTCCATCCGACCATCTGTCCGTCTTTCCGTCTGTCCATTCGTGGGTCCGTCTTTCCGTCTGTCCATCCGTCGGTCCGTCGGTGTGACTGTCCATACGTCGGTCCGTTTATGCGACTGTGGGTCCCTCAGTGTGTCTGTTGGTCTGTTCATTTATTCGTCCGTTTGTCGGTCCATCCGTGTGCCTGTGTCTCTTTTATGTCCGTACGACAATCCGTCTGCCTGTCTGTCTCTCTGTCCGTCTCCGTATCTGTCTCTGCGTCGATCCGTCGGTCTGTCGTGCTGTCCATCCACCCATCCATCCGTCTGTCTGTGCATCTGTAAATTTCTCCGTCCGTCTTCCCGTCTGTGCGTCCGTACGTCCGACTGTCTGTCTATCTGTATCTCTGTGAGTGCATCCATACGTCTGTTTGTCTGTGCATCTGTCCATCTCTCTGTCCGTTCAACTGTCCATCTGTTTGTCCGTCTATATGTATGTCTGTCTATCCGTCTGTGTATGTGCGTCTGTCCGTCCGTCTCTCTTTGCGTTCTGCTCTCACTCTGCATCTAGCTGTCTGTGGGTCTCTGACTTTTCGGTCTGTATTTCCGTCCGTCCATCGTATGACCCTGTGTATTTCGGTTCATTCGTCTGTCTGTCTGTCTGTTTGTCTGTCTCTCATGGTGCGTCTGTCAGTCTGTGCGTCTGTGGTTGTTTGTCCATCCATCCGTCCTTGCGTTTGACCATTTGCCTGTCTGTCTTTTTGTCCGTCTGGGCGCCTGTGCGTGGGCCTGTCCGTCTGTCTCTACCTGTGTGTCTGTTCGTCTGCCTGTCTGTCTGTCCATTCGACTGTCTGTCTGTCTGTCTGTCTGTCTGTCTGTCTGTCTGTCTGTCCGTCCATATGCCTGTCTGTCTCATCATCCATCCGTCATCTGTCTTTGTAATTGTCCGTCCGTACGACCATTAGACCATCCGTCAAGCTGTCTGTCTGTCCATCCGACAATGTCCGTAGGTTCATCCATCCGTTTGTCTGCGCATCTGTCAATTGGCTGTCCGTCTTTCCGTCTGTGCCTCCGTACGTCCGACTGTCTGTTGAGCTGTCTCTCTGTGCGTCCGTCCATACGTCTGTCTGTCCGTCCATCTTTCCATCTGTGTGTCCGTCTGTCTGTCTGTCGATCGGTCTGTGTACGTGCGTATGTCCGTCCGTCTCTCTGTGCGTCCTTTTGTCTGTCTGCGTCTGTCCAACAGTTTGTGTGTCGCTGACTCTCCGTAGGGTGTTTGTCCGTCGGTTCATCGTACACACCTCTCTTTCTGTTCGTTCGTCTGTCTGCATGTCTGTCTGTCTGTCCGTCTCTCTCTCACTGTGCATTTGTGCGTCTGTCGGTGTCTGTGCGTCTGTGGTTGTGTTTGTCCGTCCATCCGTCCTTGCGTTCGACCATGTCTGTATGTCTCTTGCCTGTCAGTCCCTTTGTCAGTCTTTGTCTGTGCATCTGTCTGTCTCTGCCTCTGTCCGTCTGTACGCGTGTCTGTCCGTATTTCAGTCTGACTGGGTGCCCCTCTATGCGTCTGTGTCTCTGTCGGTCCGTCCGTACGTTTGTCTTTTTGTCTGTCTCTGCGTCTGTCTGCGCGTCTCTCCGTATGTCTGTGCAATGTCTGGGCTTCTCTCCGTATGTCGGTGACCTGACCATCCGTCCATCTGTCTGTCTGTATCTGTGTGTGTGTCCGTCTGCACATTCGTCTGCCACTGTCTGTCCGTCCATCCGTCCGTCCGACCATCTGTCGGTCTGTCTTTCTCTTTCCGTCCGTCTGTCCACCTGTCTGTCCGTCTGTCCATATGCCTGTCTGTCATCCGTCTGCCTGTCTTTGCCCGTCTGTACGTTCATTCGACCATCCGTCTGGCGGTCCGTATGTCCGTCCGTCCGTCTGAATGTGTCTATGCGTCCATTCATTTGTCCGTCTGCATCTGTCCGTCTTGCTGTCCGTACGTCCGACTCTGTGTCCATCTGTCTGTCCGCCTGCCGGTGTGTCTGTCTATCCGTCTGTGCATGTATATACGTCTGTCCGTCCGTCTCTTTGTGCGTCCTTCTGTCTGTCTGTGTCGGTGCGACAGTCTGTGTATCTGACTCTGCATCAATCTGTTTGCCAGTCCGTCCATCGTACGACCCTCTGTCTTTCTCTCCGTTCGTCCGTCTGTCTCTCACATTGCGTTTGTGTGTCTGTCGGTGTCTGCGCGTCTGTGGTGTTCGTCCGTCCATTCATCCTTGCGTTCGACCATCTGTCTGTCCGCCTGTCTTGCAATTCTTCCGTCCGTCTGTCATTCTGTCCGTTTGTCTGTCTGTCTTATTCATATGCACGCATAGGTTTCGAATATAGCCACGGTATTCTATAAACCTTCACTGCGGACAGTGGGTCGACGACAGTCCTAAGGTCCGTAATGTGTACATTGAAGTCGCCGACTAGTATAAAGGGCTTGTGCTTCTAGGTGTTTTATATTGCTCTTTAACAGTTACGCTTATTGTTAGTTTATTGTTGACCATTTTTTGCGTCTCGCCTATGTTTGAACTCTACATGGGAATACGGAAACTGTGCTCAGACAAGCCTCGCCCTTAATATGCTGCGCCCCTAACAGTACCGTGTACCAGTATCAGCAGCAGATGCACCATGAGCATCGACACCAGGATTTGCAACGGCACGGGGCAGTGGGAGTCGATGAATCCGAAGTTAGAGCGGCACAGGCGCTGAGTGACATCCTACACTGCTGGCGAGTTTTACAGCGCGTGATTATTGGAAAAATTGGGACGGACTAGAAAAGAGTGCCGTGCTCTTTTAGAGTAGAGAAGAGTGCAGCGCTCTTTACACTGCCCCATTTTTTCTTATGATACAGCACTTTAAAATTCGCCATCGTTAACTCACTCCATAGTCTTGGCATATACAGCTCGCTGGCCGGGCTACGACCGCCTGTTGCTCAATGGGACCGGCTTAGACTGGCTGCCGCAATCGCTCGAATGAATGGGTGTGACTGACTTGACTGACTTGACTGACTGGCACACTTTACTGGCTCTGAATGACTAGCTGCACAGGCTCTGACCAAAGCCACCTAAAAACTGAAAGAATTAGGAACTCCTGGAGGGACGTGTCACTAGTGCGCTGGTGATTGACTCGCGTGAGATCACTAGTTTGTCTGTTTCTGTGTGTCCGTCCACCCTTCCGTCTGTCTGTCTATCTGTCTCTCTAACCATCCATCTGTCACTGTCTGTCTGTCCAACCATCCATCAGTCAGTCTGTCTGTCTGTCTGTCTGTCTGTCTGTCCAACCATCCGTCGTCCTGTGTCTCATTTTCTGTCCGTACGACCGTCTATCTCTGTACCTTTGTCTGTCCATCCATCCATCTGTCTGTCTTTGTCATTGCATCTGTGCGTCTGTCCCTATGTAGACACACATAGGGACAGCTGTCTGTCTGTCTGTCTGTCTGTCTGTCTGTCTGGGTGTCTCTCTGTGAGCCTGTTTGTAGGTCCGTCCATTCGTACGTCTGTATGTCTGTGTCCATCTGTGCATCTGTCTGCGCGCCTGTTCGCATTCGTCTGCCACTGTCTGTCTGTTCTTGTGTTCGACCGTATGTCAGTCTGTTTGTCTTTCCGTCCATACGTCTGTCTGTCCGATCATCTGTCTGTCTGTCTCCCCATCCATCCGTCTGCCTGTCTTTGTCCGTCAGTACGTCCACTCGACCGTCCGTCCGTCTGGCTGTCTGTCTGGCCGTCCGTTCGTATGTCTCTGACTGTGCATCCGTCTGTCCGTGTGCCTTGCTGTTCGACCGTCTGTATGTCCATCCGTGTAAGTGCGTCCGTCCATCCACCCGTCTGTCTGTGGATCTGTCAATATGTCCATCTTTCCGTCTGAGCGTCCGTCGGTCTGTCCGTCTGCCTCTGTCTTGCTATCCGTACGTCCGACTATCTGTCTGTCCATCTGTCTCTCTGTGCGTCCGTCCATACGTCCATCCTTTCGTCTGTGCGTCCTTCAGTCTGTCTGCGTCTGTAGAACAGTCTGTGTGTCTGTCTGACTCTCCGTCTATCTGTTTTTCTGTCCGTCAATGGTACGACCCTCCGTCTTTCTGTCCGTTCATCCGTCTGTCTGTCGCTCATGGTGCGTCTGTTGGCGTCCTTGCTTCTGTGGTTGTTTCTGTCCATCCATCCATCCTTGCGTTTGACCATCTGTCTGTCTGCCTGTTTGTCTTTTTGTCTGTCCGTCCATCTATATTTGTCAGTGCGACTGTACGTGGGCCTTTCCGTCCATTTGTCAGCCTCTGTCTCTATGTGTCTATTCGTCTGCCACTGTCTCTCTGTCTGTCCGTTTGACTGTCTGTCTGTCTTTCTGGCTGTCCGTATGTCTTCTGTTTCCCTGTCCATCCGTCTGCCTGTCTTCGTCCGTCCGTACATACATTAGACCATTCGTCAAGCTGTATTTATGTCTTTCCGACAATGTGCGTACGTCAATTCCGCCGTCTGTCTGCGCATTTGTCAATTGGCTGTCCGTCTTTCCGTCTGTCTGTCCATCTGTCTCTGTGCGTCCGTCCATACGTCCGTCTGTCCGTCCATCTTTCCATCTGTCTGTCCGTCCGTCTCTGTGCGCTCTTTTGTCTGTCTGCGTCTGTCCAACAGCCTGTGTGTCTGACTCTCCGTCAGTCTGTTTCTCCGTCGGTCCATCGTACGACCCTCTGTTTTTATGTTCGTTCGTCCTTCCATCTGTCTGTGTGTCCATCTCCCTCTTATTGTGCGTTTGTGCGTCTTTCCTTGTTTGTCCGCCCATCCATCCTTGCGTTCGACCATATGCCTGTTTGTCTGTCTCTTTGCCTGTCAGTCCCTCTGTAAGTCTTTGTGCATCTGTTTGTCTCTGCCTCTGTCCATCTGTACGTGTGCCTTTCCGTATGTCAGTCCGACTGGGTGTGTCTCTATGCGTCTGTCTCTGCCGGTCTGTTCGTACGTCTGTCTTTTTGTCTTGTCTGTGAATCGTCTGTCCGTATGTCTGTCTGTCTGACCTGACCGTCCGTCCATCTGTCTGTCTCTATCGGTGTGTCTCTCCATCTGCACATTCGTCTGCAACTGTCTGTCCGTCTGTCTGTCCGTCAATCCGTCTGTCTATATGCCTGTCGGTCTGCCTGTCGGTCTGCCTGTCGGTCTGCCTGTCTGTCTGTCATCCATCTGCCTGTCTGTCTTTGCCCGTCCCTACGTCCATTCGACCATCTGCCTGTCTGTCTGTATGTCCGTCCGTCTGTCCATTTGTGTATGTGCGTCCGTTCATCCATCCGTCTGCCTCTGCATCTGTCAATTTGTCTCTGTGTCTTTCCGTCTGTGCGTCCGTTCGTTTGTCCATCTGCGTGTCTGTGTGTCCATCTGACGGTCCGCCTATCGGTCTGTCTGTCCATCCGTCTGTGCCTGTATATGCGTCTGTCCGTCCGTCTTTCTGTGCGTCCTTCTGTCTGTCTGCGTCTGTCCACAAGTCTGTGTCTGACTCTCTTTCGGTATGTTGGTCCGTCCCTCCATCGTACGACCCCCTGTCTTTCTGTTCGTTCATCCGTCTGTCAGCCCTTCTCTCATAGTGTGTCTGTGCGTCTGTCGGTGTCTGTTCGTGTGTGGTTGTGTTTGTCCGTCCATCCGTCCTTGTGTTGCACCGTCTGTCTGTCAATCTGTCTGTCTCTCTGCACGTCCATCAATTTTTCTCTCCGTATCTGTCTGCGCATCTGTCCATCTGTCGTTCTCTCCGTCCGTCAATTGGCTCTCACCGTCCGTCCGCCGGACCACCTGCCTGCTACCACGCCTGAAGCGAAAGGTGCTACCATCTGTTCCGACCAACACGGCCGGTAAGCTTTCATAAATGATCCTTTTTGTAGCGTGATATCATTTTTGTGGACGGACCGACTGTATTACTGCTGAGGAGTTCCTCATGTTCGTGCCAGCGTTCGTATGTCTTTTGCCGTAAGCCCGCCCACGAGCCTTGCGACCACATGTAGCTTTCACGTGGCGCAGTGCAGCGTGTAGCATATGGAACTATATTGTCATAACCTCTTCAGTCCGTGGGTACCCAAATGGTACATTTAAAAAACGCGCGCTGTGATCCCTATGTTTGAAGACCACTTGACGAAAATTGATGTTTCTGTGAGCGGAAGCATCAGTTAACAAATTGCCCACGACATGTCTCCGTATGCCCATGTGCGTGCTCGCAGTAAACAAAAGTATGGCGGCGTCATGCGAGGACAGCGCGCGCAGTCGACCAGGTGAAATTAGATTTTTCTTAATTAATGAAATGCTAGATATATTTTGTTAAGGAGTGAGTACAAACGATCATGATAGACTAGAGAAGGCGCATGGAAATTTCGGACTTGTTGCTTTGAGTTGCCTCTGAGATAGCTCAACTTACTTACCAATGTACCCAATTGGGTACTTCAGGTCATTGCGTTGAAAATACATTCAATTTTGTTTTGTGTTGCAAGCAGATTTCCCAGTGACTAAGAGATACAAGAGCTACTCTTTTAGAGTGATATTGACTTGTCTGATGAAGGCGACATTGTGGGTGAGCTGCACAGCAGCAGTGAATGGTCAGATAGCAGCAGTGATGATGATAATGATGATGATGATGATGATGAAGATAGTGATGAACCAGTGAGCTTCCAAGTTCAACGTTGCGGCTCGATTTTGAAAGAGGCAGACTAAGCCCAATCGAAAAGAGGTAGAACACATTCGGGTACGCGTAGGTCATAGGAGGAGAAAAAAAGTAGATGTACAGCATCCCCATTGCAGTATGTAATCGGCAGTTCTCTGCCATATACAGTGTGCTTTGTAATCGTGCCGTGGCTATGGCACGCAAGGCTCCAAAATTCGATTGAAGTAACCAATGATGCATGTACCATTGCAGCTCTGCAAACTATTTGCTTTGTCAGGACCAAGGAATGCTAAGTGGGGACCATGGACAAGGATAGAGCTGCTTCCCTGGCAATCCTTACCGGAATATCAAGGCCATCATTGTTGCTAGCTTCAGCAGCAGCATCAAACTGGTGAGAGTATAAGACGGCTGGCAAGGGTAGTGTGCTTTTTACTATCGATCGCCACTCACCAGTTCTATTGCACCATCGAATTTTAAGGTTGACTTGCGCAAGTAGCCAAACATTGGCACAGTTGTTGCCACGGCGGGTCCTCTTCGAGATGAAACCGAAAGGGAACTGGCTGGGGAGGTGGCGCTTATAGCTTCGAGTTTCACAAACCTGAAGTCATATGCGTCTTTAGCGACAGGTCGTGGCTGCAGCGAAAGGACAAGCAGCACAACACGTACACACAATAGTTTTACCCTCGTCAGGTCGCGAACAGGACGTCCTGGGGAGACTGGCGCCGGCCCGTAAAGACCAACATAGGTGGTTATTACATTGCCTGTGCTTGTCGTTCGGTGGGCTCTGCCGGTGCCCGTCTTCGCAAACGTCCACTCACTAAGTCCTGCTGCGGCCACTGTCACCACACAAGTCGTGTGGTGAGTGGGATCTTTAGCGGACACTAGGCAGGTTTTAGCTTACACTAGACATGTTGTAGCTGTTAGAAGTCCCCTTGAGTTTTCGTCGGGAGGAGGACCCACTTCGCGCTCCTAGCCATCGTTTCGTGCCGGTTACTTCTGATACTGAACGCGGTTTCTGTGGATGCAAGACAGTGTTCGGAGTTGTCTCAACTGCTTAATTGTTCTTGTGTTAAGTTCCATAAACTGTGACTAACCTGTTCAGCAGCCCCAGTGAGAAGTGTCCATGTCACGATGGAAGCACAGGTGAGTTTTTTCATATTCTTCAACTCTTAGGTCTACTCCTAACAGTTCCTCTTACTATGTTGCAGCCCCTGTCTTTCCACGTTCCACTCCTATGGTGACGCTTACCCTCCGGTTTTGGTCGTCATGCCTGGTCTGCAATGATCCTCACCTTGAAGATTGGGCATGGATCACCTGTGGGCCTTGCAATGTGGATTGGCACGTGGTGTGTATAGACAATGTTTTTCCAATTTTCTTATTTCACGAGTTCTCCCTCATCTGCCTTTAAATTCCTAGTGGTCGTATCGGTATGCTCAATGCAAGGTGGCTGCCATGCTGCTCCTGTGCGGGTCCATGCAAGTCCCGGATCTGGTGTTCAAGTGCTGTCGAGGAAGTTCGTGTGCCAGAAGGAGATGGAGTTCATATCTTCTTCAGGCAAGACATCTGGCCTTCATTGGCTGCTTGGCAGCCTCTTTCGAGTGTATGCTGTAAACGTGTACTAATGTAAGTGCTATTGTGAGCAGTGTAAGTGGGAACATGCAAGTGTGTGGCAATCATCACACCGGATGCATGCCGATTCGTGACAGCCACCGTCAGAAGCATATTGGAAAGGGTGCTGCGCTTCCGCTAAATGACGGCACGCCCGCCTCTCTATTGCTGAGAAAAAAAACTGCAGCTGATTACATATTGCCGGCCACTCGCGAGGGTAAGGCAGATATGCCAAGCGAAATGTCTCGGTGCGCTGTCAATATTTCTGTGCAGAATGCCGCTCTTCCATTCACGTGTGCGTGTGTAACAAAAAATTGGGATACAGCAAAATAGATTTTTAAAAGCGGCACTTTGCAGCGCACGAGTGCTGTAGTAGGGCGGTGCAGTATCAATCTTGTCACATTTCACGCTTTGTAAAGATGGACGTCTGGTAGGAGTGACAATTCACGAAAAAGCGTCGTCCTTTGCACTTATATTTGTCAGTGCTATCTGAGTATGTCGAAGGCTATTCACCACATGCTCGTGTGTTTCCTGTCGTACTACATCGTGCGTATTCAGGACTACAAACTGGCTTGTATGTCATTACAGCTCCTCAACCTACGCAACCTGCTAGTCTTCGTTTGCACCAGGAGAGCAGACCCGCGTAGCATTTCCCTGCTGGCGCTGAAAGGTCTTTCTGGTTACATCCTCTCGACAGTGCGTCGCGTGAGTCTCTCATGTTTCGAGCAATACGGTGAATGAGAATGGGAATATCTCTTGGCAGAGTCTAATGTTGGGCGAACTGGTGCATAGCTTAACAAGATTTGTGGGGCACATTGAGATCAAGGAAAGAGAAGACAGAACAAAATGCCAGCATCCTACCCAGCCTTCTCTCTCCCTCCTCAGTTTGAACCACAAACCTTTCGTTGAAGGGGCCATGACACTGAATTTTCGACCATAATCCGTGCTATGTTGGTTAATGCTTGTACAGATAGAATAACACTTGTCTATAACAGCGGAGCGCGTGGCTGTCGACACTGTTGTTGGCCGCAGCTTCTACCTCACGTTAGCTACATGCTTCCGTTCATGCTTGAATTATAGCATAAGGGCCTAGCGTGCGGTATGACAATGTTTGGTATTATTACGGCGTCGGTCTTTGCATATTTCTGCAGAAAACAGCAGCGGGAGCGGCTGGCTGGGTGCTCTAGACTAGGGTGATTCCGTCTGTACGTTCACAAACAAGCTGGCGAAATCAGTGGATTTGGTCGAGCACCTACTTGATAACTGTATTGTTTTATAGACAAGGGAACGGAGAGTCGGGCAACAATGATGCACTCGTGAGCTGTGACATAACAAGCTGCTTGCTTTGCAAGCGGCTGCATTCCGGTCTGTTCCGGTGAACGATTTTGTTTCGTAGCCAGCTGCGCGTGCTATCGATGCATTCCAGCTTTCTTCAGCATGGCATTGAAACTAAACAATTCTCAGCGGCTGAAACTTTAAGACAACTTTGCTCCGTGCAGCACATGATGTCGAATCCGCCATGGCGAAATGGTGGTTGCTGGTGGTCTGGCGGTCTTAGTGGTTTATAGCCGGCAACTTCAAGGCTTATCTTGTACTAAAACATCCTTTTAAAATCTAATTTTCATATACGTGTAGGCACAATAGACCTTCTACTTCTATCCTTTGCTGAATTTCTGAAAACCACGAATTGTTTGGTGACCGTGACCTAGCCCCTTTCAGACTATTCGGAACAGGTTTTAAAACATCGTACAATCGCACACTTGATTCACATACGGCTGTGCTGAAACATTGAGCTCTTCATGACACTTGCATCCAGTGAATTGGCAGCTACGGCACTGCGCCGATCAGCTCATCATTAGGATGAACACCACAGTGGCTGCATTTAGCTGGGAGGAAAATGCAGACACCTGTGTGGTTGTAAATTTAGGTGCACATTAGGAACTCCATGTCCAAAATGCATGTAATCTTGCCGTAGTTTTGGAAAAGGGCATCTTAAATTTTAATTTGTACTTGTTAACTACGAGACATGTCAATGCGTCTTTTCAAAGGACACCTTGACCATACAATGCAAAACGGAGAACCTCGCAGAGGCGCGCCGCCAGCGATCCGGCAAGAACCACTGAAATGGCTATCGTTGCTGCTAGCTTCGTTAGCGGCACCAACTTGGCAGGTGAGCCCACGATGAGCTGGCAAAAGTGGAGCATGTTCACGGTATATTGCCACTCGCCATAGTTTCCTAGCACTGCGAAACTTTTAAGTTTGCATGGTAATTTAAGGAGCACTGACACCAAAATTTTATACCTTTATTATTTTTTTTTGCTACAATAGGTAGCTTATGACCTACTTATCACGGCTGGAAACCTCGTTTGCCCAAGTGCGCGATGGTTCTTTAGTTACTCTTTTAGAGCGCCAAGTCGCAGTTTCGATTTCAGAGAGCACCGAGCAAGGCAGAAGCAGCAGCTCCAGTGGCAAAGTGGCCATGTGACTACGCAAAATTGTGACGTGTGCGCCGCCCGCGCCAGAGCGGGCACAGCACTGAGAGCCAGCTCACGCAATGCCGCAGGCACGGTGAAAGAAATCGCAGGTAGCGCAAGCGCAAGGCGCGTGCCAGCAACCAGCCAACACTAACTCGTGACGTAGGTCTTTTACATTGCCACTGCACTTTAAAATTTATTTTAAATATGATCTAGACTATATTTGCCCTTCATATTTCGTAGATGTTGTGTATGTCTCCACATAAATCTATCTCTCTCATTATCTCGCCTTCGAAATTTTGTCAGTGCTCCTATTTATTGCTTATAGCCTCCCCTTCCTCAAGAAGCTTTTATTTATGCTATGGCTACTTATGTACGAAGTGAACCCATTATCTCTTTGTGCGATGCATTAGTATAGACTGTCTATAAATGCTTGATATTTGCGCAATTTTATTCCAAGGTTCTGGAGACCAAACATAATGCAAGTGGAAGTGTTAAAATAAATTACTGTATTTTACAGGAATTAATTGCAATTGTAATCTAATAATGTAATTATTGTGCATTCAGAAAGTCTACATTTTCCTACCCACTCAAATTACATGCTATAATTATCTGCTGGCAGCAAGCATTTCCAAAAAAAAAAGTATAAAACTTGCCCACGTCAAACGTCTTGTTAAACAGTGTACTGCCTTCACCAAAGCATTCGTATGTAGCAAAATATTTCAACCATAAGTGATACAAAGAAACTTTAGGTAACACGAATGCCTTTTTTACCATTAGCTCAAAATTCGTGGTCGTTTCCCTGCCAGTAGTGCAAAGAAATAGTGCTCGGAAGTCTCCAAATGAGGATGCTGTGTCGCAAAGTGTTATGTGCACTCTATACACCTTGAGTATGTTGTGTACTGTAAAACAGGCGCGTCACGCCTTGTCATAATTGACAGGTGGCTGGCTTTTCCTTGTAGCTCTGCGTCTGGTGCAAGCAATGCACAATCGCACAGGTTCTTCTTGTATTTCGTCCAGCCCTTGCTCTACCGGAGGTCAAGTCCAGGGTAGACAGTCCCTCAGCAGACGGTGTTTCTTCTGCCTGCCGGAACCAATTGCGTTCTCTTAATGAACCTTTGCTCTGCGATCTGCAGCGACTTGCTGTAAGTACATCTACATTGAGTAACGGGAATAGTGGTGTAAGGGAAGAAGATAACCACACTCTTAACTCTGTTTATTGGTAAAAAGTACATGCACATATACATACACCCAGGCTAACCCGAGCGCTTTTTGAAAACAGTGCAACAATACGAGGACGAAGAAGTAAGAAACAACGCCTGTCCCGCTGTTTCTTCGTCCTAGTGTTGTTGCGCCGTATTCCAGATGAATACCAATCAACTTGCCCAAATATCTGTTCTCCTTGACTCAAGAGTGCACATGCAATGTATTACACAAACTCGCCTACACCATGACTAAAAAAAGTTCACAGAAAAATAACATCTACAATATGCAACAGAAAGTGCAAAACGATCAAGTAGCACCCATAAAAAGTGATTTCTTTGTGGTAAATTTTTTTAATGGCTCGCTTTACCTGCGCATCTCTCCGCAAGAGAGGTTTCGGTTATTTTTCATGTTTGCTTATTTCTATGACAAATGAGATCTGTGTTGTCAAAGACCGCTTGCCAGCAAGCTGAGTTGGTTACAAGAACGTGTTGTTAGGCTAGTTGGTTAATGCTGAAGAAAGGTAAATGACGCAACCTTTCTTTTTTCACTTTTTTCGTCTACGTGGGTTGCATCCTTACCTTTCCTAAGCTGAGTTGGGTTGGTGCCTTTTTTTTTTTTTTTGTCTTTTTACCTTAAGCCTTCGTATGCCGTGTGCGTTCTGAAAAACTTTCCACAATGAATTCCTACTAATGGACTCTCCCATTTTCCTATACTTCTACAATAGCGCTCGAGAATTTCGAATGCGACAATTTAAAGTTTGTGCATTGCTTAGCCCTAGCTTCCAGTCCTCGGTCTGTGCCATATTGGTGAGATTTCGATGCAGGCACTTGCATCAGTCAACACTACTAGGCACGTTCTAGCAGTAAATTTTAAGTTGAAAGCAAATGGTGACTTAGTCTTAAAATTTCAAATTGAATTCAAATAATATATATCGCATATTATAAATAAAATGAGCGTATTTGTCATGACCCAACTAATCTGCACGATATTTTTGAGCAAACAAGACATGTGCAAATATCATTCTTTTTGGTTTGAAGGGAAGTGGAAGCAACTTTGAATAGTAGCGGGATTTGACTTTCGGTAGAATGAACGTGATAACCTGCAAAATACATTAAGTTTGAGAATTTACTATACTCCAAGCATATAAGCCGGCAAGAAGCTTTCAAACGTAAAAAATAATAAATCGATGCGAGGGTAATCTGTCCATTTAACCTTTAAGTGGGGCTTTGCACCACTGTAGATTTTTTTCTGGATAGGTTCATTCACGGTATGGCACTCATCCACTGCAGTGAAACCACCTTTACAGGGGCTTACATGCGGTTGATGTCTATTCTTTCATTTCGAGTACTTCAAAATTTCTATTAATTTAAATCCATGTCGAAGCGAATTCGAATACTGTAATATGCGTTCGAATATTTGAGGTCCTCGAATATTCGCACATGGCTAAACTTTACCTGTAGTGGCCAGGTTCTGACTGGCGTGATGCAGTTACCTTACAGTTGCGCATACCAGTATTGTACTAGAAACTTCGGTGTCTTTTCAATCCAGGAACACTACATCAATCTATCAACATGAAGGTGGCTCACTGTCCTTCCAGCTCGCGAATCTTCGCACCTGGCATACGCAAGGGACGATCCCGTAGGTCCTTGCAAATCTTCCAGCCCTTGCTTCAAGGAAGTCGACGTTCCCCAGGAGGCAGTGTTTCACCTCCCTACTAGTGCTCACTGCATTCTTATGGACCTTTGCTCGAAGATCTGCAATGACTCACGTAAGCACATCTGCACTGAGTAACAATCGTAAAGTGCTCACGGAATCAAACGCAACAATTTAGGGTTAAGTAATACTTGAGTTTCCAGTCATGCCATGTTGGCGTAATTTCGACGCGAGAACTTGCGTTAGTCAACGCTGCCTTTAGCAGCTGGATTCGTAGTGACGTGACACGGTTACGTGGAGCAGTTGTGTATACTGCAACTGCTAGATCTCGTTGAAAAGAAGAAAAGCTTAGGGAAGCTATAAGTAACGAGACATTACATTTGTCACTCCAAGTAAGTTGACTGCAGCTCCCAAAACATGGTATACTGGTGACTGTATTCTCTTTTTAATCAAGCAAAGGAGGGATTGAAGTTGGCAGAACGCTCCCATTATAGAGGTTGCCTCAGCCGCTTGGAAAAGTTTTGGCAATCTGTAGCACTACCACATGCAACGCATAACACCGCTTTGATTGATAATGAATCTAATACTGATTCTACGATTGTACCTGCCATTAACTCCTCTGGAGAACTGCGAACTTCCTCCCTTGCAATGTGCGATAGCATATCTAATGGGTGTCCCTGTCATGTGGTGTTCTAGACTTGGTGTTAAAACTAGATAGCTGCGTCATCTGCAAACTAGTGTATTGGTAAAACAGGTGCACCATGTCTCGCAATGATTAAGAGGTGGCTTTTACTTTCTGGATTTCCAACCTCTGTGTATAGTGCATGCAACGAACAAGCTCTCGGGTCCTTCGTGTACGACGTCCAGCCTTTGCTTCACAAACTTCATTGGTCGAACATCGTTCATAAGAGCAATGGATCGCTCTGCTTGGCGGTCTGCAGTCACTCGGGCAAGTACATTCTTTTTTTCTGGTGACGGATTTCGCTGGCTATGTGTTAGCCCATGGCTAAGTGTTGGTGAGCCTTCACACAAAGAAATATTTTGTAACATTGCGGACGATCACCTCTTGAAATCCGGTCTTACCGGATCATGTTAAAGGACAGTAGTGGAAATTTTGTGATGTTCGAAAGTGCCGACTGTGGAAACGTGGTGTAGATGGGGTGGTCCAACTTCACGGTGTGAAAGCAGTGCTGATAATGGATTTGGAAAGCGTGTGTGTTAGTAGAAGTATGTCCGTGTACCTGTACCTGCTGTCCCACGTATCTACGTGCTTTATCCGTTAAGTAATAGTCTCGTAAAAATTTGCTCATCGTATCGGTACTTACGAAAATTCTTGGTCTTGCATACGGATACACTGCTGCCTACAAAATTTCAACGCCGCAAAGGCTCCCTGAAAGACGGTCGCCATGGCTTATCACACACTGACGGCCCTTAAAATGGAAGGAACACCGTGGAAACTCGCCTTTCAGGCTTCTCTTGAGCTTCCAGGCTTTTCTTGATCGTATAACGGCTGATGCAATCCTGATGTGAACCAGGCAATCTTCTTCCTGTTCACAAAGCTCAAGAGCAGCCTTGCAAGGCCCGTTTTACAGTGTTCCCACCATTTAACAAGCAGTGAGCCGGCGTAAGTCACTTGACTTTCAGGGAGCCTTTGCAGCGTGGAAATCGCATTACAAATGGTGTATCCATGCCCAAGGAGACCTATTCGAAGACTTTTAATATGTATACCGACCGGATCAATACATTCCTTTTAACAGACCTAGTCTCATTACTTTGCTTTTCGGACAAACCCTTTGGCTTCCTGCACTTTCTATTTCAGTAACACTGCTCTTACTTCCAGCCTCTACACTGCACTGCACAATGATCAAATCATGTGCAAATGACACTTTTTACCTGTAGATCTGATTTCTATGAGTGCATATGCTCGCCACAATTGTTCCATTTAGTGTTTCTGGGGTAGAGCTCGAGGCAATGAAATAAGTTTAACTGACATTTCAATCCCTTCACTGGGCTCGTAATAGACTCAGTGCGCCCGGGGCGCGACTCTCGATGTGTCCACCTTGTGGACTGTCCACTTCGGCCTCCACCGATTGGCTGGAGCTCGGCAAGCAGCGCGCCCCCCTGTTTCCAGTCATTCTTCCGCAACGTCATTTTGACGTCGCGAAGCTTTTGCAACTCTCGACACAAATGGGAAAGACGCAATGAGTTTCACCGCAACGAATGCTGCCCCCCAGAGATCCGCTTTTGGACGCACATCTCGGAGGCCGTGCATGAACTCTAATCACGTTAGCCCTTGAATTACGTTTAACGCGGCCGCCCGCCAGGCGCATCTGGAAAGTTGGTCGGCCTACCAGACGCATCTGGAAAATCCAAACATCTCAACACGTTCACACGCAATTTCAGACTCGTCAAGTTTGTGCAAGAGTCATGTTACCGCACATTTGGTCCACTTTCTTTCTCTTTATGCTGGGTATGTGCTGGCGGGTTCGGTGCGTCGACGTGGTCCCGGCTCACTGCTTTTTTGAGTAACTGAATGCGCCCCACCGAAGAGGACATGTCCACTAGCAGGACACATCGAAAATAGCTTCCCTAGAGACTGACGTACGCTTACGGGACGGAAACTCCACTGTGAAGCTGCTTTTCTGCTGTTATGGAATTGTGTAGGTCACAAAAGTTTCCAAAGGCTGAAATGTTACTGTTCCTGGGCTGAGCAGACATTTGGCTTTGTCGTATAGTGTCACCCATAAACGTGTGTTGCTATGTGACCTTGCGAAATGAATCTAACAGTCAATTAAGCAAAAGAAAGCATAAGGGACAATTGTATGTTATCAATTGTAGTTTAATATCAAATGAGTCTGTGGGCAAAAAAGCACTCATTTCATCGGCGAGATCTGAACCGGCAACCTTCAAATTACGCCTCTGATGCTCTTCCTTGCAAACTGTGATGGGCACATCCCTGTCCACCATGTTCAATATCGCTGTACATTTGTCCCTAAGAGTGTTAGCCAGCACTACTTGTAGTGAAGGTGGTGAGTGTGACTCTTCACCAGAAGTTGGCATGTGACCTTTGCACGAGACTGCTGCTCATATGCTAACCTAAGATATGAAATCTGCCGGGTGAGGCCCTCGATATGAAAAAAAAATATTTTACAGGCTCCTCTCTTTCTCAGGCACAACCAAATATATCAATAACCGACGGAAGGCATAGGGGACATAGTCTTTAACTGTAGTGCAGTAATTATGATGTGAAATTAAGTGAACGAAAAATCGGCCTCTCTTGGTGCAATTAAAACCCACAACCTTCCAATATTACGTCCAATGTTCTACCAATTGCAGAAAAAAAAAAGAAATTCCATTCTATTGTCCATTTCTAGGCCAAGTGTCAGTTCGGCATTCTCAAATGTTGTGTACCACCGCGAACCTTCATTGCTGTGCGTACCTTGTGTATCTGAGACATCTAATCGTGAAATCTTGGTGTCCTTACAGCTTTTCGACCTTCGATCCCATCCGGTGGATGCTACGTCCAAACCTGCATTGCCTTCCACGTCCAGCCTGTGCCTCTTGGATGGACAAGGCAATCCTCCAGATCCCCCCTGTCCTGCGGTCATGACGTCTATTCGTCCACAGGGATTCGCCTCCTGGTTCCTACCTCTTGTTTGCCTTCTGGGGAATGCATCGTACAAGAAAGCCCATCGCTGTGGCCTACCCTTACATCTTCACTCCGTGTGTGGACTTTCTTCGGAGTTGCTGCTCGTCATCACTGCGCTGTGACCACCAGTGAATGAAGAGTGGGCGATGGACTGCATCTCGCATTGTCCCCGCGAGACATGCCAGTGATCTCTGGATCCACCTTGGGCTATCAGCTGCCCTTGAAATGCTGTGCAACGCCTTCACGTCGGTGATCTATAACCTATTATCTTAAAGAGCGGTTTGAAGGATGGTCCCAAAGCTTCCAGAATCTATCCCACCTCAATTGGTATGCTGTTCAGTTGCCATACAGTGAATCAAGTGTTTTTAGCGACTATGCATGTCAAATATATCTGATCCATTATGTTGATTTAATCGCACAAGCGTAACGTTTGGTACACTGTTTCACCATCATGCTCGTATTTCATGACCATATGCGACTCCAGTGTGATTCATCGACCCATCTGCATGTTTTTATAAGCCATGATAGAGGCACCCGTTCACATTGGGCAATGTAGTGACATATTGATGCTCTTTTGAATTCAACTGCACGAAAAGCTGGGCAACTTGGTACAGATTCATCTATCTATATGGCAAAAAGGCTCCTTTCTGTGCGTGCACGTGCGTTTGGCGTGTCTTGGGCAACGCTGTCTCATTTTAAGCCATACACAGCTCAACTCGGTGCTCCTTTGGTTCGGTCTTAAGGTGATTGTGCGGACGCTCTTGGCAGGTTCTTTGTACAATTAAGTGGTTCAGCTGAAGCATCACCAATCGTTGGGTGCGAGCTATAGAGTCTTCACTTCTTTCGAATCCGTTTGCTTCGGGTGTCCTGGTTGGAGGGCATCCGGAGCCTTGGTATATAGTCCAATGCTAACACTTAGTCACCTGCTTATGGTCCACGACTACATCCAAGTACCCTTTGCCTCTTTCACTCATGTTTCTGCTGTTATATGCTTTCCAACACGGCGATCAACATTGCATGCTTTGGTTTTGCTTCGCACTGTCAGTGAACATGTAAAAAAGTTCAGTGTGACGGAGCGGTATGTGGGGGCGGGCCATAATCATGGCAAACAAAAACTTGCGGTCGGATGGGAGTCGTGTAGCAAAACAGCCATTGAGCTCGTTGGTAACGATTCATACTAAATGCAAGAAGTGGGGCGCCTTACGGAACAGGGACAGGAGAAGAAAACGACAACACAAAGCACACACTCGCAACTGGAAGTTTATTGAACAGGCAACACATATATAGCTTACAAATTTAGCTGATGGTATACTTTCTCTCACCTAAAAAAATAACATGACGATCCCCTTTACAAAGAAATCATGAAGGCGCATGCGTCTAAACGAAAAAAAAAGTGGAAGAAAAAGAACAAAAATAAAAAGCTGCAGGGAATGGTTGATGAAGGCCGAAAAGTTTAGTGCAGCGTGTTAATCAAATACGACTACTCTTTCTCTGATATGACAATAGACAGATGGCTCACGCATATTTCCCCGCATCTCTTGATGTGGAAAGCTTCGATTAATTCGTGGGTGGTTTTATCTCGGTGCCTAGATAGACCGGTCGTGTCAACAAAAAAAGGTGAGCTGCCGCACGTGGTGCAATGCTGCGCCAAGTGGGCACCTTCCCTTGACGCCACCGCTCTGTTATGCACCTGCAAACGAATATTTAGGCAACGGCCAGTTTGGCCCACGTATACACGGCCACATGACAGTGGCATCAGGTACACGACGCATGTTGCATATTGGACAACAGGCGAGTTGTGTTTAACCGGACACCTTATTTTCTAGGCACTTCGCTTTGCTGCTATCTTTCTATTTTACCACATACGTTATTCAGTTTATCTGGAGCCGAGTAAACTACTTTCACATCAAAACGATTGGCAACATTCTTTTAACCCATGGTACATTCTATGAATGCCAGAAAGTACTGCAGGTTTTGATGTGTGCAACCTTCCATTTACTTTTTCTTGTGCCCCCCAACCTGATTTCACACACTTTAATAACTTCTGGGCCACCTCGCATACGACAGTACGCGGAAAAGCAGCACCTTTTAACCTTTGTAATTGATTACTGAAACTACAGGTTAGCTTGTCTGGACACTATTTGATTAGCGCTGCTCGTAAGCAAGACACTGCAATCCCCATTTTCACAATTTTTGAATGGCCTGAATTAAAGTTCAGTATTCGCTTCTTCGAAAGTGGAAATACGGCTAGCAAACATGGTTATCTTCAAGCATTAGCCTTAAATTTAAAGACTGTAATTCATTTTCTTTCGGTAGTTCTACTGTGAATTTTAACCCACGACATTACTCTTTAAACAGTTTCAAAACATCGAAAACCTTGTGTTCCAAACAACCAGGATTGCCGAACACGAGCAAATCATCAACATATCTAACATTTTTTGTTGCCACCGCTCCCAAATCTTTATTTGTTTGTCAATCCTGCATATAGCAATGCTGCTAAGGACGGGGGCAACTTTAGAGCCAATACATGCCCCTGTTTTTTGTAGGTAGAATTTTCCTTTCCATTCCACGAAGGTGGACTGTAAGGAAAGGGGACAATACTTCCAGAAAAGTGCTAACCGACAAACCACAGGAGTTACGAAAGTTGATCTTGTCATTTTCATCAGTTATGCATAATCGAACACCTTCAAGGGTCGTCAAAAGGCATTGAATAGTACAGATCTACATCTATGCTGAAGAATTGGCATGCACATGGGTTAGACAGTTTTAAAAAACTTACAAGTTCATCAGAGTTCGAGATGTCAAACGGTTCACACACCGATAGGTCCTGTGGATGGGTTTGCAGAAACACCGAAACTTCTCGCTGCCAGGTGCTTCTTTCTGTCACAATTGCACGGAAAGGAATCCCAGCCTTGTGTGTTTTTGCCACGAAGAAAATCTGCAAGTTGAGTTTTACAGACTTTTTTACAGCTGTGGCTAGTTTTTTCATGTTGTGCTCTTCCAACAGGGCCAATGCTGGCTTTTTCACTTTGCGAGGCTTGACGTCCACAGTATTGAGGTTCTTCGTGACGGCATCCAGCGCTTTTGGTGAGAAGGCAATCTGTGGACCGACGACGAAAAAAGCGCTCTTTGTCCGAAGTCATCAAGTGCGATTCATTTTTCACAGCATAGCTGACTAGGCCTTTAACATTTAGGGTTCTTCTCCAGTTGACCTCTGACCTTGCGACCACGTCCACAGCCTCCGCGATGAACCTCGGGCGGTCCTCTTTTTACACGCGCCACGACACAGACCTGGACATGGCAAGTTTCCCGGTGGACTTAGCACGGGCTCGCAGCAGAAGTACGGCCCCAGTTGTAGAATTGTCTTGTGCTGGGCGGGAACATTTTCGTTTCCGAGGAAGACCACGTTCCCTTCCCCCGCCTTGGCTTTCTTCCGTGTAGGCAGTGTAGGCCGTATATTTTTCCACAACCGCTCGGCGAGTTGTTTTGAGGCCTTGCACCATTCGAGATACACTTTTCTGTAGGAACCATCTTTGTTTTGAGAAGCGCAAGTCGCGCGCAGACAGTCCCTGAAGTGGCGCTCATGTCTCTAGCTTTCATCTCATAGGACTTTGGAAATCCTCTTGCTGTGTTCCGCGGAAGGCTCCATGAAGCCACAAAGCACCTGGACGTCACTGGGGCAGAGACCGTGCCTTGGGTGCCCCGACAGGATTCTTGCTCGGCAGCCCTTTTCTTTGTACTAATTACTCCAACGCCACTAATCCAAGTTCCAATCCAACGTCACTAATCCTCACCTCCTTGATGGCCGGTTGCACCTGCCGAGCAAGAATCCTGTCGGGGCACCCAAGGCACGGTCTCTGCCCCAGTGACGTCCAGGTGCTTTGTGGCTTCATGGAGCCTTCCGCGGAACACAGCAAGAGGATTTCCAAAGTCCTATGAGATGAAAGCTAGAGACATGAGCGCCACTTCAGGGACTGTCTGCGCGCGACTTGCGCTTCTCAAAACAAAGATGGTTCCTACAGAAAAGTGTATCTCGAATGGTGCAAGGCCTCAAAACAACTCGCCGAGCGGTTGTGGAAAAATATACGGCCTACACTGCCTACACGGAAGAAAGCCAAGGCGGGGGAAGAGAACGTGGTCTTCCTCGGAAACGAAAATGTTCCCGCCCAGCACAAGACAATTCTACGACTGGGGCCGAACTTCTGCTGCGAGCCCGTGCTCAGTCCACCGGGAAACTTGCCATGTCCAGGTCTCTGTCGTGGCGCGTGTAGGAAGAGGACCGCCCGAGGTTCATCGCGGAGGCTGTGGACGTGGTCGCAAGGTCACAGGTCAACTGAAGAGGAACCCCAAATGTCAAAGGCCTAGTCGGCTATGCTGTGAAAAACGAATCGCACTTGATGACTTCGCACAAAGAGGGCTTTTTCGTCGTCGGTCCTCAGATTGCCTTCTAACCAAAAGCGCTGGATGCCGTCACGAAGAACTTCAATCCTGTGGACGTCAAGCCTCGCAAAGTGAAAAAGCCAGCATTGGCCCTGTTGGAAGAGCACAACATGGAAAAACTAGCCACAGCTGTAAAAAAGTCTGTAAAACTCAACTTGCAGATTTTCTTCGTGGCAAAAACACACAAGGCTGGGATTCCTTTCCGTGCAATTGTGACAGAAAGAAGCACCTGGCAGCGAGAAGTTTCGGTGTTTCTGCAAACCCATCCACAGGACCTATCGGTGTGTGAACCGTTTGACATCTCGAACTCTGATGAACTTGTAAGTTTTTTAAAACTGTCTAACCCATGTGCATGCCAATTCTTCAGCATAGATGTAGATCTGTACTATTCAATGCCTTTTGACGACCCTTGAAGGTGTTCGATTATGCATAACTGATGAAAATGACAAGATCAACTTTCGTAACTCCTGTGGTTTGTCGGTTAGCACTTTTCTGGAAGTATTGTCCCCTTTCCTTACAGTCCACCTTCGTGGAATGGAAAGGAAAATTCTACCTACAAAAAACAGGGGCATGTATTGGCTCTAAAGTTGCCCCCCGTCCTTAGCAGCATTGCTATATGCAGGATTGACAAACAAATAAAGATTTGGGAGCGGTGGCAACAAAAAATGTTAGATATGTTGATGATTTGCTCGTGTTCGGCAATCCTGGTTGTTTGGAACACAAGGTTTCCGATGTTTTGAAACTGTTTAAAGAGTAATGTCGTGGGTTAAAATTCACAGTAGAACTACCGAAAGAAAATGAATTACAGTCTTTAAATTTAAGGCTAATGCTTGAAGATAACCATGTTTGCTAGCCGTATTTCCACTTTCGAAGAAGCGAATACTGAACTTTAATTCAGGCCATTCAAAAATTGTGAAAATGGGGATTGCAGTGTCTTGCTTACGAGCAGCGCTAATCAAATAGTGTCCAGACAAGCTAACCTGTAGTTTCAGTAATCAATTACAAAGGTTAAAAGGTGCTGCTTTTCCGCGTACTGTCGTATGCGAGGTGGCCCAGAAGTTATTAAAGTGTGTGAAATCAGGTTGGGGGGCACAAGAAAAAGTAAATGGAAAGTTGCACACATCAAAACCTGCAGTACTTTCTGGCATTCATAGAATGTACCATGGGTTAAAAGAATGTTGCCAATCGTTTTGATGTGAAAGTGGTTTACTCGGCTCCAGATAAACTGAATAACGTATGTGGTAAAATCGAAAGATAGCAGCAAAGCGAAGTGCCTAGAAAATAAGGTGTCCGGTTAAACACAACTCGCCTGTTGTCCAATATGCAACATGCGTCGTGTACCTGATATCACTGTCATGTGGCCGTGTATACGTGGGCCAAACTGGCCGTTGCCTAAATATTCGTTTGCAGGAGCATAACAAAGTGGTGGCGTCAAGGGAAGGTGCCCACTTGGCGCAGCATTGCACCACGTGCGGCTGCTCACCCTTTTTTGTTGACACGACCGTTCTATCTAGGCACCGAGATAAAACCACCCACGAATTAATCGAAGCTTTCCACATCAAGAGATGCGGGGAAATATGCGTGAGCCAGCTGTCTATTGCCATATCAGAGAAAGAGTACTCGTATTTGATTAACACGCTGCACTAAACTTTTCGGCCTTCAACCCTTCCCTGTAGTTTTTTATTTTTGTTCTTTTTCTTCGACTTTTTTTCCGTTTAGACGCATGCGCCTTCAGAATTTTTTTGTAAAGGGGATAGTCATTTTATTTTTTTAGGTGAGAGAAAGTGTACCATGTGCTAATTTTGTAAGCTATATATGTGTTGCCTCTTCAATAAACTTCCAGTTGCGAGTGTGCGCTTTGTGTTGTTTTCCTCTCTTGTGACTGTTGTGTACTGCGCCCCACGTTTTGCATTTAACATGATGGAAGTCTGTTTCAACACGTATGACTCGTAATGCGTACATTTTCATTTAGTCTGTTCCTGCTATGTATCTCTATATGATTTTGTAGGAAATATATACAGGGGTCAGGGCAGGATATGTGTCGTGTAGCAGCAAAATAGGGTTCTGTACTATTCAAGTGAAGACTATCCGTTTCTTGGTGAAATTCTAAAATGTTGATGGGTTGCAAATCGGGGAAGCGTACGTACGTGTGCTCCTGTTCAGTGCACTTTGAAAGTTCTCAGCTTTTTTTTTTGCCAGATTGGTTTCCTCCATGCTATACTTGTGCATCATGTGTTTGTAATAAAATAAATGCAGAGAATGCATTGCTTTCTTATATCTGTTGATCACTATAGTCGAGCACAGCTTTAGAAGACCGGATAACCGAAGTACGGCTGCCAGTCGCCATGGCGACTAATGAAATAGCCCTCTTAATGCACTCGGCAATGTTCTCCAGTGGTGAGGTAGCCGGCCATCCAGCTGTTGACGTCCGCCTGGAGTGCATGCCCATTGGTGTAGGCTTGTGTGTATCTGCCTTTAAAGAGGAAATGCTGCTGTCTTTTAAAGTTGTATCAGTCAATCTAGTAGGTTGCAGATTTATTTGAAGTCATTATTAGTTGTGACCTCATTCAATCAAAATAAATGTTTAGAAATGTTGATTGTCTTAAATTGCTTTTTAAACGCCGCTCTGCACGTGTGCTGCTGTACATTGTTATTTTCTTGTATTGCTCCTAATTTACCAAGCACTTTTAGGCCTCTACCCTTTTATTTTTTTCCTTTCTTTGGCTAAGACTTATTGTCGCTACATGGTTTGTTCGATTGAGATTATGTATCAGTTTGAAATATATTGTCCATTCTAATCCATTGTGCTACGCGTCGTCTTTGCCCAGTAAAGTGCGACTTTCCATGTGGCTACCATATTTGTGTCTAGACTATATATGTCTAGACGCAGCTGCCCAAACTGTAATTTGTCAAAGGGCTTGTGCTATTGTGATGGTTTGCATTGTGTATGTTCCAAAAATAAATGGTGGTTGCTAGGATTTGTTCAAATAAAACACACATTGTATGTTATCTTTCTTAATTAGTGATCTCTTGTGTTCAACTGGTCAAGCACTTCTCCGCACAATCAGGCCTGCCGTACCAGTCAAGGTGGCAAACAGCGTTGCCCTCCATAAATGTCAATTCATAAAATAGTTTGTTAGACATTGGAACGATACGTTGCTAAAATACAATGATACATTAACGAAATTGAAATCCAAACAAAAGTTCAGAAGATGGAGGCTCTAAGAGATGAATATTCAACATGAGGTTTTGCTGGGGTTGTTCTGACAAGCGGGCTAGTCTTCATGGCGAAATACCCGCAGCCTAAGCGCAACATTTTGCTTGTCCTACGCACCTCCTTGTGTGGAAGTGTCAATTTCTCAACCTATTCTTTCAAGTTCTAATTGTAAATTGTCAGATACTGATATTCAGTGGGTAAGTCTACAACTGAAGTTACTGATGCGGTCTCGCTGCTTTGAATATACATCTCTGCTGTGTCACAGTAGGCATTGCATAACACTGCTTGATGTTCCACAATGGTCTCTTGTAAAGCGGTGAAAGGGCATCTGCCTTTTGGGACTGGGCGTACCTGAATGCTCAGTTTTGCGAGCCATGTTTGATGTCGTACAGCTCTTTCATACCTGCTGGGATCATTACCAAACTGAGCAACTTTGGTTCGAGAGTAAAGTGGATGTAGGTTCAGGTATTCCTAAAGGTTTGAATAAAGTTTGTTGGGATAAGTTAATGACGTAGACAGTAGCTGAGAAGCAATTGAGGTGCTGGAAGTAATGTTTCCTGGGCTGAAATGTCCCAGAATCACTCAAATACATTGTTGAATTTCACGGAGAAGCTTTTACAAAGGTGATATTGGCCTCCCATAGTTACTGGCAGTTACCAATCGAGCGCGCCGCCAGCGGAGGAGCAGCAGCTGTCCTCATATTACAGCCGGCCATATTCACAACAATCGATAGTATAATGGACCCTGCAAACAATAGTACCATCAGGAGTATTGCTGCCGATAGTACAATCAATAGTGCTGCGAATAATTATGCAGTTGTTGGGCGGCGACATCGCCAAATCATTTGCGATAGCCTACTGTCAGCAGTACTCAGTTCACTTAATTGATGAGCAATCTTTTGACGCAAGAACTTAATTATTGCTGCAATCAAAATACCGGAATATGTCCATCAATTCGTTCATTTCAAAAGTGACTAGTTACACCTTACAATAAAAAACTTAGATTTTGATAATTTTATGCTGAAATCACAAAATGCAATATAAGTTTAAATCCGTGCAGTACCGCCACATGTAACTGCTTCTTTTCTGTTAAAGCTGAGCAGTTCAGCTTAACTATAATGTGTCAGCCAATCATTCTGCTAAAGGAACGCAAGCAGATCAACTTTCTTGCCCTACCACCTTTCGACTCCTAGGGCATTTCCGATCAAAAAGGTAAGTTTATAGCCTTTGAAAATCTTGTAATTTGCGGTGTCCGAAAGTGTGGTCGTGTTTGAATGAAATCGATTCCTAGGGCATTTCCGATCAAAAGGGTAAGTCTAGCCTTTCGAAATCTTGTAATTTTCGATTTCCGAAAGTATGGTCGTATTTTAATGAAACCGACGTCTAGGGCATTTCCGATCAAAAAGGTAAGTCTATAGGCTTTGGAAATCGTAATTTTCGATGTCTGAAAGTAAGGTCGTATTTGAATGAAATCGACGCCTAGGGCATTTCCGGTGAAAAAAAAATCTCGTAATCTTCGTTTTCGAAAGGTATGGTCATATTTGAATGAAATCTATTCCTAGTGTATTTCCGGTCAAAAAATTGAGTCTGTAGCCTTTGGAAATCTCGACGTTGGGCACGTGAATGTGTAGCTTGCCAGCGCTCCAAGGTACAACGCCACAACTCGGCAGCACTGTGAACACTCCCAACACCATGCATATTATCGCTTTGATCATGTCCACCTGGGCATCGTCGGCCCACTGCCACCCTGCCACGGACAGACTTCCCGGCTGACCTGCGTGTACAGATTCACCCGCTGATCGGAGGCCATTCCTGTCGCGGACATAACCACCGAGCCGGTTTCTAGTGCTTTCCTGTACCACTGGATAGCCCGCTTAGGGGTGCCTTCCACGATAACAACGTACCGTGGCCGACAGTTCAAATTCGCCTTTTTCACTGCTATCACTGCTTTTTCACTGCTCATGGGAACTTCGCGCATGCGTACGATGGCGTAACACCCCATGAGCAATGGCGTGGTGGAGCAATTTCACCGTCAGCTGAAGGCCGCGCTCACGGCAACCGAGGAACACACTGGGTGGAGGCCCTCCCGCTGGTCCTTTGGAGCATAAGGTCCACGACAAAAGAGGGCAATGACTGCAGTGCCGCTGAGTTGGTCTACGTCACGACACTCAGGCTCCCGGGAGAGTTCTTTATCACGGCTAAGAGGAGGCATCCATAGCTTGTAGTGACTAGCTACGCACTCCGCCTACGCAGTGTCATGAGCAAACTTCGCACGGTACCTCCGCGGCCTCCAGGGTCGCATGGGGTGCACATTGACCCGCAGCTCACATCGTACCCACGTGTTCGTACTACACGATGTGGTTCAGCGACCTCTTCAGCCACCCTACGATGGGCCGTTTAAAGTCCTCCGCGGCGGGAACACACATGTCACCATCGGTAAATGCGGTCATGAGGAGGTTGTCTCGCTGCACCGCATCAAGCCAGCACACGTGGACAGCGAAGATGTAGTGGTGTCTCCGCCAAGGGAATTCTCGCCAGGACCCCAGCTTCAACGCCAGCCCAAGAAGGTGCCCACTCGGCTGACGCACTGCGGATGACTATCAAGAGCGCCCACTTGCCTGGACCTTTAGCTCCGTTCGGCAACTCACTAAGGCGGGAGTGCTGTGGTGGCCGCCAACAGATCAACCAAAGAAGACGCAGGGAGTTCTACTCTCCTAACCGGTTCCCCCCCCCCTCCTACTCAACTACCTCACCACGCGGGGAAGGGGAGGGTGAGGAGAACGAAGAGACAAGAATAAAGTTCGTTGAGAGTTGGCATTCACGCCGTCCGGTTGTCTTTCTTCATCGCGCGTACACGCGTCCCAACACCTTCTTCGGTGAAAACTAGTCAGCAAATCAATCTTGTCAGCCCGCTAGCAAATTTCAAGAAATCGAAAGACCGAAGTTTTGCAAAGACCTTACCATTTCGACACCAAATTGCAAGTAAATCAATTTTGTAAAAACTGAGAAATTCCAAAAGTATCACAAAAACTGAAAATTTCCGACAGCTATAGATTTACCTCTTTCTTGAAGGAGGCCAGAAAACATTGTGTGCACCAAGGCTCGGACACACAAATCCAGCATTTAATGTTGAAGAATGGGCTGTCTAATGTACAGACCAACTCTTAAACCATCTTATTGTCACGAGGTCGTGACGTCGACGAAGGTAACAGTCGGCGTGTCAAAGAAGAAACTCTTTATTTGGCCGAACTTGTGGCCGAGAAACTGAAGGTCAGACTACAGCACTACACACTGGCACTGATAGCGGCGAACAGAGCGTCAGCCATCAATAATCTGGTCATCGTTGGGACGCGCCGTCTTTTATACAGCACGCGTCGAACTTTCTGGCCTTATCAGTGGTGGTCGGGCAAGCTCTAGAATAAGCTGGACGGTCCGCGTCCTGCGTGCAATCTTAACAAAACGATCTACTATGATCGCGAAGCTTCTGGAACACTGAGGCGTGGTCTGCGCCGAGCATTGCTGACAGTCTTTTGTGGGTGGAAACCGGATTCAGTAAAATTGATACAAGAAATGCGCGTGGCATTATCAAGCCGTGGCAGTAGCCGAGTCGGTAAGGTGTTCAGCTATAAACCGTAAGGGCGCTGGTTCGAATCGCAGTGCCGGTAGTGTTGAAAGAAGAGAAAGCCACAAGGCGATGTGGGTAAGGAAGCTCACACACTGAAGTCCTCTCTTTATTTTAACACGAAAGTGTTTTATGCCGGGGCCCACCAAGACTTTAGTGACGTATTTCCGTCACGGATATGACGTTGTTAAAATGGACGCCACCAAATGGGAAAGAAAAAACTTTTAGAAAAATGTTCCCCCCACCCGGAATCGAACCTCCAACTCCTCTGCCCGCGACGGCATGCGCCCGACGCTCTATCGACTGAGTTAAAGAGGCAGATGAAGGAGAGTCTACCAACGCGCCTTATATCTCTCACACAATCTCTCTCGCTCGGTGCTCTCTGTTGGCATCAACACGCGAGCGCGTGGCCCAGTGCACTGCAAGGTTGTACAGTGGCGCCCATCATGGCATATTGTAGAGTTATTGGGAGAGAGTTTGGCTGTTCCTGTGAGCGCGCATCACTCCCAATTGCTTGCTTTCATCCTCGACTTCCTTTATTTGAAGGAACGTTTTGCCATTTATTTAGCTTTACTGCAGAAAAATTTGAAGTTTGTGTATCGAGCCACGGGGCAGTTATCATTTTCGAAGCTGATATCACGACATGGCAAAACGAGGGCGAGCGTGAAAGCAAGGGAAGGTGATGCGCACTCAAAGGAACAGCTAAACCCTCCCCTGATAACTCGAAAATATGTCACGATCAGCGCCACTGTACAACATAACATTGCGCTTGGCCACGCGCTCCCGCGATGTAGCTCATACTGAGCGCGATATACGGCGAAAACCATCAAAGGTTAAATCGCTCGGGGGGGGGGGGGGGGGGGGCACACCACCTCGTGGGAACTTGTCGGCATGGGACCACCGGACCTCACGGTCCCATGACGCCGTAGTCTGTGTCCCCTATTTTTGTAAAAGCAAATAACCTTTTTTTTCAAAAAAAAGGAGACCTGCCATAATTTTAGGCCAATAAAGCCCACCCACCATGCTGTTCTCCGCATTACTGCTTTGTAGTTTCTCAAATTCTGTGACAGCACGAACATTTGAATTTTGGCATTAGGATGTCTCGATGAGCTCCTGGTGTTCCAGCAATCCCAGCTCTGTCATTCGAACCATCAACCTTTTGGTTATGAACTGAACACCATACGCACTCCGCCACCTGCACTTTTTTTTTCTTTATTATACTCCGCCACCTGCACAGCACGGGGTGCAGTCTTTAGAACTTGGTCTGCTCACTACTGCAGGTCATGATTAAAAATGAAGAAATGACTAGAGTGTTCTAGCTTTCTTACCCTCATCGCCTTTTGTCTTTCTCTTTTTTCAACACTACCGGCACCGCGATTCGAACCAGCGCCCTTTCGGTTTATAGCTGAACACCTTACCGACTCGGCTAATGCCGCGGCTTGATAACATTGTTTAAAAATTGGTCTGTACATTATGCAACCCATTCTTCAAAATTCATTTAATTTTGAAGAATGGGTTGCATAATGTACAGACGGATTTGTGTGTCCGAGCCTTGGTGCACAAAGTTTTCTGGCCTCCTTGAAGAAAGAGGTAAATCTAAGCTGTCGGAAGCCTTCAATTTTTGTGATTCTTTTGGAATTTCTTACAGTTTTTACAAAATTTATTTACTTGCAATTTGGTGTCGAAATGGTAAGGCCTTTACAAAACTTCGATCTTTCGATTTCTTGAAATTTGCTTGCGGGCTGACAAGATTGATTTGCTGACTGCTTTTTACCGAAGAAGGTGTGCTTACATTAGAGCTGTGCACGGGCCTAATTTTCAAGCCCGAGCCCGGCCCGGGCCCATTGACTGCGTCGCAGGCCCGCCCGAGCCCGACCCCAAAGGGCTTCGAGCCCGTCCGGCCCGGCCCGACGTACAGAAACACAAACCCGGGCCCGGTCCGGCCCGACACTATGAAAGTTTGCTGCGGAGACAAGATATCACTTTTTGATCATGTTGCATTTTATTCAACATATCAAAGTTAAACATATGCAAACGACATATGTTAATGTGTATACCTAGATTACAAGTTCTGTAAAAATAACAAGCTGCGCAGTCATTCGGACTTCAGTGAAGTGCGGTGCATCACATATCCTGTCGAACTGAACTTCCGTTCACTGCTCGCACTGGTAGCCGGAATCGCAAATATCGTTTTCGCAAGCATAACAAGCTTAGAATAATTAGACTCCTTGTTCTTCCAGCAGTTTATTATCTATGATGCAGGACAGGAGGATGATTGTATGGATAAATAATCACAGAGGTGATCTGTGTGCTCATCGCTAAGTGCTAGAAAACAATTCCGGCACAACGTCTATATTTTTTTTGGTTTGATGCGGGCTTTGCACCTGGCCCGGCCCACCCGACGCCCGAGATGAGTAGCCCGAGCCCGGCCCGGGCCCGAGTTGGGAAGACGTCCGCATACCCGAGCCCGGCCCGCGGGCCGGGAGGGCCGGGCTCAGGGCTTTCGGGCTACCCGGAGCCCGTGCACAGCTCTAGCTTACATATAACTTTTCTTTTTTTGCTTGGGGACTGATATTCCTCGTTTGACTATCGTCTGCCGTAACTCATTGCTCATTTTCTTCTCCTTTTTCCCTTTTTCTCCTTGCTTGTAAATGGGTCTTTGCATGCTCGAACTCAAACAAGTTACGAGTTTGCGCATCCCCCCTGTGTTGTCGTAAGTTTTCTTCGCTTACTTTAATACCTGGCAGCGCACCACAAAGCGAAGTCGTTCAAACTATAGCCCTCACTGCAGCTTTGTTGGAGTTCATTTAATTTGATGCATGCGCTGAGTAATGTTGTCGCGTTAAACGAATCAAAACGACCGGCCTATGTCGTCACTTATACGTGATGAAACGTCAATTCCAATCTCAAAAATAGCCCTTGTGTGTCACTGTAGTCCCAAACTAACGTGGTTTCTACATTCAAATAAGATTATAACAGCGTTGTTCTTCGCGTTGGCGCTTGCGCAATGACATCGGTGTATTTCACAGTTCCAGAAGAAGCGATGAAAACGACACGTTTAATTTGCGTCGCAGGGACCCTTTAACTGCTAACCAGTACAGCCAGGACCACCTCTTGCTGCTTAATACGGGTATTAAGTGCCACTTAACTGCTGGCCATCAACCTATGGTATCCCAGTTACAAGCAGTTTCCAGCACAGCAGGTCAAGGATCTCGTTCGAACGCAAATGGGACCCGTTGTTACAGAACATGAACAGTTTTGAAACAGCGCAACGACGACGCGGATGAAGTGAAAAGTGGGGACAAACAACAGCGCTGACTCGCGACTGAATGTTTATTAAAAGATGCAATGCAGGCTTGCTGTTCCTTTCGCGGTTTTGTTTTGCTTTACTGAGGTCACATGGGTGTGAGGGGTGTAGTAGTCTTTTTCATTTCCTTTCATGTGCTTTCAATAAACATTCAGTTGCGAGTCAGCGCTGTGGTTTGTCCTTCCATTTTCTCTTCGTCCACGTCTTCGTTGCGCTGTTTCAAAAATGTTCAAGTACTGTCACCAACTAGCCTAGCTTTCATTCCTACTACAGTTCACAGGACAAGCCGGATAGATCCAGTTCGATCTCGGTTGGATGCAGTATGTCGCTTTTCAGCGGGTTCCCAACTAGAACCACGGCCTGCTATTGGGATCAACTTGTAGTAGAATTGAAATAATTCGCGACTGGTGCCAATTGCTTCCAGGTCAACTGAAAATGTTCACAGTTCAATCCCAGCTTGAACAAGTTGGTCTCCGACTGGAACATGTTGCTTCCAGTTCAAGTGGAAATCTTTCCAGTTCAATCGCACCTGCAACCAATCAGTCTCCAACTGGGACCAGTCGCTCCTGGTTGTACTGGAAATGTTCCCAGCTCAATCCCAGCTTGTACCAGTTGTTCTTCAATTGGGACCAGTTGCTTTGAGTTCAACTGGAAATCTTTACAGCTTAATCCCAGCTGGAACCATTTTCTTCCCAGTTTGTGTCCAACTGGAACCAATTGATCCCAGTTCATTCCAGTTAAAACCATTGCATTCCCAATTACCCATTCTCACCTGGGCAGTAGGAAAAATTATGGCTCGAAAGCTAGGCCTTCATTTTCTTTATTGATTGTACAAGCTTCTCTTAAGTAAACGGAAAGATACAGGATCATTAAATTGTAAATTACCTACCTAAATTGCTCACTGTCTTTTTAACGTCAGTTTGAGTGGTCTCTAAAGAGAAAAAAGTTCATCCCCACTCAATTCCCATTTTCTACACATGCAGAAAAGCAGAGTTTGTATATAAGCGAGACAGGTATGTATTCCATGCTGAAACCGCTGTATGGCTAGCTAGGAGAACAGCGTAAACGACAAAATACAAGAAGAAGAAAAGATAAAATCTTCACTAACCAACAATTGCAAGCTCGCACTCATTTGTAGCTACTGGGAGTTGCTTGTCGTAGAGTCAGCAGAGTGGCGCATGTCGTTCAAGCTTAGGGACGCTCTCCTTCCAGTAATGCGCACTGAATCTATACGCATCTAACGGTACACCCCGGTACGTTGATGGAGTTCTTGTCCAATTAATTCCTGCGAACTGACTAGGCGTACTACCCCACGAGCCAAACCATAATCCTAAACTCTTCGAGGCGTTTAAACGAGCTCCTGATACTATGCCAAATTTGTCTATTACAGATACCACATTGTCTACACTTCGGTTTATCTGTGCAAAAGAATGCTACATCGTCTGCATAAGCTAGCACTTTATCTTCAATGCCTAATATATCGAAGCCACGAAGTCAGGCATTTGTTCCCCACCACCTACCAATGTTTGGGAGAGCTGAAGCTTGTAATACTTTTCTAGCAACAAAGCTCTACTACGTATTGCAACTTATCCACTGTGCAAGATTTTATATACAACGATTTCATCGGATCTTTGCAACCTTCATATGGTCTTCTACTTTTGAGCCCATGCGTCGTGACAACATATTCAGGCCAGTTAGTGACGGTGGGTTGGGATTAGTACATCTTTATCTATGGCAAACAGTTTCCGGCTTTTCTTTTTCCGTGAGAATTCCCATCCCATAATTCGTTCATTCTTGCAGATTACATTTGTTCATTGCTTACCTGACTCAGTTATTTCTTCAAACTTTTCCGAGCGCCCGTGTTTGTGGGGATTCATGCAGGAAGTTTATTCCGCAATACAAGGATTTACTATCTATGCTCTTTCCGCCTCCGTTGTACCGTACATTGTACTCCGATCTTCCAGGCCATGATGTGCTGAAACGAGTGCGCAAAATGTATGTCCCTCCAAATTCAAAAACATTCTTCTATAAACTACATACTGAAACGCTGCCCGTAAAAACATGTTTAAAAAGAAAAGGTATTTTTGTTTCTTTTGTTAACTGCCGCCTATGTGATGTGACGGAGACAACAGAACACTGCTTTGCTAGCTGCAAAGACGCTATCCTGTTCTGGGATGTTCTTCAACGGGCTCTGAAGAAACGTTTTGTCATCAATTCTTACACTATACGTTGTCTTTTGCCAACATCACTGGATGAAGTGCCCTTTGATATGTTTTTCCTCATGGGTATGCACCAGTGTTGTACGGAACGGCGTTCCAAGGAACGACGTTCCAGGAACTAGTTCCTTTTGGCAGGAACGAAGGAACGCCACCGTTCCATTCAGGATCGGTGGAACTGTAACGGTAACTCGTTACATTTAAGCAGGAACGGTAGAGGGAACGGCGTTCCTTCTGTAGACGTTCCACGGCATTCAACAAGCCCACGCACGCAGCACATCATGCAGAAGAGGGCGGATGGGCGACCGCGTGAGGCGCGAAAATGTAGCGCTCGCCCATCATGTGACTGCGATACATCCTGGTTTTTACTTCAAGGCGCCCGCCGGGGGGCGCAGGCAAGCGAAAGACGGCGAGACTGACCACGTGCTGGAGGAATTTTTTTTTACAGCAGAGATGTTAGCCTCCATCCAGCAGAGATGTTAGGCGCCGTCCTTTTCTGCTTCTAGTTCTCTCCCTACCACGGAATGCCACTTTTTCGACCCGTCGTCATGCCGATTAACGCGCGCCGCGCTCCCCCGCTGACCAGCGCGCCGGCTTGGGCATGAAAAGACTTGTTTTTAGAGCTGCGAAGAGCAGCGGAAGGGGGGTGTTATTCTTCGTATGTTGCTGCCAAAAGGTGTACGTTGTTCTGTACCGCGGCGACGACAGCTTTTGTTGGAAAGCCGCAGTGTGCCCCGAACTTTTAGACTGCAAAACGCTCGGCTGAGAACCGAGGCAAGATACCGTTCCCACGGAAGAAGCTGCACGTGTACGAGCCGCCTACGCGGTCACCTCAAACGGGTTGTCCCACTTGATTATTGGAGAACCCTCGCCTAATTAAAAAGGGGCGTCGTCAATATTTTGAGGGCGGACTTTGTGACAATGCAATGCGCATTATTGGACCCATGTCAGTGGTCCCTTTTTCCCCAGGAAGAGAATAAGGGGACACGAAGGGGATTTAAGCGCAGGATATCGATTCGCCCTGATAACCAGTCTAGTTGCTTGTCAAACAAGGTGTAGAATAAGATCAACGAGTATCCCTTCTAGAAGTTTTTAGTGTGCGCTTTTAATCGGCTGGCCCCCTAAACTTAGCCATTGAGGCCTAGTTGAGACACGTCGGCAACCTAGGCATCGGGACTTCAATCTCAGGTTAGCTCAACCTGCCTGAGATCACCTTCAAGCACTAGCTCCCGGAAGCATCGGCGTTGCAACTCGGACCCATCGACATCGCAGTCATGCCAGAACTCTTCGGGACTTTTCGCATCCGATCGTCGTGGACGCAACGCTGCCGGTCATCTCACGTATGCCTTCACCTGTACCATCGAACATTCACGTCTTTTCGGTTTAATTTTATTCCATTTTTTTGTTCAGTGTTAGTTCAGTTTGTGTATTTTGTAAGCTTATTGTTTGACTCTATTTGTAAATTGTTAGTTTACTTGAAGTGTTGTACTTCAAGTGCTTGTGCCGCAACAGCTAAATTGAAGCTGTTGTTTTGTTCAACGTTGAAACGTTGAAAAGTACCACATGATCAACGTTGAAACGTTGAAAAGTACCACATGTGTTGGACTTGAAATAGACGAGCACGAAAGTTGCAGTTACATGTATGTAGTAAGGCCGGTGCTCTCGAAAAAAATTGTCTAGGAGCGCTTATTTAGATTCCGTTACCTATGTGTAACCTGCTATCGGCAATGTTAAATTCGTTTGATATATGTAGCTCGATGGGAGCTTTAAATTGCTCACTTTATTTCGCCTCAGGATTATCCGACACTATATATTTATTAAAAACTCAAATGTAACGTTAATGTAAGGATACGTTCCTATTTTGGAAATGTAACTGGAACGAGTTCCTTTTGCATTTGAGGAACTTGTAACGGGAACTCGTTCCGAAATTTGGAAGGAACGAGGAACGAGTTTTCGTTCCTGTTTTAGAGGAACGTGTACAACACTGGTATGCACAGCCTATGGAAGACACGTATGCAAGACCGCAACGCAGAACCCCCCCATTTCTTCGAGAACACATTTGATTAGAATGGCTGTTCACCTAGAGGACATTTATGACGAAATAGATTTTGAACCGGACAGGTACCCCATCTTGGTGAGGTGCTTGGCCTCACCATCTTTTGTGTATGACATGATTTGATGAACTCTCGCTGCTTTAATGCACTTCGTTAGTCGTCGAGTGTTTCCTTAGTAATGCCACAGCGCTTATTGTCGCTTTGTGATTGTACTTGTTTCATACTATTAGTGCCACTTATGTTCATTCTAACACACATTTTAATAAATACCATGGAAGAAAAAAAAAAGCAGAGGGGCGCAGTGGAAGCGTGCTGGGCCCTTAACTCAGAGGTCCGTGGATCGAAACCACGCTCTGCTACAATTTTTTTTCTTTTAAATTATTTTTTGATATTTTCTTGCTTATATGACTACACATTAAAGTTCGTTACCCCACTATTTTTCTCACAGCAATAAATTAATAGCCATTTATCCTTGAGTGTCATTTCTTGTTTTAACACTGATCTTCGGGGGTTCCAGGTCGTGAATGGCATGCGTGCTAACATTGCGACGAGCGCTTCCCTGACGAGCATTGGCTTAGCCAGGGGGGGCATCGACATCGTGATGTCCCGCAACCACGTGACCACATTCTACGTCACGCGTCAAGACCGCATGGTTATTGTATACACGTGCACCTTCTTACAAACAAAACCGGAACTGGTTTGTAGAAAAAATTGTCATTTATGGCTCTATAACGTCTCCTATTATCTTTTTTTTTTATGTTTCGAGATCCGAGATCCAGAGAAATCGTTCAACGAAAACTATAATAATAACGAGGTTTAGAGGTTGAGGTGCTCGCCTGCTGACCCGAAGGTCGCGGAATCGAGTCCCGGCCACGGCGGCCGCATTTCGATGGAGGCGAAGTGCTATAGAGGCCAGTGTGCTTAGATTTAGGTGCGCGTTGAAGAGCCCAATGTATGTGGTCGAACTTTCCGGAGCCCTCTATTAAGGCGTCCCTCACGATCATGTCGTGATTTTAGGACGCAAAACCCCAACAATTATTATATTAAGAGTGACGAGGTTGTAATAATGATGACGAAGAGTCGCGACTCACAGACAAAAAGCCTGCGATAGGACAGACTCGTGGGACAGTTGGTAGTGCATCATTCAGAACTTGCATAATTGAATTGCATAATTCATAATTGAGAAAAAGCGTGCCCCTGACCGTATCATTGCGATTACTTACCAAAGGTGGAGCCATGAACAAATTAGGAATGCAGTGGCGGTGGCCAAATCACAGACAAACAAGAAAAGTGAGAAACTTACATCGCGCTCCCCGTAATTGCTACACGAATGATCCCGATATGAATTGTGAAATCAAACGCCTTTGCAGATATCGAAACGCTTGATTTTGTTTGATCCAGTATGTTGAAAAGTTGGTTTGCTTTACGATGTAATTTGTTTGGTGGGTTAGTAGATCTTTTCTTCTTCTGAGAATCGAACAAAACCTCTTTAATGTCATTCTAACTGTTTAACTGTTTTTTCTTTACTCGAACTGCAGTGAAAGTGTCCAGAAAAAAGCTACCAGCTCTGGGCCGTCCGGCAAGCCGAAGATGCCGCCCGGGTCCAAGGACTTCCCGCCGTCATCTGAGGCACCGCCATCATTGACGGAGAGTGGGACGGAACAGGGGGCAATCCCCTCTTCCCCCCCGCCTCGCCCGAAGGAGCTGGACTTGAAATAAAGTTTATTCATTCATTCAATAGTTACCGACAGGCACATTATTCATTCGAACGGGAAATACTCAAGCGGAAGACGACAATTCAAAAAGGAATAATAATAAACGCCGCCTATTTAACTAGACAGGTGCTGCCCCCCCCCCCCCCCATATAGTAACAGGCCCGTAACCAGGGGGGGGGGCGAGGGGGCAAGCCCTAGGGCCCGCCCCCCCCCCCCCCCGAAAAAACTTTCTGGCTACGGGCCTGGTAACCGTTACTAGTAACGAGCATTATACCATGTCACAGCAACAGCCGTAGGCGTGCGCAGGGTTCTCCCTTCAGGGGGGGGGGGGGGGGGGGGCGAAGGTTCGTTGCAGCGTCCCCTCCCCTATTAAGTTAATGCATAGGGCCGACTTTGCGCCCCCCACTCTTAGGTAAATTGGGGGCGCCCCCTCTGCCCCCCCTCGTGCGCAAGCCTATGAGTGGAATCAGTGGATAGGAGTACTACGAAGGCCTGGATGTCGTCCAGTCTGAAGCTGGAAATTCGCGATGCCACACTGACACGATGATGATCACGATGTTCGTTCATTGCACGGCTGCTATAACTGCCAGACGTATCGCACCGATGTTGGCATGAGAAGCATCGCCAACGGCGCAGCAGTATTGATGCAGAACTATCGATGGTACAAGAAACTATCGATAGCGTAGCGCTATCGATAGTAAGTTTGAAAGTCAACACACATGTCTAGAACGATGGAGTGTCGCTCTCGAAACAGCACGAGCGACATCTGCAGTTCGAAACGGGCCAATTCTGAGCATGCGCGGCGCCACTGATGTGTCCGCCTTGCAGTTTCCGTCCTTGATTATCGCTGCGGCCGCAATAATTGCTTAGGCCACCAGAAGCGCAGTCAACTGTGTACGCAAAAAAAAAAAAAAAAAAAAAAAGCGCGGTCGCTCGGATTGGTTCCTACTATACTGTGAACTTATTCTTGATTCGTGTTCGTTTTTTTGCTTTTTTTTTCGCTGAGACATGATAGTTTACCACTGTACAATCGATGGAATAAAATCAACCGCGTGAACTCATTGCAGCATAAACTTGATTCTCTGAATGCGTGGTGGTGTATGGCGGAGCAAGAGAAGGAGGCAGAAGCGCAAGAAAGTTGACATGCTTGCGTTCCTTCAGCAGAATGATTAGCTGACATTATTAAGCTGAACTGTTCAGCTTTAGTAGAAAGGAAGTTGTCACATGTGGCGGAACTGCGTGGCTTCGAACTTAAATTGCATTCTGTGATTTCAAATTAAGAATATCATAAGCTAACTTTTTAATTGTAAGGTGTAACTGGTTACTTTTGAATACGAATTTATTTATGGACACTGTCGATAATATCGATTGTTTATCGAGTTTCCTTACACTATCGATAGTTTAAAAAAACTATCGAGACTATCCATAGTCAATTTACCAATAGCTCTGCATCACTAGTAGGCGCATGCCTTGTTGATGCTGTGGGTGGTGGTGAATTGCATGAGCCCTTTGTAACGGGTGGCAGGCTTTACACCACTCATAGCAATATCCCCATAGTGTGACACCTGGTGCGACTCTACACTTCTGCCACACTACATTACGTCTCTTGCGACTCCTCGTCTCCCTAGCAAAAATACCAATAGAAGTTTGTATTGGTCCAATTGGAAATCGCTATTGGTTCTATAGGAAGTCTATTGGGGCTGTATGGGTGTATAGGTATTCTATTGGTACCAATAGAGACCAATAGCCGCACATATTGGTCTTTTATTGGGCAAATAGAATCTGTATTGGTCAAATAGGTGTCACCAATAGGGACCAATAGGCGGACATATTGGTCTTTTATTGGGCAAATAGAAGTTGTATTGGTCAAATAGGTGTTGCCGATTGGTTTCTCATTGGGCCAGTAGAGGATGCATAAGACCAATAGGAGTTGTTTTGGTCAAAGAGCTACCGCCAATAGGTATCTTATTGGTCAAGTAAGCTGCGTATTGGCCCAATAGCTGACGCCTATTTTAGTTTCGCATTGGACAGCTGGGGAGCGTATCTCTGTTGTTGAAACAATGAATAGCTGTCGGCCAAATAATTGGCAGCTATCCATCCTTTATTGTTCCAATATCTGACAGTGATTTGTCTCTAAGAGGATGAGTATAGTGGGTATCCATCTGATGACCTACGGCTATCATTTTATATATGCATGTCCGTTTGTGATGAGACATTATCTGATGATCAAGAGTTATCTTATACTTGAGCAAAAATAACCGTTCAATTCTCAGCTATTTGCTATATTGTAGGAAAAGCGGAGAGCAAGAAGTATACAGCTGCTCGTAGCTATATTCTTTTATGACTGATTGGACCACGTCGGTTCCTTCATCGTCATTGGCTCTGTTAAGAAGCTGCAAACGGGAGCAATTCACTGTTGAGAAGTTTTATCCCGATTGAGCTTAATCGCGAAAAGCAGTGCACTTTGAGACACCGGAATAATAGAAACATCGCCTTGTAAGTGTGGCCGGCAAAATGGCATAAGTGTAGAAAAGCGGCAGCCGCTTGCAGTGTTTCCGCTTCATTAACATAGGCTGAGCGGTGCACTCAGCTTCTGGATCACTGTAACCATGTTTGAAACGAAGATTATAACAGCGCGAGGGCGACGAGACGCATATGGCGTAACAAAAGTGTTTTAGCAGTGCCGGTTCAACGTACGAGAAATACTCTACCGTCGTGGTCGGCACGTAGCTTTTTTTAGTCGTGTCACTTTGATCATTTCATGATGTTACTGTACGCAGCAACTCGTGCGGCTAAAAAGTTATAAAAAAAGCTGCGTGCGAATACCACGGTAGGTGTTTCCGTACCTGCCGTGCGGTAAACCGGCCCTGGTAAAACACGCTAAAGAAAAACTTGCAGACGCGCGATGCTTGCGAAGGAACCGACAACACACAGCATAGAATCATAAAAATAGCTGAACTGCCATGCATCTGCCATGAGACCACAACGACCGCAACCGGCATAGACCCAGCCCTTAACAAAAAAAAGTGCAACGATGTGCGGCATGGTGACGCGTCGCTGCATGTTAGAACTTTTTTTTTTTACATGTTCCTTGGTTTAGCAAGCTAAGCCATATCCTAACCTTAAGAGAAGCTTCGGATAACATTTAAATTCTCTAATAATGTATGCTAAGCAATACAAGTCGTCCTATAGAAATAGAGGAGAAAAAATTGTGAATCTGCAAACGCGACCAACTGTGCGTCTAGCGCGCCATCCGCGCTCGGCCGGTTACGAAGACAAGCCGAGCCGGCGGCCAAGTTAAGCCGAAACGGTGTGTGTTTGCACTTGTCATGCAGAACCCTGCCGATTTTTCGCCTCAGCGCGCGTTTTGTGTAATCTCGATGCTCCAGTGTGCTTCCGCGACGATAACGTGAAGACTGCGTTCAGCGTGCGCCAAGATAAGAGCTTCTCAGCCATCAATGTATTGGATTTCTACTCTAAAAAGTGGCACCAAGAATAATGGCAAGACGAACAACAAGGTTACTTCAAGTCTTGTGCTCCGATTGTTTGGTGAGTTGAGTGCTTCGTATTTACTCGCATTTAGTATTTGTTTGTTATCAACTTTCTTTTTTTTTATTATTACTAAAAACGTGGGACGAAGCCGAAAGGCCGGCAAAACAAGTTTATCGTCCTCCACCTCTGGTGTCTGATGACAGCGATAGCAACGATGCCTCGAGTCCAGACGCTCAAATAGAGGTTGAAATATTGAGTATATATAGCGTTGCATTTTGTTTTGGGGTTTGTCATTATGCAAAAAAAAGAAAACATAAGCATAGATTAGAGGTGAAGGACTGGCGCCCTGCTCGCGAGTGTAGTTGAAGTCTCGGAAACCCTTTGTGTACTGTATGTACAACGTGCGTGTTGAGCCAAAAACGCTTTTATCGCCTCATAATAAAACACTCTAGTCGAGGCGGTTTCTGCTCATCAAACTTGTTCGACATAATGTCACAAGAACCGCGTGAAGTCCACACAAAAATTTCAAAATGTGCAGAGCATATTACAATGTTGCGCTTTATTAATGCTGTTAGATGAACTGCATAAGCATGTAACGTGCAGCACGTGTCTTATCCAACCCATTGCAACCCGACTCTTGTGTTGGGCCTGCAACGATATGGAATCTGGGTTGCTTTGACTACAGTGTGTTATATATAAATATATTGATTGTCTCATGGTAAATCTACCCTAGCTTAATTTACTCCATGCTAAGGCATGATGGCCGCACCACCATTCCGAAGAAGGTCACGTCACAGATTGTAAGTGATAATTGAGAGAGATTGCTGTAATTTAATGTTAACCACATAAGATATAAGCTTGAGCGAGTTTTCAGTTCATTCTTGGGTATAGCTCATAGAACGCAGGGCGCAAACGTGTAAAAGGAACGAGGCGCTACTTTTTCTTTTCTTTTTTTTGCCCCTCTCTTCTTTTCCTTCCTTTGTTGCCGCAAAACTTTGCTGCTAGACTGTTTTCTTTCATGCTTTCACGCAATAAGCCACAATTGGGTGTGTAATATGTCACTCAATCTTTTGCTATAGTTCAGCTTTTGCAGCATTCTGAACATGTGCGGTGAATGAAACGTCCAGATAATTTCTCACTGTGCCCACAACTTTCTACACCTTGCTATCAAAGTTAAACTTTAATTAAAGAAGTGTTGCAGTCTTCTGATTTCGTGGCCTTGTTTATTTTCAGTATTTCTCAGGCATTTCTTTGAGTGCCAATGTGGAAGCAGAACAAATTGACGCAAGACATATTTGCCTTGACAAAATAGTTGCCTGCAAGATCGCCGACATCATGAAGGGCCGGAAGAAGGATTTGTAGTCTTGATTATGAGAATATATTTGAACATATGCCTCATTCATCCACTGTGATTACCACTGCAGGAGTGCTGCCATATTGTGTGCCTTCTGCATGACTGGACACCCATGAAACACTTACGCCACACTAACTCTAATACGGTAATGGCTGACAAGTAGCCAAATACAAGGCTAATACATTACCACTAGACAAATACAAAACCAATACAACACCATTAGGCAAATAGAGAACCAATAGGCCAATACATTCCAATTGGATAATACAGAACCAATACACCAATACGGTCCCTATAGACCTATAGACCAATATAACCAATAAACCAATAGACCTATTGGTGTCAATAACCCAATAGGCTATTGGTTTTTCTATTGGGAATTTTTGCTAGGGCTGACATGATGCCCGACTTTATCCAAAGCAGTTTAGGCTCCGTGTAGAACATTTGAATGCCACGCAGAATGCCAGGATCCGACGAGGCATATAAGGCATTTGCCTCAAAGGGGTGGTGCCACCAACTTTGTGGCTAGCGCGTTCTTTGCTGCAAGCGTTTCTTATAGCTCTAGGAAGCAGGATACACGCACCTAATATTCTCGCTAAATATTTTAATATCACATTATTTATGTGGACAACTTTCGGTTTCGGTTTCTGGGCGCCCAGTTGGGCGGTGATGCAGAAGTGTAGTAGGCTTGGTCATGTGACCACACAAGGCTATGACGCACGTCGTGCTGAGTATCATCTGCTCTCGCACACACGTGGCCCACAAGCACCATCAAAACAAACGCGCCGACAGGTGCGATGGCTAGGAACCGATGCTTTGCCGGTACAAACAGGGGGGGTCAAAAGTTCCCAGGCCACGCCAACGCCTCCTCTAGAAAGATGCCTGCCGCGTGAGCCAAAAACTTGCTGCCCTTCCCTTTCCCTCCTTCGTCGTTTCTAATGAGGGCAGTAGCTGGCGATCCCGGCGGTGGCCGCTTGCAACACACATGTGCGCATGCGCGCACTACCACCCCCGACGCCACGCCACCCAATCCCCATAGAAAACAAGAGGGGAGAACGTGGCGCCATCCCTCGGCAAGCGACTACAACTCAAGGCAGCACTGCTACAATGGGATAGCGAGCGACGCCGCAGGCATCTTTCTAGAGGAGGCGTTGGCCACGCTCCCACTAGAGTTCCTGTATATGCTCCCTACGGGAGCAGAGTTGCGCATAGGTCCGCCATCTTGCCTCGCTAGCAACCATAGCTATGCGGCGAAGCCGCACTCTGTTTTTGCAGGCGACTTGCTTAAGCCTGTCGCCTATCGCCAGTCGACGTGCCTGGCGTGTCAACGACCGGTGATGAACGAAGAAACACCTGCTTTCGGGACTGTGCCATGGGAGTACAAAAGCATTTTATCCGGTAACGAAAAGGCGTATCGTAGAGCTGAAAATGCCGAAAACATGCGCCGCCGCTGCCGCCACGTCAAGTAGCGCCAGCTATGGAGGATAAAGAACAACTCATAAACACGTAATATATGTCCTCCGAGCTTCCGGGAGCACCCAACGCCACTCGCTAAGCCTACAGCATCGATTATTTCAGCATATTTGCGGAAAACGGTGCCGAGTCGACGTAAATATTTTGCTGTCGAAGCTTAAGGACATGAATCTAAAGCAAATAAAAGCACCAGTTCGTAGCTAACCGGCTACAGAGCGCACAACGGTGACTTGATAGAGTTCTAAGTGGACGGCAACCGCTTTCGGCGGCGCAGCCATGTTTTCCGGGCGCAGCCTGTGCATCAGCTTCTCCGCAGGGCATGGTTGCTAGCGGCGTTTGGAAAACAGATGCGCAACTCTGCTACCTAAAGGTAGCATATACAGGAACTCTAGCTCCCACCAGCTAGGTGTGACACCTGGTAGCGTGGCCGGGGAACATGGTATAGTGGCCTGGGAACTTTTGACCAGCCCTGTACGTTGCGGAGTTGGCGGAGGCCCGGAGGTCACTCACGTCACTACAACTTTCGTTGTCCTTCCTGTAGAGCTACGTCAGTTTTGATGCGCTAGCGATAGGCATCGATCGGGAGAATGAGCATTTAGGTACACTTTGGAAGTGAATTAAAATATATTCTAAACGTTTGATGTGTCCGATCCTTCGTGTGGAATGTCCTTGCATACAGAGGAAACCCACTACAGGCTTGTTACAGCCTCAAAATTTGATGGCACCACCCCTGAAAGGGCCCCTAAAGCTTAAAGGGCCCCTAGCTGTAACAAAACTTGCAGGTAGTCTAGTTCATCCACTTTTTTTTAGGGAAAAGAGTAGCATACTATATTAGGTGACAACTTTTTTTCACAGTGGAGCGAAGGCTACGGAGCGGGGCTTCCGCACATTCGTGTTACTCCTCAAGTAGTACGGCAGCATGCAGCTGATTTCGCTTTTGCTCGCTCGCATCGCTAACGCGTTTGCAAAAACATTTACACGAGAAATGTGAATCGGAGAGACATTTCGATTGTTCAGTGTACATTTTAGTGTCATATTACGAGTATATTTTTCTTGAAGAACTAAACAGCGCGTTTGCAGCCGCACACTGGACCACCGTGTCACAGACACCATGTTTGCTTTGGAAAACGGGCAAGCTGAAAAGGCGGTGCTGTCTAAGAAATGGAAAGAAAAGGAAGGCACTCTTGCAAAGTGAACAATAACTGTATTTTACCTACTACTTCCCGTAACTGTTTCAGTCCCATAATAAATAGAGCAGTATTTATTTCTGCAAGGCAAATGAGAAAATTATCAGTAAACTTAAGCACTAATTTTTGGCACAGTAGCAGGCATGCGATTCGGCTCTGTTGCTTCCACAGTACTGCCAAGAAAGGTCATTTAGTATAGAGCTACAGAAGAGAGGCTCTTTCTGAAAGGGGCTATTTCTGCATGCAGCCTATGATTATGCCGTAATTTATAACATCCTACTGTGTATCAAAGAACACTGCAACCAACAGCTGTTGTTAAACGAAACACACTGTGTTTTCCATCAATGACACATAAGATAAACATTCAAAGACAATGGAATGAGTTACTTCAAGTGTAAATCATTGCCATGGCACTGCTCATCTCGAGCGAGGTCCCATACTAGTGAAATTGTGGCATTACCAGCAATTCATCATTGCCGAGAAATGTGTAGGTCTGGCATACCTAACAATGAACAGGCTTACACATAAATGAGACTCGAGGGCGTGACATCATACGCGCTTTCATGAGAAATGCAGCAAAATGACAGGATTCCAGGCAAATTGTGTGGCTGTGTACCTGTTTGCACTCACTTCAAACTGTGCACGTAATAATATGCAAAGCAAATATGGACATCAAAAACGCATTTATTTGCCTCTGTGGGTTAGGCTTAGATATTAATTACGCGACTCAGCTTCTGTATCCTGTTCAATAAGATGTCCCCTTGTTTGATGCAAGCCTGTGGAGAGAAAAATGAAGAAATTAATGACTGTTTTCACACACTGCAAGTCATGCCAATTCGCAACTTATACCTTACAAAATTCCTTCACACTGCTCTTTCGAGCCTCTAGTATAAAGTTCCCAATGTCTGCACTGGAACCTCGATTATACGTTCCCCAGTTTAACAATGACCCGCATTTTACAATGAATGGGTTCAGTCCTGGCAAAACTCCCACAGAAATAATGTATCAAGAACCTCAGTTATCCGACTCAATTTTACGCTGACCCCGCTCTGTACAATGATTCTATGATACCGTCAAAGAAGAAAGAACTCACCTCTTTTAACTTGAATCTAATTCCTACCAAATATTTGCAGGTGCAAAATAAAAACTTGTATGCCCCTAGGTTTACAGCTAGAAAAAGTTGAGTGATATCGGTGTCACACGGGCGTTTGAAGGCCTTTGAACCGACGGTCTACTGACTCAACTGTCAAGCACGAGCTGCCACCCGGGCGATTTCGATTTCGCCGCTGGTGCGCCGTACCTCCAGAATGCAACACGATCAATGCATGTACAGTCAAACCCCACTACAACGAAAGCTGCTTCAATGAAATTTCTGGTACAGCAAAAAATTATCAGTTCCCCATCAGCAGTCTATAGGAGTAATGCATAAATATTCTTGCCACAACAAACACTTTTTCTTCTGCCGTTCCGCTTCAACGATATTTGACGATGCAATTTAAGGCTCAAATATTTAATGCCATGCAGTAAACACAATCTTGAATATTTTAGTGCATTTTCAGAACATCAAAATACGTCTACAAATCTAAATCACGTGTTGGCACCGCCAGAAACCGCCGCTGTGAACTGAGCATGGTGGCCGCCATATCTTGATAACGACGGCAATGAGACTGCCCTGCTTTTGCCACTGGCTTGCTTCTTATTCGCAGACAATCCGAAGCTGAAGCTCAGTCACTCAGTTGTCCATGCTGCAGCTTTGTGCAATCGCGGAATGATGCCTTTTCCGATGCCAATGTTTTCGTTCTTTTCACGCTTGGTCCACTGCAGTCAGTGGTAAGAGCAACGGTTCGTTTGTGTTATCACAACAGGATCAGCCAGCTGCGGCTAGTAAATGATAAGAATAGCATAAAATAAGGCATAAGTCACCGCTCCACGATACCACGCCTGCATCTCGGCCATTGTCGGATACCTTGTTGATGGCAGATGGCTGCTAGTGTTAGCGTGTTAGTGCAACTGTGCAGTTCGTGTTGCGCGCCTGTGCCTCCGTTTGGTTCGTTCACAGAAGCCGTTGTTTCAGCGTGCTTTTCAACATGACGTCGCTGTGCATGTGTGAGAATCGCCTCATGACGCTGCTTGGAAAGAAAAGGAAGCAGCCGACACTTTTTGAATTTCGGAAATAAAAGTTTCTTTGTTCAACTAGCTCAGATGAGCTATATTTGATTTCACTACAATAAAATTTTCGCTTCAGCGAAATTTTTTTCCATGCGCCGTCAATTTCGCAGCAGCGGGGTTCAACTGTGCACCATGAAGTCTGTGTGTGCAGCCTTCACTTGTGTGATCCATGTAGGACCAATGTACCTTCCCTCTTAGGAATCATGCAGATGGTGCCTGATGACTAATTTGGCTTTGAGGTGCAAACAGGGCCGGGTCAGGAAAGTAGCTTATATGTAGCCTTTCCTATAAATACAGTTTTGCTTTTCTAAAACCTTGAAACCATTTCTTTGTACTTCCATTTCCCTTACGTGCGCATGCAGCAACCTGAGAAGACCGACGAAGCAGTGCTACAGGGAAGCAGTACTTTGAAGGGCGGGTTGCACGACTCGCTTACATTACGGTTGATTTCATAATCCTCTGCATGAAAATGAAGTGAGCACATGAGTAGGTTTTTGTTATTGCTCATCCCACATTCATAGATGTGCAGCACTTAGACACTTCGAGCATAGGAGTTCCCTCCATGGCACCATTAGAAAGTCGTTGATTTCATTGCTGCAGCAGATATTACATGGACACCGCATGTTCTCTAAATTGCAGTTAGACCAAGTTTCGCGAGCCAGAAAAGCCTGCGCAGAAATATGCGACAATGAAACTACCTTTTAGATGAGACTTCGCAAGCGATAACTACCACTGAGCAGCCCGGCGAAAACGGAACTTTTGAACCACCCACACCATTTGCCGTGGTAACATCATGTAGTGTTTTCCATGAAGCAAAGACAAACGCACAAGCAGCATTTTATTACAGCTTGTAACGCATAGAATATTACTTATAATATAAGTAGGGGTGTGCGAATGTTCGAAAGTTTCGAATATTCGTCGAATATTGCATTTGTAATATTCGTATTCAATTCGATAACCACATATTCGAAAAATTTGAATATTCGAACTAACTCGAATATTCGAACTTTATGAATATTCGGTCACATATGCTACTGTGAAGAACTTCCGATTTCGCGCTTTTATGATACCAACAGCAACAGTAGACCATGCAGTGATTACTACGACTTCGGCGTGAGTGCAATGATGCCTGCAAGGAAATACACGGGAGCATGACGACGGCTACGGACGAATGCGCCGGCACGTCATCGCGACAAACCTACCAACGATAAAAATCTTAAAGAATCTAAATCATGAAATGCCTGCTCGGCGGTACGTGTGGCTTTGCGGTTTAGCGCTGTTACCGCTCGTGTAAGCGTACTGTCAGTGTACCGAACACGCTGTTAGCTGCCGCGCGCCCTTATGCTCGGGACCACCTCAATAGAGTGCGTATCGCTCGTGGCAATGAAGACAACTCGCTGCCGCCGCATTGGCCCGACAATATACTCGTCGCACGTGCCTTTGCACGGTCCGGTGCTGAGCGAGCGCGAAGAAAAAAAAAATGTCACTGCGCAAGGGCACATGCACGCGTACGTTACAGCGAGCAGCGCCTACGAAGTGCGATAGTGGGCGACGCACTGTACGCAACTAGCTAGGGACGCTCAGCTTGACGTGCGTTGCAGCAGGTAACGCGTTTCGTGTGTAACTGCACCAGTTTTCGCTAAAGGATCACCATACACACAAGCGAAGAAAGCCTCACGAGTCGTCCGTCAGCTGTGCCGCTACTCCAGCATGTATTCCCTTCATAGTTCCGAAATGATTTGATGGTAGCGCCGTTCTGTGGTAGCGCTTGGTCATGCGAATGAGCTCAAGGGTATTCTTCCGCGCAAATGCAAAGAAAAGGTCATGCACTTTCGGACCCTACTTTCGGTAACGTTACAATGGCGTCATCACATATACTTCTCTGTTGCTAACGGCAGTGCACATAAGGCGACGGACCGAAATTTGAGGCAGTTCCGCTGGGTTCCCGACAGCGCTTTTGGGCATCCGTCGTACGCGCATCACACTCACGCGGCAGCGTCTGCTGCAATCAATGCTCCGTTACACCATTGCTGCGATATCGCTGTATTGCCAACGTCAGTTTACTGCTGTCGGCAGCCAGTGCGCCGAAGGCGGTTGCAATGCAACAAAATAGTGCCCTCGCCGCCGCGAGTTGTGGCTCCGTTAACAAAAAGGCGTATTTGGGGCGTCTTTCTGTCACACATCAGTAATCATCTATCTCGCGTGCTTTCCTCACGTTATCACCGTGCGCCCGGTACTTGGTCACGATCGTGTGGCTATCGACATGACAGAGCACTCTTGATCGGAAAATGGCAAGCGCGCAGTTCTCGAGAAAGGGAACGAAAGCCAGCCAGATAACGTGTGTTGCTGTGTATTTGAAAGACGCCCCAAGTACTCCCGCTTGCCTTAGTGGCTCGACCGGTGAGAACAGGGGCGAAAATTAAAAAGAAAACGATAAAATCTGGGGTCGCATTAGCTAAAACTCATTGTGTGGGAACCCGGCTGAGTTGTGACCACCTAGGGCGCTTTAATAATAGCTTAGATTTTAGTACACGGGCGTTAACTGATTTCACCTAATCAGAATACGGCTGCCATGGCAGGTATCAAACCAGCGGCCTCGTACTCACTAGTCATCATGGCAGGTACAAAAGCTTCTTTTTTTTTGTCTGTATGTGCGTGTGTGTATGTAATAAGGTGCTAACACATAAAAAAAAAATAGAAAAAGTTTGTTGAACATGTGAATTCAACCCAAGACATCACAGTCACAAGCTCAACTATTACACTCATATGCTTCCTGGCAAGTACAGGTAGTGACATTTTTTTGTGCAATAACAGACTAAAATAGCTAAGTGTACGGCTTTCAACATAAATATATGGTAAGTAAAAGATTACGAGTGAAAAAAATCACATCTCATGATTATTCGATATTCGATTCGTATTCGAAGCTATGTATTCATATTCGATTCGTATTTGAAAATTTTTATATTCGCACACCCCTAATTATAAGTGGTTTGAGTGTTAGTGATTAATTGAACTCAGGACTCTGGACGTCATCGGGCTCACGAGTGAAAAAAATCACATCTCATGATTATTCGATATTCGATTCGTATTCGAAGCTATGTATTCATATTCGATTCGTATTTGAAAATTTTTATATTCGCACACCCCTAATTATAAGTGGTTTGAGTGTTAGTGATTAATTGAACTCAGGACTCTGGACGTCATCGGGCTCATTCTAAAATGCCCGGCTGGTGGCGCATATTGTGCCCTACATTTACCTGAAATTCTCAATTAGTTGAGTACTGATGTTCATAATATTGACGTTTTAGACATTCTCAAACATTGACTTTCCACTCTGACATAAATTGTTATTTGCTTTTAGCGTCCCTAGTACTGCACCATTCCCAAAAATTCCATCACTACATGGTCGATCTAGACTCGTGCACAACTACAACACGACACCTAAATTTCGAACTCTGGGTGGTTTAGGGCCCTTTAAACCTTCGAGGGTTTACGCCGTACATGTACGGCATCACCTAACATGGACCAAAGGGTTTTCACCGTACATGTACGGCATTGCCTATATGTTTGAAACGCGCACCTTTTTCCATCATTTCTCTTGCTTGGCATATGCTGCTACACTTCGAGAGTACATGGAATTTTTTTCAAGTGCCGATGTCTCTCCGTTGTATTTTATTTTTGCTTCCCAAAGCGGCGCGCCGGCTACCGCTTGCACATCCGAGCTCGTTCACGATGCGGCTGGTTTAAAACGCGCACCTTTTTCGATCCTTTCTCTTGCTTGGCATGTGCTGCCACGTTTCGGGAATTTTTTTCATGTGTCAATGTCTCTCCGTTGTTTTTTTCTTTCCAAAGCAGTGCAGTGGCTTCCGCTTGCGCATCCGAACGCATGCACACGGTGTGACTGGTTTCGGTTTCGTCCTTCGGGCGGTTATCGCTTCTAGCGCCTGCAAAGCTGATGGCTGTCTGGTTTCTAATCTCTCAAAGGGTGACCGCTTATGACTCTCTCGTTTATTGCTCCCCGGCGCGCGATTACATCTGTTTGCGTGCAGCGCTAAATTACACAAACAATGCTTCCGTGGTTGCGTTTCCTGTTTTGAGGACTCTGAAAGACTAACTCAGTCTTGTTGGCGATAAGACGAAGGATTATTATAGCTTTTTCACTCGTATTGCTTTCCAGACAGGCGCACAAACACAGTTTCCTTCCGTGCGCTCACTCACGCAGTTCGCTTGTACGCTACGGAAGTGCATGCCATTTGCTCTGGTGCTAGGGAGTCGAGCGGTGATTCTTCCGATGTGGACTATTTCCCCAAGTGCCGAATCAGAATCTGATTCATTGGATTTCAGTTCGTAAGATGAGGATTTACTTACAAGTTCAGACTCGGATGATGATGGAGCGACATTTCGAAAGTATGCGCGGCAAGACGATCCAGACTGGATCAAAGGTGACTATTCCCCAGTGTTTATTGTTTGAGCAAAAACATTTTGTAACGGAAGAGTACCCTGGTGCGCTTATTTTTGCATGTCTGTGAGCTATGTTTAATACAATGCATAATTTTTATTATAAAAAATCGTGTATATGTTGTTGCTTGTTTTGGATTTTGCTTGATATTACTACGAATAAACCATGTGTATGTAACAACAAAAATGATTTTTTTTATCACTTTACAGTCGCGCAAAAACATTTTAGAGACTATGGTTCTTACATAGAACGTCAGAAGAATTTAGTTCAGTAACAAAAAATTACACATTTTTGGTTTGCATTTCACAAAAAAACTCGAACCCTCAAAGGGTTTTAAGAGTACACTAAAGCAACTGCATAATGTTGGCAGTAGTAGTGAATTGCATATCTACCATCACAAAATGCCACGCTTACCACGAGAGGTGGCTTTATGGTTAAGAAGAAACACAGACAGGATTTCACTACCTTGATATTTGCGTACCAATTTGTCATGGCATCATGGATTTCAATTAGTTAATTTCTTGTTGGTCAGTATGGAGTGCAATGTAGTTAGGGCTGGGGACTGAACTGAGTAAGATTCAAAACTTTAACTTAGCCTCATAGTTCATGCACAATCAAACGAAAATGCTTCGAAATCTGTGACATCACAATGATGTATGACACCAAGGTTATGGCACAGACCTTTTTTTTAAAATCTCCACCATGACTCATTTTCTGTTGCAGCAGTCAACATGTTTTGGCAAAATTCAGCAAATGCAGAGTTTTGAAATGACAACTTATCAGCCAAAATTAATTTCTCTTTAGTGTCCCCCCTTCAAGGTGCATGGTGATACAAGGCAAATTAATCTCACCTGATACTGGTAATTCTTGCTGTCTGGCCGATTGGTCTCGACCACCTCGCCCACCTTGTCAATCTTGCAGTGCAGTCGCCCAGCGGCAATGTACCGTGCCAGCTCCCTGCGAGTGACAAGTGTTACTGCGTGAAACTACCGTCTGTGGCGGGCACATTTAGTGCGAGCAAAAAAAATGGAAAAATTCTGGAGTATTAATATTTGCTCGGGTTTAACATCCCTAAACCATGACATGATTATGGGGAACACCGTAGCGGAGGGCTCCGGAAATTTCAACCACCTGGGGTTCTTCAACGTGCACCTAAAATCCAGTACACGGAACTCAAGCATTTCCACCTCCATCGAAAATGTGGCTGCTGTGACCGAGATTCGATACCGTGACTTTTGGTCAGCAGTCAAGCACCATGACCACTAGACCACCGTGGCAGGTAAATTCTGGGGTATTACATGCCAAACTGAGATATGATTAAGAGGCACTGAAATGTAACCCTGCTCTAAGTGAATTTTTACATTCTACAAAGCTCTTTAATGGGCACCTAAAGCCAAGCAAATGGGCAGTTTCACACTGTCCTCCCTCCCCAAGTATAGCTGCAATGGCCAAGAACTGAACCTGTGCCTTCGTGCTCAGCAGCACAACACCGTGACCACTAGGGTACGGTTTTGTACTAGAGAGCGCAATATGAATATGACAAAATATTAAACACAGCTTTATCTAAAATAAGGTAAGGAGTGGTCAGGGAATTTTACAAACAGCAGCTCAAGCACCCACAGTAAAAGCTGTATGTACTTCTAAGTTCATTTTTCGTTGCCATGTTCTCGCTTCGATTGAAAGGTACGTAATGTTTTGCTATCGTTACAAAGTAGTAGTATTGTGATACGTTTTCAATATGATGGTGTTTACTGGAGTAAATAAGCAAAATTAGAAACTGAAATTCAGCTTGAGCTGGCCTAACTCTCCATACCGTGCCCATAGGACATCGATAGCCCACTATCGATGGTCTGAATTGACGCTTTCGAGATCTTCTGCGCTGTTCACAAACACACTGCGCCATCCGTTGCAAAGAAGAACGATAGTTTTATTTTATATGTAGTTTTTTTTTCCTGGGTGGCCTTGATTTTTTTAATGCTCTCCGAAGCGGCGAAATAGTCAAAGTGGAAAGCGAAAAATGGCCACTGCCAGACGTGGCGTGTTTGTGGCTGATTTAATGATCGATTTAATGAGCAGCAGCGAGTCTGAGGATGCTGCGCTGCGGTCTGACTTTGACTCTGAGAGCAACAACGATGCAAACCAGCCCAGAACATCGGTCAGTTTCGCTTTCTGCTTCGGGCCATCTCAGTTCACTTTCAAGCACTACTAGTCTGCCAGAATGGAAACGAGGAAAAGCTAAGAAATGCAAGTGTGAACAGAGAAGCAAGCAGAAAAACAAGAGTTTACAACAAGTAAATGCGACGTTACGCTATGCTTTGCATTGAGGAACCACTTTGCTGCGTGACACCCAACTGTAGTGCTTACAGTAAGATTTTTGTCGGAAAAGTCCTGTTGAATGAAAAAGTAAGAATTTTTCCAGTATTCCCTATTAGATGGCAGTACATTTTGCATATCTCATAATTTCTGATTTTTTTGCTACAAAGGTAGACATGTGTCTCTACAAACTCTGTTCAATTTTGTCCTGTGATCCTGAATCTGGCAATCTATATCGCTCGCATAACCTACCTCTCATTAATGAAACTTATATGCGTAAAAAGTTCATTCATTCCGCTTTTCATTGATGTGTTACATAAAATATTAGATGCAGTAGTTCCTTCAGCAAAAAAGATTTAGTGTAACCTACAAAAAACACCTACTTTCCCAGTGGTACGGAAAGAGTTGAAGGGCCAGCAGTGGAGCGCACATTGAAGAACGATTTTTGACAGTGACGTCACATAACAATTACATGCCCAGTAGACTCTCATTAAAGGGGCCTTGCAACACCTTTCCAAGTAGCCATGTAACGGATTCACTAAAGGAGCTTATTGCCTCACAAACTGACCGCCACAAGAATTTTTAGAATCCGTCCAGTAAGAGCGGAGTTGCGAAGATTTATCACACGCTGCAATCGCCTTCTCTCTTTTCTCGTGCCAACGAAAGCGCCGGAAGCTAAGAAGGGAGGGATGGCATGGGGGGAAGAATGTGTGTCATGCGTGCCTTGTGACTTTGAGCACTTTTTCTCTTTTTTTCTTTCTTCGAAAGCGCAGATTTTCAGTGCGATCGCGAGCGCTTGCGTGGATAAGTTGCGGCATCTCGCGGCGGCCCCAGTAGCTCCTGAGCGTGCCATGCTCAAGTCAGCCAATGGAGTGATACTTGGGCCTATGACGCAGTGATTTTTGAGTACATAGCATCACTTGTCGAGAAAAGAGAAAGCGATTTTTAGCTGACTGAGAATTTATTGTAAATTCCAGGCGGCGTGCTGCGCTGCAATATTTAGCTCCCATGCTCTTGGGAGCCTCGACTACTGATCGGTAGCATTTTCTGACCATGCTCAACAAGTGTTGCAGGGCCCTTTTAAACAAAACCCAAAGGGAGCAGGAAAACATGTTCCATTTAACAGGGGGTTCTGTTTAGAGAGAGATGAACAGGGGTGCAAAATACAACCACATCAGAGGCAGTTCCATTTACCGTGTTTACTCACATAATTCGCACTCTCGCATAATTTTCGCACCCCTGATACTTAGCCATATTTACTAAAAAAAATATTTACTCCCACATTTTACGCTCCCCGATCCACCCGAGCCAGCTCGCCGGCACGTACACGAAGAAACTTTGGACTTTTCGATGCTTTGCATGGATGCGCCCCTCGCCGAGCCGGCGAGCGGGGTATACATAAAACGAGCTGAGAGTGCGAAGTGCCTTCTTCCGCGGACTTCCCCTGAACTACGATTCCTAGAATACCGCACCCGAACACCCAAACCTGTCGGAACTGCTTGAGCGTTTGCCTCCCTCCATCTCCCCATCTCTTCCACCGTGAGAATGCACGCTCGCGACACGGCACGGACTACTTTTTGCATAGGAGGCATGCGAGGGTCTGTCGCCCCCAACTGTTCCCCTCGTTCTCTGCGTCCACACTTGGTTGATTTCAGAAGTTTAGGTCTCGCCATCCGTCCGACACATTTTTACTGTTCCCTTGTGGTGGGCTACAATAATTATATACAGTCGCCGACCGTTTATTCGGACGCCGATAATTCGGACATGCCCGTTTATTCGGACACCCTCACGACCGAAAATTCAGACGCCCCACGGCGCGCCGTTCGATATTTCGGACTCCGGCTGGCTGATCGAGAGCGGCGTCGAACTCCATGACCAGCTGTCCGCGATGTTTACACACGTGTTTACAATATCTTCGCTAGGTTGTCAGCACTGAAAGGTTGCACTGTGTATGGCTGGACATCATGCCAGTGTAAAAGCGCAGAAATTACAAATGCCGATCTCGAAGGCTATGTGTTTTGGCGACTCGTAATGGGCGTTTTCGACTTCAGACAGCCGATCCACTCAGAGCCAAACAGCAAGCTAAGCCAAGCTACGCTCGGAGTCTGCTTGGTGTGACGTTCAAAATGGCCGCGCGTACGGAACGAACCAAGGAAGGACGGAATCACGAGCTCTGCAGCACGAACTAGCCTGATGTCGTTCCCTTTTGGCGTTTGAAAGTTTGCTTGTCAGTTGTTTTGTGGCTAGGCCTAATCTACTGAAATGGCTACGACAGCTACGACGCCACCCATTCCATCCGCGCGGTCGGTACTAACGAAGAAACGCGGCAACCACAAGGCATTAGGGATGGCGAAAGAGGCCACAATTATTCGCCAATTCGAAGGCGGCCGACCTCAATACGATGTTATTTGGGAGCTTTCGCCGAGTTGGGCGATGATGAGATCGTCTGTCGGGTCCCCGAATCAGCGTAGGTGAACAGCGACTCCGATGAAGCGCAGGCCGTGGCAGCACTACAACCTGCGGTTATGGCCAAACACTGGCTGAAATACAGCCCGACTCGGTCTTCTGTGATTGTGCTTGTGTGCAGACGTGCATTGACAAGCTTTCCCGGCCACTGGGCCAATAAAGGTGCTTTATTTCTGGTGCATCCTTTTATTCGGACTCTCGATTATTCGGACTTTTCGGCGGTTCCCGCCGAGTCCGAATAAACGGTCGGCGACTGTATACGGCAAAATTCAAGCTTGCTGTTATAATGTTTGCTGAAAAAAACAGGAACCATGCCACCGCCAAGCCCTTCAGTGTGAAGTTCTTCATGTGACATTCGGTACGGGAGAAAGCAGAAGAGTGCGCGCTTGCTAATACAAGTTTCCTGCTGTTGAAGACCTTTTCAATGATGTGTGAAAGCTAAGGTTAGCCATGTTGTGGGACCTGGTTTCTCCCAGCATTGTCGAGAAGAGCTTCAAGAAAATGGGGCATTCGAACGCACTCGATGGAACAGAAGATGACACGCTTTCAAAGGGAGGTGACAGTGGCTGCAACGATGATTCCCAAACGGACCTCTTGGCCAATGATTCCGACTAGACCGCGCATGACTGGATCTGGCAGGTTAAAGTGCGTGCTAATTCTGTTAAGTAAACAAGTACCCTTGGTTTGTGCTCCAATGTAGTTTCTTTTTTTTTTTAATGTACATACTGCGTGCTTTAGGGCTATATACTATTGCACATTATTTCGGATCCCCTTTTGGAGCACCCCTTTCGGAGCTACAAAATCGCGAAAAAAAGTGCGCAAGTTATGCGAGTAAACACGGTAAGTAGCAGTTCCGTTTTAAGAGCTTTCCATTTATTAAAGTCTACTGTATATTCTATGCCAGTGCAGCGCTTTGATTCCATGTCACTGCGGCATTGGTGACAGAACACGGATACTCACTGGTCAATGAAGGCGACGGTAACGCCAAAGGCATTGGCCATGTACTGCAGGGTCAGGCTGCGGTAGGACTCCAGCAGCTGACTGTAGGCCAGGATGCGCATCTCGCGCACATAGAAGCGCACGTGTGGAGCCCACAGCCGGTCACGCTGCAGAAGCTGTTCCACGTGCGCTGCAACGCACACACAGCAAGGGGAGCAGTGATATAAGGTTTGGCAATGAAAAACATGCAAAGTCTTTACAGAGGTTGCATTTGCAAACAAACAGGACTAAAGAATTGTGCCATATACAAGGTGTCGCAAGTAGTCTGCACCGAGACTTCACAGAAACAGCCCAGCTGTCACGTCATTACCCACACCTAGCACATCTTTCAGTGCGGTGAGGATAGTTGCAGCACTTCGTATCTTTAGTTTCTAACTGTCCCTCGACTAAATATGCTTCAGATACTTTACATGAATCTAATGGCCCCGTCCGCAGTGTCCTTTTTGTTTGTTTCCAATTGATTAATACTAATTAGACGGACAAATTTACAATGTTTTCTGACGCGTGTGTAAATTATGTGGTTGGAAGTAATGAGTGCAATGGCCAAGTTGAATGTGATGAAATCCTGTTTTAAACGAGAAAGGTTGAATGAAGTTAAATACATAGGTTTTAGCGTGATGCCTGATGAAATACAAAATGAACCTGCTGCTCCTGGCTTCCTATACCATAAATTCAGTAAATCAACATGTAACATGAAAGAAAAAAATGCAATTTATGCTTCAGAATAACTTTACTTTGACAAAGTTGATATTTTCCGCATGAGATGATGACTCCTAATGAATGACAGAGACAAAGAAAGAAGGCCTGATTGATGACGCCATCCATGCCGTCAGTCGTGTTTTCTTTCTTTGGTCCTGCATTTCATTAGTAGTAATTAAACCACGCAATTGCATTCACGGCTTACTAGGGGTGTGACTGCTTGCGCAGAGACCAAGCAAAAATATCCCTTCGCAACACGGCATTCTCATTTGGAGGCACAACTTACTTTTGCCATTTCTGTGCCCTACTGGCAGGGAAGAGGCCATGAACAATAAGCCAACCGTAAATCAAACATCCTTGTTATTAAAAAAGTTCCTTTATAGTATCACTTCTGGTTGAAATAATTTGCTACACATAATCCCTTTGGCGGTGAAGGTAGTATGGTGTTTAACAAGACGTGGAACATTTCGGCAGCAATTTCAAAATATCTTTTTTTTACCTTTTTAGGAATGCCTGCTCCCACAGATAAATATCGCATATCATTTCAGAGGGGTCATTGAATTTGGTTTATGATTAAATACAGTATGAGTTATTGATAATTGGATAAGTACTTATGTTGCAATTATGGTAAAATGCTGTAAAATGCCCTAAAATTTACTTTAACACTTCCACTTGCTGTAAATGTGGTCTCCAAAACATTGGCATGAAGTTATGCAAATACAGTCTACTCTCGTTACAACGGACCATGATAATCCGGCAAAATGAGTCCGTTTTATCCGAAGTCCGTAATATCCAAACTCCGCAGAGGGGGGGGGGGGATGCGTCACCGTGTGACGATCATCAGTAGTATTGGCCACGTTAGTTCTGCTGATACATGCTGAACGTATTCGACAGCGTGGTTACGAAAGACCTCGATTACCAGCAGCGGTTACCGTATATACTCGCGTAATGAACGCACTTTTTTTTCTGAAAAATTGAAGCAAAGTTGAGGGGGTGCGTTTATTACGCAGGGTAAATTTCACGAAAACTTTTTCGGGATGAGCAAAAAATGCGGTAATGCAAAAAAAAAAAAGTTAGGTAGCTTAACCTTTCGCAATTAACATACGCGTACACTGTTTGGAAACAGCTTCTTTATTGCACTTCACTCATCTTCGGTGGTTGATGGTGCTATCTTCTTCAAGCTGTCCCCGCGCACTCCATAAAAGCGTTTCGCGGCTTTCTTTTTTCGCAATCTTTTGTTAACCGCGACAGTGGTATCTGCTGTGATCTCGAGGGGCGGCCGGAAGCGTATGCTACGACGCACCGACGCACTTTGCAAACTCCGTGTCTCCGTGGCAAACTCGCACGATGACGACGTTGACATTCCAGCAAGCTACCACCATCACCACCATTGCAGCAAGCTACCACCGAAGCGTCCAAACAAACCGTCGATAACAAGATTAACGACAAAATACGGCCGCTGCATCACTTTCCGCGTGATATGTGACTGTAAAAAGGTAGCCTATATCTTGCGTTCCTTGAAGTACGCGCGGATAACAAGCATTAAGAGCAAATTGCAACCGAAGCGAGGATCAGGGGTGCCACCATGTTATGGGAATCGTCATGCTCTTTTCTGGGCGACAAGCGAATTTTTCTGGTTTTTCAGAAAACTGCGACATGCCTGCGACGGCGACGGATGGCCCTTCGCGACAGAAAATCCTGTCGCCGTCGCTCGAAAATCACGTGCATATGGTTGGGCCTCAAAGTTTCGTATTTGCAGAAAGCGACCGTTGGTTGGCGCGGGCAGTTTTGTGACCTTCGCTCACTGTGTGCTTGTGTGCCGCGATGTCTCTACACTCGCACCGTTCGTGAATCCCGCTGTGGCGCACGGATAATTCAAAAAGACAGGGGACGTGCCGCGCACAGATAGAAAGAAAAACAAAGAACTGCGCGCGGCAGCGGGCGAAGAAGGGGGGGGGGAGTGAACCGAGGGGGGGTCAGCATAATAAAAAACGGAAAAGATCAATGGGCAAGGAGGCACCACTTGTCGGTCCGCGGGACTGCAGAGGATGAATGTTGGGGGGTGCGTTTATTATGCGGGAGAAAAAAAAAATTCAAATTTTGACGACTGAACTTGGAGGTGCGTTTATTATGCGAGTGCGTTCATTACGCGAGTAAATACGGTATTAACAAAATTGCAGCGCAAGTTCTAATTAATGAGCGATTGCCGTTATGCTAGGTGCAGGGACGCTACGTGGCCCCTGCACTGCAGCAAAGCTTAGCCCAATAATAAACGCGTTCCCAGCAGGCTTTCTAAGCCTGCTGTTGATCAGCTTGAAACAAGTTCGTTCTTATTTGTGCAGACGGGAAGGCATATTTAAACGGGGCCGCCTATTGACCGCTGGGAGCTGTTGCTCCTGCGCAGCCTCCACGGCTCGCAGGGACAATCCAAAGCTGGTCTTAGAGTTCTGAACTGAACAGCACCAAGGCACCTCTCCCATTAATATACTAATTTAACAGTGGAACTCACCTTCTTGGTGCACGAGAACGTCTTAGTTTCAAAACTTTGGTCGCGATGCCTAACAACGTTACTGCAATGAGTGACAAACGTCTAACGCAAACCACAAACAAAAGCTTTTTATTTACACTTATCTCAAAAAGAAATTTGCGATATGAGATTGGCGGGCACCTTCGAGCGATGACGCAATCACTTGGCACCGCGGCACCGCATTTCAGTCAGCTGCAACACTTGAACTACTTCAACCATTCGCGTGACCAATGCGCTCTCAAACTGGCTTGGCTGAATTGGCTTGGCCGAAAGCCACCAATGTTGCCAGCCGCAATTTAAAATTACCGCGGCTTTAGTGCATGGAGAGCGGCGTGGTCAAGTCTGTTGTCAGCCCGCGTCAATGCGGCAAAAGTCCGCTTTATGCGTCCAATTTCGACAAAAAATGTCGCTGATTTCGTCCACTGTAGCCGATAGTCCGTTGTATCGCGGTCCGCTAAAAGCGAACTTTGCTCCATTAGTTTAATACACAGACCAAACTTAGGCTGAATAATGGTCCGTTGTAACCGAAAGTCTGTTGTACGCGGGTCCGTTATAACGAGCGTAGACTGTATTAGGCATTCATGGACAGTCGCTCATAACGCATGTCACAAAGGAATATACTTGAAAGAGCAAAACTGAAAGATCAGCTCACCCAGTTTCTTGAAGAAGACTGCATATTGACACCGGTAGAGGGAGAACAGATACTCGCTGATGTCAGGAACACCGTGCAGGACTTCAAGGATTTCAGAACCCTTGACAACCTGCACACAGACAACACTGCTATGAAACCTTGATCTTACAAAGAATCAAATGCACGTCAGACATTTATTAAAATACAAAAAAAAAAAACCAAATAGTAAAAGTAAACTCAGCACACTTCAAAACAACAGCCCTTGTAGCCATAAGCATGCACAGGGTTTTATACCGTATTTACTCGCATAATAGGCGCACTCGCATAATAGGCGCACCCCCAGTTTGGTCGCGAGAAATGAGATTTTTTTATTTCCGCGCATAATAGGCGCACCCCGAACTTGGCCGTGATCAGTAGTTCTGTACAGTATTTGCACGGTTGCAATTCGAGGCCCTTTTACGTTAACTGAAGCGAGGAAAAAGAAAAGAACAAAGAACGCGGCAGCGCTGCGCGGGATCGCCGAGTGAGGAAGAAGGGCGGTTGCCTGGGCGTCGGGGTAACCTTTGCCCCGGCGTGGCTCCGGTCGCTTGCCGGCCGCGCGCTCCGCGTGGAATGTGCGATCGCATCCTTATCAAGTGCGCTTTGAGTTTCCTGTTGGTAAAAGCGTCGTCACGCGTTTGCTACCTCATCCGCAAATTTAAAAGCTATTCGGCTTTCCGACGCGAGCTCTCGCCTTTGCTGCCACTACGCGGACTTGCACAAGCTCGGCGGACTTTTGTCGCCGCTGATTTCCCGGCCGCGAACCTTAACATCGTATCTCGCGCGCTCCTCTTGAATCAGTGCTTTTCGACGCCCAATCTTCATGTTGTGTTGTAAAAACTTCCCGCGACAACATGCCGAACCGCAGGCTAGGCCTAATCAGCGTTGGTTGCTTTTCGGTGGCGGTCGCGGGCGATCAAAGCTGCGGTTTCGTACGGAATCAACGTGGTGGTGGTGGTTGTGGTTCGAAGAAGGAAAAGGCGCCTAATTTCTGCAGCCCGGTCGGGAGCACGGCGCAGCGCCTGGAATCAACGTAACTCTTTGCGGTGGCTCTACTTGAAGGAAAGGGGGCATGGGTGGCGCTTGTAACACTCGAATGGTAGTCCGCGATTCGATGTCTTCGATATGGGGTGCGAGCCCGTGAAATCGAACGATCGGTACCGTTCAGAGCACAACATTTCGGTCGTGATGAAACGTAATCGGTGAATTTCCGCGACGGCGCTTTCTTTTCGTACGTTTTTTTCGCAATCATTTTGTTGGCAAGGCGGGTATTTCGATGTTAATATTTGGAAATTTGAATGCTTGTGAGCATACCGCATCGCGTGCCTCGATTCTCGGACACACGAGACTGCATGCTCAACACTTTTAGCGCTAGTGTAGCCTATGAAGAAGGTTGTTTCGGCTGTAGTGCGGATATTCGTGACTTCGGTGATTTACGTTATCAGCGGTCTATGCTGTAGTCGGAAATAAAATTTTCGGAAATTTTACCCCGCGTAATAGGCGCACCCCGAACTCGGAGCCGGATTTTCTGGAAAAAAAGTGCGCCTATTATGCGAGTAAATACGGTATTGGGGAGAGGAGATGGGGGGCACCTTAGCCAGGCAGTTCTTTCCCTCCTCACAGAAAAAAGAAAGCTCATCTGAACAATGTGCAGAATTTATTTCAAACGAAATGTGGACTTTAACTAGCATATTCTGCTGCAGCTGCGATTACTCTGCACTGGAACTAGAGCGAAAAGTATCCCTAAGCTGGTATACAATGCAGTCAGACACACCGCCAGACAGTCTCGCAAAAAGCAACCTTGTTTGTAGTACCGTTAGCACATTCTATTTAGAACATTTTTCAGGGCTCTTCATCCCTATGTAAACTGGTATTATGCAAAGTGTCATGTGCTGCTGACAAAATGTTGTCTTAGTAGACCAAATTTGTGCATTGCCCCTCTCCCCCCATTCTCGACCTATAAGGAACCGAACACCACTGCTACCTTTGCCTTTACCCCATATGCATATCTATGCCCATAACTAATTGTGCAGCAGTGATCCCTACACCTTGGAACTCAGGGGTCTTAGAGAACAAGAAATCATGAGTAAAAATTATTTTAAACTTGTATATTTGCAATGGAGATGCAGCGATGGCGTAGTGGTTAGAGCATCAGCCTCGCATGCAAGAGGTCCGTGGTTCGAATCCCGGTGCCGGACAATTCCCAACCGGATTAAAAAAAAAAAAATCCGCGTGATGATGGAATTGTGTAAAAAAGGCCTGGGGTGCAGCCTCACTGGCGACCACAGCCAGCAATGCACTCCCTCACCAGAGCAGGATTGGCCACCCTGGTGCAGTACTTGGCCACTACCTCCCACATGAATACACCAATTAACCCTCGGCCCTCAGTCCCCAGCGGCTGCGGGAAGCAACTGACCAAGGCGGCGGTCAGACCTGCGACGCAGCGGAGGGTGCTAAGAATCTCTGGGTCCGGACAGGCCGCCATTGGAATCTGAACTTGGCTACGTTTAACGCCAGAACTCTATCTAGCGAGGCGAGTCTAGCTGTACTATTCGAGGAATTAGAGGGTGTTAAATGGGATGTAATAGGGCTCAGTGAGGTTAGGAGGACACATGAGGCTTATACAGTGCTAAAGAACGGACACGTCCTATGCTATCGTGGCTTAGCTGACAGAAGAGAACTAGGGGTGGGGTTCCTTATTCATAAAAATATAGCTGGTAATATAGAGGAATACTATAGCATTAATGAGAGGGTGGCATGTATCGTAATTAAGTTGAGTAAGAGGTACAAGATGAAGGTGGTACAGGCCTACGCGCCTACATCAAGCCATGATGATCCACTGGTTGAACGATTCTACGAAGACGTAGAATCAGCAATGAGTAAGGTAAAGACGCAGTATACTGTACTGATGGGCGACTTTAATGGAAAGGTAGGCAAGAAGCAGGCTGGAGATCATGCAGTTGGGGAATATGGCATTGGCTCTAGAAACGCCAGAGGGGGAGTTACTAGTAGAATTCGCAGAACGCAACAATTTACGGATCTTGAATACCTTCTACAGAAAACGGGCTACTCGTAAGTGGACGTGGAGGAGTCCTAATGGCGAAACTAAAAATGAAATAGACTTCATAATGTGTGCCCACCCGGGCATTGTACAGGATGTGGAAGTAGTTAACAAGATCCGATGCAGTGACCACAGAATGGTAAGATCTCGAATTCACCTAGACTTGAGGAAGGAACGGCAGAAACTGATCCGCAAGAAGCCGATTAATGAACTAGCTCTGAGAGGGAAAGTACAGGAATTCAGAGTTTCACTTCAGAATAGGTACGCGGCTTTAACCGAGGAAACCAACCTTAGCGTTGACGCAATGAATGATAATCTGACTAGTATCATTAAGGAGTGTGCAGTGGAAGTCGGGGGTACAGTCGTTAGACAGGACACTGGTAAGCTATCCCAAGAGACGAAAAACCTCATTAAGAAACGTCAAACCATGAAAGCCTCAAATGCAACAGACAAAATAGAGCTGGCGGAGCTTTCCAAGTTAATCAATAGGCGTAAAGTAGCCGACATAAGAAAGTATAATATGGAGAGAATTGAGCATGCTATAAAGAACGGAAGAAGCCTCAAAGCTATGAAGACAAAACTGTGCATAGGCAAAAAATCAGATGTATGCATTAAGGGACAAGGAAGGCAAGGTTACAACCAATATGGATAGAATAGTTGAGGTGGCGGAAGAGTTCTACAGAGATCTGTACAGCAGCCGAGACAGTCAAGATGATAATGTAAGAAGCAATAATAGCCCAGAGGAATCGGACATCCCACCAGTATTGACAGGAGAAGTAAAGAAAGCCCTAAAGGGAATGCAAAGAGGCAAAGCCGCTGGTGAGGATCAGGTAACATCAGACCTGTTAAAAGACGGTGGAGAGATTGTGTTAGAAAAACTAGCCACCCTGTATACGAAGTGTCTCTCTACGGGGACGATACCAGATTCTTGGAAGAACGCCAACATCATCTTGATCCATAAGAAAGGGGACGTCAAGGACCTGAAAAACTACAGGCCCATCAGCTTACTGTCCGTTGTCTACAAGCTATTTACAAAAGTAATTGCTAACAGAATTAATACGACATTAGAGTTCAATCAACCAAAGGACCAGGCAGGATTTCGTACAGGCTTCTCAACAACAGATCATATTCATACTATCAATCAGGTGATAGAGAAATGCTCGGAATACAACCAACCCCTATACATAGCCTTCATAGATTACGAGAAGGCATTTGATTCGGTGGAGACATCAGCAGTCATTCAGGCACTGCGGAATCAGGGCATCGACGAAGCGTATATAAACATAATGGAAGAAATCTACAGCGGATCCACAGCCACGATAGTCCTCCATAAAGAAAGCGATAGAATCCCAATAAAGAAGGGCGTACGACAGGGAGACACGATCTCTCCAATGCTATTCACCGCGTGTTTACAGGAGGTTTTCAGGGCCCTAGATTGGGAAGAGTTAGGGATAAGAGTTAATGGAGAGTATCTCAGTAACCTGCGATTCGCTGATGACATTGCATTGATGAGTAACGCGGGAGACGAATTACAGCTTATGATTACTGAACTGGATACGGAAAGTAGAAGAGTAGGTCTGAAAATTAATATGCATAAAACTAAAGTAATGTGGAACAATCTTGGCAGAGAACAGCGCTTTGCAATAGGTGGCGAGACACTGGAAGTTGTAAAGGAGTACGTCTACTTAGGACAGGTAGTAACCGCGGAGCCGAACCATGAGAGTGAAATAACTAGAAGAATAAGGATGGGATGGAGCACATTCGGCAAGCATTATCAAATCATGAATGGTAGTCTACCACTATCCCTCAAGAGGAAGGTATATAACAGCTGCATCTTACCGGTACTTACCTACGGAGCAGAAACCTGGAGACTTACAAAGAGGGTTCAACTTAAACTGAGGACGACGCAGCGAGCGATGGAAAGGAAAATGATAGGTGTAACCTTAAGAGACAGGAAGAAAGCAGAGTGGGTCAGGGAACAAATGGGGGTTAAGGATATCATAGTTGAAATCAAGAAGAAGAAATGGATATGGGCCGGGCACGTAGCACGTCGGCAGGATAACCGCTGGTCATTAAGGGTAACTGACTGGATTCCAAGAGATGGCAAACGCGTGAGGGGGGAGACAGAAAATTAGGTGGGTAGATGAGATTAAGAAGTTTGCAGGTATAACGTGGCAGCAGAAAGCACAGGACCGGGTTGATTGGCGAAACATGGGAGAGGCCTTTGCCCTGCAGTGGGCGTAGACAGGCTGATGATGATGATGATGATGATGATGATTTGCAATATACAACACAGGCACTGCCTCATGTGTTGACTAAGGCCCGTATTCACAAACACTCCTGGACTCGAAACTCTACCTCAAGGGATCCTTGAGACTTGTCGCGTTGCAGAAATCACAACGCGAAACAGTCCTCAAGGATCCCTTGAGGTCGAGCGTTTGTGAATACGGGCCTAAGTTTCTTACATCTTGGATCAATACCTTGGCTACTGTAACAATTTACATTTACATAAAATAAACGAGTGCAGCAGTCACCTTCTCGCGGAGCTCGACTCGTGGCAGAGCGATGATGCTGGCGAGCACAGTGTAGGTGACAAAGCGCTGGTAATCCATCAGCTCGTAGCAGGTGAAGGTGGACACGGTGTCCAGGAAGGAGGCTGCCGCTGCCTTGAAGTCACGCACTGCCAGGCTGTACAGGCCCTGGTACACTTTGAGACGGTTCCGACGGTCCCAGTCACCACCTTCCTCGATCAGGCTGCACACAGAAGATACAGAAGGTGTGAACAGAGTCTATTGCAGTGATCGATCTTCCGCATGCAGGGAGACAGGTAAATGGGCAATGTCTCTATTAACTGATTCGTTGTTTCCTTAAAGGCCGTCCACTTGGGTTGTTACATGAAGGAGCAGGGGACAAGAACGAATTTTCAGTTTCATTCATGTTCTCTCAAGGGCTCAATCAGGAATTCACTGGGTCCTCGAGAGTACCAGTTTATATATAAGTGGTGCCCAATAACGTAAAAGTACTCCATTATGTTTTTACAAAGCACCCTGTGATTAGTCAAACTGTTCCATGCCATGCCCACCATGCTTGTTTGTCACCGAATGCAGTAAAAGCTCGTTATATCGAACTTACAATTAATTCGAACTGACACCCTGGTCCACGCACAGCCCTGTGTATTTTTAAGGGGGAAAACTCCTGATAATTCGGATGCGTCGGTATCCACAACGGTTATTTCGAACTGGGAGCGCCCTGGCTTTCATCGCTCCTCGCAGAAGTCGGCCCACAGTGATCGCAATGTGTTGCAAAGCCAAGCCAATCTAAATTTACTAGAGATGCAAAACAACAAAACAGCAGCATTTCTCCACACATGAGAATTCGAATGCTTCGAATTGGATGCAACTTCCGAGCTCTTGGGCAAGCTGCAAATGATGCTCATCAAGTCGCGACAAAAGAAGCGCAAGCAAATGCAAATTACTGATTACTTTTTAATTTCGATTGCATTTACTATTAAATGCATGTAAATGAACGTGTTTTGCAGCATAAATAGCGGCATATATTTCGACATTAAGGCTCACTGCGCACATGAATGCATATCACTGCTTGTTTCTGGCGTGTCACTGAACAATCAATTAATTCTGTTCGCTGTTAGAGCTTCATAAACTTAATTTACAAAGTCACCTGCCACAAACATGTAGTATCACCGAATTCACAATAACAAATCCAGAGGTGGCTTCTTTGGGTTCTGCATGCGCACTGTGGCACGATGTCCGCTCATTCTGAAGAACGCCCACTAGTCCGAACTTCGCTTAATTCGAACAATTTTATAATCCCCTTAGAGTTCGAATTAACAAACTTTTGCTGTACAACAAAAGCCGTGAAAACACCCGTTGCATTTATGTGCCACATAAAACAGACTTTTTTTCTTTAATAACTGGACGGTGCCCCCCTGTTCCAAATGGGATAGGAGATGGCTGCCCGCCAATGGTTCTGGCACCAGGTGGCGAGAGTGAATGTAATTTTGCAGAATTATATTTCGCATGCTTATGCAATGGCAGTCAACGTGCTGCTTTTCTTTCAGAACGGAATTCACTGCCATCTCTTGTTCAGTTTCAAAGGATAAGCCCTCGTCGGCTTTTTTCGCATATTTTCAAGTTTGTTCTGCGTAATTTAGCACAATCTCCAGTAACTCATAAATTTGGCCATGCGTGCATTCTCAATTTGTGGTCACCACTAAATCGACATGCAGAACAGGTGCTGCCTGAAAATTTTCTGCTGATTAGGGTAGGCTAATGACAAATTTGCACTAAAAACAAAATGGAACGGAATTAGATTATTCCAGCCCTCATATGGTATGCACAATAGGATGACATCAAAAAGAGCACAGCATAGGACATGCCATCTATTAGAATCTAATAATTTTCTTATCAACTCTTTCAGGGTTTTCACTGTACATGTACGGCACTGCCTCTATGTGTAAAACGCATGCCTTTTTCATTCATTTCTCTTGCTTGGCATGTGCTGCCACACTTCGGGAATACGTGGGATTTTTTTCATGCACCGATGTTGCTCCGTTGTGTTCTTTTCTTTTTTTTTTCTTCACAAAGCGGCGATCTGGCAATCGCTTGCACACCCGAACGCGTTCGCGGTTTGGCTGGTTTAAAACGCACCTTTTTCGGTGATTTTTCTTGCTTGGTATGTGGTGCCATGCTTCGGGAAGACGTGTACTTTTGTTCAGGCGCCGATATCTCTCCGTTGTTGTTGTCTTTTTTTTTTTTTTTCCAAAGCGGCGCGGCGGCTTTCGCTTGCGCATCCGAACGCATGCACGCAATGCGGCTGATTTCGGTTTTGTCCTTCAAGTGGTTATCGCTTCTCGCGCCTGTAAAGCTGATGGCTGTCTGGTTTCTAATCTCTCAAAGGGTGACCACTTGTGACTCTTGTTTATCACTCCTTTATTATTATTTCCAGTATTGTTGGCAGTTTTTAAAATACCAGACATTTCATGTGCCTTGTTTTGAGCATATTATTTCCTAAATTGAGGGACTTACAATATAAAACGGCATATCATGATAATCGTTCAATGAAAACTGTATGCAATAAAACAAGAATGGATGTTCTAAACCCATTTTAACAATAGTTATGGCATGTTGAACATTCCCAAGTGAGTCAACGTCAAGCTGAGAGTTCACTCACGAATGTTCAACATACCATCACTTCTGTTAAAATGAATTTAGAACATCCATTCTTGTTTTACTGCATAGAATTGACATGCTCGATTATTACTGATGCCACTTTACTTTGTAACTCTGTCATTTTAGGAAAAGGCTTGCTCGAAAAAAGGCAAATGAAATGTCTGATATTTTATAAACTACATATTATACAGGAAGAATAATGACATATTTCAAACTGGCACACACATTTGCCTACACTCACTAAGTTTGAACAAAATTGACCAAGAATTTTAAAAAAACTGTAAAAGTGGCCTCCCCTTTTAATGATGGTTCAACTGGTGCAACAGAGAAAAAAACTTCCCCATCTCCTGATAAAGGGAACCATGTGTGGATGCGAAGCAGCGGGGAGATTAGGCTTGTGCGAATATTCGAATGCTTCGAATATTCGAATGCTTCGAATATTCGAACGAATATTACCGTATTCGAATTCACTTCGAATTTAAATTGTTGAAAATTTCGAAGTATTCGAAATGAACGAATAGATGTATATTAGTCCTCATGTAATCTCCTGTAAAGCTGGTTTCACTGCAGTGAAGGGGTGCTAAGCCGTGAAAGCACCTATCCAAGTGTATATTAGTCCGCATGTAACCCCCTGTAAAGGTGGTTTCACTGCAGTAAAGGGGTGCTAAGCCGTGAAAACACCTACCCAGGGCAAATCCGCACTGCCACGAAGCCCTACTTCAAGGTTGAATGAACATATTACCCTCACATCGATTCATCATTTTTTATGTTCAGAAGCATGTCATACCGGCTTACATGCTCTAAGTATAGTAAAGTTTAAAACATAACATATTTCACAGGTTATCACTTGCATTCCACCAAAAGTACCCTCGCATCGATACATCATTTTTTATGTTCAAAAGCATGTTATACCAGCTTACGTGCTCTAAGTATAGTAAAGTTTAAAACATAACATATTTTACAGGTTATCACTTGCATTCCACCAAAAGTCAAACCCTGCTACTATTCAAAGTTGTTTCTACTTCCTTTGAACCAAAAAGGATGGCATTTGCACATGCCTTCTTTCAATTTTTTTTTAAAATATTGTGCAGGTTAGTTGAGTCATGACAAATATGCCCATTTTTCTTTATAACAGTGGTTCTCAAATGGGGGTCCACGGACCCTAGGGGGTCCGCGAAGTAATTTCTATGATCCGCGAAACCCTCACCCGCTTTTTTTTATACATTTTTTGGAGTTTAGTCCGGCCGTGACTCATTTGGAGTTCCGGGACCTGCTCCCGGAACTGCCGCAGCGATCCGCAATCCGCACAGGGTCGTCTCGATCACCTCCTTTTTCTCTTCCCCACACCTTCCCGAACCACGTGTCTCGGTGCCCCGCAGCCGCATTATCATATCGCCATTTTCGCCTGGCATCAGTGGCTGTGCCGTGCAGTCCCACCCGGTTGGCCTAGGTCGCGAAGCTACGTGTTCGTCTGAGTCGCGTAGCCATGTCCAAGTTACGTGGCTACAAAGAAAGTTATGTGAAGTGAACCCCCCTCCCCCCCTCCCTCCTCTCTGCTGCAAGGGGTCCCCCCATCACTTCCACCAGTCCACAAGGGGTCCCCGACACATCCATGGCTGAGAACCACTGCTTTTTAATATGTGACACATACTATTCGAATTCGATTCGAAATTATTCGACCAAAATTGCTATTCGCTTCGAACCTAAAATTCACTATTCGCACAAGCCTAGGGGAGATGGTTAGCTTGAGCGGAAGAAACGTCGCCGCTCCCGTTTCGCGGCAGCGGCCCGAGCACTCATCACGGCGCTGCACAGGAGAAAGAATGAGGCGCGCGCGCTCTGTCATTTTCATACCACGGAAGCTCGTTAATTCCGAACCTACATTTATTTCGAACTGACGCCCTTGTCTCGGCACAACCCTGTGTATTTCTACAGAGGAAAACTCCCAATAATTCCAACGCATCGGTATCCAATAGGGTTGATTCAAACTGGGAGCAGAGAGAATGAGGCACGCGCGCTCTGTCATTTTCATACCGTGGAACTACCGTGGCACCCCCCAGCGGAGTATGCAGCTGTCGCACCACCTGTCGTGCGTGCCACTTCCGTAGAGTAGAGGATTTCTAGAGGAGAAAAAGGGGGGGGGGGGAACGTAGGAGAGGACAGAGAGGGGGTGTGGGACGCCGGACGCCGGAAGGAGGGACGGACAAAGCCCCCTCATGCACATGCAAGCAAGATCAAGGAATGGAGTGAACGTGCGCGACAGACACCACCGGCAGTGCGTGTTATTCTTTGCTTGCACCCACCACCTGCTTAGCCATTGCTAAGAGGCCACTCTGTGCTCTTGGCACAGGTGGTGGTGGTTGACGGCCTTATTGTACTACTGTGTTCTGGTTCGCATAATGGGTGCTTCCCTACTTCATGAAAGTGACCGGACTCGGGAGGGACGAACAAAACCCCCGCCATAAGATGCTTCGCATCTAAAACACATTGGACCAAAGTGACCTGAAGGGTATGATGAACGTGACAGTGCTTGCCTCTTTGCTTTTTCAATGTTGCGGGTGATGAGGTCATGGTCCAGGTAGAACAGCCCAAGACGGATCAGGTGGAACAGCAGATCTAATCGGTGGCCCAGCGAGACTGTCTTGTCATACGTCTTGCGCAGCTGTGTCAGCGCTGCCTCCTGCAAAGAGCAAGGGCATTCAACCCATAAGGAGCCTCTAGACAACAGAAGCCGCTTCCTGGAATTGTAGTTTACCAGAGGAAAAGGCTCCTGCAGGAAGGGTCAAGCTTCTTAACTGTGCTCGAAAATGCTCATTGCAAACGCAATGTGCAGCATAACCTCCCTCCTGCCCCCCCCTTGCCTTACTAAAGGTTAATGTCAGGTAGTGTTGCCATGTTTTTATTAAATGATGGTAAGTGTTGGCTAATGTCCACCATTCACTGTTATAACAGCAACATCGTATTCATTCAATTTCAATCCAGTGATGCTACCACACATATATAGACAGCAACCAGAGTTAGTCCTACATGAATTTTTTTTTCTTTATTAATTGTGTAGGTATACACATTGGTTTAATTGTTATATAACTTGCCTGAGCTTCAACTCAATATTTGCCACATTAGCATTTACTAATGGATGGATGGTGGAACTTTATTATAGTCCTGAGAGACGCGACTAGCGCGCAGTGGGCTTCTCCCACGTTGGGACGGGCAGGCTAAGCCTGACCGCCGCATCGTGGGCTCTCTGGACGGCCCAAAGCTGATCCCCCCTTGTTGGGGCTTCTGATGGCAGAGCACCACTTGGCTGGGTTGGCTTGTTCACTGCCCAGTAACGAGGGGCATCGCCAGAGCATATGCTCTAAGTTAGCTACTTCCCCACAACGGGGACACAAGCTTCTAGTGTAAGTATCCGGGTAAATTTTGTGAAATAAGGCCAGATTTGGATATGGAATCAGTCTGCAGGAGCCTAAGCGTCATGGCCTGGGCTCTGTGTAGTTTTCTGTGAGGAGGGGGGTAGACCCTCCTGCTTAGGTATAAGTGCTGCGTAATTTCATTGTAGTATGTGGTGGGCTGATCTCTATTGTCCAACGTCGTGGGCTGGGGAGAACCTCCGTGGGGGCGGAACGTCATACCTCGCGCCTTGGAGTGGGCCAGCTCGTTGAGGTTGGTGGGGCCTCCTTCAAAATGACCCATGTGAGCAGGGAACCACGTTAAGATGTGGTTAGAAATGTCTTTTTCACCGAGAATACGGCGTGCTTCCTTGGCGATTGCGCCGACGGCGAAGGCACGGACGGCTGCCCGTGAGTCGCTGTATACGTTCGCGCGCTTCTCGTCGAGGAGAGCGACGGCGATGGCCACCTGCTCGGCAGCGCTCGAGGAGGAACATTCAATCGATGCGGCGTTGATGACCAAACCAGCTTGGTCGACCGAGCATTTACTAATGCCAGATTGTTTTAACTTCGGCAAGCTTTAAATCATGTATTTGTCACAGCTGTCACAGAAATGCAATAAAGTTCATTAAGATGGCTTGGAAAGGTGAGGTTATCTTCATTTACTTATAGAAAGGAAGTTAGTTAGCCCTTTGCAAGTCAAAGGTGTACATGTCGTCCCTAACAGCCACAAGATGGTCAAAGACATACATGTACGTCGTTGCCTGTATGTTCAAAACTCATGCCTTTTTCGATCCTTTCTTTTGCTTGGCATGTACTGCCACACTGCGGAAATACATGGAATTTTTTCTTGGAGCCGAGGTCTCCATTTTTTTTTTTTTTTTTTATGCTTTGCTACAGTGGTGCCCCGTCTAGTTTCGGTTTCGTTCTTCAGCCGGTTCCTGCTTGTTGCGCCCGCAAAACTGACGGCTTTCGGGTTTAGAATCTTTCAAAGGTGACCAATTTTTTACTCTCCTGTTTAGTGCTCCCTGGTGTGCGATTACGTCTGTTTCCGTGCAGGCGCTGACTGACACAAACGATGCTGCTGTGGTTGCGTTCCCTGTTTCAGGGACTCACAAAAACCACTGCCATCTCGTTGGCAATAAGATTAAGGTTTATTATAGGTTTCTGTCTTGTTTTCACTTTCCAGACGCGCTCACAACTAGTTTTCTTCAGTGCACTCACCCGCGCAGTTTGCTTTCGCTGTGGAAGTTTGTCTGCCACAAGTGAGTCGAACAGCAATTCTGAGGAATCGCCGCTTGACTGCCAAATCAGAATCTGATTCAGTAGATGTCAGCCTGCCATACAAGGAGTTCCTTATGAGTTAAGACTGAGATGTTGATGAGTGAGCAACATCTCAAAAGTGTACGCAGTGAGACGATGCTGACTGGATCAAAAGTGGCATTTCGGTACCCCGTGTTTCCACTTAACGCCACTTCGTGCACTTATTTTTGTATGTAAACTACACAGACGTTTATTTCAACAAATATTTTTTTAACAGTCGTACAGGTTTTTTTTTTAGAATTTATCTTGCTGGTACTCACAAATAAACCATGTGTATGTAACAACACAAATAATTTTGTCACTTTACGTCACCAAAAAAATTTTTGACAATATTTTTCTTCAGTAGATTTTTCAACAGATTCAGCAATGAAAAAAATATACATTTTTGGGACGCATTTCGCAAAAAAAAAAAAAAATGGACCTTCAAAGGGCTAAAGAAACTGAAGGCCCAAACTTTACTTCTTGAAATGTTTGCTGAAACTGCACTATATTTGCATGTGCTCAGGCAGTTTTTTTTTTTTAACATTTTTCAGCCTTCCCGACTCCAGTAAACCAAAGCATACCGCAGTATTCACAAGTACTTACTTACGAAATGTCTTCAAGTGCTTTCTGAAAAGGAAGTGACATGGACGCTAAGCAATTAATGGTGTGTGGAACACATTTAAAACAATGTTTCCGTGCCAACAGTAACACACAAATGATAAAAATTGTGTTTATAGAGTGGGTCTCTTCCGACTTCAACAGCAGCAGGATGCTTATGAAAAAAAGAAATGTCTGGAAGCTAGCAGAAACCAATCAACACTAGACACGTACCTTGTCGCCAATGCGGCTCAGGTACTCGGCCTTGGCCAAATGTGCTTCACGGACCTCCATTTCACTCAAGTTCTTTTCGGCATCCTCGATTGCCGAATCGAGCTTTTCGATCTCGGTCGCATTGGCCGTCTTCATGTTATTCAGAAGACGCTGATCCATGGGCCAGCCCAACTCTGCGCATGTCTCCTCATAGAAGGGCGCCATGTCTGCAGGTAAACGTGCGCCACTAAGGTCAACAAGTACAATACTCACAGATTCAAACGAGACATCAAATTTTTTTGTATAACCACTGGTATGTGCAATCACTTGAGGTAACCATGCTATGTCGCGATGAGTCTCGTCTCTAAAAATATTGCTCGCTCTGATCTACGCATTCGAGTTGAAATTACACTATTGTGACCCGAACTGAAGATGGTGGAAAGGAAAGTATGCGCATTGCTTGGCCCTGAATTGTCCTGTTTCAATCCATCAGTACTGTACACAGCATTACAGCTTCTCAAACTTGAAGTTGCTGTCTAATTTGTGCCACCACTATGGTTCGTTGGCAAACACAGTCTCAGAGTTGTGCGCACTGTTTAGTGCCTAGCCTACAGCAGCACTGATGTTATGCCTTAGCTTAGCCAGCAGGGACTGAACCTGCAACCTTCAGGTTCAGTCCTTGCCAGCGGCAAATTAGCTTTACGTCCACTTTACTTGCTTCACATCTACATCCCAATTACTATAATACACTTATAACAGTAGAATGTTCACTATACCATCCTTTGCTTCACTATCAGCTGGTTTTCATTAAGGTTGGGTCAAACACATGTAGTAGTGTGATTTAGTGATGATGACTCGCTTCCACGAACATTACCACAAACTTCACCCCTTTAAACATTTTTCTTTTCGCGCACTGCTTGCCAGCATGGCGATCGGTAACGCTATAAAAGTGCTCGCTCAATGCGCTTTTAGCTTACCCCTGCTGTGCATAATCAGTGTTCTTAATTCTGAATCAAACAAACTTACAGCATGTGACAGAACTATGGAGGTGTGCGTACTACGTGAGCAACTTGTTCGGCAGCGGCTACACGGTTTTCAAATAAAACCTCCCTATTACATCTGCCAGTTACAAATAACGCACAACAACCAACGTCTGGGTTATATGCACCGCACATGCTTGACTTTAAAGCTGAGTCATTGCCGCTTACCGTGCCTCTCGACAACTGCGTTAACGACCACTAGCACAGACTAGAAACCAAAACTTTAAGTTAGAACCAAGCGCTTGCTTTAATCGCAGCTAAGTGTTTATGAAGTTGCGGTTGTTTTGAGACGCAAAGTTCGTAACCTTTAACTCAAAAGAAAGCACGCCTTCAACTTTATGAACTAGACTTTACATACCGCCGCGACACTTAATAATTAGTCATAATTATTGTACAAGGTGTCGTTAGAGCTCACACACAGTTTACAATTTACTTTTCTTGGCAGCTAAACAGAAGTTTGGCGACGAAAATGAGCGATGCTGCACCATCGCGAGTTGTGAGTAGCTCGTTGCTTACTGTGCTCGGTGATCGCGGACATGAGATCCTTCTTCAGCTTGTCGTTGCCGGGCTCATGATGGGCGAGCACAAACTTGATCTGCGCCAACTCGAGGTTGGGATTCTTCTCCAAGCTCTCTTCTTCCAGATTCTCGAGCGGCATGATGAATCAAAATTTCTCCGGCAACCACCTCGCACAACAAAAAAAATACGTGACGGACTATACGGAAGCCGCTGCTACAGGAGAAATGAGTAAACCGGCCATCATGTTGTCGGTTAAGACGGGTAGGTGCTGCCACCTGCGTTATTTTGCGAAACCATTGTTTACAGGTTATGGCCTCCGAGATTGGCTAGCGGCGCGCCGCCGCCAGTTAATCTCGGAGGCCATGTACAGGCATTTTAAAACGTGAAGCACCGACCAAAACAAAATAGTGGAAATTGCGTCGTGCTCGTGTCATATGTCACTGTCCATTTTAATTTAGTTTTCTTGTCATTAATGTATCTCTATTAAATACAAATAAACGCGCCGCGGTTAAATTTTCTTGTATTCGTGTGGTGAAGACACAGAACGCGCTTGCAATCAGGCTTTGGCATTTGTGTTTGAAGTAAGTGATTAAATATATAATGCACTTCATAACCGCCAACGCTGAGCGTCGATCACCGCAGCCAAAGCCTTCGTGAGACTTTTCTTGAAGCCGGCCGTGATGTGTCCAACGCGAGCAAAATCGTAACGAGTACAGCAGGTGCGAGTGTTAAAAAAAGAAAAAAAAAACGAACGCGTGAAAGAGAGAGAGAAAGAAAGAGAAAAATAGAGTGAAATACAAGGAATAAAGACATAAAAACATAGAAATTGGCATAAAGACTTATAGAAAGAGAGAAAAAAAAGAGAATTAAAGAGGAACAAAGAGGAACGGGGAAGCGATAAATAGAGAAAGAAATTAGATAAAGAGAGCGAGAAATAAACTGATTATTTATACAGTTGAATGCCACTGTAATGATCGAAGCTACACACACGAAAGCAAGCACCTTTGTCAACTGGTGTAGCAGCTATTTATAAATAAAACTCTTTGTTGTTAAAATTCTCCTATTTATTTTCACACTAGAGGTGTGCACGGGCTCCGGTGTGCACGGGCTCCAGGGTAGCCCAGAAAGCCCGAGCCCGGCCCGGCCCACGCGGGCCGGGTTCGGGTATGCGGAGGTCTTCCCGTCTCGGGCCCGGGCCGGGCTCGGGAGGGCTACTCATCTCGGGCATCGGGTGGGCCGGGCCAAGCCCGCTTCAACCAAATATATAGACCTTGTGCCGGAATTGTTTTCTTTAACGATGAACCCACTGATCACCTTTGTGATTATTTATCCATGATAGCATCCCTCTGAGCTGCATCAGAGATACTAAACTTCTGGAAGAACAAGGAGTCTAATTATTCCAAGCTTGCTATGCTTGCGAAAAGAATATTCGCGATTCCGAGTGCGAGCAGCGGACGGAACTTCAGTTCGACGGGATATGTGATGCAGGAGCGCCGCACTTCACTGATGTCCGAATCACTGCAGAGCTTGTTATTTTTACACAATTTGTAATCTTTGTAACAAACTAACATGTGTCGTTTGCAAATGTTTAACTTTGATAGGTTGAATAAAATGCCACATGATAAAAAAGTGATATCTTGTCTCCGCAGCAAACTTTCATGGTGTCGGGCCGGACCGGGCCCGGGTTTGTATTTTTGTACGTCGGGCCGGGCCGGACGGGCTCGAAGCTCTTTAGGGTCGGGCTCGGGCGGGCCTCCGACGCAGTCAGTGGGTCCGGGAGCCGGGCTCGGGCTTGAAAATTAGGCCCGTGCACAGCTCTAATTCACACTATACAATATTCACCATGCACATATAGGCATGACCTCTGAGATTAGCTGGCGGCGCGCCGCCGGCTATCTCGAAGGCTACGGCACAGATCACAGATAGCACAGAAGCTGACAGAAGCCAGGTCAGAAGCCCCGCCAGTACCGCCAGTATCCGCCAGGGTGTTCTCTGCCCCGCCCACGCGAGCCCCGCGCATTGCACGGAAGGCGCAAGCAAGTGGTTGGCATGATGGAGTGGATGTTTTGGTCGCGCATCAGATGCGTCTCTTCTCTGAAACTGCGCCCAGGCGCTGCTTGTCGCTGGTGCCTACGGCTGTAGGCCTTTGATAGACGTAATGTCGTCTTCGATTCGCAAGAAACGTGAGTAGCGCTGCAGTGACTTGACTGCAGTAGCATGTGCGCTTTTTTGGAATGCTCCCTGACGTTAGCAACGTTAGCTCGTGCGCGGTTGGCACCTTTCTCACGGCACGACATCTCTTTCCTGTAGTAAGCGTGCACGGGGGGGCATTGATGCGCAGTCGTTTCACACTGTGCGCTGAAGTGTCGCAGCCTAAATGTGTTGTAACGTTAGGTTTGTACTTGCGTTATTCGCCACTTTCGCACGCCGACCGTGGCGGCACGGCGCGGAGACTTGGGACAGCTGCTCCCACAACAACGCGAGAGAGCGTCTGTAGCATGTTCTACTGCGAAGCCCGTAATCGAAAGGCGATATCGAGAACTGAGGTAATGTTTCGCTTATTGCTGCTTGTGTAATAGAGAATAGCGTAAAGCATTTTGCCAGAGGACACATGCAACAGAGTTCCAGCATAGCTGACGGATGAGCTTGTGGTATGTTTCATTATTGATCTGATATTTGCTAGCGCGTAAGCTTGCGTACCGTAATGTTAAATCATATGGCTTGGTGTTGACTAAAATGTATCCTCAAAATTGTTTTCCATCATTTCGCGTTATGTAGCTCCCAACATAGTGACTGCTTTGGCTAGTCGGTAGACGTAAGGGGCAGAGCGCGCAACGATGGGTCCATATTCAAGCGAACCGATGGCAGCGTTCTATCGTTACAATATATCAAACCTCATTACATATCAGAGCGTATTCATAATGTTTGCAATGTCCCGGATTACCCCTTCAAGACAAACCTGTATGCTCTCAATTTTTTGTCCGAACAATGAACCCGTGGAGCAATTGACTGAAGAGCATGTGCACCGTGTGGATGAAGATGCGTTTCATATTCCACGATGTAACTCCATTGTTGTAATGCTTTTGTATACTGCGGGGTAACTTCAAAAGAAAGTGTAATGAAGAATTCCCCAGTAGGCTGAGCCATGTAATGGTCTGGGCTCAAATGAGCATTATTGTGTTCATTTAGGTTACATTGCCCACAGACGAGTCAGGCTTCGTGCAACTCTCGTTTTAACTTCATTTGAGATAGTAGAAAATAAGTATCATATCTCTGCTGTACTCATTGTTACTGCTGTGTTTGTATTATAGTAATTGAGAAACAAGATTTGTATCGTTCTCAACCTGCCAGGGGTGAATCATAGATTCACTTTTTAATCTATGATTTCGTGCCGAAACGCCAGTCCCTGAATGTCATTGTATGTCATAACTGATTTTATTAAGGTCTTTTCTTTCGTGCTTTGGCAATGTTGGCTTACTAATATTTTCTGGAACATACGACGTTAAGTCTGTTGCTCCCTTAGAACACAAGGTGATTAATATGTACTGATAAAGTTATGTAGGCCCTAGCAGATTCCTTACAAATCTTCACGACGAGCTGGTATGGGAACCTCAAGTCAGCATTGCCACTTGTATTTTGTTCCAGCGCATTGTCTCACTTACCAAGCTTATTCTCTCTTTTTTTTTTTTTTCTGCAAGAGCAGTGCTTTTGGTAATACGAAACGATAACTTGCCTTTGACTTGAACCTGTAAACACTGACTCCAAGTGGTGCTCTGTCAAACATTTGCTTGCCCAAAAGTGTTCATACAGAAAGTGGGCATAGTGTCTATAGGCTATGTAGAAAATAGCTATGTAGTTCGTAATGAAAAGGTAAGAAGCACAACAACAAAAAAAATCTGGCTATGCTTAGCACATTCTAAGATTGTGAAGGCAAAAGCCTACTTGGACATTATTTTGATCTGCTGTTGAGTGCACCAACTACGCGCATTTGGGCACTCGCTTCCTTTTCTGGGCCATTGGATTTGGACCGCATACAACCTTCAAACATAGACATTTAAGGATTACGCCATCAAAAAAAATCTGAAAATGCAAAAAGGCACACACAACAAGAAATGCATAGACCACATTTGTAAATGTTGCTTTGTAATTTGAAAAAGTTTTGTATGCTGTTGGTTTCACCTGTCCGTCGTGCCATTCCCAATAAATGGCTGAAAAATCCTAGTGGTTATAATGCGTCAGTGCAGGTTGTATTCTCAACGTGCTCATGCTGTGCCCATTTTAAGAAACTCTGCAGTGTTGAAATTTGTCACAAAGTTGAGTGCTAATAATGTGCTTTTTCTTCCAGCAAGGGTTTCCATGCTCGCGGCATCTCCTCAGACAGCTTCTAATGAAAATAAGACCAGCTGCAAGTCGCCCACGTTGTCTGCAGCCAAGCCTAGCAGCAAGCCCAATGAGGAGGGGCCTGATGACGCAGAAAGTGACCAGGTTACTTCGCCGAGGACACTGAGGTTAACTGGCAAGACACGTACGTGGTCCGCTGCTGAACTTCTTAGCAGCGATTCAGAGGCATCGAACACTGGCAACAACCCTCCTCGCCGCAAGAAGAAGAAGCCCCAGCCAAAGGGCACAGTAAAGAAGTCACTGCACCAATCCACCGGTGAACCAAGTGCGCAAGCCAGCAGCAGCAAGAAGCGGCCAGCACAGCCTTCAAAGAAAAATGTCGGAAAGTCTGGTGGCAGCAAACCACTTGGACAACCTAAAACAAAGAAGAGGCCTCAGAAGGATCCTGTGCAGTGCAAGGACGGCTCTGAGAAAGCTCCACTGAGCAGTGCCAATACGATGGATGGCACAGTCAGCTTGAACAGTGCTTCGCCGGTGAAGAAAGCGAGTGTGATGAAGAGTGGGCTTACGGACAGAAATGTAAAAGCATGCCCAGCCTTTCAACGAGACAATACTGTGAGGCAGCCCATGTAAGTTTTTTGTGGTATAGGGAGCAGTGTCCAGCGTGACATTGATAAGCCTATTTCCATATTCTTCTTAAACCCTGTCTTTCCTTGCGCCACTAGCTAATTTCAGCAGTAGTATTACGTTTTGACTTTCTGGTGAACCTTGACTTCATGGGCATTGGCATGGCAGGGGTGCCAAAGAGGGACTTGCCCTTACCCAAGCCACAACAGCACTCCCTCTCCACCCCAAGACAAAATCATGCGGACACCCATGCTTGACTTGCTATGGTGGCTTAAGCAGCTATGGCATGCACTATGCATAAGGGTGCAAATTCGACTCTTCACCATGGCAGCCATATACTGCTTGGGATTCACGAATGCCCATATTCTTAGATTTAGGGGTGCATTAAAGGGCCAGTAAACAACCCCGAGGTCCAAAAATTGTAATGAAGAGAAATATGCGCGCTTTTGCTATGTGAACATGCTGCTGCAAGAATTTTGTGAATATGTGCTATAATAATGAAGTTACAGGGGTTAGAACATCCGTTTCAGCTGTTTCCAAATTTTTGCGCAGCCTCACCACACTTCTCCTATTTTTCTGTTGACCTCATATTTCGACTTAAATTTGCCATCTACTCTGGCTCTGCTCATGAATTTAGCCTTGGCTGCAGCACTGAGATTACCGCTGCCTGCTGGTACACCTGTTTCCAATGCTAACATTTGGTTGGGTTATCACGGAAACTGAGGAAACTGCAGCTGTTGCAGAAGTGGGCGGAGTCACGACGCCCGCGGTCGTGACTCCGCCCACTTCGGCAACGTAACACAACGTCAGCAATACGTCATCGGCGCGCAGCCAACGGCCGAGCAGGGCTTCCCCCCACGTGAGCAAGTGTCATAGCTGCGCGAGGGAGGAGGCGTGCGCGGTGCGAGGAGCACTCTTTCCCCTAGCGGTAAAGTAGCGAGACGCCTCTTTATCTCGGAGGCTTTCGTTCTGCCAATACCGCTTCTCCTGGTAGTCTCGGGCTTTACAAAACAGCAGAGGGCAGCACAGGAAAATGAAAATGCGGACTGCGCGGTCAGAACCTGCATCACCACAGGGCCAAGGCGCCGTTTCGTAGGGCAAAGGACCAATCGACGAGCTCAGTGCCACGTCAAGTCGCCGATCGGCGACTTTGCGTCACTGCGCGTGCAAGGAGGATTGGTCAGGCGCAGGAAAGAAGCCCGGGAATTGTTTTTCGAAATGGAGGGTCTGCGCATAGCGCTGTAATACTCGGAAAACGTGATCGCCGCGGTCTACTCTACGAATTAGCGAGCTTGTTTGGGGGGGTGTAAAAAAAAGTCGCAGCCTGTTTACTGGCCCTTTAAGGAACCCTAGAGAGTGAAAATTAATCTGGAGCACCTCAGCAGAGCTTGTCAGTCAATGTTATCCTTGTTTTGGCACGTAAAAACCAGATAATTTAACTGATTTGTTCTTTCCGCTTGCGGATAGCTAGTTGGATGCTGCAGGGTCCTCTGATGGCCTTTCCAGTGGCTTCTCATTAGTTTGGACAATAAGAGCAAGTGCAGGGTTTGCTTTCAGCTCTAGCCAGTTTCAGCCACCACACTGACAAAAATTTTTGGCACACAGACACAGATCTGTGATGTATGCATTATAGCTATTTTGCTGTGGTAAAACATGGCAAAGAGCCATGTGCATCTTAATATAGGCGGTACAGTGTGCTGCTTATTGCAAAGCACTCAGTGTAATCGAGAGTGAAGCTTGCAGCCAGCTCGCAGTGATTGACGTGCATGTTCTTTTGTTTACTTAGCTTGTTCTGCACAGTTTGTCAGAGGTAGCGAATAGTAATATAGTCAGTATGAAACAGAAATGTTCAGTTTTCTCGCACCATTGCCAATACTCTGTGCTAGCTGGTGGTGTTTTATCGAGATGGTGCATCACACTCAGCTTCTAATGACCTTGTTGGATCGCACCACCAGTAAGTCTGTTATTTATTTAAAACGAGTTTATCCAGACAAGCTTCCTATTGAGCAGAACAAATCGGCACTGACCAAGTCGGTGGAAGGCTCACTGACATAAGAGGACGTGGTGTTGCTTTTCAATCTCTGCCATTCAAAACTTGCTGCTGCTTGCATGCTGCATATAACATTAAACATCAGTTATAATGAGGCACATGTCCCACGAAAGGTGGGGGGCCCATGGTACGCATTATTGCATGCTGTTCATCCATCACTCATTCTTGTGTAGTCTAAGGGAGCTTTATAGATTATTAACATTTACAGGGTGGCATAGAAGTAATGAAGTGGACGAGCATAATTGTCTTTTTAGTCCTTTGCTTGTGAGAAGGAAATCTGTAACACTTAACTGTCTGCATGCACTTTGAGTGTGCACAGGTGTGCCATTCGCGTGCTGTAGAAAGGCACATCATTTATATTGGCAAGTATAGTTTGACCGTTCACGGTCCATCGTTATGCAGATGCAAGTAAAGTACAGCATGTGTGCTTTTTAATGAAAATTTAGGAGAGCATGCTGGTTTGTAATTCATTGCCTTATACAGCCTACTGGTACGCTGGGAGTTTTCTTCCACAAGTACATTTCTTGGAATGATAATCTGATGATCAGCTGTCCAGAATTGCAGGCGTTGTTGGTCGCCCGTCATTTAATTTTCCTGTTTCTATCAGCACGTTACGCAACGCCCATCTTAGTCTGTATTGACTATGACTTTTTTCTTTGGGGTTCGGTGGAGGCTTCATGTCTGGGGAATTACCAGAAATGAAAACCTCAAAGAACTTGCATGTTTGTGGAAGAAAGTACAGTCCACATATAATTTGAAGGTTCCTCCTTTGTGCCCACACATTTACTTTTTTTGAAATCTTGTCCTGTTTCATACAGTACGTCATTGTAAGTGCTGTATTCAGTACAATTTTGCACAAGCAAAATTGATGGTATTAATTGGGTAAGCCAGGCTAGCAAATACTTAACTACATATAACATGCGGAGACGGAACAATAGAGTACTTCAGCGTGTTGTGCAAACTGTTGTAACAAAAGCTTCAGTCAATGTTGCCCATAATTCAAGTGAAAAAAAGCATATATTATCTTTGACTAATATATCTTGTTACGAAAACTGAGAAGTATATTTGTGAATAAGAGGTCACTGCAGTTATATCTTTTCAGCTTGTGATACAGTGATTCAGCCTGTGTAGTGTTGAACTTTTTCATGGGTTGTGTTATATCTCATTGCTTCATGGCTCTAATTAACAACTTCACACCTTATTTGAACTTTCTCTTTTTTTTAACTGCTTGATTGATTTTTAGATCCTGCCAAGTGATCACTTTTTACATTGCATTGTAGAGATTGTTTATGTCGCATTGAACTCTCCATTGGATCTCCGTGTGATGCTCTGTGTCATGGTTGCCAGCATGGCCTTTGTGGCTGTCGGCTGCAAATAAATTAAGATTTTTTTTTAATGGGGACGACGTTTATTGATTGTGTGTCTTTGTGTCACGTGAAGTTCTGTGTGGTACAACCACACTGACTCAACAGGCCACCTCAACTTGTTCTTTATGCAGGGTTAAAGGAAAAGACAGCCCTTACAAGTGCAGTGTTCAAGGATGTCCATCAAGCACAGATGAGTGCTTCGTTGGTCTCTGGCTGTTCGCGCTACCTTGTGAAAAAAGCAGTGCACCACTGCGCTCTGCTTGGCTGAACAGTCTCCCCATCGACGAGGAGGTCAACAGACCACTAAGTCCCCGTGTGTGCTTTCGGCATTTTAAGAAGGACGACTTCGTGTCCATCAAGAGCCGCCTTGTGGGCCTTTATGAAAAGGCTGTGCCTTCAGTATGCGTTCCAACACAAACCAACCCACAAATGAAAGGCCGCAGCTTCCGTGAGAGCCCACCAAATGTTAGCATCGGAACAGGTGTACCAGCAGGCAGCGGTAATCTCAGTGCTACAGCCGAAGCTAAATTCATGAGCAGAGCCAGAGTAGATGGCAAATTTAAGTTCGAAATATGGAGTCTCCAGAAAAATAGGCTTAAAACCAGGCCAAACATTCACTCACAAGAGCCACAGAAATGGTTGCAACAGTAGAGAACAGCTCAAATGCAGCGAGCAATTCAGTATTTACAGGAACTAATGTAGCAGATGTACAAACGAGTAGTGCTGGTTTGAACCCAATAACAAAGCCCAATGCCAGACACGGCGCGAAAACAGCTTCAATTAAGAACGGTGGTTTAGTGCGCAAGAAAAAGTCTAAATCTGCAGTTGACAGCAGGATGATTTCAACAACAGGCAGCAAATCGAAAGTGAAAAAACAGTCAAACTCTATGCTCAAGCCAGAAGCAGACGTTTCTCAAACCTGATATCCATCCTGCAGTTTCCAGTAAAACAGATGAAACAGGGGCGGCCAGTTCAGTGTCATCGTGCCACTCGAAACGTGCAGTCACGAGATTGATAGGGCAGCAGCTCGAATTTGGTGTATCGTTCTGAGCACCCATTTGGCAGAGAAAGAGGTCCCACGCCCCAGTGTTTCTCAAAGCTAATGGACCTGTCAATATCTGTTTTTGCTGAAACAAGTTCAGTGCCAAGCAACACTGATTCAACAAGCCAGCTAAGAACCATCAGTGACATTACATCGGCATTGATACCAGACATCTCGCCGCCGGTTGCTACAACAATGCTAAATGGTGGAATGACCACAACCTTGGAGAAGGAGTCCTGCACATCAGAACTGACTGTCGCGAAGAAACCATTTACGGCAACAGGCGGCATGAAACCCACAGCTGACTGTTTGTCCAGCGCAAGTGGCTTGTCAGCAGTAGAAGAGACCGATCTTTTCCCTGCAGATTTTGGCATTAATGTCCCTCATTATGTGTCACCAGGGAATTGCAAATCACATGTTGACCAAATAGACGGTACAGTTGGCCGCTCTGATTCACGCCTGTCGGTTCCATCTAGTGCATTGACTAGTCCCCTTTTACCTGTGCCGTTTTGCTTGCCTTCAACAAGCGAGTCTTGGAATTCAGGATTGATGGGTGAATATCAAAATCGCGCTTCAAGTAATTCCATTGCCGCCACTAGCCTCACTTGTCCATCATCTGGCGAGCGTGGAATTACCGAGTCTTCGTATGCCATGACGAACCGGTGGGACTGCAGGCAGGGCTCGGCACCATCGCTCAATACCGGTGAAGTGTCGCCTGAAAATGCTTTTAGGGCTGCGAGTACTCGACGCTCCTCGTCCCAGAGTACCAAGGAGCAGAATCTTGAATGTATTGCAGAAGTAGGTGCGGGTAGTGAATCTTGCCACACTACTGGCTGCAATGCTGACTTCGGTACTAAGGACCAATGGAATATTTCGAAGAGTACTGTTGCCATCGGTCAGGAATGTAGGACTGGAGCTAGTGAACTTGAGCTAGCGGTTGTTCCCTACCGGGCACCTGTGTCACGTCCAGGAAGCAGCAGTACAGGATGCACTTTTTCTGACCAATCCAGTGCGCCCAATGAAAATGATGACAGTGAGCAGGATGAGGAATCCTGTGACGAGTGGGTGCCGTTTGATCCTTCTCATGGAAAGTATGTCGTAGAAAAGCAATACATAGGAGGGGAAGATCTCGGAATGAGTGTTTACTGTAGGTTAACGTGGCTTCCTACGTCTGGAGCTGCCGGCAAATTCAGCAGTGGTCCTCAGACGGCTGGCTGCCGACAAGCTAATTGACAGAGGCAGAATTCCAGCAGCATAAGTGCTGTAGTCGACTGTGATAAAAAAAACTTTAAGGATGCGGCAGCGTGCAGTTATGTCGCGTGCTGATAACTCTTGTTTTATTGTTACTTTATTTATTGCAGCATCTAGTTCACTATCTTTTGCCATAACGTGTGTCATGTAATAAATGATTTGTCCGTGCGAAGTGTGTGTGTATCAGTGTGATCCAAACAGTTTCGAAAAAGAAAAGTGTTACCAGAAAGCGTCGGGAAAATGATTGTCTAAGTGCTCGTGTCCCTATAATTCATGCTAAAAGTATACATGTATATGCTGATGGCTATTGATAGTGAGGTGTGTAAGTGCTTTGGTGTTTTCTCTATGGCACAAAATAGGGCTGATCAAAGTGAAGCTGTTGCCCTTCTATGAACAGTCTGCCAGCTAGCCAAATGTCAGCCAAACACGTGTGGCGTGCAGACCAAACACGTTTCATTGTGAAAGGAATTCGAATCGAGTAATGTTGATGCCCCTGCCAGGAATACAGGCGACATTACAGAAGGCGTTTTGGGCTGAAGTCCTTGGAAGGACGAGGGTGGGGTGGGTTAACCTTTCTCACTGAAGTAGAACCCTGGTTACGCTCCTTTAAATGGATCCACCTGGATTTATTTAAAATACTGGTGTGATACCTCAAGGAAATATCCAGCCTCGTTTTTCCCACACACATTTTAAAGAGTCGCTAAAAAAATATCTGGGGTTTTGTGTGCCAAAACGACGATGTGATTATGAAGTACGCTGCTGTGGAGGGCTCCGGAAATTTAGACCATCTGGTGTTCTTTAACGTGCACTGCCATCGCACAGTACACGGGCCACGAGCATTTCGCCTCCATCGAAATGCAACCGCTGCGGCCGGAATCGAAGCCGCGACCTACGGGTCAGCAGCCGAGCACCGTAACTGCTACGCCACCGCGGCGGACTATATATATATATATATATATATATATATATATATATATATATATATATATATATATCTGATCAAAACTCAGTTTGGAACTTAGGCGAAAGTCGGCGGGTCAGCCACTGTGAGTTGGCGGATTTCATAGTGTTGTTTTTTCTTGTGTTGACTCAATAAATGTTTCCGAATCTTGTAACGTCTTCGACTATTCTTTCGAACACAGTGCACTGCCTTTCTTTTCTAATGTCAAAACTGTGACGTCACTGCGAACTCCTGCAGGTACTTCAGCAGCATTGCCATTCGTATTTTCGGTGCTTTTTCTGACTTACGAAAACTTTTTTTATTGCGATAGCAATTATATGGACACTCGCGGCTGGTTTTCGCCGTCGGCGTCGGCGTCATTTGCCGTATATGTATATGTATATATATAACCGGGCCCGCCCGTCGTTCGTGAGCGTGAAAAGACGCGAGGGGGGGGGGGGGGGTCCCTCGAGCGACCTTCGATTTTACGAGCGGGGACGCGCGCGTTATCTCCCCTTCTCGGCGGCCGACAGCGGGCGGGGGGGGGGGGGGGCGACGTTCGATTTTACGAGCGCGGGCGCGGGCGCGCGCTTTATCTCCCCTTCTCGGCGGCCGGGCCGGCGTACCCTTCTACGTGCTGCGCTCTCAACGCGAAGAGAATTCTCTTAAACAAGCGTTTTCTAGAGTTGCGTGAGATCGGATCCAAAAAGAGTTAGCTGCCAGCCTCACTTCGTATAACATTACAATTTTTTGCTATCGCATTCATTGCTTCACCCTTGCGGTGAAACTGTGACTTTTTTTTTTCTCGCAGCAGAGTACCGCTTTCCTATTGTGGAATGGTAATTTGCTGGTGTACAAGTGAACCCATTTTTCTCTTTAATATATCTCTTAAAGTCGAGAAATATGTCGGTTTACAAACCAGTTTCTCCACATTTGACCCCAGTGCCTTTTCTTCAAGCCCTTAGCGAACTTGTGTGCCGTAAACTCGTAAAGCCATAGCCTCCTAAACAAGACACCCGAGCGCTCGCTCAATTGAGCAGAAATCCTGTGATTAACCGTTATACGTCTTTAAATATGAGCTATGCCTTCAATAATCCGTAATGTGCATCCCTATTTCTACGAGGACACCGCGAGTGCCTTGTAAGAAATTTTTTGTAATTAGCGCAGCTTGCACTAAGTCACACAAGGCCGGGTGACATCAGAGCTGGTGGGCACCCAGTCTCGGTTTGGCTTGTCTACACTGTAGGCTTGTCTCTTACCCTGTCACCCGTCTCTTTCCCACCCCTTGTTATACTATACTATACACTGTTATGCTTGCTCTCTTTTTATTGTTTTTCAGTCTGTCTTTTTTAGATGTGAAGCATCTTATGGCGAAGCTTAATCCGGTGGTGGTGGTGGTGGTGGTGGTGGTGTGCCGCGTGCCCACCCTTACTGCGCATGCGCAAACAGTTAAAAAAAATAAAAATAAAAAACCTCCTCTCCCCCCTCTCTCTCTCCTCTAGGCATCCCTCCCCGCGGCAACCACACCCACACTGCGCATGCGCCTCCCTTCCTCTCTCCCCTCTTACACCCCCCCCTCTCTCCATCCCTGCCCGTGGCGTCTAACTCCCCCCTGCGCATGCGCGTCCCCCCTCTCTCTCCTCTCCTACGCTCCCCCCCCTCTCTCCTCTACGCATCCCTGCCCACGGCGTTCACACTCCCACTGCGCATGCGTGTCACCCCCCTCTCTCTCCTCTCCTACGCTCCTCCCTCTCGCCTCGCGACACCGACGCAGGCAGCGTCTGCTAGCGAGTTTCTTGGTTGAAAAAACCGACTGCTCGCGCTGCACAACCGTTCACTGGCCATCCCGTATATATAGCAATGGATCTTGACCTCCAAGGTGGTGCCGGTGGGAGATTTCTCCTGTGCGTTGTTGAACAATAAAAATTCGCAGCGTGCGCGTTAACTAAAAGCGGAGTGCGGGTCTCTGTGTCCAGTCGGAGTCTTCTGTCTCTCATTGCCCATTAGCAGCGATTGGCATGTTCTAGTAGGAAAAACTGCTCCATCACTGCCTGCTTTGCGCCTCCCCAGTTTTCTCTCCTGCGCAACGCTGCGATGAGCGCCAGCGTCAATGCCGCCGCCAGTGTAAGCGTTAGCGCCCGCTGCTTCACATCTACACATGATTCCCTTTAGCGGGAGATGGTGTAATTTTTTTTCTCTATGTCGATTTGTTTATCTCTCTTTATATCTTTTTCTGTCTCTGTTCCCTTTCTCTCGCTCTTTTTTTTTCTATATGTACCTCTCTCTATGTCTTTCTCGTTGTCTCTGTAGTCGTCTCAACATGTATCTTTTTTCACTCTTCGTTCCCTTTCTTTCTATATATTTCTCTTTCTCTCTCTCTGTGCTTCTCCCCTCCTCCTTTCTCTTCTCACCCTCACATCTGTCCTCCTGACCCCCCACTTCCCCGTCCCACCTCCTGGCTATACTATACTCTGTAAGGCCATGCTGTGCTCTGCTAGTGTGCATGGATGGCCGAGTGGTTACAACGCTCGCCTTCAGATCGTGGGGACGCGAGTTCGAGTTCCGCCTCGCCAAGAATTCCTCTGATCTTTCTTTATCTCTCTCCCCTATTCTGTTTCTCTCTGTACTTGTCCTCTCGCCCTTCAAAGTTATTGCATCCCTGGCCGGACAAATCGTCGCACTTATTCCGAGAGCGAAGCGCAAGGGGAAGTCGATGAAGAACAGAATCGGGAGAGCACGTGCCGACTCATGATGATGATAATTTTCATTTTCGATGTACGACACACTGCAAACCTCGACCATGACAGCTTTGCAGTAAAACTCCTATAGCACATGTGCCACATAAATTGGGCTAGTTCCACTACTCACCAAACTGGTCCACTAAAAATTAAAGGAACTCGCGGGTGGCACACACTGATTAAGATTTCTGTACAAACGTAATCGATAATTGACGGAGGCTTAAACGAACCTGGGTTGGTTTGAGTCAGTGCGACGCACAATCTTTCCATCAGTGGAGTCATCTCACTTCATGTTCTGGGCAGTTGTCGGTCCCTTTAACGTTAACCATGTGTACATATTATGATTGAGCGGTGATTAAGCGCGAGCTGGTTCATGATGATGATAATTTTCTATCTACGACACACTTTTCGAGAGCTTACGCTAAGACTGGTCTAGCAAAGGGAAAGTATTTCAAGACTACACTCCCAGGGTACATTAAGACTGATCCACAGAAGTTCTGGCGATTTCTTTCCAACCGTAAAGATTACATAAAAGAAGTTAAAATTTATGGAGAACTAGTGACGAGTGAGGCAACAATAGCCAACTGCTTTAATAAATATCTTCAGAGCGTATTTAATAGCGGTAGTGGCATTGCAGCGGCATCTGTGCCCAATCTTTCTGTCGGAGACGTTTCCATCGTTTCGGTGGAGGGTGTTTACTGCGTAATCTAAACACTAGAAAAAGTGCTGGATCAGATAGTTTTTCTTACACAAATCTGCACACTCTCCACCTGATATACCCCACGGCAGAGACATCAGATAGTTTACGCGATCCTTTACTGCTTTGGTTGAACTTTAAAAATATTTGCCTCTACTGCATTGACCATTTTGTACCCAGTAAAGTTTAAAAAAAACGGCCAAACTTACCCCTTGGATGAACAGACACCTTATTCACTTAAAACGTAAAGCTAAGCGTCTGAGAAACCGGTCACCTTCCTCGCATGCATTGCTTGAAGTTCGAACAGCACTATTTGAGGCTGTTCAAAAAGCGAAAAACTTTTACTTCAACACCACCTTGCCGAACTTTATCAAAGATGATCCGCAGAAGTATTGGAATTACATTAAAGAGCGCAAGGTGCCAATAAATAAAATTTCACAAAATGATAAAATACTGGATGATCCACAGGTTGTCGCCGACCATTTCAATAACCAATTTCATAGCGTGTTTTCTGTTACTGCTGAGAATCGTACCGCTGGCTCCTCGTTGAATTCATTTGATGTTGATCTTGTATCTTATGAGGGAGTCTTTAATATGCTACTCAAACTCAAAGCAAAATCATCACCTGGACCGGATGGAATACCCAACGCGTTCCTTCGCCGATATGCCGAGCCCTTAGCTAGGTTTCTTGTAATAATATTTCAATCTTCTTTAAAAACCTCTTACATTCCTCATGATTCGAGATCAGCACGTGTAGTTCCCATACTAAAAAAGGTAGATCCTTTGTCAGTTTTAAATTACCGCCCCATATCTATAATTTCTTCCTGTTGTAAGCTCGTTGAGCATATTGTGGCCACCTGCATAACAAAATTTTTAGAGGACAATCACATACTATCACCACACCAACATGGTTTTAGAAAAGGTTTTTCCACCGTTACTCAGCTGGTTTCCGTTGTTCATTTTTTAAGCGTCCGTTCTCGACAGGGGTGGTCAAGTCGACATGATCTTTTTTAGACTACAGCAAAGCCTTCGATCGCGTTCCTCATGATAAATTAATTCAAAAACTACATATAATTGGTCTTCCCGATTAGCTTATTTCCTGGGTTTCCGCCTATTTAAACAACCGCACTCAATATGTCGAAATAGATGGGAAAGCATGAGGCACTCTTCCGGTCTCTTCAGGGGTGCCCCAGGGCAGTGTCCTGGGGCCACTTTTGTTCCTCATTTACATAAATGATTTAGTTTCAGTTATTAATGAACCAATAAAGGCAGGCTTATTTGCAGATGATTGGGTATTATATAACGATATTCATTCCTCTGACGATCAACTCGCGCTTAACGTAGCCTTCAGTAATATCCTTACTTGGTGTGATAAATGGGGCATGGAGCGTAACTCTGATAAGACTGTACTTCTTCGCGTCACAAAAAGACTTCGCCCCCTTAAATTTTCTTATTCCATAGGTCTTAAACCCTTAACTGAGGTTTGCGAATATAAGTATCTCGGTGTCACTCTAACAAATAACTTATGTTGGAACACCCATATTGCTAACACATGTTCTGCTGCGCTTCGCAAACTTCGCTTCATACGACACAAGCTTAAAAATTCACCAGCACATGTTAAGCGTCTGGCTTTTGAGCACCTGATCCGGCCTAAGCTTGAATATGCGTCTATTATATGGGACCCGTACACCAACATCAATATTAACGAGCTTGAAAAGATCCAGCGAAAGGCTGTGCGATTTATTTTTTCTTTATACGGCTACCAGTTTTCCGTTACGTCATTTATGGAATCTAATCAGGTTGTTTCTTTGCAGTCCCGGCGCAAAGATCAGCGTTTAAAGTTTTTGTATTCTTTGTTTAATCGGAAGCTCGGGCTCGACCCAGCACCGTACTTATCTCCACTTGCATCGCGGTGCACTCGTCATACTCATCCGCTTTCTGTAACTCCTTATTTTTGCCAGAACAAATGTATTTAAATTCTCATTCTTTCCGCAAACAATTACAGAATGGAATAACCTGCCACCTGACCAACTATTGTCCTTAGTACAGTCTAGTGCCTCCTCCTAGGTTACTCTGTAAGCAGTCTCTTTTTCCAGTTTAATTAGAATCGGTTCTATTTTCATTCACTTGATGATTTGTTTCACTGTCACTGTAATCACAATCATTTATTTGTATTGCCTTTTCACCGACTGTATTACCTGCATTTCTTCTTTCGGATTCTGTTAGTATTATTGCTTGTTATCCACCTTTGTTGTGCAAAGTTTTGATGCTTTTGTATTCTCACTCCCCTGCTTGGGCCACGTGGCCTGCAGTATTTCTGTAAATAGAAATAAAAATAAAATAAAATATGTCCGTGGTGTGGAGCCACCTCAACACTTTTTCACGTCACGTGGGAGTGTGCATAGCAAGGAGAAGAGCACGACACAAATGGCACATGGGACGAATGCGGGAGGCGCTGCTGTCTAGCCCGGCCCTAGAAGATCAGCTGTGACTGATCCGAAGAGCTGAACGGGTGGCTCGTGCCATTGGGGCCTTGGTATAGGCACCGGGCGGCCGTCGTACGGCGCCAGCGGCGCCCCTCCCGAAAAAGCGCCCCTAGCGGCGGCAGCGAAAGCACTGGCATGTGAAGCAGACGACGCGGAGAAGGCTCTGCTACTTTCGGCAACGTATTCAAGTAGTATCGGCGGCGTTTCTTTTTGGACAATCGCAAGCTGTACGCTGTTTCGTTTGTCGCCCAAGGCAAAGAGAAGCGGCAGCAACAGTGTTTCTTGAACAAAGCACGAAGCGTTCGACTGTCGGACATGTGTTCAGATAACGGGGCCACTCGTCGGGCTCCAGGGAGACTCCCCCGCAGTCGTTTGCGGTCGTGGCGGCATTCAATGGTCGCCAAGTCATCAAGAAAGGATGACACATGTTCTTTTCATGTCTTCACACCCAGGAGCACCGTCGGAACGTCAACCGACTAGGCTTCTTTGCGTGGTGCTGTGCTTTTATGCGTTTGCTTTCGTTTGGAGGCGGACCAGAGGCACGATGCCTCCTCCCTTTCGGGACTGCAAATGAGACCGGCCCGATTGGCGAAAGTGTTGTAAAATAAACATCTTTGTATTTTAACTGCCAAACTCGCTGCTCCTCACTGTTGGGCTCCTGGCGGGAAGTGGCAAGAAGAATGGCGGTGTAAAGGGCTTAACAAGCTTCAAACTATCAAGCCTATTTTACAGGAATGGAAATCATGCTATCACCAAAAGCGCTTCATCGAAGTAACACTATGTCGCCTGCGGATAGGTCATACTCACCTAACTCACAACTTTTTACTGCGAGGAGAAGATCAGCCACAATGCGAACATTGCAAGGAACCTCTGACTGTCAATCATGTTTTAATAACATGTCCACTTTTCGAAAAAAGAAGACACGATTATTTTAATGAATTCTACAAATCACAAACACCTCTACACCCAATGTTAATCCTTTCAGAAAATGCAATCATCCCCATAGAGGACGTTTTTCGGTTTCTAGAGGCCACAGGTTTTTTACACAAACTGTAAACAACATTTTGGTTTTACACTTCATTTTACCATCTCATTGAAAATCACCTAGTGTCTGGCGCATCATAGCCGTTGCTGCTTTTGCGCCATAAAACCCAACATAACTAACTAACTAACTAGCGAGTACTGACAGCGCACGTGCACTAATGGCGATGCCAGTTACATTGCGTTGCGGCTTTCAAGGCTTGACCAGCCGGCGTGCGCGTTTTCATGCGTTTGCTCTAGAGAAGGGTCACCGCTTGCACGAAGCTGGCCACGTGCTTGACATCAAGGAATATAAAAGCGACAACGACTGCAAATTGCTTTGCAAGTGCACCCCGCAGACGAAGTTCAATGCGATAAGCTACGATGTGGAGCTAGATCTAGGTATCCCCATTCCTATTTCTATTTTAAACGCAAAGCATTTCTTATCTCTATCTATAAATGCATCTATTTCTCTATCTAGCCGCCTACATCTGGGCGCTCTCGTGGTCGCCTCCTTAAGTTGACATTAACCAAAATTGGCATAGGTGGGTACGAAAATAAGACGAACATGGCTGTCTGGTTGTAATATGGTGGTATGAGTAGCGCGAAAATCTTTCCAGTCACGTGCGGCACATACCGGGCGTATACCACGGGCCGCGGGATGCTGGTATGAGGCACAGGTGATTCACAGTGGATCGACCCAGGAACGGCGAGAACAGACATTGATAATTTAAGCGGGTGCATGTCCAAAAAATCCGGCATCAGCCACGTGAACCCGACGTATGCAAAGAATAGAAATCCGGATCCCAGCAGGAGTCGAAACCAGGTACTCTGAGCGGATATCAAATATTCTACCACAGAGCCAAGCCATGACTTGAAATTACTTTTGAAAAGATCCTATGCGCAAGAAAAATGACGGTGCAACCAACGTCAATTGTGGTTGCAGTGCTGGCTATCTAATTTCATGACAAGGTAATAAACATTACTCATGTACTCATATGAAACAGACGTTACGTCGGCTTAACGCCAATCTTGGTTTTATTAAGACTTCTTGTTGGGCGAGTTGGTTAACATCAAAGGGGTAAATAGTAGCGCAAACTTAGAAAATAGACACGAGAAAAGAAGTAGGAGGGAGCAGAAAGGTCGGGCGCTACCCTCGTACTTGTTTTCTCGTGTCTTTATTTTCTAAGTTTGTGCTACTATGTACCCCTTTGATTTCAATGGTGGCTCCGCTTTTATAACCGTCAGATAAACATTACATATTGCTCCTATGAATCTGCAACCTATATTTAAGCGTTGCTTGACCCGGAACAATACTCTGATCAACGCTACGCGTTTGATATACACGGCATCGGCACGAAATGTGAATCGCAACGTAGCGTGCGCTTCGTTTCAATAACACTGACGTCTGTTCTCTAACATGAGCGCTAACATTACGTCAGACCACAAGTTAGCCTTTAAACGTCAGTGTAGTCGGCATGCTTATTAAGCACACTATGTGCACACAACTCCATCTACAAAAACACGTCGATCCACCTCGTTACGCGTGACTTAAAGCTAAAAAAAATGCAGCATAGACTCGCTGATTCGCATAAAATCGGTTCCCACAATACGTGGGATCTGCCGAATTTTTCCTAATACTTTGTTATTCTGTCTATACGTTAACATTGTCCCCTAACATTAAAAAAATAGAGCGTACGTCTCCCATTCCCTTCTCGTCTTTACTGGATGCTTCGCCGATTGCACTTGTTCCTCAGTTGTAGTTTTGCACGCCCCCGTTCCTGTTATGTTTTCCATTTATTTTCGATCCTTCGCCGACCCTTAAGATATTGTAATCTTCAGTCTTAGCGCACACGTAGATTTCGGCAGCGCACGACACAAGCGACGAGAGCACAATGAAGAGAAACGAACGTCCAGCCCCGCGGCCCCGCAGCAAGCGCCTGCGCCCTTTTCGGCACTCCCATTCCATTAGTTCCCCGTCGCCACCGAAAGAGGCGCCACCAGTCCCCGCGCCCGGTGCCTATAGGGGCACCACCCTGCCAGACAGACTACGCTTTTCACCTTATATTCCCTTCGGGGCACTGTGGTTCTAGCCTGTCTGGTTTCTGTTTATAATATAGTTTTTCAGCAACAACAACAACTAATATATTTCTAAACCGCTATGCTGATCAGATAGCAGAATACACGACGCGAATATTTCAAGTGTCGTTACAGCCTGGGGAAGTACCAGAGGATTGGCACAATGCCAAAATAGTGCCTATCTATAAAAAAATGTGACAAATGCATTGTAGGAAACTATCAACCAGTGTCTATTACGTGTACATCATGCAAGTTTCGTAAGCACGTAGTAGCCGGTGAAATTCTAGATTTTTTGACAATGTATAACATTCTGTCTCGGCATCAACAGTTTTAGGCGAGGAATGTCGCAGCAGTACTATACTAGACAGATCTGAACAGGTAGATGTGCTCCTAATGTGTTTCTGTGAAGCATTTGATCAAGTTTCACATGAGAAGTTGTATTGTTGGGCTCACTCTGTACAATTATTAGTTTGATTACTGCATATCTGCGAAACAGATCACAATTTGTAGACGTACATGGCTGTTTATCACCTACTTTGGCAGTTCTGTCTGGGCTACCACAGGGCAGTGCGCTCAGGCCCGTTGCTGTTTCTTATTTTCATAAACGACATAACAGAAGTATTACCCGAATTTGTTATCATAAGGTTATTTGCGGATGACTGCATTATATTCAAAGAGGTAAGTTCAACTAGCGACCCCGCAATTCTCCAGGAATCATATTGGCGGTGTAGGGACTCTAAAATGCAATTAAATTCTTCGAAGTCAGTGCTCCTCCGGGTCTCGAGAAAACGGCAACCGAGCTTATTCGACTACAGTCTTAACCAGTCAGTGATATCGCAGGTTACGCAATACCGGTATTTAAGTGTCACGCTGACCCACGATTTGACGTGGACGGCTCATATACAACAGATATTAGATCCTCGGGGTTTCGTAAACTATGCGTTCTTAGACGTAAAATTAAGTACACAGTACGGCTTCTGATATCAAGTCTTTAGGGTATTTCACATTCGTAAGGTCAAAAGTATAAAATACGCTTGTGCTCTTCGGGACCCACATACGAAAAAAGACATTCGCCAGCTCGCGAGAGAATTCAAAGGAAAGTGGTCGCTTTTTTTATTTTTGGAAAGTGTAGGATACACGAGGATATATCTCAGAGCTAACAGGAGAACAAGCAGATTACGCCCCTGTAAACATGAAGATAGCCCATTTATCTTCCCTGCATAGCATTCTGTGCGACAGGGTAAATAAAACGCCTACGTCCTTTCTAGGGCAGCGACGTCAAGAAGAACGTGTCACACATCGACCCATGCTTTGAAGCCTACATTTGCTCGTACGCTTTCTATAATGTTTTTTTTTCCCCGAGGTCGATATCGGAACGGAATAAGCAACCAGATTTTCGTCATTGTCTAGAAGAATGTTTGTCAGTGAATCTATGATACCACTGTGTTTTTGGTGTCTGATGTGTTGGTTGTTTTATGCGCTTTTACGTTTGTGTGCTGCCTGTAATCTTACCCATGAGCGCGTCATTGTACTGCGGCTTGTACATGCAATTGTTCGCTTGTGTACGAAGCCTTTTTTTATGAATATGTAAATTCTGAATACGCTTGTTCATGTTAATGTTGGCATATATGTATGCCCCTCCTGCTTTGGGCCGGCAACTTCGTCCCGCAGTATCATGAAATAAATAAATGAATAAACCTCAATCATAACAGCTCTGCTGTAAAATTATTGTGTAGAAACCACCTACATATATTGTTAGTTGAAGCGAGTAGCGCCAACTTTTACGAGGTTATTTCTTTGCACATTTTTTTTCAGTTTGCTTGATCCTATAAAGAATAAAAAAAATCTACTCATCTCCACGAAGTTAATCATGACGAGTGGGCGAAGCACTGGGGATCGTTCTTACCATAAATCACCCGTGACGTTGCCCACTCGCGCATGTAAATGAGTGACAACGCGTATGTACAGTATATACAATGTGTTTTTGCCGTTGAGCCGCCGCTTCCCGCGCCCTCGACACCGGAGTAGCAGCTTGTTGTCGGCCGTTGCTGTTTTGCCGCTGCTTCCCGAGCTCTCGCCTCCGGGGTAGCTTGCTGTCTGCGGAGGGTAGCTTGTTGGCCGCGCTCTCGCCTCCGGAGTAGCAGCTTGTTGTCCGCGTTGCCGCTTTGCCTTTCGCGGGCGAGAGCGCTTTCACGATCGTTTTCATCCATGGCAGAAAGAGAATGTGTGGTCTGGAACGCGCTTATTCTTCATCGTCATCACCGTCATCGTCATGACGTATAGTGCACCTTGCATGTGCTGTGGTGCGATGGCAAAAAGAGAATGTGTGGTCTGGAACGCGCTTATTCTTCATTATCATCAGCATCATCGCCGGACAACGGACAACGAACAACTGACAAACCTAGACCCTAAGGTGCTTCGCCCCTAAAAAAGAACATCAGTTTCGCCGCAAAGGTGAATCAACGATTGCGATAGCAAGAAATTTGAATGCTATCGAAGTAAGGCTAGCATAACTCCTCTGGAGCGTTATTACCTGGCCGTGCTGTATGACAATCGTGGACACATGTTAAAAGTGATTTGACTGTCGATGTATTGTTTATGCTTGCCTTTATCGTTCTCTGTATCTTATATATTTTGCCATTCTGCAAAATAAAGATCATTTGGGAAGTCAGCGCTTTTTTTCTAATCTGTCCGCGCGCTATGAAACACGCCGTCATGAACCAAAACCAACTCGCTCAAGCCTACACTTGTAAAACTGCTTCAGTTTGCGACCTGGCGTAAGGAAGTGTGGCCGCTGCAGTGAGCGAAGAGAATTTCTTTCTGTCTATATGATTTCAACGCAAACTCTGCGATGAGAGCACGACACGTACAGAGGCGTGAGCCGTCTGCTGATTCCCACTAAAGATACGGCGCTCGCCACCGCAAATGTCCATGCCCGGCCCTGCCAAAGTACGCATTTGTTGCCTGGAGCCCCGCAGCCCCGCCCTGTCACTCAGTGGCGTAGCCAAGAGGGGTGGGGGGGGGGGGGGGGGTTGGGGGGGGGGGGGGTTCAAACCTCTTCCGAAATTTTTCAATTTTGCTTGCGTATATATACACGCACACATACAAACGCACGCACGAACATACATGAAGTATGATTGAATTCCCCCCCCCCCCCCCACCCCAAAAAAAAAAAATTTCTGGCCCCTGCTGTCACTCCTCAATCTATGCGCCTTTCGCGCCACGGAGACGGTCCACGCGTTTCCTCTCTGCTTGAGCCGCGATCACCGGCAGCACTCGCACGCCTTCACTCGCACATATGTAGCATACGACGCACGGGGCGATGTTTTCCATTCGGACTTTACACGGAACATCAAGGCGACGCCGGCTCGAAAAATGCGCCTGTGTGTACAGATCCTTTACATAATGTGCAAATGCGAAGCTTCCCCGCGCTAGATATTCGCCCAAATACTGGCGGCACCTGTCGTGCTTCAAGTTCAAGTGGAGGCGAGGTCCTATAGTTGCACGTGCTAGGGCTTGTCCATCATGCGTGTTTATGTCAATAGAGCACTCACTACTCACCACTTATACGGACATCCTCCAGTACTACCGGCTCGGAAGATGCGTATACCCTCCTGCACACCACGACCTAACACGACGCGAGGCCGTCCAATGGCGCAAACTACAGACAGGCAGCTTCCCACACCCCCTCTTATACAGCAGAATTTTTCCGGAACAGATAGCGCCAAGGTGCAAACATTGCTCATATCCGGCGACACTCATACATATGGTGTGGACGTGCACGCACTACAACACAGACAATACAAACACCCCAGAGTAGTGGGAGTCCTTCTTGCGTGCCTCCGAGCCAGAAGACCAACGCCGGCTCATCCAGCGCGCGGTGGAGGCTGCGGTATCCCAAGGGATCCCCGCCGACCTCCTCTGAAATAGCGCAACCAGTCTTCGTACTGGTCCCCTCCATCTTTTTTTTTTTTCTGTTCTGGGAGAAATAAAGATACCACCACCACCACCGAATCTACATTTCCCACGTCATAGCGCAAGCAAACTGCACTTGTACACGCTGTTTGCAGTAAGAGACTAGCCGCCATTAGTTGGGCAAACTGCATAAAAGGAAAACTATAGCTTTACAATTATGAAAAGGGTCGCAATGATATCGCGAGTTCGCGTATTGACAAATAAAGAATGCGGCCGAAATACGAATAGAGGAATTATACCGTGGCGCGAAGCATTGCTTGAATTGTTGCAACACGAGAAACCGACGCGTGTCTGCGGCGCTGAGGTTTAAAATAATTGCTGGAGTGGCAAATCGAGCCTCAAGGGTGCCGCTTATAACCCCTTCAGTCACTGCGTACACAATTGTGTATACGCGAACTTCGACGGCGCGTCACACGCCGCGTGTTTCTTCAAACGGCCTGAAACTCGGTGTGCACATTCCTGCAGGCTTCTTGAGTGGACAACCCGCAGTAATTTAATTTCATTGTGCTGCGTATTGCTGCAGAGGATCATTTTGCCGGAGACACTACCATGTTCGACGATCGTTCGACGTACCGCGTTCCAGGACCAACGTGAAAAGTATTTTTTTTTTCTCCGCTTGAAACGAATACAACCAAAAAACTAACTGTGCATGCATTTCGGGCCTAATAGTTGATTTTTTTTATGTAACTGCTGAAGCTGACTGGTGGCAGAATAATTAGATAATTAGTTACACACTCCTTTACTTGAATTACTGAAACTCACACAAAACAACACATTCCTTCATTTTCTTTCATGGAATCTAATACTGAGTACCTTGGAATTATGCCATGCGAATTTGACACGATTCTGACTGTGCATCATAATTCGTGACTGAAGGGATAAGCTACCCGTTGTGATAGCGTAGTTGCTATAGTATTGACAGACCTGAAGTGCAGGATCAGTTCTTGTATATGGCGGTTGCATTGGGCGGGGGCAGATTGTGAAACTGCCCATGTACACTGATTTAGGTGCACGTTAAAGGGGTCCTGAACTACTTTTCCTAGTAATCATCGAATGACGTCAGTATTGGAGTATATTACCTCAGGAAACGATTGCCGCAAACATTTGTCAATCCATCTAGAACGAGGGGAGTTACAGGGATTTGTCGCACGCCTTAAGCGCTTTCCCGCTTTGTCTCGTCCCACGACGAGACAGAATCGTGCTCTAGAAGCTACACAGGGAGGCTATGGCACGTCAGCCTACGTCAGCGCGCGCCATGAAGTTACGTCAGCGCGCGCCATGACCTTGAGCGCGCGTGATGAAACGAGCCACTCCCTCCCGTTGCGATTCCTATGCGCGAGTGTGGCTCACTGTGTAATGTTAACAGGCTATGGAGCGCGGCGCCAACACGTGACGGCAGCCCGTGGCAAGAATCGCATGTATCTGATCCAAACGCCTGTCTTGATTTATGTCGGCTGTTAGCCAATGACTTGCTATGTGCTGTTCGAAGTCAAACAGCATGCAGGCGCCAGCAGCTCCAAGGAGAGCGAGCGCAGGCCTCTGTGTGAAAAGAGGGCGCCTGAGAAAGTGGCAAGTCCACGCTCAGATTCCAAGCTCTCGTTGCCGTGCGCTAATGCAAGATTTGGCTGAGCTATTCACAGTAGTCTGATTTCCGCTGGATGTTTTCGCACCAAGCGTGAGGGTACGTGGTTCCTGTCCCATTTAGAAACGTCATACTATAGCCGTAAATATACGAACGGAAATGGCGATAAGAACAAGGAAAGACAAAAAGAGACACCAAGACCAGCTACGGTGATTTAAATAAAGAAAAAGATCGGCATTTAGATGGGAGGGACAGCACTTGTTCAGTATTTCCATCCTGTCAATTGGCTGCGTGCTCAGAATGAATGAGCAAAAGGGAGCAATTAAGTGGCCCGTTCTGCGCGTATATTGTTGTTGTTTTTTTGTTCACCTATTAACAGTGGCTCACACCCACTGTGTGGGGGATTGGCCTAGAATTGAGCGGTTTTCATAAAATGTCATGAAACATAAGGATGCGGCAATTTGTAGAACAGAAAAATTACAAAATGATATCGGAAATTTTGGTGCTTGATGAGATGTACATATATAAAAAAGCCTTTTCTTGCCCATGTACGAACCCTCTTCATTCTTTTCTTTCTCCCAAATTCATTTCTGGGAAATTTATTTTACATGCGTCTTCATTTTCGGATCTTTACTATCTTATAGATGGAATGCAAACTTGCATACTTTAAAACTTCTAGGCTGCTCCATCTTTCGGTATTTTTGTTCATTGCATACTTTATTTGTATATTTCTGTCCCTCCTAATGCACCGTCACAATAATATACCTCTGCCGCCCAATCATTGGTTCATACTCCTCGGTGGGTACGCGCCAGGAAAAAAGATGGATCATCATCATGATCATTATCGCAGGCTCATGATCATCATGCTTAATGGGCGCTCGTGATAGAAATGCCGGTGAGACGGTCGCCGAGGGGTCTCGCTGCTTCCTTGCTGACAACATTTGGCGCTCCTCAGCCAAGAGATACAGGCCGGTAAGTTCGCTCGTTCGCGTTGCCAGAGCGTTTTAGATTTAGATACCCACAAATTTGCGTACGCAGTCGCCTTAAGTTGTCGCCAATACACATGCGTCCAACGCGAGCCACTGTTTGTTCCAGAGTGAGTACTGTGAAGCAGAACTATCGATGGCACTATCGATACTATCGATAGTCTGTGGAGATAGGTTGGCTACACAAGCTGACCCTACGAAGCGACCGGGAAGGGACGCGACGTTCTCCACTGCCGTCGCGCACAAAGACGCTACGGCCGGGTTCGTCGACTCTCCGACACCGCGCAGAGATGGCACTCGAGGCAGGTCGTCAATAAAGCCCCTAGATCTTGGGAAAGTACCGCCGTCCTTTGTACTCGCCGCCGCGCGCCGGACCTCCTCTCTCCCTCCTCGCCCCTTTGGCGTCCTCTCGTTCTCCGCCGCTTTTTCTGCACGGTCATTGGTCTCCTTCGCGGTTGCCCGTGGCGACGCGTGGATCTTGCACTTGCTTGTGTTTTTCTTTTTCGCTCGCGCCATTTTGCGCCGAGGCTCCGCGTAAATACGCGTGACTAAACGCGTAGATAACATAGATAACGTAGCTCGCGCTTTGTTTTCTGCGCTTTCTGCGGGCGCTATGCCGTGCTGTTGCGCCTACGGCTGCAACAAAAACAGTGCAAAGGGTTATGCCATAGAGTTTCATACAATAATACCTAGAGTGGAATCTGGCGCTAGCGTCTATGCGGGCTCCTTCAGCGGCGCTTTGTACCACCATGGGAATGATGGGAAGTACAGGCTTCGGATCTGCTTCGGATGGATTACGTTCTTGAGATTCGAGACACTTGTTTTCCGATTGTAAAACAAAGTGATATGAAGTCAGTTCCAATTAAAACTGGCTTAATTCTTGTGTACGTAAAACTTATTGCAAAAAGTTTCCGTGACCATGAGATGGAAGTTAGACCTGGACGAATTTAACTGCCAGGGTATGCATTGCACTGCCATTGTGTTCCAGGTTTGGCATCCAAATAAAATAAATTATTTTTTACAACACTTGAAAACACACACGCATGTTTTTCCCTCGAAAGTACGTACTATCAATTTATAGAACTAACAGTACAGTATTAAGTGAGAAACACTTAACGTATCGTCTGCTGCGATTCTAGGTGCGTCTGTCCAAGTGGCCTGCCCCCAACGCATCTCTCGTTTTGTTGTGAAGACGAGTCAGAGGAGCGTGACGGTGCGTCTACTTATCTTCGCCGTCGTTTTGCAGTCGATATGAACGAGTTTTGGCAAGACGCGCTCGTAAGAAGACGTGAACTCGCTGAGATATCCTGCACTGGCATGGGACGCTACGCTACGCGCAGCGGTGAGTGCCCGACGCTTCGCTAAAACTGTCGTATACAACCTGTAAAGCTGCAACGTCGTTGCAAACAGAGACCTAGCGTTCTTTAGCCTCTTTGAACGACACAGGCACTGCTTGAGTGCTTTGCACCGCACTCCACTACTCACGCTGCACGAAGAACGAAACTGAAACTGTAGGAAAAGATCCATAGACAGTTCGCTAGCTAACGCCGTCCAATCCGAAGCCTGTACTTCCCATCATTCCCATGGTGGTACAACGATCGCAGCGACAGATTCCGCTCTAGGTATTATTGTATGAAACTCTATGGGTTATGCCCTTTTTATGATACCCCAAGGCAAGCGCGATGGCTTGCGCAAGCAGCAGTGGCTCCACAATATCGGCCGAAAAAACTTTGTTCCGACAAAGAACAGTGTTCTTTGCGAAGTAAGTCGCCTATCCTATACATAGTGTTCATGTGACGTCACTTCCGCCGCACTCGCCTACGCTCGCGCTCTCCCGCCATCCCTGGGTACCTCCGCGGGCATGGCGCGGACGTTCACCGTTTGCTGCACGCGATGCCGAATACCAGGCCATGCGGGTTTTTGCCGTCGTACTACGACGAGCTTGTCGGACCAGCAAGAGCTCGATACGAGACCAAGATAAAAATGTGCGACGATGTCGACCCGTACCGGCTTTCTATCGGACGGGAGGCCACCACGGACGCCGACTTGTTGCCCGCCACGACCTACGCGGACATATTTAATTATCTCGTGTTCACAACAAATTATGCGACACAAGAAGAAATGAAAGCCTACAAGTCCCTCGAGGCCCACAACTTCTTCACGAGTGGATGGGTGAAGGGTCTCGCAGCGAAGGAGCTCCCATCGAAACGAGTCGTCGTGCTGAGCGAGGTAAGCTTACGCGAGATACGGCCTACACTGGGGATGTAGCGCTAATGTGCGACTTTCCACGTGTTTCAAAGAGTGACGAGTATGAAGCTCTTTGCCCTGCATTCGTGAATGCCGCCGGAAAATGTAATGTTTTAGTAAAAGGAAGCGACTTGTGGTGGTCGTACTGCATACAAAGCATGCCTATGTTACTGTTTCTTTCTGTTTTCTAATTTCTTGCTGCTGTTTTGCACTAGCGGGCAGTGGCATGTCTACAAATGATGGAAGCAGTGACTCAAACAATTAACCAACAGTTCAGGGGCGGCGCCAGGATTATTTTACTGGAGGGGCACCCAGGACAAGTGAAGTCCTTTAGGGGGGGCAGGTTGGGCGGGTAACTCATGCGTTGTCTTTTGACTTTGTTTGCTCTTGGGAAGAGGGGGGCTCCGCCCCCCCGTGCGCCCCGCTAGCGCCGCCCCTGGAACAGTTAAAAAAAAAAAAGCTACGCTGGAGAAATTGAGAAATTACCTGACTCCCCTGCCCCCCACAACTCGAATCAGTCAGAAAGTTAACCCACTGGATCTACTTGTCCTGTACTTAAAACTGCCAGTGAATTAAGCTTGTTCGCTTCAAAGCATCATTAAATGTCAACCCCCCTCACTTCTCTGCCAGCCTCCCTACCTAACAACCTGCTGGATGTGCAAGAATGCAGAGTCCATATCACTTTCCCGTGCACCTTACTAAAAATTTCCTGATTAAAATCTCACGAACCGCGCCGGCGACCGTCGTCTATGGGGCAACACCAAAGACCGTTTGACAAGCTACAACGAAATTACCAAGTCCTTCTACCTGGCCCGCCGAACCGGCGACAGCTCTGCTGTACTACAATAAAGTTGTTACCAACCAAACAAAAATCTTTGGTGGTATCTCATTTCTCGCTATGCTCACATTTTTATAATGAGTCTTGCTTTTCCCAGGTAAACCACTCTCAGAGGCTCCGGGACCAGCCGCTGAAGGCATGGATCCTAGCCAATGCTGATGGCACCATCGTTACTGCGCATTGCACGTGCATGGCGGGCATAGGGGAGGCCTGCTCCCATGTCGGAGCAGCCTTATTCGCAATCGATACAGCAGTGCGCATAAGAGATGCGAGGACATGCACCGAGAGAGACAATATATGGCTGCCAGCGCACAATCCACATGCCAAGTTCAAGCGACTGAGAGAGATAGACTTCTCTTCGGCGCAGGCAAAGAAGAGGCAAATGGACAGTGCGAGCCCAGGTTCGAATAGAGGTCAGCCTGAACTTGCACAACAAAGTCTTCCCGTGCCGCCTGCACTGACCCAAGAGGAGCTGCAGTTGTTTTATCAGAGAGTTGAAGCTTCAGGTATAAAGCCAGCTATATTTATGGTTCTTCCACGATTCTCAGAAATGTTCGAGCCACCCCCAAAACAGAGAGCCACAGCTTCTTTGCACATTGTCGTCCCCAGAAACACGCTCGGAGGACTTGTTAACACTGATCTCTCGAAGCGAGAACTTTCTTGCAGAGCTGAAAGTAACTGAAGAGATGGCTAGGCATGTTGAAGAAACCACAAGAATGCAGTCAAAGTGCCCGAAATGGTACTCGTACAGGGCTGGCCGCATAACAGCATCAGTAATGAAGAATGTTTGTTGTACGAGCACGGATAAACCGTCCCTCAGCTTGCTGAAAAGGATTTGCTATCCACACAGCCACAAGTTTTCTACTCCCGCAACGGCCTGGGGATTGAAGCACGAAAATGACGCCTTATGCTGCTACGTCGAGAAAATGAGAAAGCACCACCTCGACTTCTCATACTCTAAGTCAGGTGTCTGGCTGTGCTCACATAATCCATTCATGGCAGCGAGCCCAGATGCCCTGGTGAAATGCACATGCTGTGGTAAGGGCACTGTTGAGGTAAAGTGCCCATTGACACTGGTTACTGCTGGGCTTCAGGCAGCATGCAGTAAAACAGACTTTTGCCTCGAGTATGCTGATGCAAATCTGCAGTTGAAACGGGCCCACAGCTATTATTACCAAATCCAAACACAAATAGCTGTATGTGGGGCTGAATACTGCGATTTCGTTGTTTGGTCGCCTACATTTTTGCACATAGAAAGAGTGCCTCGAGACGTCACCTTTTTTGAAGGCGTGCTGCCACGGGCAAAGAAATTCTTTACTCATGTGATCCTACCGGAGCTGTTCGCAGAGTACTTTTCACGAAAGGAAACTGCGAACCTTACAAAGAGAGCTGATGCAGAATCCTTCTGCTACTGTGGAGGCCCTGATGCAGGCAAGATGCTAGGATGTGATGGGAAGCACTGCAAATACAAGTGGTTCCATTACAGCTGCCTGGGAATCAAGCGTGCTCCAAAACAGGGCACGTGGTTTTGTTCTGAATGTGCTGCTGCAGAGAAGAGCAGCTGAGGATGTTTACAGCAGATGTCTCAAAAACCTGTTGTTTTAAAGCGATAACTTTGTCATTCCATTTTGCTTAACAAATAACCTTCATGAAGCCTACCAGCATATTGATGGTGGCTTGTACCATCAGCAGTGACTTTTTCTTTAATCATGCATCAGTCTTGCACTAGGCTGGACCTTCCTGCGTATCACTCAAATAGCTAGTTGTAATGAATCTCACAACATTTTGGTACAGACAAAACTTCGAAAAGCTTTATTTGCACAGAAAGAGTAATACATAGGCTAAACAATGCAAAGTTTCAGCCATAGCTGCCTGCCAAAGAGCAATCCCTTACCATACCATTTACTTGACAGATAATTATATGCAAGCGAAAGGTGCACCAACAAAAACATAGAATAAAAAATTAACCAACTAAAACTTCTGCATGCAACAAGTCATTACAAAAAGGGCAACGAAGTGTTAGTGACTGCATTTTCAGCTACTACAGATCGTCGCTCTGGTTCAATGGCACTACAGATGGGCACAAATTTGCAAGCGCGCAGCACACAGTGACAATCTTGTCCAACGCAGTATATTTGTCACCTGGCTTGCACGTCACAAAATCTATTGGCTGAACAGCTTTCATGATAATAAATTTGTTTCGAACCAGACCGATGACCCTTTCCACGTGTATGCGTACATTGGCAAGTTTGCGGGTGCTGGCAACTTCCAGTGCCGACAGCTGACTTTTGCCTTTTGTGAAAGCTGGGATGCAAAGAGTGGCACAGTAAAGGCCGACGCTGTCTGCGATGTCAAAGCCCCTGTCTGCAAGCACAACATCCCCATGTGTGAGTTTGTCAAGCAGGCCACATTGCTCAGTGACATATTTGTCACTTGATCTTCCTCCCCACCCCTCTGAAACGAATGTTATTGAGCCTTGGGGACTTATACCAATTAGAAATTTAGCAGTGTTACTCGCTTTGTACTGCGACCATGTCTCGCTCCTTGGGAGCAAAGATGACGGCCGTTCAAGCTTAATCTCAAAGCAGTCTATTACGACCGCCACTTTGGTTCCAAAAGAGTCGACAAATGCCTGTGGCATTGTCCTCTGCAGTTCGCTTCTCTCTGGCCATACTATTTGAGACTTAAGTCTCCAGAATGCACCGTGCAGCCACCTTTCCAGGATCCTGCTTGCTGTGGAGTGTGAGATTCCAAACCTGTAGGCAAGATCCTGGAGAGGGAAGTTCCATTTTAGCTTCATCAAAAAAAACAACAAATTCCTGGAATTTTGCCAGGCCATTCTGAGGGGTATGCTTCACAGCAACTTCAACAAGTTGAAAAAGTGCGGAGAGCAGGGCAAAGTTGGCTATTCCTGTATAAAAGAAAACTTTTCCATTATCTTGCTGCAGTGACGCCTCTGTCACTTCCAACTTTTCTTTCTCTGCAGCTAGGAGGCGCAGCTCATTAGTCAACCTCTGGTTGTCTGTGTCCAGAGCTTGTGATGCAGTGCTCAAATGCTGCTTTTGCTGCTCTACACTGTGGAGGCTGCAGGTCAGCTTTTCATTTTCCTCCTGCATTGCTTGTAGGTCTGCCATGGTCAGGTCTGTCTGGACAGTTACATCTGCATGAACGATTGAAATTAGTGCCATTAGATAAAAATTCTAGGCAACAGGTGCAGTTTGCGTTAAGGAAAGGCTTGTAGGACAAGCAAACCTTTGCAGGGCTCCTCGTTTGGTGAGTCATCAGGGAGGGTTGGTCCACTCTCAGGCACAAGATCCATTGGCATGGACGCATCAGCCCAGGGTGGACACCTGTCATGGCGGTGATCACTTTTCTCCCGCGCTGCTTCCTGCGTTCATAACGTTGGGTCCTTCCAAGTGCACCTCTCTCATCAGCCCCATAGCCTAGATGCTGGCTAGGTGCCCAATCTGGGTTGCTGTCATCCATGAGCTTAGAGGGCTTTCCTGCAAGCAAGCGTAGTCTGTGAAATCGTGACCCGTGTTTTTAGTTTAATGCAAGTCCTCTCGGGCTGCAATCCTCCAAGCAAGGTGTGTAAAGTGTAACGTCAACATAAGGGCAAACTAGGAAGTTCTCCATCACCCACAACAAAGGTCGTGCTGCAAGGAAAGTAATCTACATGCGTGCACTTTGGCCACAGTCAGGATCATGCAATTAAGAAAACGACTGTTAGCTGTCACTGTAATTGAGATCCGCGTTTCTAAAACTAGCGCGATAGAACTTCTCCAAGCCCTCCGACCTCCCCCCCACCCCGTCCCCACTCCGCTTTGTACGCACATAACATGCACAAGCAACTTATCGTTACTTACGAGCATAGGTCGGCACTTTAAGGGAGTACTCACTCAAACTCACTCACCACAATTTTTTCAGCCTTCGCACTCACTCACGTCCACTCACACTCATGAGTACTCACTCACGTTCACACTCACCTCCACTCACACTCATGAGTACTCACTCATACTCAACTCACCACGTTCAAATGAGTGTGAGTTGAGTGCACTCATGAGTCTGTGTGCCGAGCTATGCTTACGAGCCACCGAAGGAAAAAAAAAAAAGGTACAAGGCCCTCAGTCACAATGCAGCGAATCGCACGCAGCGCGAAACGGCTGGTCGTTGCGAAGAGCTTGTTTGTATGTAAAGTAATCATGGTAAACTGTCTGCTTACTTTCATCGTACTTACCCGTAATGAAGTGACGTCCGCAGACGCGAATGTTATCCAAGTTCTTGAGGTCATTTCTATTAATGCGCGCCAGCCAAACACACCGGCGCTCACCGGAAAGTCGGAATGTGCGGTCACAATGCCGGGTTATGACTTTTGGCAAAGAGAACATTCCCACGCTTTGTTCCCTGTTCGTGGGCTTTGAAGACGACTTGCTTCTGCTCCTGCAGCCGAAAATCGCACATATTGGCATCGTGAAGCCGAATAGAGCTAGCGCACGCACAACACAACACAGCAGCTGCCTGCAACAGCGCCGGTAGGTACCCAGGCATGTCGGGAGCGCCTACCGGAAGTGACGAATCGGCGCTCGGTGACGCACGTGCACACTATGTATTGCTCGTATCGAAGCGTCGCCGAACGCCCCATTTTAAGTATTCTTGCGGCCTGCTCATCAACGTTTATTTTTTAGGAGTGAAGCTTCTTAGGCTCTCACCATGTCCGTTGTCGCCGTTGTCGTAGGTCTCCGTCGGAGCAAAACACATGTCTTACATCGACCGTACATAGAGCGTATATAGAGCGCAATAGGTTCAAAATAGGCCGTACTCTGTCCGTGCATCTGTCTGTCTGTCCGTCCGTCCGTGCGTGCATCCGACCAAGGGATTTAAGTCTGTCCGCGCATCCGTCCGTCCGTCCGTGCGTGCGTGCCCTGGCTATGGCCCTGGCACTCTGCAAGGTGGCCACCGGGGCGCGCAAACGGACGCCGGTCGCGTCGGACTCTACAGCGCTCGCGCTTTGCTTGCGTAGCGTCGATGTGCCTAGCGTTTGCAATCATGCAAGGAGGGAGACGTGCGCATCGCGTTCCATTCTGACCGACCCCGTCTCAATGTACACAGGCGTTCGCGGACACAGTTTGAATTTACACAGTGTCCTTCAATTTAAGCGCTGCAACGCGGATGGCGTCTGCACGATGCGCAAAGCGCGAGAATACGAACGAATGTGAAACGGAGGCAGATTGGTCACGCGTCTCGCTGCGACTTTTCAAAATTTCCTAAACTACTGTGGCGCGCAAGTTGTCCGAAATCACGTGCCTACGTTGAATTCTGCGGCGCGCCCGCGGGAGCCCCGGCGTAAAATGGCGCCGCGCGCCCCGCGTGCCGCCGGCGGGCGAGGAGAATCGAGGAGGAAACGCGCGCGTGGAGGAGAGTGTCGTTACTTTCCCAAGATCAAGGGGCTTTAGTCGTCAACAAACACGGGTTTATTAACCCAAGATACAGCACAGTGCGACTATCAGGGGATTGCGGGCCGTTAGGGTAACTCCGCAAAACCGACCGAGTGAACGCTTGCCGCAGGCGCTACGGCTATCACACAAAGGGCAGCAGCCGAGCGCATATACGAGAAGCCGCCTGCTGAAGCAGCGCGTCTACCTCTCGTGAAGGCCTGTGAGCATCTGCCACTAGAGTTCCTGTATAAGGTAGCATATACAGGAACTCTATCTGCCACGGCGAGCGAGCGCCGGACGAGAGCAAGCTCGGGGGGGAGGGGGCTGTCACGGGCGGCCAATGACCGTCACGTGCGCTAGCGTGATGCGAGGGGAAGGCATTGTCCGGGCATGTTCGGACAACATGTCTCCGTGCAGGGAAGACCGACGCGTGACTTGCACCAGACAAAAAGGCCTGGCGGCGAAACCACGGTGGCCATGTTCCCGGCGCTCGAGGAGCACGGGGCAAGCACTCGCGCTAGCTGGGGAACGAGGCGCCAAAGGGGGAGGGTGCGCTCGATTCCCACAAGTCTTATACTACGACCGTTAGTATAAAATCAACCGCGCGAACTCATTGCAGCATTAACTTGATTCCGAGTGTGTGGAGCAGGAGGAGCAGGCTGAAGGGCACGAATGTGGATATGCTTGCGATCCTTCACCATGATTTTTGGCTGACACATGACAATTAAGTTGATTTATTCAGTTGTACAGGAAACGAGACAGTTACAATTGACGGTACTGTGCGGCTTCAAATTTATATTGCATTTTGTCATTTTGAGGTCAAAATATCAAGAAAGAGGTTTGTTAATTGTAAGGTGTAAGTGCTTACTTTTGAATATCGATTTATTGATAGACATATTGCCACATTTTGACTGCTGAAATACTTACGTATTTATCCAGAAAATTTCGTCCCGGCCGCCAACAGCAGAGTTATTCAAAGCACTATTGATACTATTGATAGTAATGTCGGTAATAATACCAGTGACATTACTTCTACTCACAGTACTATCGATTGCGCTATCGATAATAGTATCGATAGTAGTACTATCGATAGTTTCATTACACTATCGATAGTTCAAAAGAAACTATCGATGTTATCGATAGTCAATTTTCCTATAGGTCTGAATCACTAGTGAGTACCCAAGAAGCTCCAGACCAGAGTGCTTAATCCTGAAGCTCCGCTCTATATATCGTTTGCCTCAGGGGCATAGACCAGAAATTTTTTTCGGGAGGAGGGGGGGGGGGGTTGGGGTCAACCATATTTTATGTATCTTCGTGCTTTGCGTTTGTATGTGTGCGTGTACGATACGCAAGCAAAATTGAAAAATTTCGTGGGGGGTGGGGGTCGTACCCCACTGGCTATGCCACTGGTTTACCTTCGTGTGCGGCGCCACCGCTTTGTTGCCATTTCCAGTACATACTACCACACTGCGGCAATTATGAAGCCAACTGAAAGCACAAAGGAAATTACCTATGTGTGGTTTTAATTAACACGCAGAAGCAATTAATTGAGGTAATATGACAGTGGGAACTGAACCAATATCTTCCGGATTATGCGTACGGTGCCTTACAAAACGGCTTCGATGATAGCTTTTCTCCCGTCCATTTTCGTCAGTACGAAGGGGTACTCAAAAGTAACCTGAACAGCGCTGCAGCGGGCGGTGCTACCGTACTACGCAATATTCGTAGGCAAGCATCGTGCAATTAACACCTATTGAGTTCATTGCATCCGGTGGCTTGCTCCCACAAAAATTTTCTCAGGGTACAGTTCGTGAAATCAGTTTCACGATCTCCTCGTTTTTTTTTTCTTTTTTTCTTTTTTGTGATGGCATGATTTAAGTGAACAGCGTGCGGCTGCGAAATTTTGTTTCTTGCTCTTGCTCTGTTTGATGTGCACAGGGTACATGTTTTTGGGAAGTGGGAGAATGTAGAAGTTCTCGTGTATGTGGCGTGCAATGGTGCATCCAGTCTTGGCGATTACTGCCGGCAGTGATACATAGAATGGGTCTGCCTGTCACGAAGTTATGAAGTCTACCCTACTAGAATGGCTTCTGTGAGTTTAGCAAGAGTATTGAACGGTGCTTTTACGCATGTCTTTCAGTGGATGTCCGTATGGGGAGACCCCCAGAGTGAATTTATGTTTTGCGCAAAACCATATCAATCTTACCGGATTCTCATTTATGAAAATGTAGATAGGCTGTTGCGAATGTTAACTTACTGATACCGAAGGCCTGAACCAAGCGAAGCAGTTCGGCCTCCTTTAATACGTTTTTCCTAATTTTGCACTGCCACTTTGAAGGTGCGGCCTTTCCACGGGTGTGATATTAATGCACAACCGGTGCACTCTTATCCAGAAGTTGGGCGATCAACTTGCAAATGTCGTGTGTATACGTCTGTTTCTCATAACAAGACAAGATAAAGGAAGTGCGTATGGTTTCCATGTGTACAAAGCTGTAGTTCAAGACGTGTTTGTACCCTTCATGGTTGCGAACGCAAAATCAGGGGTTCGTTCTGGTCTAAAACCTGCATGGCCACAACACTGCGCTTTAAACAATGAAGAGACATGTCCGAAGTGAGGTCCCGAGTACGATACAGATTTGGCATCCCCCCTTAGATGATTAGGATAGGTGCCCCCCCCCCCCCCCCCCAGCTCCCTTCTTACTCCCATCCCCGGTGCGCATGCCTGTAACCGAGTAACCGATACATAGCTGCGATCCCCTGCGCAGCTCGAGTGCTGAACCGGTTCGTGCGCCACTACGAACCGCTGTCGTACGATCCAGTCGCCGTGCACGGCCTGGGACGCTGGAAGAGATCGGCCTCCGCTCATCGACACCACAGCGGCGGCAGGGCCACGCACAGTGCAGGTCGCATTCAAGGCCCACGGAAGGCGAGTATTACGTGTGCCACAAAGAGGTTTACAAAGAGGATTCAACTTAAATTGAGGACGACGCAGCTAGCAATGGAAATGAAAATGATAGGTGTAGCCTTAGGAGACAAGAAGAGAGCAGAGTGGGTCAGGGAACTAAAGGATATTAAGGATATCACAGTTGAAATCAAGAAGAAGAAATTTACATAGTTACCCTTAATGACCGCTGGTCATTAAGGGTAACTCATTAGATTCCAAGAAAAAGCAAACGCGCAAGGGGGAGACAGAAAGTTAGGTGGGCAGACAGTGGCGTAACCAGGGGGTGGCACACCGGGCACGTGCCCCCCCCCGGAATTTTTTTTCGCCATTGCATACAGAGCGAAAAATGACCATTTCGATGAGGTGCCCTCCCCGAAATCAAGGAGGTGCCCCCCCCGAAAAAAATTTCTGGCTACGCCCCTGTGGGCAGATGAGATTAAGCAGTTTCGCGGGTACAACGTAGCAGCAGCGAGCACAGGACCGGGTTGATTGGCGGAACATGGGAGAGGCCTTTGCCCTCCAGTGGGCGTAGTCAGGCTGATGATGACGATGATGATGATGATGAATATGACGTGTGCCAATCCATGCGCGCGGGATCGTGACCAATGAATCCTCGCCTGCATGCTGTGGCTTGTCGGGGATGCTCGCACCCCCTGTAATCATGCTTTCGCTTCATGGCACCCGCACGTCACCGTGGTCGGCTTCACCGCGGAGCACTAATGGCGGCGTAGTTAGCGTAGGCGCGCCGTCTAGCGAGAGTTGGCGCTGTGCTTCCACGGTGGCGCCGCTTGGCGGCAATGTTACGTGGGGTCGTGAGGAGCGTGAGCTCCTACTTTTTTAGGGCTTGGTGCTACTCGTCGACGGTCCTCTCTCGTGGGGAGGTCCGTGGGACAATTCCGCGGATCGTCCCCGCGGACTCCCGTGGTGTATCGAACGTCGGCGACGCCGCGTTCTTGTTACCATTGTCCCTGTGTTACCTTGTGTGTTTTATATCTTTTGTGTGTGTTATATTGGCATTGTATCGCGTTATTCGTCGTGTTAACTACTTTAGTATGAATGATTCAGCTGGCGGGTTCGCTGTTGTGTAAAAGGTGCTAATAGGCGTCCGTGTGTTCGTTGCTTTACGGTGTGTACTGCGTCCGTTGTTCCTTGAGCGAGAGGGAGATTGCACAAGCTTCGTGGCCTGAAAAGTTTCACAGGTGCCTTTGTGACCGATGAGAAAAGGGGCTGAAAGAACATTCGATGTTGCTAACAAGAGTTAGTGCCAGTTTTTTTTTTATTTCATCCGTAAGCACTCTGAATTATTCAAAACATGTAATGTAAGAAGTAATAAGCTGATAAAATCTCGATTCTTTCTCATTTAGAAGTCGCATCAATCGCGAGATTGTTTAGGTCTCATTGCAATCAGTCTTAATGAACGTCGTGAGAAAGATATCTTTTTCCTCTGAGAAACAGTATTAACCTTTCCAAATTGCTCTAAATGATCAACGCCAATTGCAACGGGGTCATTCCTATCGGCTCAAGTAGTAAAGATAAGTTAATTGAGGCTAAGGAATTACTCTGTTTGACGGGAATAGGCTGGTTACTGCGAGTTCAATGGAAATCAAGGCTTTTTTCACTTCCATATCAACACTAATAATAATAGTAATATCTGGGGTTTAACATCCCAAAACCACGATATGATTATGACAGACGCCGTAGAGGAGGGCTCCGGAAATTTCGACCATCTGGTGTTCTTTAACGTGCACGACATCGCGCAGTACACGGGCCTCTACCATTTCGCCTCGATCGAAATGCGACCGCCGCGGCCGGGATCGAACCCGCGACCTTCCGGTCAGCAGCCGAGCACCCTAACCGCTACACCACCGCGGCGGACCCATATCAACACCACGCCACCAATGTGCCAGTGCGTTGTCATGCATTTCAAAGCACTTTTGTACGGGGCAATTTACTGAAACTCTCCATATAGATCATTTCATATAATTAAACTGCTACCCGTATAGCCTTTCGTCTGCCTGAGCACATTTTGTGAAACCCTTGACTTTACTATGATCGGGAACTTCAGTACGGCGTCACCGTATTCTTCTCGCTCTTAGGTTTGCTTGCCGAGTTCCGGAACGGGATAGCGGTGACATTTTCGACGCTCCTGAAGTAGAATTCATCGATAATAATTCATAAGCAATCCTGCGGCTTCAAGGTGTCGCAGCCACAATACGATTTATGAAAATACGACCCGGAGTACTCAACGCCGTGCGGTGGCGAAATCCGCATTAAGTTTGATCATTTGGGGTTCTCCAAAGTGCATCTAAATCTAAGTATGCGGACGTTCTTTTGTATTCGCCTCCATTGAAATGCAGCCGGCGTGGTCGAGAATTGAACCCGCGCTTTCGAGCTTAGCAGCGCGACACCTTATTTCTTCCCACACGGTGGGACATTTATCGATGCAAGTTCGCTTTAATAACGTTCCCTCCTGCACGGTGGCTCGCAGGGAGTTCCGGCTACAGTTGACCCAGGACCGGTCCGCCTTCTCCGAGGACTTCTCCCTGGTGACAAGCCGAGGGCGTGTCCAGGCCAGCCTCGACCACATATATTCTGGGCACGTCGCAGGTGCCGTTCACCACTTTGCTATATACCGTCACGTGATACGATCTGTGTGAAAAAAACATATCAGAGGGTTTCTTGTTCATTCGCATAAGATACCTCCAAGGACATCTCCTTTTTCTTTTTAGTCGATGTATTGATTGTAACTGAAGGAAGGTGTGTGACCGGGCTAGTTGGTATTCCATGGCGACGTGAACAGCGCATGAAACACACAAGGACAAGGAACCGACAGCGCTAGTCCTCGTCGGTTCCTTGTCCTTGGTGACGCACAAGCGGCCATTTTGAATGTCGTCATCACAGCTAGCCAGACAGTTGCGTGAAGGCACCAGAATTAGTACTGTAGCCTGACGTCAAGCTAGTTTCGATGTCGGTAGGTGCGTCATGGGAAAATTGACTTTAATATCAAATTAAAATATCAGCATTTGCTGGGCTTCACACTTGCTCAAAGCCGTCTCTATATACAAGGAGATTTGTAGTGTAAACTCTCTCCGAAAAATAGTGTCAGTACCCCCTTTAATGTGAGAAATACCTCCCTATGCCTGCTTTCTTGATCTTGTAGTTCGGTGCGTCTGCTTAGTTCATCGAGAGGAAAAGGAAAGAGGCCTTGTCAAATAAACCTCATGAATCCCTTCGTTGAGTGCAAGACTGGTACTATTTACTGCGTTCCGCTGGCATGTGGGACAGTTTGTATTGGACAGATGGGAAGGTGTTACATACGCGGTTGCAAGAACATAATACATCCTTAAGCGGGGACTAGGGAAGTAATTTGGCTGTTCATTGCCGTGCTTGCATGAAATGCAAATCTAGTAAGCAGTTCGATCGCACAACCATTTCGGGTAAGGGAAAGGCAAGCTAAGAGAGCGATATTTTTGAAGTGTTTGACGTTGTAAATCATAAGCAAAAATTGTCAGTGATAAGTCCTTAGTCCCTGGCGTCAAGGAGCGTGCCTACTTAGCGGACAAATAAGTTTTGTGTGTCACATTTCATGGGAAGTGACGGCAATGCGCATGCGTGAGAAGTCTTGTGCGGTAATGTAATTGCCAACAAGGCACAGTTAAAGGTCCAGCGTTCGTCCGTGTGTGACGCCTTCTTCTGGTGTATGTGTTCGGTGTATTCGCTCGTTTTTAAGTTAGTGTATCTCTCACCCATGAGACAACAACCCATCCTTGAGGCAACCCCAGATCACCTTTTTAGGAACCGATAAAATATTTGCTCAGATGCGATCAGTTATCGCCTGATGATCCTCCCTCTATGCACACATAACGATTTCACCACGGACGCACTGGCCCTACTAGCTGTAGACATGAGTCGGTCTTTCGTGTTACAGTCATTGACGCATGCTTCGCACCAAGATAACTTATCCACTGGTATTTAGGCGACAATTTTATGTGCGAACGCGTGGCTTCGCGATTTTATTACGATAGCAATTATATGGAGACTCCAGGCGCACTTTTGCCGTAGCCGTCTGCGTCGCTGTGATGCCCCGAGTAAAGTCCCAACTGGCCGTAACATCGCCGCAAGCGTCGTATTTATTTGGTGCGAGCGAAATCGTGTGAGGGCAGACGACGAACGCAGCTCTAGCGTAGAGGAAAAGTACCCACCGTCTCCATCGCCCGAAAGACAAAGTGGTAGGTGGGGGGAGGGGAGGTCTTTTTTGCGGGAGGCGGGACTGCGTGGTTCCTGCGGGAACTGCGTACTTTGACCGAGCGGGGGCTGTCACGCGCGCTATGTTTACATGGATTAGCAGACGGCTGAAATCAAGGTACGTGCCCTGTCCTCACATTGCTTGCGTTGAAGAGAACGGAGGTCGCTTCGCTCGCTGCAGCGGCTGCGTTTTCCTTACGGCAGGGTTTCTTCGCGGTCTTACGCCAGGTTCGGATGGTGGAGGAGTTGGCTGCTAGCCTTAATTCGAATAACATTCCAATTTGTTGCAATCGCATTCACTGCGCTCGAAACTGTGGTTTCGAAGTGACGCCGTCTCTTGCAGGTGCTCCGGGCAGCCGCGTGGTGGGCGCCATGATGGATGGCGTTTTCAGCGGACGCATCTCGCTGACTCCCGGCGACGACGACGGGGACTTCTACGTGGAGCGTTCCGGTCCTTACCTGTCCTCCTCCTCCTCACCTACGGCCCTCTTCCACTCGCTCATCTACTCCGCCAAGGACGTCAGCTTCGACGGCGCCGGGTGCGGATTGCGCGGACATGCGCGGGACGTCCTGGACGATATTCGACGGGGACACCGGCGCGTGTCTTCCGCGGTGAGCATCCCTATAGCCAACGTCAAGCTATAAATACCACATTTTCTAGCCCCACAGACCAATCTAAGATTGTTTAGAAAAATAAAAACCGAAACAAAACAAAATCAATTGAATAATATTTCACGGCGTCTGGGAAGAAGAAGCTCCGTTGTCTAGTGAAAGGAGAGTTGATTTGTTATCGTTAAAAACGCAAGTGTGTAGGTCCGAAATTCTGTTTGTGTACTTTTTTTAATTATTGGTACTGCTTGCTCTCAGCCCTTAAAAGGGCCCCTAAACCACCCAGAGGTCGAAATTTAGTTGTGGTGGTGCAGTTGTGCATGTGTCTACAGCAAACACGTAGCCGTGAGCATTTTCAAAACGGCGCCGTAATAGCGGAGTCGTGACGGCATTCCGAACTCGATGCGCGGGTTTTATTGAAGTGTTAAAAAATAACCGGAGGTGGTTTAGGGGCTCTTCAATGGAAGACATTAAAATCCGGTGCATGCTACAGCACCAGATTTTAATTTTCGTGGCAAACCCAGCGTATGTGCTTTTTTGTTTCACCACTTCCTTCTATGTCACGCCACTTGACATTTAGAGTAATTGAAATAGATAGATAGATAGATAGATAGATAGATAGATAGATAGATAGATAGATAGATAGATAGATAGATAGATAGATAGATAGATAGATAGATAGATAGATAGATAGATAGATAGATAGATAGATAGATAGATAGATACCTAATCTTTGCGTTAGCGTCGCCAAAGCTACGCATTCATCGCATTTCATCGATTGCATGCATGTAGCATGTATACAGCTTAGTCTGTCGCGCAGCCGTCCAAGCCGAGACAAGTCTAACTTTTTGCATGGCATTTCCCAAAGCGTCACATTGCATGGGTGCCATATATTCCGGGCGTTTGTCGATCGAATTCCACCATACTTGTCAAATCTTCCATCGTGTCAGTTCTAGTTAGCTCAGAAGGCGGCATTATGTAACTGCGCAAAAACAGACGCAACACAAAAGAAGAGAAGGCACAAACAGGCGCCTGTTTGTGCCTTCTCTTCTTTTGTGTTCCGTCCGTTTTTGCGCAGTTACATAATGGATCATTACCAACTGGCCCAACTTACCACTCTTCTGCAGAAGGCGGCTGTGTATGCGGTCTTTTTAATTTGTTCAAACTGCCGCATATTACAGAATTGGACTGTAAAATATTACATAGCAGCTCATATACTGCTTCTCTGCAGATACACCTTTTCAACGACAGCGCGCTGGGTTACGCCCCATCCGGCATTAGCAAACGCCTGGTGGACCGATCAGAGCGAGGGTGCCGAAAAACACCGACCAGAAGCCACGGGACACTGGCGCCAGCGCAGTGGAGTACAGAGGGTGTGTAACATGGAGATCAAGGTCGACCACACATTTTACGAGGTGGGTGCGCGCCAGACCCTTAATGACTGTGTGGGTTTTTACGTCCCAAAACCAACGACATGATTATGAGGGACGCCGTAGTGGAGGGCTCGGGAAATTTCGACCATACCTGGGGTTTTTTAGTGGGCACCTAAATCTGAGTGCACGGGCATCTAGCATTTTAACCAACGCAGCTATCCAGCATGTAGATACTGGAAAAATAAAACTGAATTGAATTGAATTGAATTAGCCTCCATCGAAATGCCACGGCCGTGGCCGGGATTCTATCTTGTGACTTTCGGGTCGGCAGTCAATCATCATAACCGCTAGACCACCGTGGTGGTGGCACCAGACGCCTTGACCTTTCATATTTAAATTCAGGTTCACTTTATTTCACCAGGATACTGCCTATACCTAAAAAGCATTTAAAAAAAAGTAAAGCTCGAGGTTTTCCCGGGAGACATTTGCATGGCCAGTACTTCCTATATCCCGTAGTATTCAATAAGGTTACATAAAAGTAACAGATCAAATCAAGTTGAAGATATTTCAGCGCGAAACACCGATGCTGTGTTCGCTATAAGCTTGTTTTTGCAAATTTGCTTGGAGTGCGTTCTGTATTGCCTTTACTAGAGAATATAACTGACAGTTTGTCCCCGTTTGTTTCGTTTGTGCGAGTTCCTGTTTTCCAAAGCCGGAAGGGTCAATGTACAGTCCTGTAACATGAATTAGAAATTACAACGTATGATATACAGGCTTAGCGAGTGATGACTCGACGAGGTCTATCTCATACCGCTTGTTATGCGGTTGCGAAAGATAGTCTAGGCCTTAAGTCAGGCGTGAAATCCAGTTTCATAGCAATATTCTAATTTATACGAATGCTGCGACGTGCTTACAAGACCCTTTCAATAGCTTATGCGCTCCGCGCGCGCTATGCATGAACTGTCCACTTCTACAGATTTTCTTGGCAACACTGCATTCGTAGCCACCGTAATACACCAAGCTGTATTACACTAAGCTGTATTACGCTGCTTTCCTAATATGAAAAAAAATTGTTTTCTTTAGATATCACTCAGAGTTTAAGAACTATAGCGTACCTTGATGGCGCTTTCTGCGATCGAGGCACACTGCTAAAGGTTACTAAATAGTAGAGTTACGCTTTATGAGTTGAAATAGTAATCTATTAAAGAGATAGCTGAAGCGCCCTCTGGTGGACGCATATCTAAATGAAGTAGAATATATTTGCACCGAAGTTTACTCAACCGTGTTCCACATGAGCATCTGCCGTGCGACAGTATAGCTAAATAAGAGGCATATTCGTACCTTAGTTGGATTTCTCTGAACAGAGTAATTGTCTAGCTGATTAAGTAACCTGCGGTCTGCTCTCCGCTTTGACGTGACGTCACAGATTCTGTTAAACTGAAGTAACGTCGTGTGTGAGTTGTTTTATCAGTTCCGCCGCAGTTCTGTCGCGGTTGCGGTGCTCGGCTGCTGACCCTAATGCCGCGGCGGTCGCATTTCGGCGGAGGCGAAATGGTAGAGGCCCGTGCACTGTGCGATGCCAGAGCACGTTAAAGAACACCAGATGTTCGAAATTTCCAGGGCCCTCCACTACGGCGTGTCTCATAATCATATTGTGGTTTTGGCACGTAAAACCCCATATATTATTATTATTATTATTATTATTATTATTATTATTATTATTAGGTCTTTTCACAAGCCTCTATGCGAACAAACATAAAAGAAAACTTTTAGCTAACGCATTCGTTCACGTCGCTGTAGTTACAGTGTATAAATGCAGATTTCAGTGAGATTCTCGACATGGCAACAACCTGCCAACTCATCAGTGGGCATTCTTGCAACATTTACATTCTTTGCATAGCACGATTCAAACACTAGTCTTAAAGGCAACACGACAGTAGTTAATTACGAGTATGCCATCAAAGTGGTATCAAAGTACGCGAATCAGTAGTCGGTTGCTAATTTCCAAAAAGGAGATATATCTGGCGAATGCTTGGGATAATTCTAATCACATATAACCGATACAGTAAATATACATATACTGTAGTATGTTACGCAGACAATGCCCTGTTTAAATTGCGAGTTCTGTTTGTTTTTCACTTATTGCCAACCCGCCGGCCAGAGTTCATTATCTTTTCTTTCTTCCTTTCTTTCTTTTTTTTTTTTTTTTTTTTTTTTTTTTTTTTTTTTTTTTTTTTTTTTGTCGTCGGTGCACCGACACTTTTTCTTAAATCAGCAGCGGCTTGCTCAGGCAAATTGACTACCGAAATAATTGTCTTTCTTTATTTTAGTAATACCCTCGGGATAAAAGGCATTATGGAAGTGTGTATAAACATGGTTTTGATTGCTCATACAATTGCAGCTAAATATAGAACGGTTGTCTACAGGGCGAACAGGCAAGCTGGATTGCCTCATTACAGATTGTTAGCTGTATTGTGGAAGGAAACTGCTGCTGATCTGTGATTGTGACCAGATATCCGGGAAGCACGTCCCATTAAAGAAATTTCACGGGGATAAATGAAACACTGCATATTTTGCTTAGACATGCAATATCGGCATCTTTATTGGAATAACCAATACTAAATGCGATACGTAAGAGGGGAAAAGTGAATACTTCACGAAGAGTATGTGAGTATAACAAGTTGATATTATTAAATTAACACAGTCGAAAACGCTTACAACGAGAGGCAGTTCAAGTGAGTCCTTCATGATGCAGATTACCCTTAATAGCTTCATGCATGAGTTGAAGTCTTTAGGTTATCGAAGCCGCTTCTCAATCCCAGTTGTCATAAATTTCTTGCTATACACCGATGAATGCGGTTGGCATTTCTATTTTGATAGGTGGGTATCTCAGAGCCCTTTATTGCGCAGATGGTGTCTTCGGATCTGAACGGCGACGCGGCCAAGGTGCGAGCCGCCATCACGGAGCTGGTGTTCACGCACGTCGCCTCAGCTTCCGAAATCTTCGGTCGCACGAGCTTTAACGGCATCACGGACATCTCGTTCGTCGTGCAGCGCTTGCAGGTGCGCTCAGTGTGCCAACTACTTGAGATTTCGAAGAGACTACAGTGTCATTGAGGAAGTGGTGCATGTATGGCTAGGGCTGGTCGTCCTTTCGCTTCGTTGATTCTTTTACAGCGGTGCCGTTTGTCCGGTTCGCGATAGACAAGAAATTATGATCTTCATGCCGGCGCGGTCGCGTCAAGCCATGATAGCCACGCGTAATTAAGCCTTGTTGAGCATGATAACACCTAATTAGCTAAGCTAATTAAGTCAAAGCGTAATGAGTTCTAATGAAGTGGAGTTTAGATTCTGGCGTGCCCAGTCATGCCAAGCTCGCCAAGATAAGCCGACCTAAGCCTAATTAAGACTGAGCCTAGTTAGCATTAATAAGGATAATTAGCTAGGTTGATTGATATGCAAGCTAATCGAGACATCTCGAATATGCCAATTGGGCCAAATAAACTAACTTGCCTAATTAGTCTATACTTAAGGTATTAAGCTTGGTGCTGTGATTGCTAAGCGATTACCAATCGAACCCGTTCAAACCCAGCCAATACTCGTGATTTACAATGTGATCACGTGAACAATTCGTGCATAGGCCTCATGGGCGCAGCTTCATAACGTACAGGTTGTCTAACGTGCTGGCTTCGATGACGTAAATGCTTTGTAACCAAGCTGAGGTTAACCTGTGTCAGCAGGATAACGACGCGGCCGCAGCGTCATTGTCCTCTGTGGGTCAATAACTGAATAACGTGCATGTGATGTACCGATGACATTAACGCGCCGACACAAACCTTACCTCCCACCATGCGGTGCTCCAACATGGCGGTTTTAACGACGTCATTGCAAGCCATCGATGGGGAGCTTCCGAAGCAAACTTCGGCAAACTCTCAATGCGTGCATTACGATCCTTACTTTATGCCAATAACTAAGCATGCATATTTCTTGATAAAGTTATGCGAGAAGACTCGTATAAAGTGTGGACACGAGACCCCAAAAGGGCTGACTGCAGCATCGAAGACGCCATAGTATCGTTACATCTAGCTTGTGGTCAGCCCTTTTAAGGTAATTGCGCTAGGAAAGTTCTGAAAAGCAAATTTAAACGCTGTTCTGCCAGAATAATAACGTCCAATGCATCGATAGCTCGCAAAAGGGACGAACCTATACGTGGTCAATTTTTGCGGTCAAGCACATAGCTGTTTGTATACGCTTGCCCGGAAGCTCAAGGGGTGGCGCTAGGATTTTTTTTTTTTACTAGAGAGAGAGAGAGAGAGAGGAGGGGGGCATGGAGGCGTTGATATTATTCGCTGTGTACGTGTTTGGATCGACTGTGCTATTGGGGGGAGCTGGACAAAGTAGGAGCACGCGAGAAATCTTAGAGAGACACCCTCCCCTTCTTCCCGACACAGCCCCTCCCCGCACTAATCGCGATTTTCCTGGCACTACACAGATCAACGATTCCAGCCACTGTGAAGGCTCGGAGCAGAAGACAAACCCGTATTGCAGCGACACGCTGGACGCGACGCTCACGCTGATCGAACTGTCCAAGTCCAACCACGACAGCTACTGCCTGTCGTACCTGTGGACGTACCGCGACTACCCCAAAGGCACGCTGGGCCTCGCTTACGTCGCCGAGCTCAACGGTATACGCCCGCCTGACTCATCCCGTCAATATATTACAGCCCTGCACAATTCGCTTACTCTCCACCGTTGTAACAGATACCTTTAGAATACCGCCACCGAAGTCCAAGATTAGATCGAGTAAATAGCTATTTGCCGTTGCGCATGCGCCGAACGCTACCGCTCAGGGGTGTAGCCAGAAATATTTTTCGGGGGGGGGGGGGGGGGGGGCACCTCCTTGATTTCGGGGAGGGCACCTCCTTGAAATGGTCATTTTTCGCTATGTATGCTATGGCGAAAAAAAATTCGGGGGGGGGGGGGGCACGTGCCCGGTGTGCCACCCCTGGCTACGCCACTGCTACCGCTGAAACAAACATGGCGTCAACTGTCGAAGCGATGGCTTGGGCGATACCTACGAATAACCATGGTTACTCCGGAACTATTGCGGCTCCGAAGTCCAACAGGGCTTGCTGCAGCAAAAACTGAAAATTCTAACTAGAGCTAGAGGACCGGCAGGTGGCGCCGATCAGCACGGACGTCTTCGCATCGGCTCTGATTTTGTTTGCCATTTCCGGTCTTTTATGGGGTGATCAACCCTGTTTTCTGCTCTGGATTTGTGTATAAGGTGGTTTTACGCACGTGGATACCCGATTTCTGGACATTGGGTGCGTATTTGCCATTTTTCGACCGTTTTCTGACCGGAACGCCGCGGAGGAGGGCTAGCCCTAACGTTAGGCTTAGCGGCATCGCCGCTTCGCCGCCGTCAGTTAGGCCTAGCGACGAGTGGGTCGTTTTATTGCCGCTTTACCGAGAAGATGCAAGTCGAGGTGGAAGGCGATACGATCGGGGAAGAGGAATTCAGCGATGTGGGCTGGAATTTCGTGCGTGGCAAGTCTTCACAGCAAAGAACCGGCGGGCGCGAGCCCGACGAAGGTTCTAGAAGATATAGCGGTGGTTCTAGCGTTCCTTTCCGCCGCAGCCGTTCAACGCTGAAAAAGCGGGTTATTGCGTCCTCTCGCATGCCCGACTTGCCAGAAGATCACCGACGGATCGTCATACGACCGCGGGATGGTTTGGATCTAAGAAAAGCAGGACACTGCAAGGTTGCAGAGGCAATCATGGCTGCGGCGAAGATCACTTACGACGCTGCGGGAGAAGACATCGTCTGCCCCAACGTTATACAGAATATCGTCGTGGTTAGTACACCACTGGAGGAGCACGCGAAGAACTACGTGCGCATCAAGGAAATCAAGGTTGGAGAGAAAGTGTACAACGTCAACGCCTACTACTCCGCGGGTGACGGCTACTGCAAGGGTGTCATTCGGAACGTGGACCGGGAAATCACCGAGCAGGAACTGAACGCTATGATCGTGCATTCCGGGAATCCGACAGCCATGCAAGCCAAGCGCATAAAGGACACTGGTTCCGTGGTTATCGTCTTTGAAGGCTATGAAGTCCCGAATCACATCAAGTTTGGAAGTGTTCTTCTCAAGTGCTACCTGTATAGGCGGCAAGTCGATGTGTGCTACATATGCGCAAAAGTAGGTCATCGAGCGGATGTATGTCCGACGCCGGAAAAGAAAACCTGTCGGGGATGCGGGGTGGAAAATCCCACGGACTCACACGAGTGTAAAGCGAAGTGCAAGCTATGCGGACAGGGTCACCCGACGGGGGATCGGAATTGTAAACAGCGCTATCAGACTCCTTTCATCGTGCGACAGCGACGAAGAGAACGGATTGAAGAGTCAACACGGGAACGACAGCCTCCCGGGAGATTTGAAGATTTTCCTCCCATTGAGGAGCGAGGAGACCAACGGCGGAGCCAGGGCGTTACCCCTCGCTCGGAGTCGGCTGGCCCAAGGTCACAATGCGGCTCAAGGCCTGGTTATCTCCCGCCGCAAACAACATGGGCGCAGAAGGCTGGTGGCGTGAAAGCACAGCAGGTAAGTGGGGGGTAGTCCTGCAAGGCAGCCGGGCAGTGAGGAGCTTAAACAGATCAGAGAGGAGAACTCTCTTCTAAGGGAGATGGTACTGACACTGAAAGAGGAGATCGGAGCGCTCAGGAAGAGTTTGGAGGTCGCTAGTAAGTCGGCTCCTGTTGCTATGGAGACTTCTCCAGGTCCTGTAGGTCGCAAACGTAAAGCGGTGGGTGATGTAGCCGTTTCGGACAAGGACGGTTTTGAATCGTTTCGGGAGACTATGGAGAAGTCGCTAGCGGAGATCACGAGCATACTCCAACAGCTTCGAGTAGATGTAGGGGAGCTCAAGAAGCAGAGTGCTGATCACGGCAAGCGACTTGGAGCATTGGAGACTAGGACCGATGAGGTCCAAGTAGTGACACCAAAGGAGAAATGCCGGATTCCACACCTTCCTTCGTCACAGTCTAAGGCTGGGGCGGATGGAAACTCAAAATTTGGCAATAAAAATGGCGGGACGAAATAAGCAGCACCCGGCACTCCGCGTGTGGCAGTGGAACTGCTGGGGGTTTCAAAGAAAAAGAGCCGCATTGTGCCAGTTTATTAGAGCTAGAGAATGCAAGCCGCATGTCCTGTTGCTGCAGGAGACTCTCCTAGAGGAGGGGATTACTCTCTCTGGATATGAGACTTTCTGCTGCAGACAGGATGATGGCAGGGGGATAGCAGTGTGTGTTTCCAAGCAAATCTCGGCTCTCGCCCATCACGATCTCGACAAGCGATTTAAATCAGAATATCAGTGCATTGAGCTTCTTCCCGGGAGGCGACTGCTCAAGGGGTTGCTAATTTTACATGTTTACAGTTCTCCGAAACGTTCGCAGGACCGTTTTTACGCGCTTATTTCAAAGGCTATCAGGCTCGCAAACCGCAGTGGCATTCCACTTTTGGTGTCTGGCGATTTTAACGCGCCACACACTGCGTGGGGGTATCCGAAAACTACAAAGAAGGGTGACTCACTTTACAAGAGCACACACGACTTAGGTATGGTTATGCTGACTGATCCCCGTTATCCTTCGCGAATTGGCAACTCAGTTTGTAGGGACACCACTCCTGATTTGACTTTTACAAATTTTCAGGATCACTGCGAGTGGACTAATTTATATGAAGACTTAGGTAGCGACCATTATATACTAGAAACTACGCTGTCGGCAACTGTCGCAGGCAGCAGGAAACACACTATTGTAGATTGGGATTTTTTCCGCGAGATACGTAAGGATGGGGGGCTGTTGGGAGAGTTTTGAAGATTGGAAACAGAACTTATATAGCGACGTTAAGAGGGCCACAAAGGTCATAGAGACGCAGCCAGAGATCGGGACCATGGATAGCAAACTTGCCCACCTCTTCGAGGCCAGAAATGGCCTTAGGAAGCGCTGGAAACAGCACAAGCTCAATCGGCGGTTAAGGCGAAAGATTGCTGAAATTAACAGGGAGATCGAGACTTACTCCGCGCAGCTCGAGAGAGCCCGATGGGAGGAGACGTGCAACATGGTAGATGGACAAATGCGTGTTGGGGGGAAAATGGAACCTACTCAAACATCTCATGGGACCTGAAAAAAGCAAAGGTAGTCAGTGCAGGGCGGTTGATCACATAGTCAGCGTGGCACTCAGAGACAGCTCAGAAAAGGAGGTTTGCGACATGCTTGCAGGCAAATATTTGCCGCTTAGAGGGGTGGATCCGCCCGCTTTGAAGCCCCCCCCTTTATAGCGGGCGGATACAATCTAAGCTTGATGAGAATATCACCACAGCTGAAGTTCGGATGGCGCTAATGGATCTCAATGGAAGGTCGGCACCCGGGGCTGACCAGATTACTAACAAGACTTTGAGGAACCTGGATGACGCTTCAATTGACTTTCTCACCGACCTTTTTAACGAACACTGGGCCAATGGCACTTTCCCCGAGGAATGGAGACATGCGGAGGTGGTCCTGATTCCTAAGCCGGGCAAAAAGCCCAGCCTTGACAACCTCCGCCCCATTTCAGTTACATCTTGTGTTGGAAAGGTCTATGAACACGTCTTGAATAATAGGTTCTCTGCGTTTATCGAGGATGAGAGTCTCCTCCCTCCGAATATGGTGGGTTTCCGCCCGCATCTCTCAACGCAGGATGTGATGCTTCTCCTTAAATCACACATCATTGACGACAACACTCGCGATGCCAGGGCTATACTTGGTCTCGATCTGGCTAAGGCTTTTGACCACATCTCTCACGCCCATATACTGGAATCCATAAACGACATGAACCTTGGTGCGCGATTTTTTAATTTTGCCGCAACTTTTCTCAACGAACGAACGGCCACTCTTAAGTTGGGGGGAGCTGAAGTCGGAAAACTACGAATTAGGCTCGCGTGGAACCCCTCAGGGGGCAGTCGTCTCCCCGCTTCTTTTTAATATTGGCATGGCTCGCCTTGCTCGCGAACTGGACGAACTCGAGGGATTGGAAAGTGCACTCTATGCAGATGATATCACGGTCTGGGTTCGTGGCGGTGCCGTAGGACACCTTGAGGATCGATTGCAGGAGGCGGTCAACACGGTTGAAAGGAATATCAGTCGTATGGCCTTAACGCTCTCAAGTAGCAAATCAGAACTATTAATATACAAGCCCACCAGAAAGGGACGGCGACCCAAGGACTGGGTCCCCCCCTGAGGAGGTGGATGTGACATTGTTGACTGCTAGCGGGGATAAAATTCCCAAGGTTAGCTGCATCAGAATATTAGGTATGCTCATCTCAGCGAATGGCTATAACACGGAAACTCTACGTAGATTAGAGCAACATACAGCGGCTACGCTTCGCCTCATCATCAGAGTATCTAACAGGAGAGGAGGCATGAAGGAGGACAATCTTCTTCGCCTCTTTCATGCCTTCCTCCTGAGTCACGTTCATTATGTTGCGTCTATGCATAAGTGGCTTGCTGCAGAAAGGAACAAGCTCAATGTACTGATCCGTAAAACAGTTAAAAGGGCACTTGGCCTTCCAATCCGAACTAGCACTCAGGGGCTTTTAGCATTAGGACTACACAATACGCTGGATGAAATTATAGAGGCTCAACGCACGGCGCAGATCTCTCGCCTCTCGGTCACCCGGGCGGGACGGGAGATTTTGCGGCGTGCCGGAATTTCTACCATATTGCAGGAGGAGCGGATGATCTCGCTTGGCTCCGCCGTTAGACAGGTACTCGTGGTTACCCCTATTCCTAGGAATATGCACCCACAATTTAACATCGGAAGGAGACGGGCTAGAGCCAAGAAAATTTTGGAACAGGTACACTCAAAGTCGGGATCGTCGACCTTCACGGACGCTGCGCGTGCGGATAGGAATCGTTATGTGGCCGTTGCGGTCTCTGAGCAAGGTACACTAATGTCGGCATGTTCTGTCGAGGCAACCTCCCCGGGAATAGCTGAACAGGTATCCATCGCACTAGGGCTTTTGGACTCCTCACGTTGTCAAATTTATTCTGACTCACGTTCGGCGGTTAGAGCCTTTGCCTGTGGCAGGGTCTCCCCGCTTGTTGCTAGGATTCTCAGAGGTAAGACCATTACTCCACACGAGATCATTTGGTTCCCGGCCCATATGGGCTCCACGATCAGCGGCATCACCAACTCCAACGAATTGGCCCACGCCCGGGCGCGAGGACTAGCCTTCCGCGCGGGGCTTCACGGCCCTGGCTCGTTGGACCGCTCCGCCCCGCCCGGGGCCGATCCTCCGGATGGGGGTGCGGCTGATCGAGAGTCGCGGGACGTCCTCGCTACGTACAATGAAGTCACTTCGCACTATCGCTTGAGTCGTAGGGTCTTTCCTCCACCCCATTCGCATCTTACCAGAGGACAAGAAATCACGCTCAGACTTCTACAGACAGGGGTTTACCCCTGCCCAGATACCGTTTCAATTTATACGGATATATCTCCTAACTGCCCGGACTGTGGGTGTGTGTGCACATTTGAGCACATGATGTGGGACTGCCCCCCACATACCCAAGGAACTCAAGGCGCAAATCCTCCCGAGACAGGACTTTTATTCCGCCATCAAAAGCACGGATCGTCACCGTCAGCTTCGGGCAATCCAAGGGGCCCATGATGCCGCGGGCAGGTACTTCCTGCCTGTTCCAACGTGGGAGCGGCCCGCAGGGGGGGTCGGGGTAAAACCCGGCTCTCCTCCCTCGGTGCTCAATAAAGTTATTTATCTATCTATCTATCTAGAGCTAAAGAAACAAAAGGGAGGTAGGAATTGCGGATAGGGTTAGATATTAAAGAGGAAGCGGGCATGGAGCAAGATGTCGCCTACGGAGGAGTCTTTTGTGCAAAGGGTACATCGCCTCTTCGTGCCCATATGAATTTCTTATGTATGTAGGTCGTGCCCCTAAACACTTTACTAAAAATTTTGCAGCTTGATAGAATCTTGTACGGTGCTTTACAACTTCTAGCGCATAACCGAAATTCTACTTCATGCCACCAGCACAGACATTTTGCTCTGTTCTTGAGGAGTTCTGCTTCTTGGGATAGTTGGCATAGCATACTGTAATGACGAGCTTGAAAAACAAGGAGACAGAGAGGCACACATAAACCGCAAACGAAAGTGTCTAGCAACTGAAGCTTAATGGAGCATTCTGCCAACATTTATGCATGTGAACTTTAACCATGGGACATATGGTATCGATGGTGAGATAACTTAACCTTAACTCAATGGTGCGATACCATACGTCACATGGTTCAAATTCGCATGTATAAATGTAGGAAGGATGCTCCGGTAAGCTTCAGTAGCTAGAGCACTTTCGCTTGTGGTTTGTGTGTGCCTCACTGTGTGCTCGTTTTTCTAGCGCATACTCGAGTACAGTTCGTTCTTGAGCTCTCACTAGTTCGGGTTCTAAGAAGTACTCATCCTACGCGGTTTGCCTCAAACCGAGGCATGTATATCTTCGGAGGCACGAAACGTTTCCACCAGCGCTGTACCTTTGATGTTCCAAAGGCGCAGCCGAAACGACGGCACGTCGCGTGTTGCGGTGTATCGAGTGAACGTATACCCCTGCGACTTCCGCTGCCCACAGGAAACGCGGGCGGCCTGTGCGAGAAGTTCCAGTCGGACGTGGCGCTGCAGCTGACCTCGGACTACACGGGTCGGGTCAGTCTGAACACGGGTATCGTCACCTTCGTCAACAAGAACGTACGCGTCCCCCACCGGATCTCCGAGGTTACCTTCGCCCACGAACTGGGACACAGTTTCGGCGCCCAGGTAAGTCGCCACAGGCGGGAATGCCTTACACACGGTAACGCATACGTGCTCACGATTGGATCTCGGTCGATAGTTTTCATGTCATTTTCAGCACATGGTTGTCGGTTGTGCTAGCGGAAATGAATCTGACAATTGAGATAAAGCACATCTCACTGGCCTTTTTTGTAGCGTGCCACCGATTTCGATGCAGGGACACATAGGCGTCGGCAGGGTTTTGTCTTAGCGATCGCAAACACGTGTCGCGTCGTGGTGGGAAAGGGGGGGGGAGCGCTGGTGTGGCTTGGGTGAAGATGGGGGGGGGGGGGGAGCTAGTGCCCCTTTTGACCCCCTGCCTGCGCCCATGCACTGACAGGTCCATAAAGGCGTACGTTGGATTCCTGGTTTTCGATAGCTGTTGGAGCTAACATTGTTTTTGCCTTCCCATTATGTATAAACAGTGATTCAGTGGAAACAAATCAGTTTACTTTATGTTGTGCGCAGTTCCACCGCTTAAAGCCCGTCTCACGTCTTGAGCGCTGCAAGCCCATTACAACCAGAGAGTCTGGTCTTCTCATGAAGTCTGACTTCCTGCAACGTGATAGTCACTAGAGTGTTACGAGCACAGTCATGCAAGTGCTGAGTCATTGAAGCATGACAGGCTGCGCGAATCTGCAGCGTGATTGTAGATAACGAGTGAGATGTCGGACGCGTGTCCCACCCGTTCGCAGCACGACCCTCCCGAGTGCGTTCCCGGTGTCAGCGTGGGTAACTTCCTGAATAGCTGTTGGAGCTAACATTGTTTTTGCCTTCCCATTATGTATAAACAGTGATTCAGTGGAAACAAATCAGTTTACTTTTATGTTGTGCGCAGTTCCACCGCTTAAAGCCCGTCTCACGTCTTGAGCGCTGCAAGCCCATTACAACCAGAGAGTCTGGTCTTCTCGTGAAGACTGACTTCCTGCAACGTTATAGTCACTAGAGTGTTACGAGCACAGTCATGCAAGTGCTGAGACATTGAAGCATGACAGGCTGCGCGAATCTGCAGCGTGATTGTAGATAACGAGTGAGATGTCGGACGCGTGTCCCACCCGTTCGCAGCACGACCCTCCCGAGTGCGTTCCCGGTGTCAGCGTGGGTAACTTCCTGAATAGCTGTTGGAGCTAACATTGTTTTTGCCTTCCCATTATGTATAAACAGTGATTCAGTGGAAACAAATCAGTTTACTTTTATGTTGTGCGCAGTTCCACCGCTTAAAGCCCGTCTCACGTCTTGAGCGCTGCAAGCCCATTACAACCAGAGAGTCTGGTCTTCTCGTGAAGTCTGACTTCCTGCAACGTGATAGTCACTAGAGTGTTACGAGCACAGTCATGCAAGTGCTGAGTCATTGAAGCATGATAGGCTGCGCGAATCTGCAGCGTGATTGTCTAACGAGTGAGATGTCGGACGCGTGTCCCACCCGTTCGCAGCACGACCCTCCCGAGTGCGTTCCCGGTGCCAGCGTGGGTAACTTCCTGATGTTCGCCAGCGCCTCTCACGGCACGATGCCCAACAACCGGCGCTTCTCCATGTGTAGCATCCGCGACATGTCGGCCGTCCTGATGCAGATGTTTTCTGGTCAAGGCTCCCGATCTAACTGCCTACAAGGTGAGTGCATCTTCTCCGATGAGCATAGGCGTGCGCACGGGGGGGGGGGGGGGGGGGGCGCAAAGTCAGCCCCATACATTGACATAATAGGGAGGGGGGGGGGGTGCTGCGACGAACCTTCGCCCCCCCCTGAAGGGGAACCCTGCGCACGCTTATGTCCGATGAGCCAGACTTCAGACATCGTATCGACTCTTGCTTGAGACGTCAATTCTCTTCCGATTCCCTTTCGTTCCACACATTATCTTAACCGAAGGCTTTACCGAAAAAACTTTTCAAATCTATTCATTGTTGGACGTGATAGACGAAATTGGAGTGTCCTGTCACCATGCCTTCAGAGCACGAGCTTCACTGCCAGGGTCTACACATTCTCGCATTTGCTTCGGTTCGCAAAGAGGCGCAGATCCTTTGCGTTCTCTCAAGTGCCGGAGGAAAAAAACCACGGCATCCTCATGTGTCCCTGTGCCCTTCTCTTTCCGTTTTGCTTCTTGGTGGTACATTTCCACTGGGGGCACTGCGCGTTCCGCCCTGTTTTAAGAACGGAAATCACGCGCCAGAAAGAAACAGAAATGCAAAGGAAAGACTGGGAGGTCAAGCGGGTTGCACCCAGTTCGCTAGCGTACACGGTGAGAGTGTGAAGAGGAGAAGAATAAATGAAAGAGGAACAAGGAAACTGAAGGAAGGATGGCATAAAACAATCTGCGTTGTCGAAATGTTGAAATAATGAAGTGAAGGATAACGAAAATGCGAGAGACGATTGTGGAAGTCGCGTGCAGATTTAAGCCGAGCCCGCATATCTTTAGCGCGACGCTTGAAAAGTGGCTACGCTCTTTCAATATTTACTATATACGCCACTTTGATTCACGCCGAAGCTTTGCGGCCGTTTTCATGCTAAGCAGTTTGAGGTGAATCCTCCACAGCACTAAAAAATATAGGAGGCACAAAGAAACGAGGACAAGGTACGACAGGACTGGTGCTTGTCGTTTCTTTGTGCCTCCTATATTTATTAGACCATGCACCAACTAGCCCAAGAACGCGTTTTAGCCTCCACAGCACGCCCTTTGATGGTGTAGCGCAAGCACACTACTGTCGCAGTAATCGCGGATGTAGGCTAAAACGAGACAGGGACTAGAAGTGCGAGTTGGGCATGCTTCTTCTTTCTGCCCCGACTGCGCAGAGCTCCAAGGTCCATTCTGCGGCAACTCGATACGAGAAGATGACGAAGAATGCGACTGTGGTTTCGACTGGAGCGAGTGTCGCGAACTGTGCTGCTACCCGCGCGAGCACGGCCAACTAAACCGCAAGGGCTGCACTCTGCGACCGGACGCCAAGTGCAGGTAGGGGAGCTCCCATACGACATTCGAAATAAAGTTCGTTTTTGTGGGAAGAGAGAGGGAAAACCTTATTACAAAAGCCGTCAATGTGCACCTCCCTCGCTACCCCTAGCCGTCGGCCGGAATCCCTTAAGGACACCGCAGCAGCAAGGGCTTGACTGATGATGTCCTGCTGGACATTGGGGTCTCGGCTATGGAGCAGAACGTCCCAGGATTCTAGAGTGCGAGCTATCGCACTTAGTCGGACATGTCCACACCATGTTGACCGATGCTGCTCCCTCATCACAAAGTTTGCACTGATTCCTAAATACTTCTGGATACTGTAGAGCACGTGGTTTTGAAGAAAACCCTGTCTGTAATATACGCCATACAACCGCCTCTTTCTTACTGGGGGTTCTGACCGCTCCCGGGTACATTTGCCAATTTAGACTGTGGTGTGCTGTGATTGCTTGATATGAGCGCATATATACAGCAGAATTTCGTGCGTATAATTTTGTCTCGCAATGTATGCGATCTTCTTCAGGGTAGATGTTTAAGCTGCTACACAGCACGATCATGTATGTATATTGAAGCGCATGTTTTTGCCAGTGTATCATTCGAGCCTGAAAGGAAAGATCTAGTATAGTGATAATGACTATTATTAAAGCAATGCTCTCTTCGTGAACCTTTGCGTGTTTTTCTGGCCGTGCCTGCTGCTTTCTTGCCGTATAATTCTCACGTAAATATATAGACCACTGGAACGGTATATTGCGATTGAGTGTTTCATTTAATTAAAGTCGAACCTCTCTCTACCCCTTTGACATCACTTCTCGCTTACGCACGCAACCTCGGGGTCATATCTAACTCCTGTTATATCACTTCCGGTCGGCTATATGCTCCACTGTTTCCGCTTGCCATTTGTGCCGAACATGTTCCAAATGTGCACTTAATTCGCTCCTGGTTGTAGCCTAGTTACAGAACGTCTCTCAGACAAGTTCGGTGAGAAACAATTGGGGGGACCCTTAAGCTTCGCCTTTAAGAGTTGAACGCGATAGCGATATCCCGTCCCTACTGCGTACTTCAATCACTTAGTGCATACTATGTAATGGGTAGTATGGTTTAAACCAGGAGAAATTATGCGCGGCAAATGTGGGAAATGTTTTCGAACTTGCTATGCACGCACTACGTGGTGTTAAGGGAATACGCGCAGTAAGGTGCGGGCCGTTTGCAATGGCTGGCTGGCTTTAAACTATGGAATCGTTATGATAATCACATATTCTGACGCCCGATGGCAATTTACGCTTGTACCACGCAATATTCCTGGGATATTACATGTTATATTGCGACGCCTATATAAAGGACGCTTGCGTTTGCGAAGCATGGAAGTTATTTTCACTGCATTTCCAAGCAGAGGAAGTTATTTTCACAGTATGTTCAAGCAGAGGCATGGCTGTGTGGTAGAACACCTGCTTGCCACGCAGACGACCCGGGTTCGATCCTCACTCGGACCCGAAAATTTTTATTATTTATTTTATTTGCATCTTTCTCGATTTTTCAGTCACGGACAAGATGATGATTTTTCGGTCACGGACAAGATGATTTTTCGCTCACAACCAACGACGCCGACACCGACGCCGACACCGCCGACGCCGGAATTTCTGCGAAACGAGCTCTTTAGCGCCATCGCGTTAATAACTGTCGACGTCGTGGACATCACGCCCCTTAAAGAAGTCAGTTTCAGCGCAAGGGAGAAGCAATGAACGCTACAGCAACAAGTTGGAATGTTATATAGCGAAGCAAAAAGGCTAGCAGCCGACTCCTGTAATAACCGTGGCCGCTGCAGCGAGCGACGTGATCTATACTTACTGTCTATGGCTTTACCGCAAACTTTGCGATGGCGTCATAGCACGTACAAAGCTGTGAACCAATAGCTGATCATCTCTAAAGATACGGGATACGGCGCGTGCGACAGTGGGCGACGACACCCGGTCGGCGTACGCATTTCTGCAAAACCTGCCCCCCCCCCCCCCCTCCCACCGGCTCTACCGTGCGATGGCCACTACCGTGCGCCTACCGTGCGACGGCCGGCTCGTTTCATCACTGTTTGAGCGGCGTTAGTCGGTAGCGCTCGCGCGCTTTCACTCGCACGCAGAACAACGCACGGGGCGATGTTGTTATTGATTTGGCCGTTGTACGAAATATGACGGTGACGCCAACGGCAATAATGCGCCTGGAGTGTCCATATAATTGCTATCGCAATAAAAAGTACGTGGAAGACACCAGGGAAGAAAAGTCTTGTCTTCTGAGCTTTGGCTGAAACTCGGATATGCGAAGGATCTTTCACTGTATGCAGATTCCAACAGGGTGCGTTAAGGGGCAAACTGTTGCCTGCTGTTACATGTAAGCTAATGGCCACTAACGTGAAATAACAAAACTGTCGAGGCCATGAAACTGTCCCTTCGAGGTCTTACCTGAATAAGGCACTAAAGTAAATACCAAGTACCCTACGATCTGCCAGTTTGTTCAGAACTCATTTTTCTCTATTTATAGGTACATTAATAACAGGGAATTTTACGGCAGTATTCAAAACAATTCAAATTTGCGCCATAACTCTTACCGGTGTGCCAGTATTACGGCATTGTTTTCAATGCAATTGTTTCACAGGTGGATTGTGGTAGCGCTTCAAATGTTCTAGAGCTCAGCACTTGGCTACCTCATTGTATACAATGTTGCTCCCATTTTCACCAAAAAGAAATTCAAGCAACGTAACCACGGCCGAGCAGAAACCGTGGCGACTCATGACGCTGTCAAAGTTTCGCCGTTTCATGCCCCAAGTTTCAACATACAGATCAAGAATGTTCAGCTTACCTGCAACAATCAACGAATTGGAAAGCTGTTTGTAACGAGTAGCGCTAAAATGAGCCTCATAAAGTCCGTCATTGAGCCGAAAGACGACACACGAGTCGATTACCCGTGCGCTTCCGTCCTCGCTGTAATACCTGGCACGTGCACTAGAGTGCTCTGCTCACCATCTATTTTTCGGCTGCAGCCCGTCGAACAGCGCCTGCTGCAGCGACAGCTGCCAGTACCACAACGCAACCTGGGTTTGCAGACACGACGACGATTGCCGGTTCGAGGCCTACTGCGAGTATCCTTATAGTTCTGTACTTCCTATACAAAAGAGAACGATGAATCTGTGAAATCAGGGAACATGTGGTGGTGATCATAAGCGTGCGCAGGGTTCCCCTTCAGGAGGTGCGAAGGGTCATCGTAGTGCCCCCCTTCTCTATAAAGGCAATGTATGGGGCAGACTTTGCGCCCCCCCCCCCTTCTGAGGTGACTAGGGGGGGGGGGGCGCCCCCCCCCCCCTGGCCCCCCTCGTGCGCACGCCTATGGTGGTGATATGTGAGGTTTAATGGCGCTAGGGTCGCGCATGACCGGAGAGAGCCAACGTAGTTCGACAGGGAGATCGGAAATTATACAGTGAAGTTAATTAACGGTGTTTCGAGTGACCAAGTGATGATTAGTTTGTGCAGTTAAATGTGCAGATGCAGCTATTGGCCCCCGATAGTATGCCATTCGTAGAGGCTTTAGTTAAACGCCTACTGTCCTTCTCTCATTTACGATCGCACTGCCATTTCAAGTGAATTCGGTCGCTCCACTTATCTCGACATCCGCATTGCATTCAATTACAAGTTTTACCAATTCCGCCTGTTTATTAGGATTCCGTTATCGCACCAGACTTCTGAAACACCTTTAAATCTCTCATGTTGCCCATATAATCTTAACATCTATTTTAATATCACCGTGTCCAGTCCTACTGGTAAGCTGCCCTTGAAGATTCAAGTGTTGCTTCCAACAATGCATGGCTTATCGCGTGCTGAATATACACTATTTTCCGGACGCACTCAAGCACCGCCATCTTGGACTGATAACGTTGCAGTTTTGTATCCGTGTCAAATAAACAAGCAGTGCTAAGGTGAGCTCGCACGCACGAAAACGCTTGGGCCAGTACACTCAACGTTTCATGACCATTATCATCTCATATTATTACATAGAAAACCGGCAAAACAATCGCTTATCAGTCCAAGATGGCGGCACCCATGAGTGGAAAGTAAAATCGTGTATACGCCTCTTCATTCGTGTATTTCATAGTCAAAGAAGTGACACTCTCTTTCAAGAGGAAGGCACTCCGTGCGAAATGTTCAGACAGCACCTTTACGCAATTACCAATTTCATCTGAAAGCGCTCGCTCTTGGCCAGTGGGACCCTCCCACCCGTAGTGTTTTTTCTTCCTTTATACTGTCCACATTGATATAATCAATTTATATAAGGATATTTTAAATATGCATTGCCACACTATATTAGGTTGGAACTGCACATTTTGATACAATCTCGAAGAAACCCAGATTATCAGGCTGACCCTATACCGCCTCATTGTCACCACTTACTGCCACAGCGGCACTACAAACCTGCCTTTAAAACTACCACCCTATAGCAAATAAGCTTATACACACGTCAACACATTTGTCTGCACAGACGCCTCAGTAAAGAGCATCACAGACAAGAACAGAAACTTAGCGCAATGTAAGTCCATCCTGCTCAATCAAAGTCTTGATTGCCATAGGACCTGGTCGTCAGATCTTCAGAAAAGCCGACGATAGCCCTGGGCCACCCTTAGTTCTTCAGAAGTTATACAAACAAGATTTCATCGTCGTCACTATACTAGAAGGCTAGTATATATAAGACTGGAGGCCGATTGAGCAAAAAGAGTGCGTTTGTCACAACAACATACGTCGTCGTAAGGGGTCGTAAATCTCCGAATACAGTATCAAATTAGAAAACCATACAAACAAGGGAAGTGATTTTTTATTAGCCTAAACTTATAAATTCATAAACGTCTGAGCTGAATACTGCTCGCACATTCTAGAGCTTTTAGATTATCATTCGTACGAATAATTCACTCGCTGTCGGCGACATTTTCGTTCGTAGCATTCGACGTAGCCGCTCGTAAGCATACGCGCTTGTGCTACGTGATGGTACTCGCGTGCCAAACGCAAGCGTTCGAACCTTGACACTGTGACGTCAGTGGTTCTGGGCGGCAAGTGCCCGCCTTCGGAGCACAAGCGCGACGGCGTGCTGTGCAACCACCGCAGCCAGGTGTGCCAGGGCGGCGAGTGTGCGGGCTCCCTGTGCCGCCTGTACGACCTCGAGGAGTGCTACCTCACTGGACCTCACCGCACGCCCGACGAGATGTGCCTCATCGCATGCCGAGAGAATGGTACGCGTATCTTATGCACACACATGCAGATACAATAAAATCCAACTATATCGAACTCGGCTAAATTTAATTATCTTTTATATCGAACTATTTGCGCACACCGCAATGCTATAACGTCATTGCATAGGAACATTTACGGCTGCATCGAACAAAAATAGCCAGAAAACGTATCGAACACCGGGACTGCGAAATGACCCAAGAAGTTGGCTTGTCCTCACGGAAGAGTACTTTCCCGCATTTTTTGGGAGGTTGAGCGGCGTGATTAGGAGGGCGCCGCGCAGCATTTCAAGAAGTACGCTGAGTATGATATCGAGAAACAAGGCCAACGTTGAGGCCAAGGCTTCCGGCTCCCCACGAGAACGCAAAGCTGCGAATGAAGATGTAGAGGCGCTGTTTACATTGATACCGTATTCTCTCGCGTATAACTTGTCCCTGCATACAACCTGCACCCTAAACTACACCTCGCGAAAAAACAAAAACATTCTTGACCCCTCCGTCATAGGAATCGGTACAATACGAAAGCGAACCATGTCTTCACAAGGGTATAGTTGACTGTTTATTCTACATTGATGTATGCATAGCTTGCTCAAGTCTATCGGCGTTTGGCAGCTATAGAACTGTGTGATGTGGATGCACCCACGTTGACGCCTAGTGGGACATCTCCATCCCGACGACTAACGCCAAAGATTATGATTTAACCCATGTGGTAGCTGAAGAATAGTTAACATACACCTGGACACAGTACATGATGAATCTCGCGCAAAGATGGCATCAACAAGCACATGACACTGGTATTCAATATTCACTCATTAAAAGCGTCGTCATTTGAGTAGAGAAACGCTCCCCATTAATAAGGTAACTTATGCCTGTGCTCATGCGCATACCACACAGCGCTTCAGGCACGCGAGAAGCAGACTTGGTCTTGAGCCGTGAACGTGGGAGGGCGTCCTGCTCCCTGCTGGCGTGTCTCTCTGTGCACCGTAAGCTGAAACTACCGAAGCGCTCCCTGTAGGCGCTACTTCATTTCACTGATGATCCCAGATGGCGACACCCCCCCATCCCCCTAACCAAGATCACTGGCATAGGGACAAGATGTGAGCGATATACGGCGCGTTTGTGAAGCCTCATGCATGGTCATCGCTAGCGCAGCTTGTAGAGCGCCCGTTAAGCTTTTTGTTGTGGTTTTCCTTTCTCATCCATTAATGTGCATTTTGCCGACGTCACATCCGTGGTGGAAATGACGTCAGTGAAGTCTTGGTGGACCCCGGCATTAAACACTTTAGTGTTTTAAAAAATACCAACGTACAACCGTGAATCCACCTTCCTTTCATTATTGTGAAGCAGTGTCATGAGCTTTTACACCGAAAATATGGCAAATTCTTCATAAGTTTTATATCAAATTATAAGATATATCGACCTAATTCACACAATTTTGCGAGTTCGACTGTACATGTACATCCATTATTCCCGTCGTGGTATAGCTTAGCCGCCAAGATGATGTCGCTGCTACGCTTGAGAAGGGGTGTGCAATTTACGGCCACGGCAGCCGCATTTCGATGGCAGAACTGCAAGAACACCCGTGCATTTAGATTTAGGCGCACATTAAAAAATCCCAGGGGCTAAACTCCTGATGTGGCAGCACAATATTTCCGTAAGTCAGCATAAAAGCGCCCGGTTTTTCAAGACCAACAACCATTGAGGCAAAGTCAAGTTTTGCGTCTATAAAAGTGTGCTTTTAGTGCATTTTTGAAAGAGTTGCACTGCTTGGGGAGTTGCGTTTTTAAGAAAGTAAGCGCATGGAAGGCAGATGAGGACTTGTTGAGGGGCAGAAGGACACCCTAAAGGGTGGAACTACATAATGGGTGTGGGCAGGATTTCGCCTTGAGGGTGTGCAAATCCGTGCTTCATCGCGGTGGGGTAGAAGGGAGGGGGGGATGCCTCTTTGGCACCCCCGTGTCGACGTCCCTGAACTGCATGTTATTAGAGCACACAGGTACAAATGGTGTATTCTGTCCGTTGCCTGATCGCCTATACGTGCATGCAGTGTCAGGCAGCGTGTGCATGGAGGCGTGCCACTTCGAACGCATGAAAGACTTCTGTAACAAGAAGCTGGAACCCGGAGCACCGTGCGACAACCTGCGTGGCTACTGCGACGTCTTTCAGCGGTGCCGCTTGGTGGACGCCGAGGGGCCACTCGCCCGTCTGCACTGGCTAGTTTTCGGAGGACGCGGCCTGCAGAATTTGCTCGTGGTAAGGAAGCCCGACTTTTGTGTTTTCTAGTTCACCGATCCTTATCGACAGTTGCTCGAGTTTTATTACGCCGTTCACCGGAGCAGCAGCATGAGGTATACTAGGGCAATACCCACGCACACGCTTACCTAAGTTCAATTATTGGAGACCATAAAGTACATGGTTCGCCATAAGTGGTGGTGGTAGGTAGCGCGAATTGTATACATAAAGACGCCAAAACACAGAACTACAAAGGCTCGCTTCGAGTGAAATTTGCTGCAAAAAGCGCTTACACATATACGCACAAAAAAAGAAAGGTTTCACAGACGACGGCTCGTGCCATTCGAATTGCACCACTGAGCGGTTCCTGTCCTGTACTTGCGGTTTGTGGTCCTCTACATGTGTAGAGTCCCTGTAGAAAATTACAGATGCCCACCCTCATAGATTTGAACTAACTAGCTCTATCAAACTGCTGAAGGCTTTTCGGAGGCCATTTTTTTTTACGATTTTGTTGAATGCCATACGGCGGTGCTGCAAATAATCACGCTCACTGTCAAATTTCTCCTATTTTACTTCACATTTCAAGTTACTTTTTGTAGCAATACGTAACAACTGAAGCTAGTTTTAAGAAACAAAGAAAAATAATACAACTATAACAAGTTACACTAAAAAAAATAAAACCCATCTACAGTTGGGATTCGAACCCGGGCCTTTCGAGTCGGAAGCGGGCATTCTACCTCTACACCACTTTGGTGGAGCCGCGCGCAACTCTTAAAACGACGGCAGATTGCAGACTGCCGATCGCAGCGCCCCAAGCGGCTTGACCCTGCTTGGGCTTCACTTTCTGTACATCGGTGCTGCGGTCATTCCGAGCACTCCACTGTTCTAGTACCCTCTAGCACTACCAATCGCGTGGCATGCTTTCTTTCGTCTTTTAGTGCTATACCAAAACTATAACATACTTCCGAACCTTTTTTGCACGAGTGTAACATGCATGCAAACTCTATGACGTAAACTGCATTAAGGCAGCAGGTTATCACATTCACAATCTCTGCTTTATCTGATCGATACATGATCTCCTTTACGTTTCAGAGCTACTGGTACTTCACCCTGCTGGCCGTGATGGCGAGTGCCGGGGCGACGGCTCTGTTCATCAGGCTGTGCGCCGTGCATACACCAAGCAGCAACCCGAATTTGAAACAACCGCGCAAGATCACCGAAACAGTGCTGAAACCAATGAGCTTGCTGCGCGCATGACTCGCCCAACCATGAACGAATGCAGCGCGTGCACGTGTAATTTATGCGCTTATCCGCTTATCGTACGACGAATATTTGCTCATGCTCTACTATGATACTCCGCCGAAATATAGTGGCGGCTTCATGATGCGCGAACGACAATGGTATAACGGAACTTTGTGTTACGTTGTGTTGTAAGACATTGAACATTAAATGTATGGCAACGTATATCTGACACGTCTGACAGCGTATGATTACGCACAATGCTAGACTTTCAAAACCGAAGAGCACAATAAAAAGTCAGCGATTATTATGTTAAGCAGAAGACAAAATTTGTGATGTCACACAAGTGCATACGCCATAGAAAGTTGTTCTCAAACTAAAAGCGTGGTCTTTTGTTGTGTTTTTTGCAAGTATACGGCGAAAACTTTCATGATCACACAAGACCAAAGCATCTTTTTTGTTTTATTCGCCGCGTACGTGACATGCCTATAAGCTAACAAAGAAACTGGATTAACAATATCCCGAGCAATAATTTTTAAAAAGCCCACGATACCTTATTGTTGCCTTTAACACTACTCCTGAAAAATCCATCGTAAGTGTAGATGTTTTAATTATGTCACGCTCACTAAGAGTCAGTCACATGACCCGCTGCAGGTAGCTCAATGAATGGACCGATTCCGAATGCCTACAAGTAGACTTTCCTGTAAGGTTAGTGCTCCAACCAAAAACACTCATTTTAGACTGTGTCGGGCTCCAAATGAGTTTTCCCTTGCCCTTCCCGATGATGCCGTAGGAGCATCGTAATAACGAAAGATTATCTCCGTTCAAGACTCGTCCTGGCGTTTCGTTGCAGAAATTTTCTCTTTATACAACTGTCCTTGCCTTCTCTACCCTCCCCCGCTCTCAGTATACGTGTAGGTACCCTCTCCAGCTCACTGTAGTGTAGGATAAGTGCGTTAGAATCGTGGCATTCCACAGTGATACCAGCAATTCTTGAAAAGCCTTCGTGGTAATCGTGATCCATCAATGGGAGCGGTGGTGCAGTTGGAGCGAGAGAACCGGTCTGTAGGCTAGAAGCACTGATAGTTGGGCGAGTTGGTAAGGGTTCATGATTATGAAACGGCGCAATGAATGGACGATAAGCACAGACGACACCGGCGCCTGTCTTCGCGTGTTCTTCATCGTCCGTGTTTATCGTCCCTTCGTTGCGCCATTTCAATATCATGAACCTGTAGACTAGACTTTGTTCGGAAAAGAAACTTCACAGTGAAGCCTACTTATATAATTTGGGAACCGCTTCAATAACGGCCTCTCAAGTCGACTCGAAAATCTGAATATGGCTTAGTTTCGGACGCACTAAAGTAGCCAAGCTGGTGATTGCTTAATTTGTCCTTCACGAAACAAAGACGCCAGCGTTCACGGCTGTCTAATACAACGCTACCTATTAATTACGATTAATTGAAACTAAGCAAACGGCAATTAAAGGGCCGCTAGGTAAACGCACACGTTGTGTTCGAAATGCCTTCACGATCGACAATACCAAACGCGGCAGCGCTACAAGCCGCGGGTGCGACACTAACTTAAAAAAAATAATAATAATCGCGTCTTCTCCAGGCTTTTCGGTATCCTCAGTGTTGGCCATGACATCGCCATTGACGTCTGGTGATGTCACCCACACAAGAGAACCTGTTTGCTCGCAGGTACGTGCGCTCGCTGCTTACGGCCTGGAGGAGGGACAAGCCGATGAACTGAGCCTAGAGAATGAAAGAGTGAAGCGATCTCGGGCCGCAATTGGAACTCCGCAATTACGGCACCGTTGCGAAACACTGTCGCTGCTACGTGTATGTCGAAGACTCGTGCATAACAAACGCCACAGCTAAACTTAATCTCATGATGATTTAAGGGGCCCTTAAAGTCAACCTCTATCCGTTAGCCGTCCAATATTGCAGCAATAGTTCAGACGTTCTCATTGCCTGATCAGACAAACCGACGCATGTACCCGTGTGCTGAAAATGGCGTGTTCGCCAATACTTAACCACTTCGCCGAATACGTTAAGCAGTATGCAAGCAGTAAGAATGCTAATATAAAATTTGTTCACAGAATACTAGAAGCCAGAAAAATAAGTGTCACTGTTAGAACGCAAATCTCCCCGGGCGCACCAGGATGCAGTCACGCAGATTAGACGATGAAGCAAGTAGAGCTTTGCCGCTTTCAGTAAAACATTTATTAGTATCACGCAAAATTAATTACAATTCACAAAATTGAACAGGTGAGCAAAGGTGAAGTGCAGATATTGACGTGGGACAGGATATCAAACTTTCAAAGGTGCACATACAGCATTTGCATATATACAAAAAAAAAAAAAACGAAAGCGTACGAAATTGATGCTTCCAGTTGCAACTCTGCACAAGCAATTGGAACATTGCGCTTGGACATGCTGTACTTCTCACACCAAAAAGAATGGAATGCCGTCGCCGTCCGCATTCCAAAGACTGGCGTAGGTGGCCCTTCCGAAATGCACCACGAAAGCACGCACAATTAAGAGTAGGTCATTTAATTGGTGGACCAGTGAACGCCGGTTGCGGTACAAATACCGAGCCAGAGCCCAGAGTTGGACAGAAGACACAAGGAACGTATATATAACACTAATTCATGCAGTTACAAACATCACAAATAAATGGCATCTTGTAGAGTTACATGACACAAATTCTCATTTGGTTTAACAATAATTGAACAGCGCTACAGTTTAAGCACATGCATTAGCGGAAGATCGAGAAGTCCAAATGTCCACTGATATTCACCAGTGCTTGTCCGTGGTCAGCAGTCCATGACTTGAAGTACCAGTGGCGTAAATCTAGAAAAATAAGAAGGGGGGGACACACAGCTTGCCATGGCGGCCATATTGTTTACATAAATGTCTGTTTTATTTTTATGAAAAGATCCGTAAACAGGGCTTCTGTGCTCGAGCCGACGTTTCGACAAGTGGACTTGTCTTCTTCAAGGCTAGAACTGATTTCCTTAGCGCTACCGTGCATGTGTTCCGTACCCTCTCCTCCATCCTAACAAAGGAGGGGGGAGAGGGCGACTGTGGATACGGGGGTGCGGGAGTATGTGTGCGTGTGGGGGGAACCCGAGACGAATTGTGTGAGTGAAGGGGGAACAGGTGTTCCGTGAATAAAATGAAGAGAATACAGCTTGGGGGGGGGGGGGGGGGGTTAAACGTATCGCTGAATCCCAGGTGTCAAAAGAAGCACTACTTAACAATAGTAGGTTTGAAATTCCTAGAGGGAGAGCTTAACTCTCACTGGCTTTCTTTGTGTGTACCATATCGAATGGATTCAAGAGCCCCTTTAGAAACGTTTATACCTGCTGGCTGGAGGGTATTGAACTTGTGAATAAGGTATGACTCGGTATATTTTCTGTCTCTTGCGGACCGGAAGTTTGACTGCAGTATGTAAAGTTTGAGATCGTCGAAGTTATGTCCTGCTCCATTAAAAGGCTGTGCCACTGCTTTCGGTAATTTCTTTGCCGTGTCCGCGCGATGACCGTTTAGTCTAACATTAACAGGCTGTCCCGTTTCGCCACTGTGAAGTACAAATCTTTATTTTTACTCAGATATAAATTAAAATTCTACCTTGAAATCAAATTGAAAAACGAGCATGGGTTCCCAAATCGCGTAATTCCATTGTTCTCTTAAGTCTTCTCAGGGGTGTCCTCACCCCCCCCCCCAGCCTGAGCACCGGGGGGGGGGGGGGGTCAGGACCCCCTGACCCCCCCCATGATTTACGCCACTGTGAAGTACAAATCTTGTAACACGTGGACTGCAGCGCGCAGACTCTCTCCTTCCACCTTCGGGTTGGTCATCTGGTTATTCTGAACGACGATCTGGCTATTTCGCCTCTGCACCATTACATCGGCTTCCACCCACAGGTTTTGCAGCTTATACGACCCGAGCCACCCTTTCAAGCAGTACCTACGAATAGTACCCTGGTGATGCGGAACAGTACCCTGGAACAGTACCCTGGTGATGCGGAGGCATCAGGTTGCGACTTCCAGAAGCTTCTCGGTGTTTCGCGTCAGCGTGGTTTGAAGCAAGCAGGTTGTATCCTTGGCGAGGTATCCGGTGGCCGGCAGTTGTAAATTGACGCCGGTTACATTAAGCGTGCACGCGCAATTCGTCTACGCGCACTTTTGTGACAGTAGTGAGACAGTGCAACAAGTGCGCACTTACAGAAAACTGCTTGTCTATGAGGTTTAGACTTTGGTTCATTGGCCTGCACCACCGCTTAGCACAAGTAGTACTATTTCATAATTAACAGAATTTGGGCAGGAAAGTATAGCAAGGCGGCTCCATGCGAACAAGCGAACGTGTAAGCTGTCATCTTGCACATAGATGTCGGAGGTCAAATTAACTAATTGAAATATTCAATTATGCCTGAATACAGGAAAAAACTGCTTTGCTTTTTTCCACAAACAACGATAAAAGACCGCAATCAGTGAGATATTGTTTTTCAACCACGGCAGGAATATCGCTCGTCCATCTGCATAGTGTGCCATATTTGGCACAAACCTGCATCTTCGTTACTACAGTCACAATAAGCCTGAACATTTTTGTGTATGCTCTTCGTCTATTTTATGAAAAAAGCTGAGAAAAATTTTTTTTTCATACAACTTTCTCATAATTGATGCAATAGAAGGGTAATGCTATCTACTGTTGATATGTATGCTGCACGTACGCTCTTCGGAAGAAAGTACGGCGCGTCCGCCTCCAGCAGCAGGCGGTCCAGGGGGATCCGGCGGCCAACCTCGGCGAGTGGACCAGCGTTGCGGAAGCCCACCAGCGGAGTGAGGCCCATCGACAGGTTCGGGAACGTGTCCAGCCACTGTTGGGCGTCCGTCCATCCGCCAGTGAAGCAATGCCAGTGGAGGCACCAGTCCACCGGCATCTCCTGGTTGGTGCAAGAGAATACAGGGAAAGATGGTTAGCGCATACAAAAACCTTGCTACAAAAGGGTTATATGTTGCTAATGAATAAGCATGCAGGAGAAGCGTGATTCGTGACTGGGTTATTGTTCATAAGCGACTGTCCTTAATGACCATATACAGGTCATTCGCATACAGCGCGTCAGATGGAAACACCACCGAAATAGCAACTAAATGTAAGACGTCATCCAGGGTCAGCATGTAGGTTGTTCCATACAACTTGGACCAGGTCAACAAAAACAAAGGCAACGGAATATTACTATTAGGACAAAGTTAGTTGCGCACCACTCCTTCACGCACACCGATTTTCTGCTTCGGCTAGCGTCGACACTAAAGGTTTCTCTAGCTGCATAATTCTTACGCTCTTATGCGAAATTGTGCATCATGCCAGAAAGAATGAAGAATCATCCCCAAATCTTTTCGCCTTCCTAGATATTTATCACATGTCTTTTGCCCACGTTATGAAGCTCTTACAAAAACACGCATGTATACCCACAATGGTAGCTAATATAAGGAATAAACTTCAATTAGCTACTACAAGGGGCTGGAGCGAAAAACAAGAAGAAAAAAAAGTCACAGTTTCGCCACAAGGCGAAGCAATGAATGCGGCAGCAACAAATTGGAATGTCAAGCGACGAATGGCAAGCAGGTCGAAACGTGTAGCGCGCTGCTCACGCACACATGACGCACGAAAACAACACGCACAGGACGAGAGAGAACTAACAGCGTTCACAGCTCGACACTTAACGTGCTGTTCAAACAAAAACGACTCACGAAACGTATTCACAGGTACAGAAGAGCGCAAACTAACAAGTGTCACAGTTGTTACTTCGTTGTGTTTGAAAAGCGTGTTCTTTTCGCAAACGGGCGGACTGCCGCGAGCGAAGTGACCTTCGTGCGCTCGGTAACTACGACGCAAACTTTCCGGCGAAAGCCCAATTCTCCCCCACCGCGAGATAAGCGCGCGCGCGAACGGGCGTCTACTCCCCACGGGGCAAAGTGCGCGAGCGCATGAGCGCGGGCGTCGCGACGAAAGGGGCGCCGAGCTATGGCCCCGCCGAGCTCGCCGAGCGCGCCCTTTGCGCCATCTCGCTGGTAATGCTGAAAACACGCTGAAAACTCGCTGTATATTAATAGCTCGCCATTTGAACGTTGAAGGACGTGCGCTTTCGTGGCTCAGCGGTTAGCGCCGCGCGCTGCAAAGCGAGAGGTCCCTCGTTCGATGCCGCGCGTCGGAAACATTTTTCTGAATTATCTTTCTTTGTGGCTTTTATAAATATATAGATACATATACGGGACATGACGGCGACGGTGAAAACCAGCCAAGAGTGTCCATATAATTGCTATCGCAATAAAAGAGTAGATGGCACATCCTTTGCTTTGGTGAACAGTGCTATGAGCTATAGTCTAGTGCTATGAACTATAACTGCGAAATACTCAAATCAGCAAATATGTACCTGTCTTATTGCGGTTCTCTATGAAAATTACTTAGTAGCTCCTCGAAATGCGTTGAACAAACTATTTACCTGCAAGCCCCGCGAAAAACGAGAGCGTAATTATTTCGCTGTTGCGTTTACTGGCGCGTCGAACAAACCTCATAAGTGAGAGAACGTCTTTACAACAGGCAGCACCCTGAAGCTTAAATCAATGCGAACTGAATAAGAACAACGTTCAATTCTTTCAGATGGCGCAGCATAAATGTGAAACACTCCTGACAACTGGCGATAGCAAGACGCGTGCAGAATGTGTACGCGGCACATCAAGGGGCTCGAATTAAAGGGCATTTCGAATTAGCAGTGCCGCAAGAAAGCCATCGTACCTCCTTTAAGATCCACAGCGTGTCATGCGAGGCATCCCTTGAGTGTATAACAAGCGGCAGCTTGCCCTTCCGCGCTAACGTCAGCTGCTGCCGGAACACCCGCTGCTGGACCAGGTGGTCGCACTTGTTGCTGGAACGAACAAATTTTCATTTAACTGGTGCGGTATAACAACACACGGTACAGACTGCGACAATTTTCCGTCACAAAAGAGGCACTCCTCATTTAAACGGATATGTCTTACCTAACTTAACACTGCTTGAAAGGGTGACATCCTTCTACGATCATTGAACAGCGTGCTATCAGGATTTTGTAGCCATTATATTCTAATCGTTTTTGTAGCCTTTATATTCAATGCGTAAAGGCGATAGGTCTCCGTTGGAGCTTGTCGAACAGAGGAAACACTTGAAAATGCGGTCTTATCTAGGGCGTGTTACCAGGAGCTAAGGCGGGTTTGGTATATTATGGGAAGCGTGCGCAATTTCGCAAGCAAGACGCAGCGAGTCAGGTCAACCAATCTGGAGCAGCAACAAAGTTATTTACTAGAGAATCCAACTGAAGACGACGTATGTACTGGATAGATGCCACGAACTGAAAACGGTGCAAACGAAAAAAACGTGCGTTACTTAGACCTAAATTGGCGCGCTTCATTCTGTGAGCAGTGTACATTATTTGCACAACCAGTCACGTGCAAATAACGCTTAAGCCCTATTCCACAACTTTCGGGTCAGTTTGCGAAATATTGGTCCTCTATCGCCTTCCAGAATACACTTCAAGAGGACCACTTAGCATTTCTAGCTGCATTGGCAACGTCTGATGTATACCTGCAAAAGAGTATTCACTTGGATGAATAGTCGAGACCTATTTCTCCAAGCGCGACCACCTGGGGATGTTCAAGGGCAGTAACCATGGCCTCCTCGACGTCCTCGTTGTACAGCCTCGCCATGAGTGGATGGCACCCGAAGGCGCCCCACACTCCCTCTTCCGACAGAAGACCCCGCCAGACGTGCCGCTGCGAGTAGAGGCGATAAAGCAATGTTAAACTCATGTTCTCAGCTGACGTGTACGCCAGGAGCTATAATGATTAACATCCGAGTATATTGCGAATATTTTCAGTACATGTCACGACGAATATACACCCGATCTGTTCTGTAGGCTCTTGCCGAAACCTGCGCAATATTTCTCAGAAGTTCTAGGATGATTTTGCAACAATGCGCTTACAGAAGTACTCTTGTATTTATAGAATGTGTTTATACACCTTCTGTTTAAAACACTTGAAGGAGCCGCTCTGAATCGCTCATCAACTTAGCAATGTGCATGATCGGGTTAGTTGCTAGATTTCTGATTGAAGATTTCTTCTTCGCGAAAGAAAAAAAATATTCTGCAAGAACGGAGTCATTCGTTTCGTCCCGTGTTTAAAGAATTGTTTCTTTTTTGTGCTCGAAGAACAAATCTTTACCCACATATAGAATAGCAGACGCACAGGTCGATAAAAAATGTGAAGATCACTCAAGAAATATATTTTGCTCCGAGGGCTCATTCGAACAAAAATTTCCCGAGTTGGACTCACCCAGACTCACTAACCTTTTCCTCAACCGGACTCAAACTGACCAACATATTATTCAGCCGAACTCACTAATTCACTAAGTGAGCCTAGAAAGTCGACCCACGAGTCCGTCAGCGTAAAATTAGCTTTATGGATCGTGGTGTCTGTTTAACGCCAATATCACAGATAATCGGTGCTCTGCTATACGCCTTTATATCTTGTTCCTTCAAATACAAATTATCAGTGGTTTCAATACAGTAAGGACATTTTAGGGGTGAAGCTCCTTAGGGCCTAGCCTTGTTGGCGTCCGTCACGCTACACAAAACCGAAACCGAAACTGAAAATATGCACAATAATAAACGAGAACATCTTTGTAAAAATTAGCAGTTGTTCCGAGTACGAATACAACCGATGAGCGAAGCTCCTTAGAAATGGGAAGCAAACGACTATGTACAATTTGAAACGGTTGGCGGCGTCGGCGCTTAGATTCGGCCGCTCTAGCACGTACGGTAGGATTCTGTCGGCGTAACCTTTGTAGCTTCGCTCGTCGTGCTTTAACCGCAGGACCCTGTTGCCGGGTTCATCTTGCTGCCGCTGCTCTGGCTTTGCGTTCCGCATCCTTGCCAAGCTGCTTATCGTCTTCATCATATTCACGTTTACGTTTCTGAGGACGACTATCCATATTCTGTGAGGAGCCCTAAGTAATGTCAAGTGGGTCCTCATATATATATATATATATATATATATATATATATATATATATATATATATATATATATATATATATATATATATATGTACAAACATTGTTTTCGGTAAATTTTATTGTCGTTTATAAACGCGAACTGTTTTTGCGTCGCGCACCTTGTTTTTTGCGCAACGCGCGCCGAACGCCGCGAGCGCCTTGCACCGCGTGCCGTTTCTTTTTTTTATTTTTTATTTTTTTGTTGTTGCGCCGGCGCCGCGAGGGAAGAGCGTCTACTGCTACCTTAGACGAAGCGCCCGTGCTGCGCTGGAATGATGGTTGTCATTTCACAATTCACGATGGTGAAAGTGAAGACGACCATTATAACCAGTTGTGCACAGAGCTTATTTCTTTTATTTAACCTCGAATTCTGGTGCGCTAAAAGCAAACCGCTCGGCGTTCGGCGCGCACGGCGTTTCATTGTCTTTTTCAGCCGGCGACGCATCCAGGGAGCTTCAACGGCGAACGGGTGCCGGCCTAAGGAGCTTCGCTCCTAAAAAAGCCGATTTTATGTGTACAACAGTCAAGTATATGACACCAGTATAAGGCTGTTAAACAGAACAAAATAAAAGGCCACAACGTCGTAGAAGCACCGACATTTAAGCACCCATCAATCATAGCATATGACAAAAGAAGGTTCAATAATAGACTAATATCAAGCATAATTGTGACAGAACAATATAAAACATGTGGAAGAATAAACACTTTATACTAGTCGGCCATTTCAACGTAGACATTATGGACCTTAGGACCTAGCTTTGTCGTCGACGCTCACTGTCCGCTGTCATGGTGGTTAGAAAACAGTTGTACGTGAATCGATTCACGGTTACCGACGATTCCCATGCTTCGCTCACTTATCATTCACTCCGTGGATATGCGTGGATTTTTTACGTAATGACTCACACGAGATACTTTGATCAAGAACTTCCATGAAAGAGTTTGCAGGTGGAGATCATGGCATTCACTCCCCCCTAACTGACGCCTCTGATCAAAAAGTATTGCGGGTGGCGCATGAACGCTGGTGTGTTGAGACGTGTGAATCAACTTCAGTATAAACGTAAGCTGATATCAGGTGGATGGCAATGCTGAAGATGGGTAGATAGGACCATAGGTCGGCAATAAAAGGTGGGGCTCAATCAAGAAATATATTTCGCACTTGGGGCTCCCCCGGACTCAGATTCAGCAACATATTCTTCAACCGGGCTACAAAATTATTACTCACCCGGACTCTGTCATACTCACGGTACGATATGAGTCCGAGTGAATTCGCCGACCTGTATACATACGTATACATTTCCGCTACGAAAACTGTTACGCGAATTATAATCATCAAAACAGCTGGTGATATGCAATCACAGGTTTTCTATTGATACATCGTAGGGATTAGCGCAACACGTTAACGCGCCATCTAAAAGCTGTCTTACCCAAAAAACTGCTGAATTCTCTGTTGTCACAAAAAGCTACATATCATCTCGAAAGTCTCCGGGTTGCAGAACACGGCCCCGCACCCCTCGTAGTTGAGGGGGGAACGTGGCCTCATGCAGCTTCCGAAACGAACCGTGGTGCCTGGCCTTCCGGAACAGGAAGTCCAGGTGGCAGTGGGTGTCCACGAGGCCCACTGACGAGGACACCGAGTACGGCCACTGCTTTCCCACATAAGACAGCTCCATGGCCGACTTGTGTTGGCAGAAGGCGACACATGGTGGGCTCCTGCGTACGAGCGAATGATAGAATAATGCAATTTTCGTTGTATTAGGTATATTCAGTGCTTTGTATTATATGGACTGCCTCAGCAAAAAATAAAATAAACTAGTTCCTTACGTGCAGTCGATTCTCGCTGCGATTATTGTAACTGCTCTGAGTCGCATACCAGTGGGCTAACATCGCGGCGCCGATTTGCGGACTACGATAATCCATTGCCTGTCAAATAAAAAAGTAAATTATAAAGTAAAAAAATTGAAGGACACTTTGTACATTCCAAAGTGTGTTCGGCGAAAGCGATGTGGCCATTCCACTGACGGAAAGACGGACGGAAAGACCGACGGACGGACAGACGGACTGACGGACGGACGGACGGACAGACGGACAGACGGACGGACGGACGGACAGACGGACAGACGGACAGACGGACAGACGGACAGACGGACGGACGGACATCCGGACGGACGGACGGGCGGAAGGACGGACGGACGGACGGACATCCGGACGGACGGACGGGCGGAAGGACGGACGGACGGACGGACATCCGGACGGACGGACGGGCGGAAGGACGGACGGACGGACGGACATCCGGACGGACAGACGGACATCCGGACGGACAGACGGACATCCGGACGGACAGACGGGCATTCGGACGGACGGATGGACAGACGGACGGACGGACAGACATCCGGACGGACGGACGGACACCGGACGGACGGACATCCGGACGGACGGACGGACAGACAGACATTCGGACGGACGGAAATCCGGACAGACGGACACCGTACGGACAGACGGACACCGTACGGACAGACGGACACCGTACGGACAGACGGACACCGTACAACGGCCAGAGGGACATCCGTCCGGACGTACAGACGGACGGACGGACGGACGGACGGACGGACGGACACCGGACGGACGTGAGCATGAGACATTAAAGGCTTTCGCCTTAATAGGCATACTAGAACAAGCCCTATCTTTACGTTGATAACTGCGCGCGACAGCACCATCGAAAAATGCGTTATTTTCAACGCAACAAACAGTAATCAGATAACTATACTGTATACCTCCTAAGGACTGGGTGCCAGATGCAGGTGAGTCGCGACACCACCGAAACTTCTTATCAAGAGAAGCAGGAGGAACTTCCAAGAGCCGATGTAGCGTGAAGTTCAGTTCTCGTAGGAAAATTTTGCAGAGAATGCCGGGTGAGAGCTCGGGGCGAACTATATAAACATTCATGTGCATGAAAGAGGCAGATTAGAACGACACATTCTGCCTTGTTGTGAACTTTGCACCGCTGCGTATTTCATCCACAATTTTCCAACTAGCTCTAACAAAATCTCTTCTGAAGGCACGTGCTAAGGTACGCAGTCACAGCCTTGAAGAAGACACGTCTGTTTGTCGAAACGGTGGCACTAGGAATATCCAGCGTTTCCAGAATTTATCACCCCTTCAAGATTCCATTTCCCCTCAGTTACGACCTCATTTCGATGTTCTTATATAGTTTCGTATATTTGTGCAGTGCCTGATGAATGGCTTGCACAATTCTCTACATTGTAGAATGGTTATGAGCAGTTCTTCTGTGTAGGTTTTCTGTGTAGGTTTCTGTGTAGGTTTACATAAAAATATACATGAATAGTTATAAATGCAATAAAAATTCATTGTACCGCTTCTAAACTCGGCTTATAGAAATTTCTTATTGTTCGTCCTCCATGCGTTGAAATGATGCGCAAATAATGCTGGATCCATATAACGTATTTATCTATTTCATTTACAGCATTCTGCTGTCGAAAGACCGAGGAATGGAGCATAACAAAAAGTAATTCACAAAATACATTCAATCAAAAACTGGTAACAATAAAAACATTAGGCAGTAGAACATAGTATAAGAAATCAATGTATAGTAAACGCAACTTCACTCGCATTTTCAGCACGCGTGTCGCAAAGTTGCAATCAAAGATGTGTAACTACCGAAATACATGCAATGTGAGGCAGTCTCGTGAGCTTGTGTTGTACTGTTATGAACAGAAAGATACGTAGTTATCAAAGTCAGGATTATCATTATCACAAAATGCTTCAAGTGGTAACCTGTTCCAGTATTTGATGGTCCAAAGATTGAAAGAGTTCTTGAAAAGGTTAGTACGTGCGAAGTAAGGTGAAAGAGTGTAAACATGTGTATGTTTAGTTCAATTTTGTCTTGAAATTCGGTGCCTGAGGTAAGTTTCTGGTTTAAGTGAAATTTACGAAAATAAAGCGAGCGTAGAAATTTCAGCCTAGCAAGTGCGCTTCAGTACCGTTAAGTAGGCACGTTATTAATGGCCATCAGCACTGTTGGTTTATCATTTCTATGTAAGCATGATATATAAAACCAACCGGTTTCCGTTGCACGATCTCAAGTTTAATATATTTTTAAATGTGGGTCGGGAACGACACGAGGACAATCTAACTTTAGTCTTTAAAAAAAACATTGTAGGCCAACAGTATGATTCTGAGGGTACTGTTTTTAATTTATATCTGAAGAAACCGAACTTTCTAGAAGTAGATGAGCAGGTTTTATTAATGTGACTTGATCGTGTTAGGCGTTTTGTAGCTGTGAGGCCTGAATATTGCTATTCAACCTTAGTCAAAAGACTATTGTTAAGAGACTAGGTATGATTAAAACGGTGTTCCTTATTTGTCATATGCATGGAAGTGATTTATCACTGTTTAATTTGGTAGACCAATATTCACACTACCTTGAAATGACACACAGGTTTGACTGTAGGCATTTCTGGTCCTTCAGAGCAGTAGTTTGAAAATGTATGCAGTCATCTGCAAAAAGTCTTATATGTATTTGTGATGTATCTATTCAATTAACAATGTTATTTACAAACACTAGAAAGAGAATAGGTCCCAAACCCTGCCGTGGGTGACAGCTGATGATTCTGGCAAAATGCCAGAGATGTTGTCGCTGACTTGAACGTTAAAAAGGGTATAAACTTGATTTTGTTGGCATGGAGTCAACATAAGAAAAAGCGTGGCGTGGGCATGATGTCGGCGCCAATCAAACTGGGATCACTGTATAAGAAAGTGAACACTCCTCGCCCAATTCCTTTCGTTTGCAAGGAGCAACATGCTACGCTGTTTGTGCCCTGCAAAGCTGAAGCCGTCTACGGCATGATTCCTCAAATGGGTTCCGCGGAACCTAGGGGTTACGCTGGCCCCTCCTCGGGGTTCCGCACTCACCAAGTCAGTTCAATGGCTAACCCCAGGTGCGATCTATCATCTATCTGAAGAACCTCTATTACTCACGCCCGAGTGTCAATTAGCACATCTCAGTGCATAGCAGAAACGTGCCAGTTGCACAATAAATCCCGCCAGCAACTTGTAGCCAGCCAGACTCAAAAACAGGCCACGTAGTTAAGCTCTTGCACTTGAATTTCGGAGGCCTTATATTATCCCCATGCGTATTTCTCCTGTTTGAAGATGGGTGCCGAAGTTAAGGCAGTGGACATTCTGCAGCCGTTTTCAGCAACGTATGCGTGTGAGCAGCCATTCTCGACACTAGCCCATCTGAAGAAAAAGCAAAGGAATCGGCTCAACACAAGAGCTGACATGCGGCTGGCCCTGAGTATTACTGAGCATCGCATCGATTCGTTGGTGCAAAGACAGGGAGCTCAGTTGCATGTCAGTGAATAAATTTTGTACATACCTTTGCTTTTCTTGAATTTATTGCACGTGAACAAAGCGTGAACCGAATGAAAAATGCTTCCACGAAAGCGCCCGGGGGGGGGGGGGGGGCAGGTTTCTTGGAATTTAATGGAGTTAACAGGGTCCTTGGGACCATCATTCTTGAGAACCCCTGGTCCAAGGAATATCAACATCTTGCGGTGGCCGCTACGTTGGGCCAACGGGTCGCTGCATTTACGACCGGCTGGGAAAGAAGGAGAACAATGTGAAGGACAAAGCTGGAAGCAATCTGGCAATTCACTGTGCCGAGTGTGGCTGCACTGCGAGTTTCGAACAGACGCGCATCTTGCGCAGATATCGCGATTTGCGCGCTCGCGAAATCTATGAGGCGTTCGCGATTCATTCCATTGAGTCATTTTGTGTAAGCGCACCGTCCATCGTACTAACCGACGAGGAGATTAATCATCTCCGTCATTGAACGCTGCAGATTCATGTACTATTGAGACACATGTGTAGGGCTTCCCTTCATCTTCTCTTGTTTTTCACCTTTCCAAGAGAGCGTACATACTTGTTCACACAAAATAAACACTCATGTTAGCCAACGCTATCCTGTCTGTCTTGTCCCGTTTGCCCGCGCTGTTTTTTTATGATGAAGACTTTAAAATACTGTTTGCGATTGTGAAGGTAAGAACGGATCTAGTTAATGAGGTTAACGGGCAGGCCTATAATACGTAATTCAGCAATGAGTTTGCTGTGCGTGACGAGATGAAAGGCTTTACTAAAATCTAAAAAAAAGCATCAATTTGATTTCCCGTATCAAGCGACGAAGCAAACGCCTGAATTCTAAATAATTGCGTATAATTTTTTTCTTAAATTGATATCTGGGGTTTTGCGTCCCAAAACGACGACATGAGGAGGGACGCCGTAGTGGTGGGCTCCGGAAATTGACCACCTGGTGTTTTTTAACATGCATTGACATCGCACAGTACACGGGCCTCTAGCATTTCGCATCCATCGAAATACGACCACCGCGCTCGGGATCGAACCCGCGACCTTCGGGTGAGCATCCGAGCACCACATATAACCACTGCTCCACCGCGGAGGAGGACAGACAGACAGACAAAGAACTTTAATGAAGTCCTGAGGGACTAGCCGGGAAGGACCCACCGGGGCCCTCGGCTCGCCGCTGGCTGCTCCCATGTCGGAATCGGGAGGCCATGCCTCTCCACTCTTTCACGGGCCCTCTGGACGGCCGTTGACTGGAGTTACACGACGTACAGTCGCCCAAATCTTTAACTATCGTGCGCGAGCGACAATCTTTTCTGTGTATCATCGCCGTATGACTGAATGAAGTTCCGAAAAGGGCGATGGCAAGTGCATGCCCACATACCATATGCCCACAAAAGAATTTTTTGGAACTTCGTTCTATCACGTGGCCGCTGCGCACGATAGTTAAAGATTTCGGTGACTGCACATGTCACATAAATAAACATGTAGTTTGCAATGTTTAGACCAGGGTTCCTCAAACTGTCGAGCCTTGGTGAAGGGCAACCGCTTTTCCAGAGTGAACCGCTATTTTTTTTCTTTGGCGAGAAGCACTCGTTGCGCGTTTTAATCACAAAACCGACATAGAGCAGTGGCAAATCAGCGTGAATGAAAACTCACATGGGCGGCGACGCGCCATGAGCCATGAATAAAGCGCCGAGGTCCCCGTTAATGTCGTCTGAACTGGTTTTAGCGCTCACGAGCATGAATTGCCAGCGCTCCGCGCGTTCTGTCACCACGGGTCGCAAATCGTAAAAGTTTTACGGCGCGCACTAGACGATGAACTTTTAGTGCTGCTACCACGCGCATTTCTTCCGCGCATTTCTCTATCACCTGATTGATAGTATGAATATGGCCAACTGTTGAGGGACCCTGCCGGGGACCTAGGCACACTGGGACCCTGCCGAGTGTGTATGTACACGGTCTCCGGAAGCAATGGAGAAAACCACGCAACAACAAATACGACGGGAAGAACGATGGTGGAGAGGGGGGACAACTACTAAGAAAAGTCGCTAGCTTCGGAGCCGGCCGGACAGTCACCTCCTGAAGAAAAGACCGACTGGGTCTCGAAACGTAGGGCCAGTTTTTCATTTTCATATTAAAACTATAGACTAAACGTGGCTAGAGTCTGTTTATTCGCATAATTTCACCCAGTCAGACAAATCTCCCGTCAGTTATGTTTATCTTAGGAAGTAAACAACAAACAAAACAAAAGTCACGGGCCCACCACACCTTTACTTCTTTTCATCTTCACTGTCCTTCGGCTCTCCGCGGCTCCGCCCTCACCAACCGCTCGCGCCACGTCAGCGCGGCAGCGTATGATGGCCAGAGCTTCCTATTTCACAGCTGATAGCAGCTGTTTTCCGGAATTTGGTTGAACTAGAGGACTAGGTTGAGCGCAATCGAGTTTCTAATACCCCTGTCACACGGACAGCCTTAACCGCGGTTAAGCTAACTACAGTTACGGCTAACCGCGGTTACTGCTAGCTACACGGCGGACGTAAGCGCGGTTAGTCTTCTAACCTTGGTTATTGCAAACCGAGCTAGGCAATCACGGTTTATGCTCGCAAACCGCAAACCGAGTAGTAGGCAAGATGGCGGACACCACTGCAGCGGCTTGTGCATCAGCGTCGGCGAGAATGACAACTCAAGGGCGCATCAACTGGCCAGACGCCACAACACGAGCGCTAATACGCTTGTGGGAGGACAATCTAGCAACACCACGTGAAGAATTATCAGCGCAGCAAAGCCTCTCGGGTCCTTGCTCAACTCACGGGCGTACACGCACACCAACTGATTGATCACACACAAAATATTGAGCTCACGGACGTACACGCACACTAACTCATCGATCACACACGCAAAACATAAATAAAGCACCTACAACACGAAACAACGAATTGTCAACACAACCCGCGTAGTTCGTACGAAACGGATTGTCTCGACTCATGATGGCTACGTTGCCAAGGTTGAAAGACTCTTCTTAAAAATGCCTGAAGTTCTCGATATTTACACCTTATTGAAGGCTTAAAGTAGTCAAACAGTTATTGCGCAAGGTGGCACGACATATGTGTGCATTCTAGTAGTATATTATTTGTTGTCTTCCACGAAAATTGCGTGCGAAATTTCGCTCACACGATGACCACGTGATTGCACTGGTTCGCTAAACTGAGCCCGTGTAGCACTGGCAAACCGCGTTCGCGTTAACTGTGGTTAATCCTGTAAACCACGGTTAAGCATAACCGCAGTTAAAGCTGTCCGTGTGACAGAGGTATAACAGTCACTGTTGCCCGGAAGTATGAATAATGGTCGCAAAATGCACCCGAAAGCGAAATTTGAGGGAAAATAGCGCTCATATAAATACTAATTTTTCAAATAGGCATTTACAGGTACTATAAAAACACCATAAAAGCCCTTCTTAACATCTAATTCATGCTCATATATATATCAAAGTGGGGCGATAGGAACGCAAAGAACAAGTATGCTTTGCCAGCATCCGGTCTCTACTAATCAATAAGCACACAGGAGCAGCGTGATTCGCGATTGCACTATTATAAATACGCATCATTCTTTAATGACCACACGTCATCTACAGGTTATCTACTAAAACAAAGGTAATAAGATATGACGATTAGGGCAAAGTTAGTTTTCAACCACTCCCTTTCGCTCATTTATTGTGTGTTTAGATTAGCGTCGATAATAAGTAGCGATAACACATGAATGCACTAATCCTTGGGCTCGCATGTGATGTGGCGCATCATATCTGGAAAGAATGAAATATCATTCCCAATCATTCCCGGCTTCCTACATATTTATCAGATTTTTTTGCCCAATCATGAGGCTCTAACAAAAACACGGTTATAAACCTGCAGTGGTAGCTACTACACTAAATAACTGACTTCGCTACTACCAGTGGCTGGAGCGAAAAAGGCGAAGAAAAAAATCCACGCATCTCGCACGAAGTGAATCAAGACGAATGGGCGAAGCTCTGGGTATCGTATCGGTGAGTAACCGTACGTTACCCGAGCGTTGCCCCGTATAATGTAAATTGAGTGACGAAGTGTACCTAAAATGTAAATTCATTTCGCCTTCCAGTCGTCTTAGGCAATTCAAGGAGGGTTTAGAAAATTGCTGGAGTGGCGCATATGCTTCGAAAGTGAATCCAAGGAGCCGCCATCTTACCGGTGGCAAGATGCCATTTTAATATGCATGCTATAACCAATCGCGTACAGAATGTGTACGCGGAACCTGAAGGGTCTCGCGATAAAGCGTATTTTGAATTAGTAGCGCCGCAAGAAAGCCACCGTACCTCCTTCAGGATCCGCAGGGTGTCCAGCGAGGCATCCATCGAATGGATCACGAGGGGGGAGCTTGCCGTTGGCGAGCTAACATCAGCTAATGCCTGAAAACTCGCTGCTGCACCAGGTGGTCGCACTTGTTGCTGCAACGAACAAATGTCCATTTAAGTGATGTGGAATAAGAATGCATGGAACAAAATGCGAGAATTTTGGGTCACAAAAGAGGCACACTTCAGGTAAACAGATACTATGTCTTATCTGACTTAAAGGGCCACTGCTAAAGGACCAGTAAGCAACCCCGCCGTCCAAAATGTGTGATGAAGCGATAACTGCGCATTTGTACGATGTGAACATGCTGCTGCAATAATTTTGCGAATAACTGCTAGAGTAAGGATGTTACAGAGGGTATTGAACAGCCCGCTTCGGCTGGTTTCGGCTTCTCGTTCAGCCTTCCCATCCTTCTCGGCAGCGAAGATGGTTCTGGCGTAGCCCGCTGTTGTGAGTACGCCGACTTCGGCAACGTAACACGACGTCAGCGATTACGTCATCGCCACCCAGCCAACGATCAAGCAAGGCTTCCTACACGTGTTGCTCATGCAGAGCGCCGCTGGGGTCACGCCTAGCGTCGCGGTGAAGCGCGGTAAATGCGCGGCGAAAACTGCATCACCGCATGGGCAAGGCACTGGTTTCGTATTACAGAGAACCAATCGATGATGTCGGTGCTACGTGAAGTTGCCCATGGGTACAGTGTACCATGGGCAACATGCCGTCACTTCGCGGACGAGGAGGACTGGACAGGCACTGGAGAGGGGCGTGGGAATTGGTTTTCGAAATGAAGCGTCTGTGCGGCTTCCTGCCCGAATTAGCGAGCTTGTTTGGGAGAATTAAAAAAATAAAAAAGGTTGGAGCCTGTTTGCTGGCACTTTAAAAGGGCGACATCCTTCTGTGCCGATTGATAGAACAGCGTGCCATCAGTATTAAGCGGTCATTATAATTAATATGTAAATGCGATATGGTCTCAGAAGTTGTAGAACACAAAAAATACCTGACAATGTGTGGGCCTATCTAGGGCGTGTTGCCTGGAGCTAACGCGGGCTTGGCGTCCATACTTCCTCCTCGCAAAGCCCAGACCTGCCGCGGCATACATACATGCCACAACGATGACAAACTCACGTTTTCAAACGTTACAGACCTCGCATGTGACTGGCGATGAGTGACACTTGGGTGTGATGTGGTGATATGGAAGCCCGAACCAACAGCGTATGTGGGATATCTCATTGGCCACCGGCGTGAGCATTGTTGCGTCGCGCTGCGGGCGCCATCTTGGTAGCCTGCATGCCCGCACTTCGCTTAAAAAAAAAGAAAGAGTTTCAACATAGCCTGAAAGGAGGCAAACCGGGCGGGGCAGTCGCCTGCAAATCTCGCAAGGCTAGATACGTCGGCAACATACAACGTCCGCCTCCTCATCAAACTTAAGTTCTCAGTTCACGCGCGAGTATCAAGCTACAGAAGCTCCATATTGATTAACATCTGTGAGAATATTTCACAACACATTGTTGGAAATATGCACTGGTTCATTGTAAATCCTGCGCCGAAGGCACGGTGTAAGAATCTCTGACACCGTGGCCTAAGGTCTTAGAAGAATATTCTACGAAGAGCGCGCATATTGCGGAGATGGTAAGTACAGTTCAAATGGCTCGCTATCTGACTTGCACAAATAAATACGCACATATCTCCGCAACAGAAACTTCGTGGCATACCAATAACATTAATTGAAGCGGCAGGTATTTGGTGATGAACTTTAGAAGAGTGGCTTGCTGGGAGAGTTGGCTCGGTAACATCATAGAATTCGGCGCATATAACAGGGACAAAGAAAGGAAGAAGGTGTTCCTTGTTGTTTAGATTCTGACCACGTGACTGTGAACGAGAATATATGTGTGAGCTTTTTAATAAAGCTCAGTTGATAGTTTGCGCTGTGTTCGTGTTAGCCGCCCTTCGTCCCTGTTTTTCGCGCTGTATTCTTTGACGATGGCATCTAGTGAGCCTATTATATCCCAGCAGTAGACAGTTTGTAGTGGTTGGTGTAAAATGTTATTGCCTATCCAAAGGCTGACTTTGCCCTTTTAGCACACTACGCTATTTGAAAACTTCTAACACCGTTGTGCTATAAAAGAAATACTACATACCTTCTTGAATGTTTCCGGATCGCAAAACACGGCCACGCATTCCTCGTAGTTGTTGGGGAGCGCTGCCTGATGCTTGTTCCGGAAGTAGGCGAACCGGAAGTAGGCGAACGACTCTCGGTTATCTTCCGGAACAAGCATCACGATCTTCCGGAAGAGAAACTCGAGGTGGCAGTGAGTGTCGATGAGACCCACTTGTGAGGACCGCAAGTATACGGCCCACTGTTTGTTCTCACGTCACAGTTCCATGGCAGACTTCGAGATTTATTCACTTCTTGGCAGCACGACATCCTAGCAACACACGCTGGCTTCCTGCAGACGAATGATGCAATGACTTTAACGCGATAGCGTCAAAGAGCTCGTTTCGCAACAGTTCCGGCGTCGTTGGTTGTGAGAAAAAAATCAGTGCTGTCCGTGAGCGGAAATTCGAGATCGATACAAACAAATAACAAAAAACATGGGTTCCGAGTGGGAGTCTAACCCAAGCCTTCTCTGTGTATTACTTCATCTGATGTCACGGGGGAAAGGAACACAGAGCTTGTAAGGCTTATTCTTTTAAAGCAATACTAGGAACTATGGTGCTGTCATTCATGTATTCTGCACTGGTCACAAAATACTTATCCATCTTATTCACTGCATTACTATCAGATAAGGTGCCTGCATTAGTGTGAATGCATAGCGGTGGTTTGCATATAATAATGTAAATTATTGGGAAATATTATGAAGATGTTAGGAAGGAAGTTCGCGTTTTTCTCATGAACGTCCCAAGGAGCCGTTATTTTTTTTTTTTTCATACTCGCAGAATTTTTTTCTATTGCCTAAACTGAACAGGTAAGTTGACGATAGTTCATGGCTTAATTTTCATTGCTATTAGGGGTACTGCCTGTATCGTGCTTCTATACATATTGCCGGCGACTTTTCTATGTAACCGCTTTTTCTATTTTAATTCTATTTCTTGAGTACTTGCAGGCTTCCGTATACACACACACACACACACACACACATATATATATATATATATATATATATATATATATATATATATATATATATATATATATATATATATATATATATATATATACATTGTAGCGAAGCTTTGGAACTATACAGTGGGTCGTCCTCTCCAGCGCCTTCTAGTGGGTCGCCCTCTTCGAAGAGAAAGAGCAGCTCGTGCTGAGGGTCGGTTCCCGCCTTGGCTGTCACTGTCGTGCATCGTCGCAGAGTGTCCGCTAATAAACGTCTCAACTATATATATATATATATATATATATATATATATATATATATATATATATATATATATATATATATATATATATATATATATATATATATTTACTATTAACCGAAAGGTAATCGGAGCTCTAAATGTCGATAGTGCGAGTGGTAAAGGTCGATATCACGTGTCCTACGACCCCTTATGCAATTGTACAAAACGTCTGAGACGTTTCTGGCTGCAAATGTCTTGTCGCCGAATAAAACTTGTTACAAGATTATACACGGTTGGCGAGTATGTCACTAGCGAGCGCTTCACGCCAACATATAAGTAGAACTTGAAAAGTACACTGTCGTCCTTTATGAAAGGGAACACGCGGGCGCGTGGCCATGCGCGCGGCGGCTGCCTACAGCACCATCAACCGATATCTAAAGAAAGCACGTCCGCTTTCGGCGTCATCTATGGCCAAGCAAAATAACGAGTCATGGCTGTTGGACAAGCGCGGCTAGATTACGCTCCCGCTCAGATATCGCAACTGGCGGTGCCGCCAGAAGCGGACGCGTTTTCTTTAGCTGTCGCTTGATGGTGCTGTAGGCAGCCGCCGCAGCGCGCCGGCCACGCGCTCGCGTGTTCCCCTTTCATAAAGGACGACAGTGTACCTGCAGTTTTATGTTGTCTACGTATACACGATGCGTCACAAAAACTGTCGCTACTGTGCACCTGTCGGGTGATCCAGTATTCTGCAAAATCTAATGCCTTTACGGACATGGTAAAACTCCACACCAGTATTTCCGCCATCGTGCTGAGGCTTCCACTAATTAAAAAAAAACGACAAGCTGACCTGTAGACAGCGAAGTCTATAAAGAGCTATAGGTTGTTCCTGGAATGCAACTAATGTACTTTGAAAAGAACTAAAAAACTTGAGATCCTAACAGACCATTTCACTGAAATGAAAAAAATAGTGGTTGGCAGCTAAGAAATCTTCAAGCGAACATTTTTGTTCATAGGCTGCTAAATTATATCGATCTACGACAAATATTCGAGTGAACCGAAGTACCTTAAGATACAATTGGAAAGTATAGTATCGGATACAATCATTGCGGTAGTTTCTCTTATCTGTACCTCAAACACTTTTTGCCCGAGCATCTTGTATCGTATGTCGCGATAAAAATTCAAACTTTTTGCCCAGCCCTGACTGCTGCCATAGGCGTGCGCCGGGTTCTTCATAAGGGAGGGAGAAGTTTCACCACAGCCCCCATCCCTCTCCCTTCCCTACGTCCTTCTCACCACTGACACCCTTATTATCAGAGGGCGAGGTATTTTAGGGTGTGGTACCATCCCCCCCCCCCCCCCCCCCCATTTACTGACGATCACTATAAACGCGGAAAGCAATGTACAGCCGACAGCACCTTTATCTCGAACGCTCCGACGCGTGGCCTCGGCTCGCTTGGACTGAGGTCAGCGCCGCCAAGCGTTGAAAATGATATGCTTGCTGCAGTTAACGATAGATGGAGCGCGCGTCGGTTTCACTAGTAAATTTCTGTTTCCAGTGTGCCTGACCGGCGGGTCGAATACACTCACTTGGCATCCCGTTTTCGCCACGCTTCGCTTGTGGCTACGTTATCGCGCGCGCCCGTGGCGTTCGTTGTCGTATACTTATCTCGACAATGAACCATTGCTTGCGACAGTTTACGCACCTTTCGAGTTTGAATTCGCAGCTGCTGCTCAAAAGAAATCGCATGTATAAAGCAGAGCAAACGCACGTACATGGCGTTTGTAAAAGTTGTACAATAAATAAATCTGAAATGCGGTGGTGTTGTTCATGTTCGGATTCATTAATTTTCAGGTGCGTAAGCTGTCGCACGCAATGGTTCATTGTCGAGATAAGTATACCACAACGAACGCCATGGGCGCCCGCGATAACGTAGTCACGAGTGAAACGTGGCGAAAACGGCATGCCAAGTGAATGCATTCGACCCGCCGGTCAGCCAGACTGGAAACAAATTTATTAGTTAAACCGACGCGCGCTCCATCTATCGTTAACTGCAGCAAGCATATCATTTTCAAGGCTTGGCGGCGCTGACCTCAGTCCAAGCGAGCCGAGGCCACGCGTCGGAGCGTTCGAGTTAAAGGTGCTGTCGGCTGTACGTACTGCATCGTTTCGAAAGAATAGGAAATGGCCGTATTGTGTTCACTAAATGTTTGCGGTCACGTGGTACGGTAGACTAATGGCATGTCAATCATTCTGCTGTGAAGAGCATTAGCACGGGAAAAGCAGGGACATGAAAGAAAGAAAACACGAGACAAGCGAAGTCTGTCAACTTGTCTAGCGTTTTTTTTTTCTTTCATGTCCCTTAAACTGAAATGAAAGTGCGCAAGGGACGGAATACAAGTTGAAGTATACAGGGCGGGCGGAGTGTGTGCGCCGGTCCTGTCTACTCGTCCCTTGCGCAGTTTCATTTGTGTTTCAATGTCAAACCAACTACCTCCCCCCCCCCCTCCACAACGCACACATTACTCGAGTACATCTCTCTAGTTTTCTTGCACAGATGCCCTTCACGATGGAATATCCAACTCGCTTAAAGCTCTGTTCTTCTATGTCATTCTGCGTGGTTCACTGTTTGAAATCGATATCTCTGTCACGTCGAAAAAGGCTCAGCCGGAGAGAACTTCACCGTTCTCAGAAAAGTGCAGCATAGAAAGAAATACAGGTAAGAAGTGCAGGGGACGCACCACGAAATTTTTGATCCGTGGAGGGGGGACGTCCGACTACCCTTCATGTATGGTCGTGCGTGTATAGCGCGTGTGCACGTATATATAAGCAAATCCAAATGTAAAAAAAAAAATCCGGGAGACAGAGAGATGTTGGAACTCATCAAACCACACTTTTGGCGACGCCTATTAAAGGATCGTGCGTCCCGCAATAAGCGTCATGATGATTCCGTAACTTGGGATGCCTGCAGCAAGCATAACCAGAAAACACGTTTTGGAATATCTGTATATAGTTTACCAAGAACCGGCGGGGAAAAATGGTACGGTTTACTATGGCAAAAATACACACGGAAGCGACATTATATGTGAAAGTGATGGGGATAACTATATATGTACCCTTCATAGACAGTTGCTCAGATCCCAGAAGTTCCCAGAAGTATCCTGTGAAAAACGTTCCCATCATTCAGATAGATGAGGTTCCGATTTAACACGGACACGTCGCATACATTCGGTGACGCTTTCCCTTAACTCTATGCGAGGCTGCCGTTTGCGGGAGCCACGCCCATCGCCCGGCTGGCTTGACTGGGACCCGTGTTGCCCGTGTTGCGCACTGGCGATGCGCGTGGCTCACTGGCTTGATTCAAAAGCGGCAGCCGACACACTACGCGGGGTGTTCACAGCGGACTGGCAATAAGCATTGTGTACGTGTGTGATGCGCGCCCAGCGCGGCGAAAGTTGATGGCAAGTGCTGCGGCCGTGAGCACCTTGTTTCGTGCTGTGAGCATTACCCTTGGTCGTTTTTTATTGCGATAGCAATTATATGGACACTCTCGGCTGGTTTTCGCCGTCGGCGTCATTTGCCGTATATGTATATGTATCTATATATTTATTAGAACCTCAAAGAAAAATAATTCAGAAAAATGTTTCCGACGCGCGGCATCGAACCAGGGACCTCTCGCTCTCCAGCGCGCGGCGCTAACCATTCAGCCACGAAGGCGCACGTCCATCAACGTTCAAACGGCGAGCTATTTATACAGAGCGAGTTTTCAGCGTGTTTTCAGCATTACCAGCGAGATGGCGCAAAGGCCGCGCTCGGTGTTAGCTCGGTGGGGCTTAGCTGCCCCCCTTCGTCGCGACGCGCGCTCTCCAGCGCGCACTTTACCCGAAAAGGGGGGGGGGGTAGATGCCCGTGCGCGCTTATCTCGCGGTGGCGGAGAATGGGGCTTAGGCGGAACGATAGCGTTGTAGTTACCGGGCGCGCGAAGGTCACATCGCTCGCTGCATTCCCCCCCCGTTTGCGAAAAGAGCACGCTTTTCAAACACAGCGAAGTAACAACTATGACACTTGTTAGTTCGCGCTCGTCTGCACCTGTAGAATACGTTTAGTGCGTGGTTTTTGGTTGAGCAGCGCGTTAAGTGTCGAGCTGTGAATGTTTTTAGTTCGCTATCGTCCTGTGCGTGTTGTTTTCGTGCGTCATGTGTGTGCGAGCAGCGCGCTCCACGTTTCGACCTGCTTGTCAGTCGTCGCTTTACATTCCAATTTGTTGCTATCGCATTCATTGCTTCGCCTTGTGGTGAAACTGACTTTTTCTACTAATAAACGTTTTCCTGAATCTTGAACCGGTGACCTTCAGCGAGTTTTTGGGGACAGACTTGCAATGAAACCTCGCATCTGGCGCCCAACGTGCGAGTACCGTCTGCTGCCAGCGAACACGGAGGCCGCTCTGCAAAGCCTCCTGGAGGCCATGGAAAGCCTTGACGTCGACTCGGCGGCATACGGCGCGACCAGGGGCGTGGTTGGTCCCACCCATGGACTGCGACCCCGGTTTGGCAATGTGTCTGGCCGACGCAAAGTGATGTGGAAACGAGGGGGCTTCACGGCGCGTAACGAAGAGCCCGAGGAAGAAATGAACAACCCGCGACACCCCTCAGGGTGACGAGGCGGAACGTCGCCCGAGCGCCAGGAGTGCGCCCACCAGTACCGATCGGATCTTCTGGCAAGTGGGGGTAGCTTTCGGCTAAAGGGAGTCTTGTACACGACGGGCCTCCCGCGCCAGATTTTCAATAGTTTCGTATGTGCGCCCGTGAACAAATGGCCTGAATCTGGGGCGGCCCTGTTGAATGACCCGTGTCCGTATCCGAGGCGGTCGGCGCTTCTCGGCGATGCAGTTCGTGCACCGTCCGGGCGTACTCCTGCAAACTTTCGTCCGGATTCTGGGTTCTCAGCTCGAGCTCACGCTGGACTCGCAGCTCGTACCCAGGGGGAGGAAATTCTTCTCGGAAGCGCTTTACAAACTCTACCCATGAAGTGAAAGACGATTGCAGCCTCCACCATCGTCCTGCGGCCTCCCGTAAAGGCCAGTGCACTTCAGAACTCGAGCCATCACGTACGCTTACGAAGTACAGCTTTGGCATACTTCTCTAGCTCGTCGAGAAAATCAGCCACGAATTTTGGGTCGTCATAGCCCCTATATACGGGGGTACCTCGCATAGAAATCGGAGCTGTGGCTCACCCACTGTCGGGGCCTGCGCTGGCTGACGGCCGATATGGCCTATAACAGCATTTCACAACTGAGCGACACGCTGCAGTGCGTGCGACTGGTGTGCCCGCACCTCGTAAGCTATATCGAGTTCAGTATTCTGGGAGCAGACACCTTTCATGTCCGAAGCTGCATTTCGTCCGTCTGAGCCACGGAAGAAACAACACACCGACGTGTAAGCAACGAAATCATACACGCACCAGACATTTAAAACACGAACGCACAAACTCGACACGTAAATCTAAGGGCGGGTCCTACGGTCTGCCGTACAATTCCTACAGGCGGTAGCGACAACCACGTAATGCAGACGAAGGCTTTAAAAACAAGGGAACAAGAATTTAGTTAACACCGACGAGCCACTCACTCACGTCGAAGGGCCGCGACAGCGTCAGCCGTGGCCAACACGGGGGAACATGGCGGGCAAGACTGCAGAGTTCCGGGCAGACGACCAGCAACAATCAAGCAGGCGGTTGCGGCAGCGTTGCCAGCGAGCAGCGACAATCCAAGTCCCCCCGGGGAAGCGCGCAGGCTGCCGTTTGTGAATCGTTCAAGTGGAGCACGCGCACCGTCACTGCGCACTTCGTGTGGCGCTCTGCAGTAGTTCTCTGACGCTATCTCCAGATCGCCGGCGCGCGTAGCTCCCACAGGTTAAAACCAACCGTCCGCGGGATTTCTCGCGTGATGAGCAGTCGCACTGTCCAATTATGCGTGCAAAGCTCGCCGTGTCTGCTGGTATGTGCTCAAACGTTCACAAATAGAGTATGATGCTCCTTCCACAACGACATGAGCGCTGCGTTTTCACGACTTCTTGGCCAAGCAAAAGTGGTATCTCTTTTTATTATTGTGTATAAGATTATTACATGACATTGGACAGCCCAATGCGCTCACACACTAAATATCCACATCTCCTAATCGAATAGAAAGTATCACCTTATAAACAAACGTCCAAGAAATAGAGTAAAATACACGGTGCTTGTTGATGACACGTTATTAGGCACCATATCTCTCGCATTAGGGAATTTCGCTTCGAAACAACCGAAAACACCAGCTCTATATAAGAACACATTTGGCAAGTTATTAAAAGCAAGTAAAACATGATTAGCGTCTCTGTTTTGAAGCTGATGCCGTTTCTTCACATTCACGCAGACACAGGCAGATCTATCGCACGCCACGTTTCAGGAAATGCGGAATAGGTATACGTATAATCAGATATGTTACATTGTATACCGAAGTGTAAGACACAGCGAAAATTTAAAAAATAAAAGCTTTGCTCTTTTATTAACCAGCATGGCGAAATTAATACCAATACAGCTTTTTAAGAATGATTTAGCAGTGTAAATCGACATCATGTCTGGCTTTAGCTTCTTTAATTTGGCACGCTACGATATTTTATATCTGCGGTGAAAGTTCTAGAGATTTACAACGAGTTCCCTACACAATTGCAAATAAAGAAGAACGAACACACACATGGAAGTTAGCCAGTGCTTAGACAGGCTGGGTGCCCTCTAAAGAGGGCAAGGAAAACAAAATGTCCTATCAATACAAAAAAAAAAAGGGGGAAAAAAAAGAGGAACAATTGGGCAGCTCTCATGCATCGCGGGATTCGATTTGATGCGAAGCAGCCAGCGAGTAGATGTGCATGCTGCATTTTTTGGCTCTGAGTCAAGCGTTACGAGGTGAATCGACGTGTTTTTGTAAATGGAATAGTTGTGTGCACATCGTGCACGGTTACCATGCAGGCACGTAACGTCAGCACTGACGTTAGAGCAGAGATGCCACTTTTATCGAAACGAAGTACACACTGCGATGCGCTGTTGTGGATATCATACGCATTCGTTAGCGTCCTCCTCCGGGGTCGAGCAACGCTTGAATATACCCTGCTGAGTCATAGGAGTACATATATAATGTTTATTAGACTGTTATAAAAGCAGAGCCAATACTGGCACCACAGTTCACGTTAGCCCCACATATTACACCTGCATCATAGTGGTACATATGAAATGTTTATTAGCTTGTTATAAAATTAGATAGCCTTCACTGTAAACACAACTGACGAATGAGCCTTTTGGTTTGATTTCATGACCGCAAAACAGCGCAAAAATCTTCGAGGACGCTTGTGCTTCGCCATCAAGAGCAGAACGCGGTAGCGTAATTGAGCCCCGTGCCCACCACCTTCTCAATCAGTAGCGTAGCCAGAAATTTTTTTTCGGGGGGGGGTTCAACCATACTTTATGTATGTTCGTGCGTGCGTTTGTATGTGTGCGTGCATATATACGCAAGCAAAACTGAAAAAATTGGGGGGCTGAACCCCCCCCCCCCCCTTGGCTACGCCACTGTTCTCAATAGATAGCCTAGTTTCGGTTCTCGGTGCATGTCTCAACCGTGCCGCACGAAAACGAATGATTGTGCGCGTAACACTTGGCCGTTTCAAACTATATCTTAGAATGCCTTCTGCAAGTACACTTGCTACGTGTCCACAACGCCGTAATTCTTCTTTTTGCGAATCAGCGAAGAACCCAACCCGTCCGTAAAGCAACACGCAAACCTATGCAGCTGGACACTCTGCTGATGCTTTTGCAGCTGATGACGACAAAATATGTCCGAGCGCTTTGTAATGCGTGCGCCTTTAAAACAGCCACTCGTTGCGCAATTCACATGTTTTGACGCGTGGCGCGATTCTGCTCTTCCGCCACGCAATATTAGATACGTTGAAACGCCGTCCTCTATATGAAATTCATATAGTGTTTCTTTCCGAAGCAGTTTAAAACAATAGTATGGCTCTGTGATGGAAGACCTGCTTGCCACGGAGACGGCCTGGGTTCGATTGTTCGCGACACATTAGCGCGAGAGTTATTGGATGCCTTTCACGTCAAGAAGAGAGTCAGGCGCTGCATCAGTGATACGTCTGTTTCACTTTTCCAAAATGAGATGCAGCTCTTTGATATGCGAGTGTGACCACCCTTTACTGATATTGATGCACGCGTGTGAAAATAGTTGTAATCTGGCGGCTCGTTTTTTTTTTTTTTTTTTTTTTCAAATAAACAGTTGGAGCTCAGCGCCCGACCTTTCTGCTCCTGCCTACTTCTTTTCTCGAATCTTTCTTTTCTGGGTTTGCGCTACTATGTACCCCTTCGTTAAAGCATGGTCTGTTATTTTGTACGGAATATGTTATTCGCTAATATGGCGAAAAAGCTTGCGTGATCGCACAAGACGAAAGCATCTTTTTATGTGCCGCGTGACATGCCTATGCGCCAACAAAGACACTGCTAACAATATTCCCGAAGAATGTATATTTTTTTAAAAGCCCAAGATACCCTATTGTTGCCTTCAACATTACTCCCCAAAAATTTCTCGTAAGTGTAGATGTTTTAATCATATCACGCTCACTAGGATTTAGTCGCATGACCGGCTACAGTTGCGAATACATGCAAGTAGACTATGCTCCAAGGTTTGTGCTCCAAGCCAAAAACTCTCGTGCGCCGACTGCTTGTCGGACTGCATTTTCGTTTTCCCTTGCCCTTCCCGGTGATGCGGTAAAAACATCGTAATAACGAAAGATTGGTCCCTGCTTAACTAAACACTCGTCCCTGCGTTTCGTTAGAGAAAATTTTTTTATACCACTCTGCTTACCTTCCCTACTTTCCCACGCTCTCAGGACGTGTAGGTACCCTTTCAGCTCACTGTAGTGTAGCATAACGCGTCCGCATAACGGCATTCCACAATGGTTCTAGCTATTCCTCAAAAGTCTTCGTGGTACTCGTGCACCTTCAATGGGATCGGCGGTTGCAGTTGGAGCCAGAAAACCGGTCTGTAAACTCGACTTTGTTCGAAAAAAAAAAAAACTCACAGTGACGCCTAGTTGTATCGATAGATAACCGGTTCAATGACGCTTCTCAAGTTGACTTAAAGATCAGTGAATAGGCTCAGTTTCGGACACACTACGTAGCTGAGTTTGTGATTTCTCAATTTGCCCTACAAGAAACAGAGACGCTGGTGTTCACGCCTGCCCATTACAACGACATCTATTAATTACGATTGCATGAAACTAAGCAAGCAGACGGCAATGAGGGGGTCTCTAAACCATTTCAGATGATTTCAACATTTCAAGTAAATGCCCGCATTGTGTTCAAAATACCTTCACGATCAACAATACCAAACGTGGCAGCGCTACGAGCCGCGAGCGCGCCGTAAACAAAAAAATAAATAAATAATCCCTCGTCTTCTCCAGGCCTTTCGGTATCCTCAGTGTTGGCCATGACGTCGCCATTAGCGTCTGGTCAAGTCATCCATAGAGTTTGCTAAAATTAACTAGAGGGGACTCTGGCGCTGCGATCGTTCAGCCACCATGGGAATGATGGGTAGTACACAAATTTGCCTACTCTTCGTTCTTGCAGGCTTAGACAAATCCGCGTACTACACATTATTTCGATGCTGGCTGAAGCGCCGTGCGTTGCTGCTCTCACAGATACAAGCGCCAGAGTTCCCTCTAGTGTATTTATAGGAAACTTTATGATGTCATCCACGAAGAAAACCTGTTGATTTGAAGGTACGCGCACTCGCCGCACTAGTTAAACACTAGCGCACAAGTGCAACGCCACGGCTAAATTTCGACCGCTTGGTGTTTTAACGGCCCTTGAAGTCAACCGCCCTCCGTTAGCCGTCCAATATTGAAGCAATAATTCAGATGCCGGATCAGCCAAACCGACGCATGTATCCATGTGCTGAAAATGGCGTGCGTGCAATACTCTGCCGAGCTAACGTCTTCGCCGAATACGTAAAGCTGCATACATGCATCCGTAAGAGTGCTAATATTCATTAATAATTATTTTGTTAATAGAATAGTATAAGCCACAAAAAAGTGGCACTATTAGAACGCGGGTCTCTCCGTGCGCACCAAAAGGGAGTCGCACAGATTAGACGAGGAAGCAAGCAGAGCTTTGCCACTTTCAGTAAAACATTTATTAAAATCACGCAAAATAATAACACACGAATATGAACAGGTGAGCAATGGTGAAGATATTTGCGCAGTACAGGAAATCCAACCTCCACAGGCGCCTACATAACATTTGCATGTTTACAAACACAAAGACAAAGCGCACGAAATTTACGCATACACTTGCAACTCTGCACAAGCAATTGAACATTGCGCTTGGACATACAGTACTTGTCACACCCAGAGAATGGTCCACCGCCGCCCTCCACATTCCAAAGACTGACGTGTCGGTCCCCCCCGAAGGGCACCACGAAAGCACGCACAATTGAGAGAAGGTCCTTTGGTTCTCCGGCGAATGCCGGTTATGGCACAAAGACCGAGCCAGAGCCCAGAGTTGACAGAAAACACAACAAACGCATATTATTAGTTCATGTGGTTACAAACAATACAAGTAAATGCACAGCGGAAGGCTTACATGACACAAATTCTCACTGGACACAATTCTCATAGTCAAACAGTGCTATACAGGTATAAGCACATGCATTAGCGGATGCTCGAGAAGTCGTAATGTCCATTGATATTCACCAGTGTTTGTTCGTAGTCAGCAGTCCATGGATTGAAGTATAATTCTCGTAACACGTGAACTGCAGCGCGCAGACTCTCTCCTTCCACGTTCTGGTTGGTCATCTGGTCATTCTGAATGCCGATCTGGCTCTTCCGCCTCCGCACCATTCCGTCAGCTTCCACCTATGTGTTCTGGAGCTTACGTTCCGAGTCGCCCTTTTAAGCAGTACCTTGGAAGCCCTGGTAAGCACGAGAACCTTCTCGTGGCGTCGGTTGGCGATGGATGGCCGAGGGGCACCCTCGTGATGCAGTGGCATCTTGTTGAGACTTCGAGAAGCTTCTCGGTGTTTCGTGTCCAGATGGTTGGAAGCAAGCAGGATTTATCCTTTGTAAAGGTATCCGGTGGCCGGCAGTTGCAGGTTGAAGCTGGCTATATAAAGCGTTCGCACGTGCTTGGTCAACGCACACGTTTGTGACAGTAGTGAGACAGAACAACACGCGCGCACTTCCAGAATATCACATGCCTTTGAGCTTCAGTCCTTGGTTTAGAGGCCTGCACCAGCGCAAGTTGTACTATTCGATAATTCACCGAAGTATACACACACACGCACACACACACACACAGAAAACTTCCCACACAATGCACACTACGATTCACAAATCTGCACCATCCATGGAATGTTGCTCGTCAACAATTAGTTGTAGGCGTACAATTTTTGTGCACTTGCAGAATACTGCCTAGAAGTTCTCAACTTTGACTCAACAGTCTACTCATGCATACAACACAGTGTAGTTTAACAATTCCTAGACAGCGCGCACATAATTTGCCCCCGGAATGCACAACCGCTTGCACCTTGCATTGAAACATTCAATCGCGTACATACAGCAGGCGCACCGTTACAGAATACTGTCAAAAACAATTACGCATTGACAGGTCAGCCTGCACCATCGGTGGCGAGAGCAAAGGGTAAGCTCTACATGAACACAGCGACTGAGTCCCCGGCTACGAGTCGTGATTTCATTGTAGCCTCACGAAAAACAAAGCAACCATGGTGGTCCAGTGCTTATGGTACTAGACTGCTGACACGAAGGTCGGGGGTACAATCCCGGCCGCAGCGGTCGCGTTTTCGGTGGAGGCGAAAATACTTCAGGCCCGTGTACTAAGATTTTGGTGCACGTTAAAGAACTCCAGGCGGTCGAAATTTGCGCAGCCCTCCACTACGGCGTCCCTCATAATCATATCGTGGTTTTGGGATGGTTAACCCGAAGAATGATTACTATTCCAAACAAACCGTACATCATTGCTGAGTGAGAGACTAGAGCATCGTTACAAAACACATCATTCATTCAATTCATCAGCACCAGTCACGTGCAAAACTGAAGGTAAGCACAACAGCGTACTTAGATTTAGGTGCACGTTAAAGAACCACATAGGGCTCGCATTTACACTTCACGCACGTAAAAAAAAATTGCTGAGTGAGAGACTAGAGCATCGTTACAAAACGCATCATTCATTCAATTCATCAGCACAAGTTACGTGCAAAACTGAAGGTAAGCACAACAGTGTACTCTAGATTTAGGTGCACGTTAAAGAACCCCATAGGGCTCGCATTTACACTTCACGCACGTAAAAAAAAAAAAGACTTTCCGATTTTCAGTCCCCTTCAGATGTGGTACATTCTCCACGTATTCTTCCGGACTGCCTACCAGGATGTCCTCCAGAGGGATGCCTCGCATGGTCGACAGCTGGGTGGCCACATGGATTGCCATCCCTGGATGTGACTGCGAGAGACGGCCGGACTCCTGCGAATCATGAAAGAAGGTACGTAAGCAACTCGTCACACCTGGCATTTTTAGATATGCAAAGAATAGTAACAATTACTCAGATGTATTTAACCGATAGCTTTACTCGCCCAGAGTAACTGTATGGGCACATATATACACGCAAATGCCTTATCTAAGCAAAAAATAAAAATGGCACGAATAATTTTCTACAACCGTAAATGTTCAGCAGGTTAACCGAAAGCAAATACGTAGAGTATGACGAAGAAGTTTATCATGTATCATGCGAAGCAGTGTCGCGAAACATCGTCTTCACTAAGTACCCTTTTCAACTTTCTGAGAAACCCTCTATTGCATGGCGCCCCATATTTAGCAACCCTCTATTGCATGGCCACCCAACCACAAGCCACTTGTCGGTAATTTGGGCAGGAAAGTATAGCAAGGCGGCTCCATGCGAACAGGTTAACGTATAAGCGGTCATCTTGCACATAGATGTCGGAGGTCAAATGCAATAAGTGAAATGCTCAATTATGCCTGAATACAAGAAAAAATTGCTTTGCTTTATTCCACAAACAACGATAAAAAAGACCGCAATCAGTGACATTGTTTTTCAACAACGGCAGCAATGTCGCTCGTCCATCTGCATAGTGTGCCATATTTGGCACACACCTCCATCTTCGTTGATAGTCACAATAAGCCTGAACATTTTTGTGTATGCTCTCCGTCTACTTTATGAAAAAAGATGAGAGAATAATTTTTTTTTTCAAATCACTTTCTCATAATTCATGCAATAAAGGGGTAATGCTATATACTCTTAATATGTATACTGCACGTACGCTCTTCGGCAGAAAGTATGGCGCGTCCGTCTCCAGCAGCAGGCGGTCCAGGGGGATCCGGCGGGCCACCTCAGCCACGGGACCCGCGTTCCGGAACCCCACCAACGGGGTGAGGCCAATGCACAGGTTCGGGAAAGTGTCCATCCATTCTTTGGCCTCTGCCCAGTCACCCGTGTAGCAGTGCCGGTGGATAGACCAGTCGGCCGGCATCTCCTGGTTGGTGCAAGAGAATACAGGGAAAGGTGGTTAGCACATACACAGACCTTGCTACAAAAGGGTGGTCGTCGCTCGCCTCGACGAAATGGCGGTTGATAAAAGTTTGCTGATGCGTTACATCTTGCTAATGAATGGGCACGCAGGAGCAGCGTGATTGCGTTATTATAAATAAGCAACTGTCCTTAGTGACCATATGTGATACACAGGTCATTCGCATAACAGCACGTCCGACAGAACCATCACTGAAATATCAGCTAAATGTAAGAAGTTATCCAGTGTTAGCATGTAGGTTTTCTCGTACAACTTAGACCAGGCCAACAACAAAAAAGGCAGTTATATATTACTATTAGGTCCAGGGTTAGTTGTTAATCATACCCTCGAGCACACTAATTGTGTGCTTCGGTTAGCGTCGACAATAAGTAGCAATAAAAGTTACTCTACCTGCATAAATCTTAATGCAAAGTTGAGCACCATGCTCGAAATAATGAAAAATCATCCCCAATTCTATCCGGCTTCCTAGATATTTATCAGATTTTTTGTGCCCTCGTTGTGAAGCTCTAACAAAAACAGGCATGTATACCCGCAATGGTAACTAATAATATACCGAATAATCTTCAATTAGCTACAACAAGTGGCTGGAGCGAAAAACAAGAAGAAAAAGAGTAGGTGGCACTACATTGCTTTAGTGGTGTTCTAATGAGCTATACAGCTATAGCCGAGTGCTATGAGCTATAACTGCGGAATACTTAAATCAGCAAATACGTGTCTGTCTTATTGCGGTTCTCTATGAAAATGACTCAGTAGCTCCTCGAAATACGTTCAACAATCACTATTTACCTGCAAGCACCGCGAAAAACGATAGCTTAATTATTTCGCTGTTGCTGCATTTACCGGTGCGTCGAACGAACCTCATAAGTGAGAGGACGTCTTTACAACAGGCAGCACCCTGAAGCTTAAATCAATGCGAACTGAATAAGAACAACGTTCAATTCTTTCAGATGGAACAGCATAAACCTGAAACACTCCTAACAATTGGTGATAACAAGCCGCGTACAGAATGTGTGCGCGGCACCTGAAGGGGCTCAAAATAAAGGGCACTTTAAATAAGCAGTGCCGCAAGAAAGCCGTCGTACCTCCTTGAGGATCCGCAGCGTATCCATAGAGGCATCCCTCGAGTGTATCACAAGGGGCATCTTCCCTCTCCGGGCTAATGTCAGCTGCCTCCTGAGAACTCGCTGCTGGACCGGGTGGTCGCACTTGTTGCTGCAATGAACAAATGTTCAATTAAGTGATGCGGTATAACAACACACGGCGAGAATTTTCGTTCACGAGAGAGGCACGCTTAATGGAAAACTGATGTCTTATCTGACTTAACACTGCTTGAAAGGGTGACGTGCTTCTGGGATCGTTCATTGAACAGCGTGCTATCTGCATTTGGGAGCCTTTGTATACTAATCATGTTTGTAGCCCTTGTATTCAATGCGCAAAGGCGATAGATCCAGTTAGAGTGTGTCGAACACAGAAAACACCTGAGAATTCGGGCTTGTCCATGGTGTGTTACCTTCAGCAAACGCGGGTCTGGCGTCTTACGGGAAGCGCGCACAATTTCGCAGGCGTGATGCACCGAGTCATGTCAACCAATCTCGAGCAGCAACAATGTTATTCACTGCACAGTTCAACTGAACTCGACCTACGCACAGGCGTGCGCAGGGTTCCCCTTCAGTGGGTGGAGTTCACAGCGCCCCCCCCTCCATATTATGTCAATGTATGAGGCTGGATATGCGCCTCCCCTGCCCCCCCCCCCTCCCCGAGCGCTCGCCTATGGACCTATGTATAGGATAGACGCTACCAACTGAAACCAGTGCAAACGAAAAAAAAAAGGCATCAGTTAGCCCTAAATTGGCACGCTTCATTTTGTGAGTACCGTACATTATTGGCAGGCACATTGACGTGCAAATAGCGCTTAAGCTTTACGCAAAAACTTCCGGGTCAGTTCGGGAAACTGTCGTTTTCTATCGCCTTCCAGAATACACTTCAAGAAGAACAGTATACTTGGAAAAGAGTACTCACTTGGAGGAATAGTCCAGGCCTATTTCGCCAAGCGCGACCACCCGGGGATGCTCAAGAGCATTGACCATAGCCTCCTCGATGTCCTCGTCATAAAGTCGAGCCATGTGCGGGTGACACCCGAATGCCCCCCCAAACTCCGTCCTCGGAAAGAAGGCCCCGCCAGACGTGCCGCTGCGTGTACAGACGAAAAAGCAGCATCAAACTCGTGTTCTCAGCTGACGTGCGCGCAAGAAGCTATAATAGTGAATATCCGAGTATAGTACGAACAGTTTCAGTACACGTCGTGACGAATGTACACCCCATCTGTTCTGTGGGCTCTCTCCGAAACCTGCGCAATATCTCTCAAAAATTCTAGGACGCTTTTGCAACAATGCGCTTATAAAAATGCACTTGTGTTTATAGAATGTGTTTATAAAAGTATACTTGAAGTAGCCGCTCTGAATCGCTAGTCAGCTTAGCAATGCGCATGATCGCCTTAGTTGGTAGGTTTCTGGTTGAAAATTTCTTCTTCGCGAAAGAAAAAAAAATATTCTGCAAGAAGGGAGTCATTCTTTTCGTCCCGTGTTTAAAGAATTATGTTTTCTTGCTCGAAGAACAAATCGTCAACCAACGTAACGAATAGCACATGCATAGGTCGACAAAAAATGTGGAGCTCACTCAAGAAATATATTTTTCTCCGAGGGCTCACTCGAATAAAACTGTCCTTAATCCAAAATTGTCCTCAATCGGACTCAAGCTGATCAACATATTACTCAGCCGAACTCACCAATTCACTGAGTGAGCCTTGTAAGTCGACTCATGAGTCCGTCAGCGTAAAATTACCTTTATAGATCACGCTGTCAGTTGAACGCCATTATCTCACATAATCGGTGCTCTGCGAGACGCCTTTTTATCTTGTTCCTTCAAATACAAGTTATCAGTGGTTTCAATATAGTAGAACCATTTTCCGTAATAAGTGACTCACACGAGATGTTTTTATGAAAAACTGCCCATGAGAGTTTTAGGGTGGAGATCATGGCATTCGCTCGCCCCTAACTGACGCCTCTGATCAATAAGTATTGCGGTAGCGCATGCACGCTGGTGCGTTGAGACATGTGTGCATAAACTTCAGTGTAAACGTAAGCTGATATCAGGTGGATGGTTATGCTGAAAATAAGTAGATGGGACCATAGGTCGGCAATAAAAGGTGGGGGGCAATCAAGAAATATATTTCGCGCATGGGGCTCACCCGGACTTAGATTCAGCAATATATTCCTCAACCGGGATCTGTCAGACTCGCGGCGCGATACGAGTCCGAGTGAGTTCGCCGACCTGTGAGCATACGTATACATTTCCGCTACGAAAACTGTTACCCGAAATATAATCGTAAAAACTGCAGCTGAGATGTAATCGCAGCTTTATTGATACATCGTAGGGATTATCACAACACGTTACGTCGCCATCCAGATTCCGGCCACGGCGGTCGTATTTCGATGGAGGCGCAATGGCAGAGACCCGTATACTATGCGATCTCAGCGAAGGTTAAAAAACACCACATGGTCAAAATTTCCGGAGAACTCCACTACGGCGTCTCTCATAATCATATCGTGCTGGTACGTAAGACCCCGCATATTATTACGTCTCCATCTAAAAGCTGCCTTTACCCATTTCACCACATTAGACTATCCAAAAACTTATGAATTCTCCATGTTATCACAAAAAGCTACATACCTTCTTGAAGGTATCCGGGTCGCAGAACACGGCCACGCACCCCTCGTAGTTGAGGGGGGAACGTGTCCTGATGGTTCTCCCGGAACTTCTCGAAGGAGCCGCGGTGCCGAGTCTTTCGGAAGAGGAAGTCCAGGTGGCAGTGGGTATCGACGAGGCCTACTGACGAGGACACCGAGTAGGCGCCCTCCTTGCTCGCGTTGGGCGTCTTCATGGCCGATGCAGACAGGACACGCGTACGAGTCGGTCGCGAAGTTGGGCACTCGAAGACAAGTTTCGCAGAGAATGCCAGCTGACAGAGCTCGCGGCGTATATAAGGAGATAAGGGACGGGTGGGAGGAGGAGATCCTCGTCACGTGCTACCAAACCCTTTCCCCTCGAGAGAATGCCAGCCAATCAGCAGCCTCTCTAATGTCACGATGAGAAAGAAGGCGGTTCCAACCCGCACAATTGTGTAGACAGGGGGGAAAGGAGCGCTGCCACTCCCTTATTGTATATAGTCACTGGACTGCAGTGTGTGTGTGTGTGTGTGTGTGTGTGTGTGTGTGTGTGCGTGTGTGTGTGTGTGTGTGTGTGTGTGTGTGTGTGTGTGTGTGTGTGTGTGTGTGTGTGTGTGTGTGTGTGTGTAGGCGCTGCGCCGTGCTCCCGACTGGGCTGCAGAAATTAGGCGCCTTTTCTTCTTCGAACCACAACCACCACCACTGCAGTGTGGTGCGGAGACTCATCGTGGCGGATTGTCTCTTCTTTGTAGATGCACGTGTCGAACCGCACTTGGCTGCTGTTTCGCAGAAATCTGTAGTGACGCGTCCCGCATGGTCGCCCTTTTTGAACAGACAAGGCGGACGCTGTCTTTTGTGTACTTGCACTCGCCCAACTGCATCTGGCTACTGTTCCACAGAAAGCTATAAACGTGTTTTTTTTTTCCTGCATACTTGTGCCCCTCCTCCCCCCATGCATTCCTCTGTCTTTGTGTCCAAGCGTTACCAGCTCCAACAAATATCCCGTGAGAACATTCTCGAAGGCACTGCGCCGTGCTCCCTAGAGACTATTTTACGGGGGGGGTTTGAGTGCCGCCATATTGGGCTGTTAACTTTTGTGCTTTGTATCTTTAACAGCTCAACGAACAGTGTTACTATAGGCGCATACGCATGAAAACAGTTGGGTTGTTGCCTACGATGTTTCATGGCCTTATTAATTCACGTCGCGATATACAAAAACAAGAAAACATCGACTTAACAGCCTAAGATGGCGGCGCCCAGATGCCTTATGGAAAATAGTCTATAGGGCTGCAGCAATTAGGTGCCTTTTTCCTCTCTTCTACCAATACTTTTTCTGGTCATGAAACTCCCGCAAAAGTTTCATATAGGGACAAAAGTGGCCACCAGAGGCGCCACCGTAAGCAGGAGGGCATCGATCGGCCGCGCTTGGCAGGGCTGTAGCGCATTCGCGGAAGCGTTTCCCATCAAATACACTTCTTCAGATATTTTCCTTCTCCGTGTTCTCGCTAACAAATCATAGCAGCTATTAGTATTGTCAAAGTGGCCCATGATGCGCGTTGTCAAATTGCCTAAGTCCTTGACTGCTGGCAATGTTTTAACTGAGTCCGTCTGTCAAGTGACGCGCATTCGTAGCGTTCCTAAATTTGAAGTATTGAAGGACCATGCTTCTACTAACCACCTACACACACATTCTCGTCATAGAGACATTGCTTTAACACGGGACACCACGTACCAATTTGGCGATGCGAACTGTCCGCAGACGCAGAATTCCACGTAGAATATGCGGTCACAGTGTACGGTTGTCCATTTCATGTGACACAGCTTGCAGTCAGTTGTAATATATGTGCTCAAACGTTCGCAAAAAAAAGAGAAATAAAAGATGGATATTAAAGGAGCACGGGCACGAAATTTCGAAGGCGAGATAATGAGTGAGATATATTTATGTAGAGACATACGGCAACACCTACGGAATATCAAGGGCAAATATAGCCGAGAACGTATCTAAAATTAATTTAAAGTGCATGCCGCGCGAGCGAGATGCGGAGCCCCTCAACGCCGACATCAACGCGTTGCAATGTAAACAAACCTATATACATCACGAGTCTGTGTCGGCTGCTTGCTAGCACGTGTCGTGCGCTTGAGCTACCTGCTATTTCTTCCTCCATGCCAGCGGCTTTGCGTGTGCTGGCTGTCAGTGCGGCACCACGTCACAGTCTTGCGTGGTCACGTGGTCAGCTGTGTTTACCTTGCCACCGGAACTGCTCCTGCCTAAAGTCCCTAGATTTTTCCCCTGAAAAATCTAGGGACTTTACTCCTGCCTTGCTCGGTGCTCTTTGAAACCGAAACTGCGACTGTGCGCTCTAAAAACGTCTGTAAATAAATAATCGCCGTGCACTCGCGCGAACGAGGTTCCCAGCCGTAATAAGTGGGTCATAAGCTACCTATTGCAACAAAAAAGAAAGGTGAAACATTTTTGCGTCAGTGCTCCTTTACTGTCGTGACCTTTCTACACCGACAAGAAAGCTTTGACCACTTTTCACGCAAAAGTGGCGTGCCTTGTACTTCATCAGATCGGGTAGCTGGGCGAGTTAGTGTGCTTCCATCTTGATCGAAATAAACAGCGCGAGATACGAGGCCGGATAAGTGTATGAAAAACGTAAAAGTAGCACATCAAATTGTAGAAGGAGCAGAAAGTTTAGAGCAGGACTGCATTCGTTGCCCATCGGTTGCTCTCTCTCTACAAGAAAGAAAGTTTTTAGGGCTATAAACATGTACATGACACTGTTACATTTTCCCGTCGACCTGAATCTCCATAGTAGAAAGGAACGCTTTACAAACATGCTTGTGATGTGCTACAAGGTAAGACACGGACAAGAGAAACAATGCAGGGTGATGCGCACATACATGATCGTACATACTGCTGTCCATGATCGAAATAAAGTAGCTGTTAGTTTGCGCATCACCCCGTGTTGTTTCTGGTTTTTCTGGTCCGTGTCTTGCCTTGCAGCGCATCACAAGCATGAAGACGTACCAACTAGACCCTATCGCCGCCTTATTAGGTTTACATAATAATAATAATAATAATAATATCTGGGGTTTAACGTCCCAAAACCACGATATGATTGAGAGACGCCGTAGTGGAGGGCTCCGGAAATTTAGACCACCTGGGGTTCTTTAACGTGCACCTAAATCTAAGTACACGGGCCTCAAGCATTTTCGCCTCCATCGAAAATGCAGCCGCCGCAACCGGGATTCGATCCCGCGACCTTCGGGTCAGCAGTCGAGCGCCATAACCACTAGACCACCGTGGCGGGTTTATTAGGTTTACAAACAAAAATCGAAGAATAAGAGTACTTGTTGACGGCATATTAAATATAAAAGCGATGTCACTCATGTAAGTAAATGTTGCTTCCAAAATGCCAAAAAAAAAATATTAGTTGTGATATGAGATTCGGTACGCCGTCAAAGCCCGAAAAGGAAAAGAACAGATGGCGATGCTACTTTTCGCTTCTCGTGCAAACTGGTCATGACGTCACAGATTCTGACGGCGCCTGCTCCCATGGGCGTCCGCAGGGGGGTGCAAGGGGGGGGGGGGGGGCGGATGCCCGCCCTTGGAATTTCAGATATTTTTCTATGCAGTACCAATAAGCTACACAACTTGGCTAACACACTGAGGTCCTGGCCTTCAGTATTGTCATTGAATTTCCAACATTTCTTGCCATCGACTAATCTTGCTTGTCGTGTCACGGCAAGTGAAAGGAACGCTGCCAGGACTGGATGCCCCCCCCCCCCTTGCGGATGCACACCCCTGCAAAAAGTTCTACGGACGCCCTTGCCTGCTCCTATTCAGACAGACAGATCCATTGCGTACTTCGGCTCAGAAAACACGAAATGAGTACGAAATCTACCACTGTATATTCAGGCATTGAATATTCAGCGCAAAATTTGAAAAGAAAATCAGACTTTCCTTGTTAATTTCGTCTTTTTTCAATGAACATATCACGGCGACATTAATAGCGTTTTAGAAGAATATTTAACCAAGTGCAATTCAATTTAGTGTTTCGCTTTAGTATTCCTTAAGGGGGGGGGGGTGGATGGATAGCAAAGACAGATGAAGAGCTATTACTGCCCATAGCTCTATTATTTTTGAAGCGAACTGTGGCAATTTTCGCAAGCTGCTTGAGTGGAGATCTTACTAAATGTTTTATGAATTGGGCGAGAAAATACAAAGCCATTCTAAGTATAATTGTAATTATTTTACTATTTTTATTTTTGAAGGAAACATTTCTGAAAAATATTTTGGATATAAAAAGGTGAAAACTCTTCTGTTATTTAAATGTACTCAGAGTGACCTTCTCAACCCCAATTATAATTGCAGGCATGTCCGTTCTTTTGTGCAATATTTAGATCTTTGATTACTAGAATTTTAAGGGATTTCTTTTTCTTAAGAAAGCCTTTGTAAAAAAAAATTCTGGTGGCAACACCGTTCTTTTGCTTCAGAAAAAGCGCATGTTATCCAGAAACAAGTCACAAAACTTTGCACTTGATAGCTCCAGTGGTTACGGAGAAAAATGTTCCTTTTCCGATAAAAAAAGTAGTGCTTTGGAGAAAACGCCATTTGAAGTTCTAGTTGCCGTCCAATCAGGATAAAATTCTCCTGCTGCATATCCATCGCCCTTATTCATAATGTTCCCCAAAAAATGTCTATTATGCGATATTGAGGAGAGTTTGCACCCGCGTAATAAAAAAAATAAATCTCGTGGAGCACTTCCAAACTTGCAGCACTTGACGATGCCTCGGTGGGTTGACTGTGAACATGGAGGTACTGTTTCCCACGAATTTTTGCTTCTTGGGCGAATTGGCTGAAAACCAAGGCATTAACGCGTCCTCAGTGCGTTTGTGAAACAGATCATGACTGTGAGCCGTCTGAAATAGCAGGAATTGCAGAACGCATGAGCCCAGCGGGGGTAATGTAACGGCGGAAATGCGGATGTAAACACAATTTCGCGCACGAACTTTAGCGACTGTCACGAGCCCTTTAGACCGCGAACTGAACTATTGCAGAAATTTATTTAGCTAGATATACTGCCACTCTAAGTGAGTATGCATATAAATGCAATTGGGCGTCCTTACATTCCCAACAAAGCGCACGCTACAACGCCTTGTCAGAACTCGCGCCGTAAGTAGGTCACGCGTGTTTAGGGCCATGTTAAAATGTTTTCCATCGCGCGTAAAAACGCGCCACTTCGTGGAAACAGTTGTCAAGGGTGCTAGAATATTTGGCAGGAAATTTGAAAAATCGCGTTTTCAGTCGACTTCGCCCTCCAACCCCCCCTTAATTTGGTGCGTCACAATATCTTACATCTACGGTGAAAGTTATGGAGATGTCCAACGAGTTTCTTGGCCAGTAAATATAGAAGACGAAAATATGAATGGATAGACAGGGAAGTTAGCCAGTGCTTAGACAAGCTGGGCGCCCGGTAAAGGGAGGCAAGGAAAACAAAATGTCATAGAAGAGGACAAGACCCAAAAGGAAAAAAAATGTTGACGAGATATGATCGTGGAGTAGTACGCGACGCTTCTCAATGTATACCTTCCCGAGCATAAAATTAAAGGAGCACTGGCCGCAAAAATTTTGCGTTTTGTTTTTTTTCTGTTGCAATAAGTAGCTAACGACCCAATTAACACGGCTGGAAAGCTCGAGCGCGTGATGGCTAATTATTTGGAGATGGTTTTGTACCGCCCAGTCCCTCTCTCGGTTTCAGAGAGCGCCGAGTCAGGTGGGAGCCAGAACGGTTTTCGTGCAAATATATCGTAGCTAGCTACGTGAGCAGTAAAACCGCGTGCACATGACCACCGCGTTTCAACGAAACCTCTCTCCAAGACGTTGCAAATATGCGTGACCCCCCCAAAAATGCACTGCCGAGGCAAGGATATTATCCTTTGTACTCCCGTGCAAGCCTGCCCCCTCTTTTCGTTGAAAAGGTCTGCTAGGGGAGAGAATTCGCAAGGATGCCGGCAGCCAACAAAAACACGTGACGCAGGTAGCCGTTGCTTGTTTACACGAAACCCGAAGGCACGTTTCGCGTGCGGTTTTTTTTATTTATATAAATATTTTATTTATTTCAAGTTTATTTTAAATGTGTTCTAGGCAATATTATCCATTGATATTTCGTAGATGATGCGTGTGCGTTTACACAAATCTATACCACAAGTTATCTTGCTTTCAGAATTTTGTGTCAGTACTCCTTTAACCTCGAGAATATCAACAACGCGTTTAGCGCTCGCAGAACAAACTCAGCCAGGGTGCCCTGACACATTTCATTTGTCTCGCGGAATGCTGTTCAACCATGACTCACGAGACAAGCCATTCAAGGAATCGAAATTCTGGCTGCCTGTTTCAAGAATGTTAAAGTGCTCGCCTGTCATGCCTTTCCGTTCTCTTCTAATTTTCACAGATTTCTTTCGGGAACACGTTCTTATCACCGTGAAATTGTCATTGGCAGGGTGTACTCACTTTTGACAACGATAATGCAGCGAAAAACCGACCTCCCCTTCCTCGTCGTCGCTAATCTCCCAACGATGCCCCCCCTCTCTCTTTTTCCTGTTTACTATTTTCTTCTGAGTCACCCACTTCGGCACGCCGCCATCCCTTCCCCCCCACACATGTTTGCGCACGGGCCAGTTCCTCCGCTATCGTTTGGGTCGGAGGAGGGGTTACTAAACATTCACATGCATGAAAGAGGCAGATAAGAATGACACAGTCTGCCTTGTTGTGAACTTTGCAGCGCTCCCTATTTTATTCGTGATCTTCCAACAAGGAAGAACAGAAGCTCTTCTGAATGCACGTGCCATGGTGCGCAGTTGCAGCCTTGAAAAATACAAGTTTGCTTGTCGAACCTTCTTTTTTTTCAATCTACTGTTCACTATTTGCTTCTGAGTCACCCAATTCGTGATGGTAGGAACAGCGCGAACGTAAGGCACGGGACGAAGAAGTAACACATACGACGACATGAGCGCTGACTAACAATTATTTCCTGCATTTGCCACATATAAGTATGCATGAACATCAGCTAGAAACAGAAAGGGAAAGGAGAATAAGCGATATTCATTGAGCATCTCATCGTTGACCTGATTGCCAGCAATCTAAAAGCCCAAGCTCTTTGCTTGGTAATACCAGGGATACCACAATCACACACTTGTTCCCCGCGCGTCCAATGTTCATAGCCTCAATAATTTCCCTAACCTGCTTGTCCTTTGTGACGACTTGATAACATCGCTCCGTTCAAATAAGGGCTTGAATGACCCGGCTCGACCTTGTGACACAGACGCAGTTCCATATTGCTGACAAGTGCATGCTAAGGTGTCCGTGTTTACTTTCATTTACATTGTAGTGGTGTTCCCTTAACCTGCTGTTCACACATCTGCCTGTTTGCCCAATATACTCATGGCCACAAGATAACTCAAGGCGATAAAGCACACTTTCTTCACAAGCGACAAACGTTCTCACGTGGTCAATCCTGAGTTGTTCTCTTTCTTGGTTCTGACAGGGATTTGTCTGTTTAAAAAGCATGGACAGCTAGGACCAAAGTGTGCTGTGCAACCTAACAAAAATTATCCGGAGCTACTTGAGATAGTCCGACAGGTCGCCAGGCTCGCTCCGGAAAGTAAGCAGAACAACTGTGTATCCCAAGGCATGGACGTGCTCGAACGTTCAGTGCGACCAAAGAGGACTGTGCCGTTAAAAAAGGAGTCAGATTACTTTCGTAACAACCAGCTATGTGTTCCTGACAGCGGATAAAGAGGGGGGATTTGCCGTGTTACCTGAAGCCCTGTTTTGTAAAAATGCTTGAGAAGCCATCGAGTGCAATTTTGTAAAAAGAGACCAGAGTTGTCTTATGATAGCAAAAGCTACGGCAAAAAAAAAAAAAAGCTTTGGATACGGTTGCGACTGGAGCAGCTAGCAAAGACATTTCAAGATCGGCATAAGATCTGCTTAGGCATGTTCTTTTCTGCGAAAACGCATAAAGAAAAGTGCCCACTTCGCGTTATCTTTTCAGAGAGATAATTGGCAGAAATTTTTGGCTCGAGTGTTGCAAGCGAAACTAGAATTGCTGAAAATTGATTACCCATATGTAGTAAAAATTCTGCGCTGGTTAATTGTTGTCTATCTGCGCTTGCAGAATAATGCGAATGTGTTAGTATTCTCTACAGATATCAAAGATCTTTTTTATTCCCCACCGCAAGATTTCTTACGATGTGTGGAACAGGTTAATGAATTTTTTGGTAATGTTTCCTTCCAGAATACCTCTGGAATAAGTGTAAGCGGGTTTTTAGAATTACTTGACGCGTACCTGCCCTCCAAATTTGCTACCTGGAACAAGGGATTTTACCAGCAAAAGCGGGCAAGACAAATCCGCGTCGGAACCAAGAAAGAAAACAATGCACGCTTGACCACGTGAGAAAGTTTGTCGCTAGTGAACAAAGTGTGATTCATCGCGCTCCGTTATCTTGTGGCCATGAGTATATTGAGAAACAGGCAGATGTGTGAACAGCAGGCTAAGGGAACACCACTACATTTTAAATGAGAGTAAACTGGGACACCTTAGCATGCACTGTCAACAATATGGAACTGCGTCTGTGTCACAAGGTCGAGCCGGGTCATTCAAGCCCTTATTTGAACGGAGAGATGTTATCAGTCGTCACAAAGACAAGCAGGTTAGGGAAATCATTGAGACTATCAACATTGGACGCGCGGGGAACAAATGTGTGATTGTGGTATCCCTGGCATTATCCAGCAAAGAGCTTGCGCTTTTAGATCACTGGCAATCTGCACAAGGATGAGATGCTCAATGAAAAAATCTCGCCTTTTCTCTTTTGCCTTCCTGTTTCTAGCTGATGTTCATGTGTATTTATATGTGGCAAACGCAGGAAATGAACAGTTGTTAGTCAGCGCTCGATGGTGAAGCTTGCTGGGCAAGCTTCCCCATCCAATTCGGCACGCCAGGCCCCCCTTCCCCCCCGCGCCTGTATGGACCTTTTCCGGCTCCGAACAGCACCTGTGGAGATCACCGACAACGAAACTGGTGGCCCTTCTAATCCGAAATTGCCCGGCGAGCGTTGGTAGGCAATCTCGGTTAGAGTTACTGTATGTAACTGTATGTAACTTTAAACGCCTTCTTTTGGGGAAAACATTTGCAAGGTTGTGACAACAGATGTCGCTTAGTCCCCACCTGTCGTGCGTGCCTCGTCAACGCTGGCGCGCATGCGCAAACTACCTACTCGGAAAAGCTCGTTCCGTTCTCTTCGACCTTTCCCAGATTTATTCTGTGAAAACTTTCTTATCACCGTGAAATTCTCACTGTCAGGGTGTACTCACTTTTGACAACAATACAGTGAAAACCTTCCTCCCCTTCTACACTGTCGTAGCTCCTCCCCCCAACAATACCACCTCCTTCTTTGTTCTTTTTCCTGTTTACTATTCCCTTCTGAGTCGCCCAATTCGGCACGCCAGCATCCCTTCCCCCCCCGCCTGTTCGCGCACTGGCCAGGTCCTCCACTTTCGTTGGGTTGGAGGAGAGGCTACTAAACATTCATATGCATGAAAGAGGCAGATAAGAACCGACGCAGTCTGCCTTGTTGTGAACTTTGCAGCGCTCCTTATTTCAGTCATGATTTTTCAACTATGTAGAACACAAGCTCTTCTGAATGCAGTTGCAGCGTTGAAAATGACAAGCTTGCTTGTCGAAAAGGAGGCACCAGCAACTCCCCGCGTTTGAAGAATTTTTTCATCGCTTCAAGATTCCGTCCTACGCTAAATTACTACCTCGTTCGGATGTTTTGTAGCGCGTGCTGAATATCTTGCTCTGAGCAATTCTCTACAATGTGGAATGATTATTACCAGTTCTGTGTAGGCACGCATAGCTTATCATAAAGATATACCTGGATAGTTATACATGCGATGACAATGCATCGTACCACTTATAAACACGGCTTAATAGAAATTTGTCATTATTCATCCTCCATATGCGTTGAATTTATGCGCTAGTATTGTTAGCTCCGTATAACGTATTTATTTATTTTATTTACAGAATACTGGGGTCGAAAAGCCAAGGAGTGAGGCGTAACAAAGTAGTGACTGACCAATGAAAATTAAATAAAAAAAATTAAAACAATAAAAACATTAGGCAGAAGAACAGTGTATAACAAATAAATGTAGTAAAATGGACAGAAAGATGATGCAAATCGTAACTACAGAAATACATGCAATGCGACAGTATCGTGAACTTGTGTTGTATTGATACGAACAGAACGATACATAGTTATCAAAGTCAGATTTATCATTATCACAAAATGCTTGAGAGGTAACCTGTTCCAACCTTTGACGTTCCGAGGAAAGCTGACAGTTCATGAAAAGATTAGTACGTGCAAAGTAAGTTCAAGAGTGTAAGCATGTCTATGTATAGTTTGTCATGAAATTCGGTGCCTTAGGTAAGTTTCTGGACTAATGTTAAATTTACGAAAATAAAGCGAGTCTAGAAATTTCAGCTTGTAGCAACTGCTCTTCGGTACTGTTTTAATAGCCGTCAGCATTGTTGGTTAGTCATTTCTGTGGGCAAGTGTGAGATATAAAACCAACCGCTTTCCGTTGCACCATCTCAAGTTCCTCAATATCTTTCTTAAAATGTGGGTCCCAAACGACAATAGCTTAATCTAACTTTGCTCTTACAGAAACACTGTAGGCCTACAGTTTGATTTCTGAGGGTGCGGTTTTTAATTTGTGCCTCGAAAAACTAAGGCTTTTAGAAACAGATGAGCATGTTTCATTAACGTGATTGACCATGTTAGGCAATTTGTAATTGTGACACCTAAATAATTATATACGTCAGCCTCAGTCAAAAGGCAGTTGTTAAGAGAAGAAGTATGATTAAAACGGCGTTTCTCATTTGTTATATGCATGAAAAATGATTTGTCACTGTTTAATTTTATTGGAGTCTTCACACCATTTATAACTTGCGCACAGGTTAGATTGCAGGCATTTCTGGTCATTCGGAGCAGATAACTTGTTTGAAAAAGGTGTGCAGTCGTCTGCAAAAGCCTTACATGTATTTGCGATGTTTTATTGAATTAAAAATGTCACATATGTCACATGAGACAACAGGTCTCAAAACATAGGCCCTGGGGGGACTACGGATGATACAGACAAAATGCCAGACACACAGTCATTGAGTTTGACATACTGCTTGAGATTGTGAAGGTGAGAACAGATCCACTACCACTCGGCAGCGTGCCCCTGAAACAACTTGATTGACGCTAGCCCCGCGTAGCTTTGGGTTTTGTTGCCGATATGTATGCCGACATACTATCCAAAGCCCATACCGAGGTATTTTCTCGGCAACAGCACCCAGTGCTTCGCGGCTGGCACCAGTCAAAGTAGTCCACGGTCACGCGTCGGAGCGTTCGTGTTAAGCTTGCCGACGACTGTACACTTGCCAGGCGCAGGGTCTTTCACAGAACTGTGCCGCCGCCGCCGCCACCTAAAGGCCCTGACCACACGTACGCGTTGCAGCGTGTCAGCGCGTGGCTTTTTGACGCAGCGTCGTGCCATCTCCCCTATTTAAAGAGAGGGCGCGCGGCTACACAAAGCTGCACGCCCTCTCTACATAGGGAGCGCGGCGCCGCGTCAAAAAGCGCCACACGCTGAGGCGCTGCAACGTGTACGTGTGGTCAGGCCTTAAATCTCTTAACTCACACAGGCTTCGTTTGAAACTCCGACATGGATATCGTTGATGACACTTGAAAAGAGTTGCAGGACTCTCTTAAAGGGACACTAAAAAGGAAAAATAAATTGGTTTAGATTGATAAATTGTACTCCGAGAACTTCAATGTCGATAATTGCACCATCACGCGTTTATTAATAGAGGAGAAAGTCAAGGTCAAAGTCTCATGTTAAATTTCGCGCCAAAATGTCCGCGCGTGACATCACGGATTTCAAAGTGGATTTTTCGCATTTTGGCGACGTTGGCTCAGCGAAATTTCCTGAAACTTGGTACTACTAAGTCTATGAGCCCCTCCTAAAACAGTGTTCTTCATTTTTACCGATTGGGAACTGCGTAGACGCTACTAGACGCCGTCAAAATTTGTGACGTCATGGCGATTGGTGCGGGAATTTCAAGGTGGCGTAGCCACCAGCGTTTTCTTTTTGCGCGTTTTCTCGCTTACCAAGCGTCTGCTCGCGGCAAGAATAGTGATGTTCGTATCGTGAAAGGGTAATTTACCAATACGAGAAAAACTAGTTTTTCTCTTTCGTGTCCCTTTAATGCAGCCACTTTCAATTTGAATCTGCCTTTAAAACAGGCTTCGCCACTCCATGGGTGTTTTTGAGAAGAAGCGCGCTTGTGTGATCGCCGTGCTGGCGTGTTCTTCGTCACAGAACAAAGCGTCAGTGACTGTCCTCCTCCCAATAAAGAGACAACGTGACGTTTATATTTGTTGTAAACACCGAAGACAAAAACTTAGCCCTTAATTCATCCAACCAGACAACTTCTGGTGAGCAGATTTTATTGAAGTTACTATACACACGGTGTCTGTAGATAAGTCTACGGCGACTCGGTATACCTAAATAATAACGGCAACCATGACACTGGACACCAGTATGTCTTCTGCTCGGAAGTACTGGTTGTCCTTTCGCAAGGCGACATTTGGGAAGGACGCAGCGTACTTCGAAAGTTCATCACATCGGATGTGTTTACTATTAGCAGGCCTGGTCAATGATACCTTGCAACTGTATCATGGTGATACGACATAATATACTCGGGCACAGGCCCGTAGCCAGGGAGGGAGGGGGGGGCTAGCCCCCCCCCGAAATTTGGGTGGAAGGGGGGTGTTTTAGCGAGGACAAATAATAAAAATGGGTGTTTTAAGGCTTTCAACAAGTGCCCCCCCCCCCCCCCCTCCGAAAAAAAATTCCTGGCTACGGGCCTGCTCGGGCAACATGTATTTGAGATAGAAATGACAATAACTAACCCAAACTTAAGTTGCATACACATGTCAGATTCACTCGCAGCAGAGACTCATCCAGAGACTTTTTCCGGGAGGAGGGAGTGGGGGGGGAGGGGAGGCTCTTTATGCACGTTCGTGTGGGTTTGTATGTGTGCACATATACATACATACACAAACAAAAATTTCTGGGGGGGAGGGGGGAGGTGTTGCACCTCCCCAAACCACCCTCCTGGCTACGCTACTGAATTGCAATAACTTATGCACTGCGAGTTACACACAGACAGCAAGAGGCAAAAATAGCAATAATTAATGAAATACCTAGAACGAAGGTTTCTACGAAATAGTTACAATGAAAGAATAGAGCCACATTAGTTGACTACCTAAAAGCTTAGGACCACGCAGCGAGCAACGGAACGTAAAATGATATGAATAACATTAAGGGATCGGAGGACAGCAGGATGGGCAAAGGAAAAATACAGGAGTTGCAGATATCCTAGTTGACAAGAAGAGAAAAAAAGGACCTGGGCTGGCCACATATCCTGGTTGACAAGAAGAGAAAAAAAGGACCTGGGCCAAATAGTGCGTGGAACAGACAACCGGTGGACAGTAAAGCAACAGAATGGCTACCAAGGAATGGGAAAAGCACTCAGGGAATGCATAGAGTTAGATGGAGTGAAAGAAAAAAAAGTTCACAGGAATAAAACGGAATCAGTTCACGTTCGCACAAGATAGGATAAACTGGAGATCACTGGGAGAGGCCGTCGTCTTGCAGTGGACTGAAACAGGCCGAGAATGATGACGATGATGATGATGATGTTGCGATAGATGCAGTTTTAAATGCGAATGCATTTCTTAGTCGGGCTATGTCAGGCATCCGGCGTTGACCGGCGGCGGCGTCCGCGTGCCAGCAGGTGTTATCTCTCACTCCCTCTCCCATAGCAACAGCTGCGGGCGCGCGCGCTTATCCTCGCCCCTAGCAACCGGAGCAGGTGGGCGGAGTAGCACGCTCTGGTGCGTGAGGGCGCTCGCATCGCGGGAGCTCGGCGGAGCTATATATGGAAAAAAAAAAAGAAAAAGCAAAAAAAAGGCGCTGCGCCGTGCTCCCGACCGGGCTGCAGAAATTAGGCGCCTTTTCTTTCTTCGAACCACAACCACCATATATAAATGGAGTGAAGCGCGCGCGAAATGCATTCGCATTTCCTCACGATTCCCTTCGGGGAGGTGGGGGGCATTTTTTTATCAAGCACTTTTGTCTGAAGAGTTCAAGGGGAATTCGCGGAGCTGAGAAAGCGTAACGCATGCGATGTGAACGCCTCCAAAATTTAATTTATTTATTGGTTATGGCACCTGATAAACTCTGTAGTCCATAACTAGGATACCGCCGCTATTCATTTTACGGCCACTTATAAACGGTTCCGTGTCGCACAAGCACATTTCATACGTGAGAACACGATACAGGCAGCACCAGTAATAGATATTATATGTCTGCGCGAAGTATTAAGGCGAAAGCCTTTAATGTCTCATGCTCACGTCCGTCCGGTGTCCGTACGGCGTCCGTCCGTCCGGTGTCCGTCCGGCGTCTGGTGTCCGTCCGTCCGTCTGTCTGTCCGTCTGTCCGTCCGTCTGTGCGTCCGTCCGTCCGTCTGTCCGTCCGTCCGTCTTGCGTCCGTCCGTCCGTCCGTCCGTCCGTCCGTCTGTCCGAGCTCTGGCACGGAGCCAGGTGGCCGCCGGGATGCGCAAACGGACGCCGGTCGCGTCGGACTCTACAGCGCTCGCGCTTTGCTTGCGTAGCGTCGCTATGCCCAGCGTTTGCAATCATTCTGACCGACGCCGTCTCAATGGACACAGGCGTTTACGGAACACAGTTTCGAATTTAGAAAGGGTCCGTCAATTTAAGCGCTGAAACGCGGATGGCGTTTGCACTATGCGCAAAGCGCGAGAACATACTAACGCATGCGAACGGAGGAAGATTAGTCTCGCGTCTCGCTGCGATTCGCGGTAAAAAATTAAAAAAAGAAAACACGCACACATTCGGTTTGTGTGTTATCCCACTGAGAGTGTAAAAGATAAAAGACATTGCATAGTCAGTGGAATGACCACACGCTTTCGCCGAACACACTTTGGAATGTACAAAGTGTCCTTCAATTTTTTACGGTCGTACGGCATATGGAACATTCCAGTGCCTGTGAAAAACGAGAAAAATGGGGTGTTTGGTATTATGACGTTTATTCGAATCCCCGTCCCGACATATTAAACATGTTTCCTTATAATTTACATCCAAACAAGGCAAATTACATTTCGCTATTTTACTGAATCGTGTAGAAGTTTTGTTAGTCTATGCTCCGGCACACTCTGAATTATTTTCCGTGGCCACCACCTTCGACATAAAAGTACACAGAAGTAAAATGGAAAAAACAGGGCGTTCCACGTAACCAGAGACATCACTTTAGCCGTATCAAAATTGAAAGGCACGTCGGAAGCGAAGTTTACCGAACGCGAAGTATTTGCATTCCAAATAATCGCTGATGTGGGAAATGCAACTAGATGCAAAGCAACCCCATTTTTGCATTTTTCACTTCCTAACAAAGCAATGCACGAGAAAAACTTCACCAAAGCAGCATCAAAGTTTGCGCGAAAGACGCCGCACACATTGGTGTATGCAGCACAATAGGGTGATTTAGACCAAGTGTCATTGCACCGACGCAACTAAAAACAACGAAATCAAGATACCAAAATGTCGGTTGCGCGCAGACTTATTTTCCCGAGACACCATGCGCGCCATCACGTGAACTTTTCCAGTAATAGATACGCGCATACCCCATTGTCTGTCCTCCCCTGTAAGGCTCCGGCGGAAAGATAAAGTAATGTTGCTGTCGTTAGTTTTATTCAGGTGGCTCAGTGGCCACAACATCAGCTTGAGAAGTCGAGTTCAGCCAAGAGTTATAGTTTCGCACAGCGATGTTGCGACAGCAGTATATATGCAAACCTCGCGAACATGGTCACAAAATGCTGCCGATTGGTAGTCGAGGCTCCTGCAAAAACATGTGAGCCAAGCATTATGGGGCATTAGAATGTTTTGCATTTCGGCTAGTTGCTGATCTTGCATGTTGAGTGGTTGCACCAAAAATTAGATACACGGTAATTAGATTCACGATAACCAACGACGCCGACGCAGGGGCGTAGCCAGAAATTTTTTTTCGGGGGTGGCACCTCCTTGAAATGGCCATTTTCGCTCAGTATGCCATGGCGAAAAAAACTCTCGGGGGGGGGGGGGGGCACGTGCCCGGTGTGCCACCCCCTGGCTACGCCACTGCGCCGACGCCGGAAATTTCTGTGAAACGAGCTCTTTAACGCTTTGAACTTGAGCTTGTAGCTGTTTTTGGTGTACTGGTGGAGCATTAGGAAGCTTAGTTTATATACGAGTTTGCCTCGCCCGAGGCTTCGCACTTATCGTGTTTGACAGACGGCTAGAAACAAGCAGCGCGCAAAAAACAGCCAAGGGCCAGCAATGCTCTGAACTATCGAAGCAATTTTAGATGCGAAGCAGCTTAGAGCGCAGTTCAATCCGGTGGTGTGCGGCCTGACCACCCTTACTGCGCATGCGCCAACTCTCCCCCATCTCCTCGCGTGAGCGCTGCCGGCGCTTCGTTTCTCCTCTCCCGTTTCTCTCTCCGGCGCAGCTGTGCGCTCGTATATAATGCGACGCGCGCTCGCTCCGTTGCACTCTCCTTCGCAACGGCGCTATGGATGTCAACGTTGGCACCAGTTGTAGCGGCATCGGTAACGTAAGCTGTGACAGCAGCGTAAGCAGCACCGCTGATACACAACTCCACACACAAATCAAACATACACGGAAACATACAAATGGAAACGCAAGTGAACACCAGCGCTGCTTCGCATCCCCACATGGTTCCCTTTAGTGGGAGATCGTGTTTTAAAACCTCTTTAGAAATGAGAGTAAAACGTTTACTCCAATTTAACTCAACAATTATTCACAGAATGACAGATTTTTCGCCTCCTATTCAGGTTGGCATCCTCAGGTTGTTGCTAGCTGATGCGTTGCGGCGATTGAACCACGAATCCAGGAGTATTCTCTCCCTCACCCTTTCGCTGACGAGCCAGCGTCGTCCAATTTAGGTCAAAATTACGCACTGTTGTCCAGCAGTGTTCAACAAGCCCCGTCTTAGAACGCGTTGTATGGGTTGCTTTAGCAACATCTCCCATTTGTACTCTTTAAGCCTCGTTTATCCTTTCCTGCCCATTTCGCCGATGTAAGTCGTGTCGCAATCCCCGCATTGTACTACTTATAGATGACCTCGCCCTGTTCAACCACAGCTACACTCTAAAAAATGATCGAGTCAAAAGGGTGTCTTTTTGTCCCACAACAATAATCGTCATATATCTTGCGTTCCTTTCCTTGCATTATCGCCGCGCCCCCCGGCAGTTTCAGGTCACGAACTACATGCGCGTTATCAGCGTGACATAGCATTCTTGATAGGAAAGTGGCCAGCGCCGAGTTTTCAAGAAAGGAAGTACAAGCAAGCCGGATGACGATTATTGTTGTGGGACAAAAAGACACCCGTTTTACTCGATCATTTCTTCGAGTGTATGCTTTCGATCTATGGGTACGCGAACACCTGTCCCAAGTGTAAAAAAAAAGCAACGCTAATTCAAACACCTGACTAAAAAAAATCACAGCATATCCACGAAGTGAATGATGATGAGTGGGCGAAGCTGCCGGGGATCATTCGGGTAACCATGAATCTCCCCGTACATTGCCCACTCGATCATGCAAAAGACGTGACACGTCGTGACGCGAGCCCTCGCCGCCTCTGGATCGGCTTGCCGGCACTGCCGTGCCGCTGCAGCTGCGCGAGCCCTCGCCGCCTCTGGACCAGCTTGCCGACGCTGCCGTGCCGCTGCAGCTTCGCGAGCCCTCAATTCCGGGTCGGCTTTGCCGGCGCTGCCGTGCCGCTGCAGCATCACGAGCTCGCAAATATGGATCCGCTTGGCTGCGTCGCAGGCGCCTACTTCTCTCTCGCACAACTTGAGAGCCCGCGCTACAGCCGCTTTGTGAGCCCTCCGCTCCGCCGTTGCCTTGTCTTCTTCATTGTTCATAGCAGTAGTAGGTAGTGGTAGTATCGAAGCGCACTGAGTGACGACCGTCGAAAGAGAGAGGAAGCGCGCCGAGAGCCGAGAGTGGAGCGAGCGCCGCAGAGCCATCTAGTGGGCGCCATGCAAATCAAATGACAGCACAGCTGCGCCTCTAGCGGGAGCGGCGAGTACTAGCGTGGCTACACCGGGGGAGTGATGTACAAGCCTCGACCTTAAGGACCTTCACTCCTAAAAGAGAATGTGCTCTGGAACGCGCGTATTGTTCATCGTCATCAGCGCCATCGTCATCCTCATGGCGTACGTATAATGGTTACCTTGCATGTGCTGTGCCGTGATGGCAGCGTCATCGTCATCGCACTAGCGTGGCTACACCGCACTCCGTGCTACACCGAGTGACACCGGCGGAGTGATGGACAAGCCTCGACCTTAAGGCGCTTCGCCCCTAAAACATCACACGAGGACGGGCGCTGCATGTTTGAATTAGCGCTGCTTTTTTCGGATGGATCCGTACCAACGACCTCGCATCCATTCACTTCTAAACCTGTCCCAAGGTATAACAAATGACCCAGTGGACGCAAAGCTCTCCAACCAGGGTCTGATACACCTTGAACATAGGAAATAGACAGTGGTTGTCTAAACTCCCGACCCTCCCCGTTCCTCTTCACATGCATTTCTGGGTATGATTAAGAAACGTCCCAGGATACTGCCATCGATCTACTGCATCAACCACATTTTCCACTTCAATTATTTCAGGGCATTTATTGATGCAACGAAATGAGGCGCACACAACGACTGCTTCTGTCAGGTCTCGCCTTTCAGGTTTCCTTCATCTAGGGTTTTACCACGTGCAAGTTTTAACTACTTGCACGCCTTCGAACGTCTTTATAAGTTCTATCTCCAGTGAAGAGGAACCCAGCGCTGCAGCCACATCGACAGCCTTGAGCAAGGCACGAGCTGGAGCTGCGTAGCCTGTGTTTGCTGCAACACTGCCCGCACCCATCCAGTTCTTGCTGCTACTATTCCGATGCCACTCCCGCTTTTAGATGTAAGCATCTTATGGCGAAGCTTAATCCGGTGGTGGTGCGGCGTGGCCTCCCTTACTGCGCATGCGCAAACCCTTTAAAAAAATAAAAAAAACCTCTCCTCCCCTCCTCTAGGCATCCCTCCCCGCGGCAACCACACCCTCACTGCGCATGCGCGTCCCCCCTCTCTCACCCCTCCTACGCTCCCCCCCTCTCTCCTCTAGGCATCCCTGCCTGGGCTCCCACTGCGCATGCGCGTCCCCCCCCCTCTCTCCTCTCCTACGCTCCCCCTTTCTCTCCTCTAGGCATCCCTGCCCACAGCGTCCACCCCACTGCGCATGCGCGTCCCCCCCTCTCTCTCTCCTCTCCTACGCTCCCCCCCTCTCTCGCCTCGTGACGCCGACAGCGTCTGCTAGCGAGTTTCGGTTGAAAAAACCGACTGCTCGCGCTGCACAACCGTTCACTGCCGTCCATCGTGTATATATGGCAATGGATCTTGACCTCCAAGGTGGTGCCGGTGGGAGATTTCTCCTGTGCGTTGTTGAATAATAAAAAGTGTTCGCAGCGTGCGCGTTAACTAAAAGCCGACTGCGGGTCTCGTGTACAGTCGGAATCTTCTGTCTCTCATTGCCCATTAGCAGCGATTGGACATGTTCCAGTAGGAAAACACCGCTCCATCACTGCGTGCTTTGCGCCTCCCCAGTTTTCTCCTGTGCAACGCTGCGATAGCGCCAGCGTCAACGCCACGGCCAGTGTAAGCGTTAGCGCCCGCTGCTTCACATCTACACATGGTTCCCTTTAGCGGGAGATGGTGTAATTTTTATTTAGCCCAGTGTTTACAATATACATCATGTTTTGTGATCTATTATTTACTAACAGAAAAGTATGTAACAAGTTGCTTTTGGAAACTAACAGTAACAGAGTTACTTTTATGGCTTGGGTAACTAACTAACACTTTTTACTGGTAACTTGCCCATGACTGTTTACTGGTCATTGCGAATGCAACATATCGAGTGGCACTGTAGGTGATTGCTAATACTGGAAAATAATTCTGAGGCACATTCGTGATGGTCAAATCTGCATTACCCTGCTTCTGTCATAACTTGTGCGAGCAAGGAAAAATTGCAAGACAGAGCTAAAAGGTCATGTAAACGTTTATTTTAACTCATGCATAACAGGCATGTGGCAGCACTGGAGATCATGTACACTGTCTGTAGAAGTAAAAAAATTAAAAAATGTAAAGAGTTGTAAAAAAATGTTGCCACGGCTTTATCTCAAATGCACAATCCTGCGTTGCATGTTTACATCTTGTCACGGAGATCCTCTATAGCTTTGCATAGCTTTTCCAGTGATGGGTCCTGCGTGTTGTTAGGCACCGCTTTCACCACCTGCGCAGAGAAAAGTGCTACATTAGAAGTGCGCGAATATGTAAAACTTACGTTTTTAGGAGCGAAGCTCCTTAGCCGGCACCCCGCTGTCGCCGTTGAAGCTCCCTGGCACGGTTCCAGCTGTGGCGTCTCCCCCTCACGCGGAAGGATAAATGAGCTTTATGAGCGCTGGAACGCGGATGGCGTCTGCACGATGCGGAAAGCGCGTGAATACGAACGCATGCGAAACGGAGGCAGATTAGTCACCCTCTCCCTCTTTCTTCTTCTCTGCCCTCTCCCCTCAAACCGCCGAACGCGCGAAACCATCGCTTCACCCTGTCGTCCACTTAGTGGTTGGTCCGTTGCCTGGACAATGAAACGCCGCGCGCACCGAACGCCGCGTGCGTACCATTTCTAAGGAGCTTCGCTCATCGGTTGTATTCGTACACGGAACTGCTAGTTTTTAATTTTGATTTAATGTGTACTAAGGACCAGGCTAATCCGAATAGATGAGAGACACAATAAAATATGCATTATGCAGACATTATCCCACTTTGGTGTACCTTTAAGTGCTCATAAAAGGACTGCCTCACCCAGTAAACTTTGCTCACCTGGCCATTTTTTACATATACGAGAATGGGAGCAGTTGCTGGGTCGACAGGACTGCCCGCGGGTGACAGCAACGTCTCGCCTCGCTGCAGTGGCCGCACTGTGGACGGCTGCTTACTACTGTAAAAGCAGGCACGTAAACATCTTGCCGTTACAGCATATAATGGTTAAACTTGAAAATAGCGGTTAGATGAGCTTGTTGGTGTAACGACATCCTGTAGTGCCATAGTGCAAACAATGGAAAAACCTACTATGGGTTGAAAGTCTGCACCTGTGTCGTGTAAACCCTTATCACTGTTCCGTTTTTATGCTGTTTGCAGCAGTATAATGAAAAAAAGCTTTGCTCCTTAGCAAGTGCTGGCATTCACAAGAAATTAATGTGCAAGTAATAATTATAAGGCGCTTTCTTTACTAACGGTGTAAGAATCGCAGTAGAATAACAAGGTATTAGTAGAATAAAAACAACGAAAAGATATAGTATTTGGAAATAGGAGAGAATAAACAATACTCCACGCAAATTTCAGTCAGTTCTGTTTTACAAAACTTGGCCGTCAAAGCACATCTCTCCTTTGCGATAAGACCACAGCTTAAAGGGGTCATGAAAAGGAAATCAAGCTGCCCGGTTGCAAATTTTTAACTGTTTCGATAAGCATCGGGCATGCCGATTCCTAAATATTTCAGTGCAATATTCAGCCTAGTTTATTAACACCCGTTTGAAATCCTAGAATTCTTGCGATTCTAAAACATGCATCACCGCTGGCCCCCACCATTGGCCCTAGCGAGGCGACGTCATCCTAAGACATTTGAAATCGTAAACATATCAATGAACTTCGCTTGCTCTAAAATAAAGATTTATACAAAAGCTAGGAAGTAACAAAATATCACATAAATTTTTCTGCTCACAGTAGTGCTCAAAGTCTAAAAGCCAACTGCGTTCTAACCCTGGTGGAGGAATACGAGAGGTGTCTGAACAGCGCATGCAACAGCTTTTAGCAGTTTCTGACAGATGGCGCACTCGCCTGGACTTTTTCGGTTCAAGGAGATACTTGTGGGCGCACGCAGTGAAGGCTCGTTTCGTAATTTTGCATAGCAATCTAATCTTCGTGTGCATTAGCATCGGATGGTCGGCACGGTTTGTGCGCGTGAAGTCTTTAAGGCAGCGAACTCGAAATTGGTATGATGCTCCGAACCTCTGTCAAATATGGCTCAGCAGGCCTCACTGCATCGCCATGTTTTGGAGACAAATTGTGCTTTTATAGCTATGAAATGAACCCGGACGATAAAAATGAGTCAAGGTATAATATTGAATGAACGGTCAGGATTCTGAATACACCTGTAGTTGAAAATTTTCGGGAAACGTTTCACGATCCCTTCTTCCCATTAAAGGGGTCCTGAAACATTTTTCCAAGTAATGATCAAATGACCTCAGTCTTGGATTTAATTGCCACACAAAGAGATTGCCAAAAAATATTTCTCGAATTCATCAAAAAGGGCGATGTTACTTTAATTTGTCGCACGCCTTGTGGGGTCTCAAAATGAGAGCGCCGCTCTCTGAACACACGGAGACAGTAGACGCGGTCGGAAACCAAACAAAACACATGTACATTTATTCAACTACTTTTACATCAACTAGCTGGCTAGTCAAATCAAGTACATCACTAGTGATCAACATGTTAAAACAACCTTATACAATGTTCAAAAACTTCCGAGAGTAGTGCAACATAGGAAACAAAACAAAATTGTACTTTGTACATTCCAAAGTGTGTTCGGCGAAAGTGTGTGGCCATTCCACTGATTATGCCATGTCTTTTTTTCTTTTACACTCTCAGTGGCATAAGACACAAACCTAATGGGTGCGTGTTTTCTTCTTTAATTTTTTACCGCGAATCGCAGCGAGACGCGAGACTCATCTTCCTCCGTTCGCATGCGTTAGTATTTTCTCGCGCTTTGCGCATCGTGCAAACGCCATCCGCGTTCCAGCTCTTAAGTTGACGGACCCTTTGTAAATTGGAAAGTGTATTCCGTGAACGCCTGGGTCCATTGAGACGGCGTCGGTCAGAATGATTGCAAACTCTGGTCACAGCGACGCTACGCAAGCAAAGCGCGAGCGCTATAGAGTCCGACGCGACCGGCGTCCGTCTGCGCATCCCGGCGGCCACCTGGCTCAGTGCCAGAGCTCGGATAGACGGACGGACGGACATGGACGGATGAACGGACGGACGGACAGACGGATGGATGGATGGACGGACGGACGGACGAACAGACAGACAGACAGACAGACAGACAGACAGACAGACAGACAGACAGACGACAGACAGACAGACATACAGACGGACGGACGGACACCGGACGGACGTGAGCATGAGACATTGAAGACTTTCGCCTTAAAGATTACACCATCCACCGCTAAAGGGAACCATGTGTAGATGCGAAACAGCGGGCGCTAACGCTTACACTGGCGGCGGCGTTGACGCTGGCGCTCATCGCAGCGTTGCACAGGAGAGAAACCTGGGGGGGCGCAAAGCACGCAGTGATGGACGGTTGTTTCCTTCTGGAACATCCCAATCGCTACTGGGCAATGAGAGACAGAAGACTCGGACTGGACACAGAGACCCGCAGTTCGCTTTTAGTTAACGCGCACGCTGCGAATTTTTCATCGTTCGGCAACGCACAGGAGAAATCTCCCACCGGCACCACCTTGCAGGTCAAGATCCATTGCCATATATACGGGGTGGCCAGTGAACGGTTGTGCAGCGCGAGCAGTCGGTTTTTTCAACCAAGAAACTCGCTAGCAGACGCTGCCTGCGTCGGCGTTGCGTGGCGAGAGAGGGGGGAGCGTAGGAGAGGAGAGAGGGGGGAGGGGACGCGCATGCGCATTGGGGGGTGTGGTTGCCGCGGGGGGGGGATGCCTAGAGGAGAGAGATGGGGGGAGGGGACGCGCATGCGCAGTGAGGGTGTAGACGCCGCGGGGAGGGATGCCTAGAGGAGAGAGAGGGGCAAGCGTAGGAGAGGGAGGGGCAGGGGGACGCGCATGCGCAATGGGGGGTGTTAGCGCCGCGGGAGGGATGCCTAGAGGAGAGAGGGGGAGGGGACGCGCATGCGCAATGGGTGTGTAAACGCCGCGGGCGGGAGGGATACCTAGAGGAAAGAGAGGGGAAGCACAGCAGAGGAGGTGCGTGGGGAGGGTTTGCGCATGTGCAGTAAGGGTGGTGAAGACGCACACCACCAGCACTACCGCCGGACGGACGGACGGACGGACGCCGGACGGACACCGGACGGATGGACACCGGACGGACGGACACCGGACGGACGTGAGCATGAGACATTAAAGGCTTTCGCCTTAATACAATGCTCAAGCAAACAACAAGGTACCGCAATGCGGCGTTGCCGAACTGTCGACTCACCAGGAGGGATCCACGGGAGACGACCCGCGGTGCCGTCCCCGTGGACCCACCGCAGGAGACGTTCGTCCACGCCAGCCGCCAAACGACAAAGAGAGACTCGCTACTTTCCTCCGTGCGCCAGCCCAGCCTCCCAGACATAGCCGCGCGGTGGCGGAGAGGCTCACCCTAACCCGTGCGAGCACTGCACCCCCTCGCGCTCGGAGGCTGTTGAACCTAAATGCAGCCTATCCGCGAGACGTGTGAGCCACGAGGCGCAATAGACATTACAGGGGGGTGATAGCAACCCCACAACCTTGAGCGCCTTCTCTGTTTTGTCACTATGAGCACGTTCAAAGCTACACATAGGGAGGATGACGAAGGGCCAAGAAGCTACTTCCGTACGTCGGCGCGCGTCGTACCCTTGAGCACTGTCTTGTTTTTTCTTTGAACACTTGGCTTATTTTCAGTGAGGTCACAAGCTCGCTCGTGTAGAGTGCAGCGCGGGCACGTTGTGGATCAACTGTGACGGCCGCGGTAACTATACAGCTCACAGTACTCATTTTAGCCAATGGCACAGGGGAAAGAAGTTACATCAGTGCTCATCATGACCTTAGCACACATCATGAAACGTGACCACTCTCTCCCCTTCCTATTCCTGACACACTAGTGTGGCTACTGTGTAATACTAGTAGACTATATATATGGAGCGCAGGTGCCGGCACCCCGGTGCCGTACTCCATAGAAAAAGGCGGGAAGAAGCAGATCGATCCAAATGCCACTCTCGATTTATTCTGCCATTAGCCAATCTCGTGCTATCTGTTTGACAACGAACAGCAGGTGCCGGCTGCTCCAAAGGAAGTGCACAGACCTCTTTATGAAAAGAGGGCACCAGAGAAAATCGCAAATTCACGCTCTGCTTTTAAACTCTCCTTGCATTGCACAACTGCAAGATCAGACTGATCTGTTCATAGCACAGTAAAAGCCCGTTAATTTGAACTCTGTTAATTCGAATTCCCACTTAATACAAACTGACACCCTGGCCCCGGCACAGCCCTGTGTATTTCTATAGGGGGGGACACTCCTGATAATACGAATGCGTCTGGTATCCACCACGGTTAATTCGAATTGGGAAGCCCTAGTTTTCATCGCTCCTCGAGACAGCAGCATTTATCAGCAGATGAGAATTTGGACACTGTGCTGGAGCTCTTGGGCAAGCTGCAAGCGATGCTCGTGGAGTCACAATGAGAGAGCTAGTGGCCTTCAGCCTGCTAAATCTTGACCCGGTAGCTTTTCTCATTTGCTTCAGGTGGAGCACCAAATTTCAGACTGGTGCACAAAATTCAATGTGCCTTTTCCTAAAAATAAAAAAAAACAGTCTGATCGTGATATTTGGCACACTTATTCAACATGACATTCGTATTAATCCGAACCTATAAAAACATTTTATATTTATCTCACAAGCAAAAAAAATATTGTCCTCACTTGTCGCGTGCCTTGAGGGAAACTTTCCAATCAATCTTTTTTTTTCTTAATTGTACATTACGCAGTTTTTCAAAGTTTTAGGTTCAGACTATTTGGAAGAGCTTTAGGTATAATCCGAGAAAATTTGAGCGCGACTGGTTTGATAGCTCTCCAGGAAAGGTACATCAAGTTTGCAAAATTTTCAAAAAACTGATCGTGAGAAAAACAAGCCTTTGTATTTAAAGACACGCACGGAACAGGCTCATAACAAACAGTAATAATTAAGCTACAAATGCGTTTTTGCAATCAAAAAAGTATGGAAATGGTAGGAATTGAATATATTCAACCGATCTAGCGATAGTTATCATTAAAAAATGTATACATGCACAAACAATGATGGAAAAGAGCCCGCATATCCGTTAGAAGGCACAGTCTCTGGCGCCATTTTTAAAGAGCTTGGAGCACTAACGTGCTCGCCAATGGATGGTTTTGCTCCTCAGAGTGTGCATTATTTTTTAGTAATTAATTCGAAAATTCGCTCTTTTTTGGTCGATCTACCCTACCATACCCCTTAAGTTAATAATAAGTGTCGGAGTTTAACGTCCCTAAACCACGATACGATTATGAAGGACGCCGTAGTGGAGAGCTCCGGAAATTTTGACCCCCTTGGGTTCTTTAACGTGCACCTAAATCTAAAAGTACACGAGCCTCAAGCATTTCCGCCTTCATCGAAAAACAAATATAAGTTAAACCACGATATAACTTCATTATATAGAGGTTTAACTGTTACCATGCTGTCCTTGTACTGTTTCCTATGCTAAAAGGCTGAAATGAGAAGGCAAGAATGATTCAAGGAACTTCAATGCATTGTTTTTTTTTAGATTTTGAGCTTTTATCGCTGTCTGCGGTGACACTAGCATTTAGAGTCTGCTTCCAGCTAAATAACTGAAGCGTTCATAAGGCATCGCAGACATTGAAACAACGAGCTTCCCTGAAGTAGATATCTCCACTATTTTCTACATTTGGTGCCCGCTCACCCACCTGTTTAAAAATTAATTTAGCACTGTCCCATCAAGGCATCGATCAGTGGAGCAACAATGAAAGCACCCCAACTCACCCCAGCCGTGTGGTTGTCAAGGTCCTTGTGTCTGACTGTGCTTTAGCACCTGCTGAACACCCGCTTGTGGAAGGCAGTGATGGGGTGGCAGCATCCACTGAACACCCGCTTGTGCCAGACAGTGATGCGGTGGTAGACGAGAAGTTAGTAATGGGCACTACACCAGCGGAGAGAGAAGCAATTCAGTGATCAAGAGAGGCAAAAATGCTTGAAATGCTTGAAAAATGCTTGAATATGCTTGAAAAAGAATAAAGGATATCAAGGAGAAAGAAAGAAAGACTTCCTAAATAAGCACAAAAGCAAGCGCCAAAAGAGTAAAGTTACATAAAGTAGTTCTCGTGCCCTACAAAAGTCAAGAACCTGGGACAAAAAGTGGGTTCTAGAGGAGTCTGCTGAGTGAACGGTCGATTTCAGTGCGTGCTTATTGGACAAAACTGGATGGACCACGAACATGCACCCATCGTAACTACCGACATCCAGCCCTTTCCAATCGGCGCACACCAAGGAGGCACTTCGCTTATTGGGCTCTTACAGAATACCATCCCCTGATAGTCGATGCCCGACATCTACCCCAGTCTTAATACGACAGCATTAAAGAACCCATGTTGGTGTCTGCGTTTGCGGCATTTGTAAGCGAAAAATTTGTGTTATCTGGGCACGACAAATAGAGATGGATTCAAAGAATAAAGATCAGAGGTTCGACCTGGAATCAAACCCAGGCATTCTGCGTGGCAGTCGGCAGTTCTACCAGAGCCAAGCTAGTGCTTGAAATTGCCCCAGAAAAAAAATCCTTATCCTCTTCAGTCCCTGTGATCCCAATTGGGGCCATTGCTTTGAGCAAGCGTAGTTAATTCCGAAGCAAATATTTTCTACATTCAACTTGAATTTCTCATGTGGAAGGCATTACTTTACTTAAGCTCAACGAGCTGGTGCTCCTTGTCGGGTGTCTGTGACGCACGATGGGTTTGAAAATGGCGTTTCCCCAAAACGTACAACTTTTTCATCCTTGCGGGGCGTAAATAGAATTTTCCGTAGTTTATTTTTACCCAGTGTGTGTGACAACGCTGCTGAATGGTCTCCAATGAAGTTGTAATCGATTCTGCGTAATCTGTGTTCTAAATTTCAGTTAACAGTTGTTCCAATTAATTAGATTACATTTAAAGAATTACATTTAATTGGTGAAAATATTTAAATTTTGCCCATTTCCTTCATTGTTCCTCCGAAATAAATTTTTTTCCGTTGTCTAGTGTGCTCAAGAGCAAAATAAAGAAGTGAAATAAATTGACCTGGAATTGCCTTCGGTCTGAGGAGGTTATAGAGGCGTCATGTAGTGCGAGCAGTCGTATTAACATGTAATGCTGCATGGCAGAAGCATACAATCACATCAGGCATCGGACCATGTGAATTGCACAACAAGTGGATGGTACAAAGCTGCCAGCCCATTACAAATGAGCCGATGTATAATTATCAGCCCCCGCATCAATGAAGTGTGCAGCAACACAAGTCCGAAAATTGCTTTACAGACGCGTAATGGATAAATCAGTTCTTTGAAAAATCAGTTATGGTGTAGTGGGCACTGATGTACTGCAACTGCACTTACAGCAGGCACTCTAAGAGAGTTTAAAACAGTCAATGTTACATGCAGAGACATTCCCTTCCTTATGGTATGGTTCAGGTGTCCACTGAGAAGCAAAGTGGGTCAAGCGAAGGAAAAGGTGATGGGAACAGGGCCCTATTACAGGATCGCATTCGACTCTTGAAAACAGCAGTAAGAGTAGTTTATGGGATTTAACGTCCCAATACCACTATATGATTATGAGAGACGCCGTAGTGAAGGGCTGTGGAAGTTTCGACCACCTGGGATTATTCAACGTGCACTTAAATATAAGTGCACAAGCCTCGACTCTTGAAAACAAAACTCTACCCTTTACTGCCGAGTGTCGCAAATTCGCAACATACCGAAAAACTCCGAGAAACGAAGTCACAAAATGCGTGCCGCCTTTAATGCCCGCTGTCAAGTACTCACGGGGAACGTAGCTTTCAGCATGAACAATCTAGCGCCGTCTCGTGCAAGGTATTCTATGCTAGAACCAAATGTTATGCAGCTGATGGCGGAGAGCGCGAAGCACGTGCAACAAATTTGAAGAAAAGCAGCGCACTGAAAAAACGAAGACAAAGAAGAGAGGGAACACACACAGCATGCACTGCTTTTTTTCTCTCTCTCTTTTTTGTCTTCGTTTTTTCAGAGCATTGTTTTTCTTCAAATATGAATACGCACCAACTAATTCAACTTGCTATTTTGTTACGTACAACAACTCTCACTTCTTCATACTTTCTCGCCTGAGTAACGTAAGTTCAATCGTCTATATTTTTTTCTTTATTTGGTGTGTACGCACCCAAGAGGTGGCACACCTCCTGGGTGCGTACACACCATTAAAATGTTACGCAGTTCTGACTTGCGTAAATGCAGGGCTTAAAGTCAGAGCCTAGGGGGGCCCGGCCCCCCGTCCATTTTTTAAGGAGGGGCTCGGGCCCCCCTTGGCAGGTCAACTGTACCACTGCTGCACCCATTTGACAAGCGCTGGTGTTGACTTTTTCGGCAGTAGTGATGTGTACGGAGAAATTGTTCAGTGCTAGAGACAGTTGGCTTCAATACGTATATATATATATATATATATATATATATATATATATATGAGAGAGAGATAATGTCGCCGCCCTACGAGGGCCCCCCCCTCCAATGATGGGAGACTTTAAAGGCCTGCGTAAATGTTACATAGTTCTGACTTGTGTAAATGTTACGTAGTTCTGAGTTTTTTGCAGCAAGATCCTTGCTACTGTGGCATGTCGCGAATTTGTGGCATACCTAAAAGTATGCATTAAGGTCACCTTCTAGATAATTTAACTGCGGAATCAATCAAAGGTTGCTATTTGAAGCTGGAAAATGAAAACAATTTTTTTTCTTCAGTGGTTTCATAATTCCGGCATTAAAGGGACTTAAGCGTCCTTCAAGTTTTTTCTAATACCTGACATTTCGCGCACCTCTGGCTATATTCGACATGCATTCCTCTATGCATCACCAGGAGTGTGGATACAAAGTCGAGCCACTCTTGCTAAACATTCATCACCAACGCAGTCATCTAGCTTGCTTATTCTCAGACACCATAGTGATACAGCTACTTCAGGGCCCTGGTGCGGGCTCTTCTCTGAATGACACCCAATATTCACCACTCCACCACACACCACTGCTGCACAAAAACAATTCACAATGGTACTAATGCGGCAGTGACAATGTGGTGTGTGTGAGGCCCCAAGATGCTTCTACAGGCAGCCATTTTCAGCCTAGACCTATTCTTGGTGTGTCAACAAACTATGAGCAAAACAAATTAAGATGAGGCACAGAAAGCCACTCTATCTCTAAGTATCTATTGCAAAAGCTTCAATACAGTAACAGCAAAGTGAGAATGACTGCCCATACAAATTTTACAACTTTGGGTACCATGCTTTTCACGCCAGATATATTTCATAGTCCCAATTCACTTTAAACCCCAGTTAAACATTTTCTAGATTAGAGGTGTGCAGGGGGCTTCGGGCAGCCCAGCCCGAGCCCGGCCCGGCCCGTGGGCCGGGTTCGGGTAAGCCGACGTCTTCTCACCTCGGGTCCGGGCCGGGCTCGGGCTACTTTGTTCTTTTTATTGGGTGGGCCGGACCAGCTGCAAAGCCCGAGTCAAACTTACGACGGATTATTTCTTCGCTTTCGCAAAAGTGTACAAAATTGTGGAGAGTAGCTTGCCACAGAAAAGCAATGCTTAGACTTATTTAGTGAGTAGAGCGACAATGGCAATCATTTACTCTTCCCACAAGACGAGCTTTTCATTACCTATCGATGGAGTCATCCTCCTTGTCCTGCATGTGATGTACTAAACTCCATTAAGAACAAGCAGTTCAAATATTCCAAGCTTGCTATGCTTGCGAAAAAGGTATTGGCACTTCCTGCAGTGCCGCACTTGACTAAGCCCGAGTCGTTGGATAGCTTGTTATATTTACACAACAACTTCTAATCTGTGTCTGTGACCCGTGTGACTGTCATGTGTCGATTGCTTATGTTTCGCATTGATATGTTAAAGAATATGCCACATTATCGGACAAAGATATCTTGTATCCGCAGCAAAACTTTATAAGATCGGGCCGGACCGGGCCGGGCCCGAGCTTTTGTTTTTGTACGTCGGGCCGGGCCGGGTGGGTTCGCCGCCTTTTAGCGTCGGGCTCGGGCGGGCCTTCGACGCAGTCAGCGGGCCCAGGGCCGGGCCCGGGCTCGAAAAATGCGGCCCGTGCACAGCTCTAATCTAGATCATTCGAAAACTCTTCACTCGAACTGGCAGACAGTGCGAATAGCACAGCAGGTTCCAGCAAAGTTGTACGTAAACTAAAAGCTGCCAAACAGTTATACTATTGAAATTTCGCACTCTTGCGGACCACCTTACAGCAAAATATAACAGTTCGTTTTCAACAAAAGAAATCCCACCATATTGCCACGCAGTTCAATAGCAAAATTTTGAGATAACGCGACCCCACAGACACTAAAGAGATAGAACTAAAAAGCAAAAATATTGCCACGCGCCTTTCTTTTACTGTATTCGGTTTCCGCCCACAAAGACTATCAGCAGTGCTCGGCGCAGACCGCGCCTTATTGTTCCAGAAGCTTCTCGGTTGTAGTAGATCGTTTTGTTAAGATTGCACGCAAGACGGTAACACTCAAGATTATTCCAGAGCCTGCGCGACGACTAGTGATAAGGCTAGAATGTTCGACGCGTGATTTATAAAAGCCGGCGCGTTCCAACGAAGTTCAGTTGATCGACGGTAGACGCTCTGTTCGCCGCTATCAGTGCCAGCGTGTATCGCTGTAATCTTACTTTCCGTTTACCGGCCACAAGTTCGGCCTAATAAACAGTTTCATCTTGGACACGTCGCCTGCTGCCTTCGTCGACGTCACACCCACGTGACATCTGGTGGAGGTGCTGCTTCTTTCATGTACCGGACGCCCCCGTCAAGCCCAACTCGGGACGAAGACACCTACCCCGTCACGGACAGTCGAGCCAGCCGCAGACTAAAGAACTCCCCCCGCAGCACGGACTTCTACCGAACAAGCCGAAAGCTACGGCGACGAAGACGACAGGCACGATGACGGCCGCTGTGTCCCCTGCAACCATCGTTATCCAGCCACCGAGAGAGCCACCGACTTTTCATGGATCACCAACTGAGGACCCCGAAACCTGGCTAGAGACTTACGAACGTGTCGCCACCTTCAACAACTGGGACACCGACGAAAAACTGCGCCGCGCCTACTTCTACCTAGAAGACGCGGCAAGGACCTGGTTCGAGAACCGGGAGTCCACACTTCGAACATGGGACCTGTTTCGCAGCGCTTTCCTGGAGACGTTCGCAAGCGTCGTACGTAAAGAAAGGGCCGCCGCTTTACTAGAAACACGGGTCCAGCTCCCGAATGAAAACGTGACAATCTTCACCGAAGAGATGACACGACTTTTCCGACACACCGACCCTGACATGACCGAGCAGAAGAAGGTCCGTTTCCTCATGCGAGGGGTCAAGCAGGAGCTCTTCGCGGGACTGATGAGGAACCCACCCAAGACCGTCCATGAATTCCTGACAGAGGCAACCACAATCGAGAAGACACTGGAGATGCGCACCCGGCAATTCAATCGCCGCTCGACGACAGGCTACGCCGACATTCCAGTCCCTCTGCTCAGATGACCTGCGCGAGACCATAAGGGCCGTAGTGCGCGAGGAGCTTCGTCGAATGTTCCCGTCATCCCAGCCGCAGGTTTCCTCGATCGCAGATATTGTTCGAGAGGAAATCCAGCAGTCGTTGGGTGCCCCTGAGTCGCAACAGCCTCAGCCGCAAGCCATGAGCTACGCTGCTGCAGCCCGACGCTACGCTCCCTCTCCACGCCCCCCGTCAAGACACCACACCGCCGCAGTACCGCCGCCAGACTCCGCCCCCCACCGCCACCGGCGCCATACCGCCCACCTGCCAGCCAGCGCTACCCTCCGAGGAAGACCGACGTTTGGCGCGCCCCTGACCACCGCCCGCTATGCTACCACTGCGGTGAAGCCGGGCACACGTACCGCCGCTGCCAGTACCGGGAGATGGGACTGCGTGGTTTCGCCGTAAATGCGCCGCGTCCGCAGCCTGGCGAACGACCTCGTGACATCGCCGACTACCTCACAGGAGCGCAGTGGACACCCCGACGACCTTCCCGTTCACCGTCGCCAGGCCGCTACACCTCACCGCATCGCAGGCAGTACACCAGTCCGGCTCGGGGCCGATCTCCGAGCCCGTACCCGGAAAACTAAGGGCAGCAACCGATGGAGGTGCGGTTGCTGTACGTTAACTACCGAAGATCCTCCGCCGACGCCGACGACGACGCCGCGACGACACCTGCTGAACACGACGCGAAGCAGACAGAGCCCTGCCGACGAAACCTCGCGGACCGAGCTACACCTGACGACGCAGCAAGATGGAAGCAGCGCAACAAATCGACGCAGCCGTGACCCGACACCGCGAGCTAACCGCAACGCAAGGCGACGGACTAGCGACCTCGACGTTCTCATCGACGGCCACAACGTCACCGCTCTCGTCGACACTGGGGCCGACTATTCCGTCGTCAGTGGGCCATTCGCCACCAAGCTGAAGAAAGTAAAGACCGCTTGGAGTGGACCCGAAATCCGGACAGCTGGAGGTCACCTGATAACGCCAATTGGAGTCTGCACGGCGAGAGTCACCATCAATAACCGGACTTATCCTGCGAGCTTTGTAATTCTACAAAACTGCTCCAGGGATGTGATACTTGGAATGGACTTCCTAAGTGACCACGGCGCCGTCATCGACCTGAGGTCTGAGTCGATAACACTAACCTCAGACAAAGCGCTCCCGCCCCACGCGACGCCAAGGAACCATGCGTTGAATGTTATAGAAGAGCAGGTGACCGTTCCTCCGCTCTCCAGCGTCATCATTTCCGTCGGCACCGAAAAACCCGTAGACTTCGAAGGCGTCATCGAGGGCGATCAGCACCTGCTTGTAAACCGTCAGATTTGCGTCGCAAGAGGCATTGCCGAGTTGCGTGAAGGGAAAGCAACAGTGATGCTAACGAACTTCAGCAACGAATACAAGCACGTGAGCAAAGGCACGACGGTCGCCTACGTCGAAGAATTTGTGGAAGCCAGCACTGCCCTCGCCCTCGCCGAGTCTGCCGAACACGCTACGACGAACCAAGCTCATCAACTAGCTTTCGACGTAAATCCGAGCCTGCCGACGCATAAACAAGGACAGCTCAAAACCCTGCTCCGGCAATACAGGGACTGCTTTTCGTCGTCGTCAAGAATTCGACAGACCCCAGTCGCCAAGCATCGTATCATAACTGAAGAAAGTGCCCGACCAGTCCGTCAGAGCCCGTATCGAATTTCGACGCGAGAACGCGAAGCCGTAAAGAAGCAAGTCGACGAAATGCTACGCGACGACATAATCCAGCCGTCCAAGAGTCCCTGGGCGTCTCCCGTGGTGTTGGTGAAGAAGAAGGACGGGACGCTACGTTTCTGTGTCGACTATCGTCGCCTGAATAAGATCACGAAGAAGGACGTGTACCCCCTCCCACGGATAGACGACGCCCTGGATCGACTCCACAACGCGAAGTACTTTTCGTCGATGGACCTGAAGACGGGCTACTGGCAAATCGAAGTCGACGAGAGAGACCGAGAAAAGACTGCATTTATAACACCAGACGGCCTGTTCGAATTTAAGGTCATGCCTTTTGGTCTTTGCTCGGCCCCCGCGACCTTCCAACGCGTTATGGATACTGTACTGGCCGGCTTGAAGTGGCAGACTTGCCTTGTGTACTTGGACGACGTCGTTGTGTTTTCCTCGAACTTCGACGAACACCTGCGGCGCCTTGAAGCTGTACTTCAAGCAATCAAGACCTCCGGACTCTCCCTCAAGCCAGAGAAGTGCCGCTTCGCGTACGAAGAACTTTTGTTCTTGGGCCACGTGATAAGCAAATCCGGAGTACGCCCCGACCCACAAAAGACAACCGCCATCGCTGCTTTCCCGCCACCCAGCGACAAGAAGGCCGTGCGTCGATTTCTCGGCTTGTGTGCCTATTACAGGCGGTTCGTTAAAAACTTCGCCCGCATCGCCGAGCCTCTCACTAACCTCACCAGGACCGACGTCGAGTTCAAGTGGGAAACGCCGCAGGAGGAAGCATTTCAAGAACTAAAACGACGCCTGCAAACGCCTCCGTTACTTGGACATTTCGACGAACACGCCGAAACAGAAGTGCACACCGACGCGAGCAGCGTAGGACTCGGCGCCGTCCTTGTGCAGAGGACGGACGGACTGGAAAGGGTTATCAGTTATGCTAGCCGGTCGCTATCAAAGGCAGAGGCCAACTACTCCACAACAGAAAAGGAGTGCCTTGCCATCATCTGGGCTACATCAAAGTTTCGCCCCTACCTTTACGGCAGGCCCTTCAAAGTTGTGAGCGACCACCACGCCTTGTGTTGGCTAGCTAACTTGAAAGACCCTTCTGGTCGCCTCGCACGGTGGAGCCTGAGACTTCAAGAATTCGACATTACCGTCGTTTACAAGTCCGGAAGAAAACACTCTGAAGCCGACTGCCTGTCTCGTGCCCCCCGTCGACCCACCGCCGCTGGACGACCAGGATGATGACGGCTTCCTGGGAACCATAAGTGCCGACGACTTCGCCGAGCGACAGCGAACGGACCCAGAACTCAGGAGCCTTATCGAATACCTCGAGGGCAAGAGCGCCACTGTTCCGAAGGTATTCAAGAGAGGACTGGCGTCGTTCTTCCTGCGAAACGGAGTCCTCCTAAAGAAGAACTTCGCGCCCCTTCGAGCCAAACACCTTCTCGTGGTTCCATCAGCAATGAGACCAGAAGTCCTCCAGGCCCTACACGACGACCCGACGGCTGGACATCTCGGTGTTTCCCGCACGATCGCAAGAGTACAGGAAAAGTACTACTGGCCGCGCCTTGCCGCCGACGTCGCCCGCTACGTAAGGACGTGCCGAGACTGTCAGCGACGGAAGACACCGCCAACAAGACCAGCAGGCTTCCTTCAGCCGATCGAGCCTCCTCGGCGACCGTTCCAGCAGATCGGGATGGACCTCCTGGGGCCGTTCCCAACGTCGACTTGCGGAAACAAATGGATCGTCGTAGCCACCGACTACCTCACCCGCTACGCCGAAACAAAAGCCCTGCCCAAAGGCAGTGCCGCCGAGGTAGCCAAGTTCTTCGTTGAGAACATCGTCCTTCGACACGGCGCCCCAGAGGTTCTCATCACCGACAGAGGCACGGCGTTTACGGCTGACCTAACCCAGGCGATCTTGGGATACAGCCACACAAGTCACCGCCGGACCACCGCGTACCACCCACAGACCAACGGCCTGACCGAGCGTCTAAATAAGACCATCGCCGACATGCTGGCCATGTACGTCGACGTCGAACACAAGACGTGGGACGCCATCCTTCCGTACGTGACCTTCGCATACAACACGGCCGTGCAAGAAACGACGCAGATGACGCCATACAAGTTGGTCTACGGACGGAGCCCGGCAACGACGCTCGACGCCATGTTACCAAACGTGACCGACGAGGAAAACATCGACGTGACCGCCTACCTACAGCGCGCCGAAGAAGCACGACAGCTCGCCCGCCTGCGGATCAAGAATCAGCAGACGACTGACAGCCGCCGCTACAATATTCGACGACGCTTCGTGGAATACCAGCCCGGCGACCGCGTTTGGGTGTGGACGCCCATACGACGACGTGGACTTAGCGAAAAACTTCTGCGACGATACTTCGGACCGTATAGGGTGCTTCGACGTCTCGGCACACTCGACTACGAGGTCGTGCCCGACGGCATTTCGAACTCTCAACGGCGCCGTGCGCGACCTGAAGTCGTCCATGTCGTGCGCCTCAAGCCGTTTTACGCGCGGTAGTGAACCTAAGGACTGTACTTTTCTTTTTTTTTCATTGGACTTTCTTGCTTGTGCGTATTGTTTATTCAACTTTCTTGATTTATTGTCGTTATTTATTATTGCATGTATTTTTTCCCCATGTGTTCCGTTCTAAGCATCGGGACGATGCCTTTTCAGAGGGGGGGCATTGCCACGCGCCTTTTTTTTACTGTATTCGGTTTCCGCCCACAAAGACTATCAGCAGTGCTCGGCGCAGACCGCGCCTTATTGTTCCAGAAGCTTCTCGGTTGTAGTAGATCGTTTTGTTAAGATTGCACGCAAGACGGTAACACTCAAGATTATTCCAGAGCCTGCGCGACGACTAGTGATAAGGCTAGAATGTTCGACGCGTGATTTATAAAAGCCGGCGCGTTCCAACGAAGTTCAGTTGATCGACGGTCGACGCTCTGTTCGCCGCTATCAGTGCCAGCGTGTATCGCTGTAATCTTACTTTCCGTTTACCGGCCACAAGTTCGGCCTAATAAACAGTTTCATCTTGGACACGTCGCCTGCTGCCTTCGTCGACGTCACACCCACGTGACAATATTATTCATGTATAAATAAACCACACACTGACAATGCCAAAAGCACCACTCCTGCTGCAAGAACACACTCGGTAAGCAAGAAAACGGGCAGAAAGGAAATACAAAAAAGCCTCAAGATTTCTGCACCAACTTGCGTGATATAGATTTTGATGGAGACTGCCAGGACCCTCTCATAATTTTTTAGTATAAACATGAACTACACCGCGTACCGAGGGAATCGGAGCTAGCATAGCAAGCTGCAGAAAACTTTACTGAAGCGATTTGGCTGAAATAAGAAAATGTACTTTGAAGTCCACAATGTCACACTCACATTCAGGTGGTCAGGTTCTGCTGTGAAATTCAAAACTGAAACTATGACCTAATAATGAACCAATGATGGCAAAATTAACAAAAGAGTTATCAAAGAAAAGTGTCTTTTATAGTTTGAACTTCGTTTTATTCTAAAAATTCTTGGTCCCCTGGAATTTGAGTTGAGTACATTCCGTTGTAGTGCACCAAAACCATCCCTTTGTATATTGCAAAACATGCACACAGTAACAATATGTGCATTTAGACAACAACAGGCCATTCCCGGCCAGTGGCGTAGCCATGGGGTGGCACACCGAGCCATTGCCCCCCCCCAGAATTTTTTTTTGCCATGTCACATAGAGCACAAAATGGCACTACCATATCTGCCTGCCGGCCCCCCACTCCAAATAAAGAAAATGCCCCTCCCCCGCCCCGAAAAAAATTTCTGCCTATGCCCCTGTGCCTGAGGTGTCTAGTACGTACCGGGAGTGTCCCACACTTCTCTGAAGGGCCGATTCAAGATTTCCTGCACACACAAAGAAGGCCAGCACCGAACCAGTGAGGTAACCTCCACATTCAACCACTTCAACTCCACTTCAACCAACTTCAACCTGCCGCTTCTTAAGATAGAACAAGCTCAATTAAAAGAGGCGCAGATGCATACACCGAACCACAGTGCTATCGGAAACCACAATGAGAGCATACCAGGCTAACTGACGCATCTGATACATGGCAAATGGCCCAATGCACTTCACACTTGCCTGGAATGCGCTGTGTAACTCAGTCTCTGCACTAACCGCGTGTTCTTTCCTACACCTGAGAAAATACACTCAACAGGATCGCCCAGCAACGCGAGAGGTGTCTGTACGCCTTCGCTGCCATTAGTGGCACACATAAAGGCCGTCTATACTGGACAATGGACTCAAAGTGTTGAATTCCAACAGCTCTGATAGACACCAGGGGTCATTCAGAAGTATTGCCTCCTCTCTCCATCTCTTCATATGGAAGAGCAAAAGCATGAAGAGCGACAACACCATTTTTATCGCACACTTTCAGAATGTCTAACAGATAAGCACTTCCACATTTACCACATTTTAAAGATCTTCCGTGAAAACCAATTAAAAGTTCACTGACCGATGTGGTGTGGCGCAACCTGGCAGATAAGTGAAAGTGCTGTATATCATTTATACCAGAACTGAACAAGCTGTCGCATCTACAGCAGTGCAAATATCAAAATGTGGAGCAGAAATTCATGAGAATTGTATGTCAAGCGACATTTTCAAATGTACATACTGCTCAGAGGCGAAACATAAGTTTACATTGAGTATCCTTTCAAAACTGTTTCTTTGGTGAGGCAAGGTTATCATCGGCGAATAATATTAAGCCCAGACTGCCTTTGTTTTAGAGTTAGCGTGTAAGCCATGGTTCCTACAATGCCAATGTACAGCAACAGACATCATTGAGTTTTATACATCCAGAACACTTTTGATAAGTTATAAAGCTTTCCAGGAAACACCAGGTTACCATACTGTCCACTTTCTGTACCGTTTCAAACTTATCAAGCATCTATAAACATTCTCCTTACTGGCACTCTGAAAGTTATCTACCAATAGTAAAACAAGGAGAGCTTGCTGTAATAAAAAGGTCTACTCACTAAGACGGATGCACACACCACAGTTTAGAGAAGCCAAGCCAGAAAAACCAGCACAACCTATTTCATAGCATTTCGCAGTGCACACTGATGTTCTAAGAACGAGGGCAAACTCTGTACCCATTGATCATGATGGGTACCAATTAAAATACATGACTCTGGTATGTTCCGACTACTGATTGGACTGCTCAGACTTCATTATAGTTTCAACTTTTGTGCTTTCATACATCATATATTTTTCTACAATGCCATATTTTTTATTTCCATTGAACAGCTTATCTGAAACTTCTGGGTCAATTTCAGCTTTCTTGAACATTAACTTCAATGTGTTTGCCTTTGACCTTTACTTGGATGGTTTTTTTTGTGTTCTATATTTTGTTTGTTATTGTGCCTCTATTTTTTTTACTTTTTTAGGTTTTTGCTTTTGTGCTGCCCCTCTGCATTGTACAACTATACTGTGAAATATAATAAGTAAATAAATAAATAAAATTGTCCCCATTTCGACACACAATGTTATTGTTAAAAATTAATTACTAAAAACAGTTTTGCTTATGTAGTCCTTCATGGCTGTTTTCATAGATAATAAAAAAAGTCAGTTTTGCCTCAAGGGGGGTAGCAACGAATGAGATAGCAACAAATTGGAATGTCACTCGAAGATTGGCAAGCAACTTGGATTGTGCAGCACGCTGCTCAAGCAAAAATCACACACGAAAACAACTCACATAGGACGAGCGCGAACTAGCAACTGTCACAGTTTTTACATCGTTGTGTTTGAGCAGTGCGCTCCTTTGTGCGGCTGCTGCAGCGAGCAAAGTGACCTTCGTGCGCTCTAACTTCAACGAAAACTTTGTGGTGAAAGCACAAGATGTACAAGCTGTGCCCATCAAGAGATAAGCGCACATGCATGGGCGACCACGTCCTGTAGGGCAAAGTATATGTAGTAGACGTAGGAGGCGCACGCGCATTGCAAAGAGCGGGGCGCAACATTTAAAGCACACCCTTCAGACCATCTCACTGGTGCAAAGATGATGATGTGTGGTGTTTTGTGGCGCAAGGGCCATGTGATGGCCAAAGAGCGCCAGGTCATTGGACAAGAGATGTGAACAATGATAATGGTAAGTGGCTGTATAAGGGCCTTAAAATTCCTCGCGCTAAGGCGGGTAAAACGTAGAAGTATTAAAATCATGAAAGTGACGTGAAATGTGTGCATTGAGAATGAATGGCGAAGGGTCGTGATAATAAAACCATGATGGAGATATATGGCATTAGCACAAGTGCCTCGTGAACGCCCTTGCGTCCAAGGACCACGAGGCAGGTGCTTTGTTTAATGTAGCCACCGCAGCATCGACCTCTCTAGAGAGGTCGTGCTACGGAATGCCTGGGTATATCACATGAAAAGTATGTACGTCTTTTAAAAATGCCAACAATGATTGAGGTTTGATAAGCGGATTTCTACCGATGAACATTGATGGGTGAAATGGTCTTTGCTGTCGGTAGGGTAAAGGAAAGTGCTTTTTTTCGTAGCGTGTCTAATTCATTGCATTGGATTAAAATGTGAAGCACGGTTAGTGCTTCACCACATCTGTCACACAGAGGTGGGTCGCCACCAGACAAAAGGTATGAGTGTGTGCTGTGTGTGTGCCCTGTCCTTAGCCTTGTAAGTGTAACTTCTGTGTGACGTGATTGTGACAGTGGCGGCCAATGACCAAGTTGCGGCTTAATAACGTGCAGTTTGTTTTGTGTGTGCCGATCCCATGTTCTCTGCCAATACGCCCTGAGCTTTCGTTTAAGAAAAGGTTTTAAGTCAAGGGCAGGAATTTCTAGTGATGTATTGGCAGCGGTTGCGTCGACGGATGCAGCTAGCTGGTCCGCCAACACGTTTCCTTGTATCTCGCGGTGTCCCGGCACCCAGCACACTACAACATGCTGTTTGAGTGAGTAGACTGTGCATAGGAGTGAGTAGAGAGATACAAGGACAGGGTTTTTGTGTTTTTTCAGGCTTTTGAGGGCTTTTACTACGCTTAAGGAATCGGTGTATATTACTGCACTTGGTAGCTTTAATTGTTTAATGTGTTTGACGGCCGCAAATATCGCGTAGGCTTCAGCTGTGAATATACTTGTATTAGGGTGAAGAGCACCGGCTTCCGAAAAGGATGGACCGACCGCAGCGTAGGAGACAGAAGTATCAGACTTGGAGGCATCGGTGAAGAATTCTGGATAACCGTATTTGAACTGCAATTCAAGGAAGTATGTACGTATGTGCGGAATCGGCGCGTGCTTTGATACTTCCCCAAAAGATACATCGCAGTCTATAAGCTGCCACTGCCATGGCGGCAGATATGCAGCGGGAGCCATCAAACGGTGTTCTAAGAGTGGCACACCCGTTTCCTCAGCGAGGCCCCTCACACGAAGTGCGTAGGGCTGTCGCATCGAAGGGCGGTTGTGAAAAAGGGCAGAGTTGGACAGGTCGTTGACTGTGGAGTGTGAGGGGTGTTCCGCGTTCGCGTTCACCTTTAGAAAATATACAAAAGATAAATAGGATCTTTGAAGATGAAGCGACCACTCATTGGATTCTACGTAGAGGCTTTCTACGGGGCTAGTGCGAAAGGCACCCGTAGATAGGCGAATGCCTAAATGGTGAACGGGGTCAAGCATCTTTAGGGCGCTTGGCGTCGCAGACTGATAGGTTATTGCCCCGTAGTCTAAGCGAGTACGTATGAGGCTTCTATAAAGATTCATCAGACATTTTCTATCGCTGCCCCATGATGTCCGCGACAAGATCTTGAGTATATTCATAGCTTTCAAGCACTTGTTTTTTACATACTTAATGTGTGAGATGAAGGTTAGCTTATTATCTAGGATGAGGCCCAAGAATTTGTGCTCCATCTTCACAGAGAGATGTTCACCGCTCAGGTCAAGATCTGGATCAGGGTGAAGGCCTCTTTTTCGAGAGAACAGGACGCAGCTGCTTTTTTGAGGATTAAGATTAAAACCGTTTTCGTCTGCCCATTTTGAGATCTTATTTAGGCCTAGCTGGACCTGCCGCTCACAGATTGAAAGGTTGCACGATTTAAAACCGATTTGTACATCGTCGACATAGGTGGAATAAAACATGTTTCGTGGGATGGATAGACGCAAGGAATTCATTTTGATAATAAAAAGTGTGCAGCTAAGGACACCACCCTGTGGTACTCCAGTTTCTTGGAGAAATGGTCGCGATAAGACATTTCCTACTCGCACACGGAAGTTACGATCCGACAAGTAACTCTGTATTATATCTAGCATTCTACCACGTACACCAAGGTGGGACAGGTCTCTTAATATTCCAAAGCGCCATGTGGTGTCGTAGGCCTTTTCCATATCGAGGAACACAGAAAGAAAGTATTGTTTGTGGACGAAAGCGTCCCGGATATGTGCCTCGATGCGTAACAGGTGGTCAGTGGTGGATCTATCCTCTCGGAAACCACACTGGTATGGGTCGAGGAGATTGTTTGTTTCAAGGAAGTGTAGCAGTCGCCTGTTGATCATTTTTTCGAAAACTTTGCAAAGACAGCTGGTAAGCGCTATAGGCCTGTAGCTTGAAACTGAGGACGGGTCCTTGCCCTGTTTTAGGATCGGAATAATAATGGCTTCCTTCCAGGCCGAAGGAATCTCGCCAGAAAACCATACGGCATTGTACAGGGAAAGTAGGGTTTTTTGTGTTTCTCGAGGTAGGTTTTTCAACATCTCATATACAACACGGTCGGAACCTGGGGCGGATTTATTGCAGCAGTTAAGCGATGCCTGTAGCTCGGGTAAACAGAAAGGTTCATTGTATGCCTCGTATTTAGTACATTTCCGCTCTAGTTTCTGTTTTTCTATTCTTGTTTTGTAACGTTGAAAGGCTTCAGAGTAGTGCAACGAGCTGGACACCTGTTCGAAATGTGAGCCTAAGCAGTTCGCCTGGTCTTCCAAGGTGTCGCCTTGTGTGTTTACTAGAGGGAGTGAATATGTTTGTCTTCCTATTACCCTACCCACCATGTTCCAGACTTTACCCTCGTGTGTATATGAAGTGATGCCTGATAAGAACTTTTGCCAACTTTCCCTTCTTGCTTGTCGGCGCGTCCTCCTGCCTTGCGACTTTATGTTCTTAAAGTTTGTAAGGTTCTCCGCTGTAGGAGAGTCTCGAAGCAACCTCCATGCTTTGTTTTGTTTTGTGCGCGCGTTTCGACAATCATTATTCCACCATGGGACGCGTCGTTTGCCAGGCAGTCCACTTGTTTGTGGTATCGATTTGCTTGCAGCGTCAATCAAAAAAGCTGTAAAGTACTGCACAGCAGCTTCTATGCTTAACGCACTCATGTCAGTCCAAGTTAAGAGAGTATCTTTTTTAAACTGTTCCCAATCGGCTTTGTCGATGAGCCATTTGGGAACTTGTGGTGGACATTCATTCGCTATTGGTGTGCTTAGAACTATAGGAAAATGGTCACTTCCATATGGATTGTTAATAACTTCCCATTTAAGTAGGGGAAGAAGCGATGGAGATGAAATGCTGAGATCTATGGACGAGTATGTGTTGTTAGCAATGCTGTAATATGTTGGCTTTTTCTCATTCAAGAGACACGCGCCAGAGGAGAAGAGAAATTGTTCGATTAGACGCCCGCGGGCATCGCAGCGAGAGTCACCCCATAGACTGCTGTGTGCATTTAAGTCTCCAAGGACCAGATATGGCTCTGGAAGTTCATCTATTAAAGATTGGAATTCATGTTTTCGTAGGTGATAGTGAGGAGGTATATAGACACAACAAATGGTGACCAGTTTGTTTAAAAGAACCGCTCGAACAGCCACTGCCTCAAGGGGCGTTTGGAGTTGTAAGTGTGTGCACGCAATCCCTTGGTTAACTATAACGGCTACTCCTCCGGATGATGCCGTGGCATCGTCCCGGTCCTTTCGGAAAATAATGTAACTACGTAGAAAGTTGGTGTGTTTGGATTTTAAGTGTGTTTCCTGTACACACAGCACTTTTGGTGAATGTTTGAGTAAAAGTTCTTGGACGTCATCGAGGTTTCGAAGCAGTCCTCTGACATTCCATTGTATAATTTGTGTTTCCATATTGGAAGTAAAGTAGTGCTGTGTGTACGAAAAGGAAGGGACTGTTTATGCGGAAAGTTGGAGCTTAGGTAGCAGGGCCGTCGTCGGGCCCTGTTATAGGCTTCTTAGTTTTCTTAGCGCGCTCCAGGGAGCTACGCCGCTCTTTCGGTACCAGAGGTACCGGATTTATGTCCATTGCCTCGTGTGAGGCACTGGATGCCCGCGTACGCGAGCTGCTGGTTCGTGTCTGCGACCTCGCCTGGCGAGACGTGGTCGTGAGACCCGACGACCCTGGAGTCGCCTGGATCTGTGTCTTGGTAGGTGGAGCAGGCTTGGCTGCAGCCACCACGGGGGCAGCCGCCACGACCGATGGCTCACTTTGCGTGGGCCTGGGTAGTGGCGGAGGGCGATGCGACGCTGCCCCCTGACGCGCCGCATCAGCATATGTTGGGCCATGAAAGGCCGAACACCTTCGACGTGCTTCTTTAAAAGAGATGTTTTCGCGGACCTTCAGTGTAATGACGTCTTTTTCTTTCTTCCATTGCGGACAAGCACGCGAGTACGCAGCATGGTCTCCGTCACAGTTTACACAGTGTGGCATTTCGTTACAGGTGTCGGAGGCATGGCCTTGGGCACCACATTTTGCACAAGTTGGACGACCACGGCAGCTCTGAGAACCATGGCCAAATCTTTGGCATTGGAAACATCGGCGAGGGTTTGGTATATATGGTCTTACTGGTGTCTTAGTGTAGCCAGTTTCTATTGTTTGTGGTAGTTCGCTGGTGGCAAAGGTCAGTATCAAGTGTTTCGTGGGGATTTCCTGATTGTTCCTTCTGATGATGATTCGCTTCACATTTGTCACATTCTGTTCTTTCCAACCTTCGAGGAGTTCAGCTTCAGTTAGGTCAAGGAGGTCTGTGTCTGATACAACTCCACGTGCGGAGTTCATGGATCTATGGGGTGTTACGCTGATGGGAATGTCGCCGAATGTTACAAGGTTCTTTAGTTTCTCAAACTGTATTTTGTCATGGAGTTCTAGGAGAAGGTCTCCACTAGCCATTTTAGTCACTTTATAGCCATCACCTAAGGTGGCTGTCAGTGATCGGGATACTATGAACGGGGACACGGTTCTGGCTGTTTTGTTAGACATCTCGCTGTGTACCACATGATAGTGAGGAAATACTTCTTTGGGTCGGCTGAGAAAGGTGAGTTCTTCGGTGCGTACACGCTTTGTAGCGGCACGATCATTCAGGAGTGGGAAAGCTCTATGCATGATGGCGGAATATGATTCAGTAACGATGGCGGCCACCCACCACGGAGCCCAACGAGGGGACGTTACAAGATTCGCATTACGGGAAATCATGCAGACGCCAGCCGTACACCGCTACGATAACCCAATGCGCGTAGACCAAGGTTGGCTAGTTGCACAAGGTTAACCCGAGCCGCCTACGAAATTGCGGGAAGTAACTGAAGAGATAAGAAGACAGGACAGATGAGAAAGGAGACAGGAAAGAAAAAGATCTGAGAGGGGGGATAGGAAAAAGGCGACCGCCGATTTCCCCTGGGTGGGTCAGCCCAGGGGTGCCGTCTACGTGAAGCCGGGGCCAAAGGGGTGTGTTGCCTCTGCCGGGGGGGCCTTAAAGGTCCAATCGCCCGGCGTCGGCTCAACCCCCAGGATCCCCTTTTCCCCGGACACGGCTCAGCCACGCACGGCGAGGCGTGGGAGGGGGAGAAACCCCCCGTTAGCTCGGGTCCGTGGTGACGCCACTCACCAAACGCCTGCTTGCGCAGACGCCCCTGCGGGGCACTGGTGCAAAGAGTACACGCTGAAATGCTTCCGAGCTCTGGGTACCACTAGTGGTAACTGCTGTATATAAATAGCTTGCCGCTAGTACGCTGAAAGACGTACTTAACCCCCGTGCGCTGCGGAGCAATGGGTCACGGGTTGGAATCCCCAGTCGCACGCTTGGAAAACATTTTTCTGAATTATTTTTTCTTTGTGGCTTTTATACATTTACAGAGTTTTTTTTACTATACAGATTTAAAAAAAAATTTCATGACAGCAAGGCTCCTGTTTTTACACAAACTCCACGTCGAGGTGGAAAGACTTCGCCACAGTTCTATCTCCAACTACGTGCAACTTTTGGTATTTCTAAAAATTGGGTATGCCATGAATTATCATGCACTACAACTTTTTAATATAAGCAGCCGCCCTCAAGTCAATAATTAAAAAGTTAATCTCATCACCATTTTAGCTGTGGTAAAGTGGAATTTATGTGTGAAAGCAACAAGAGCCATACTGTCATAGAATATTTATTTAAAAAACACGTATTGTCTAAAAAAACACCCTGTATACATACATATACATATACGGGACATTGCGGCAGCAGAAACCAGCCAACAGTGTCTGTATAATTGGCAACAAAAGGTGTGACTACCCACTGCCAGCATTTTAAACATCTCATTACCATTGACGAGTATAGTCGTCATGCAATTTTGTAACAAAATGACCGATGACTACACTCGTCATCAACAAAAACCGCCAGGCCTGCGCAGAAGGCGCAGCACAGCCACAGCGAAAGCTGGGAGAGAGGCCTTGAGCCTTTTTTAAACACTCTTGGGGCAACTACTACAAGCCCACTAGCATGGTACCCACTACGCTATAAATCATAATTTTTGAGTAGTGGGGAAGCGTCTACTATGCCATTCTTCGTCATTCTTCAGAAAATCGCGGTGCCCGCTACACTCTTGTAACGAATTATGTGCACTTTGTTGATGCTGTGGCTGACGACGACGAAGAAATATGACACAGGCTTTTGTAATGGGTTGGAGCATTGAACGACCCTCTCGTTACGCAATTCGCATTGTGTGACGCCTGGTTATTACTTTACTGCTCTTAAACGCTTTACAACACACGTTAACGCGATTCCTTTCCCGATATGAAGCCTGCCTAGGGTCAGTTTGCACCGCAGTTTCAAGCAGTGGCGTAGCTCGGTGGTAGAGTGCTGGGCTGCCACGCAGAGGACCCGGGTTCGATTCCCGTTCTGTCACAGGTGTTTTTTTATTTAGTTAGTTTTTTTCTTATTTCGTGCGATACTGGTTACGGACACCGGCGGCGGCGGCGGCGGCGGACAACTACGGCGCAGAAACAACCCTTGTTGTGATCTCATAACAGCTTTCGCTGTAAAAAACCGCCAGGCCTGCGCGGAACTCGCAGCACAGCCACAGCGAAAGCTGGGAGAGCGGCCTTTCTAGAGCCTTTTTTAAACATTCTTGGGGCAACTACAACAACCGCACTTGCATGGTACCCCCTACGCCATAAATCATAATTTTTGTGTAGTGGGGAAGCGTGTACTATGCCATTATTCATCATTCTTCAGAAAACCGCAGTAACCGCTACTCTTGTAACACATTATGTGCACTTTGTTGAAGCTGTGGCTGACAACAATGAAGAATTTTGCCTGAGGCTTTTGTAATGGGTTGGAGCATTGAACGACCCACTCGATTGTTACGCAATTCGATTTGTGTGACGCCTGGTTCTTACTTTACTGTTCTAAAACGTTTAACAACACACGTTAACGCGATTCCTTACCCGACATGAAGCCTGCACAGGATCAGCTCAGTGGTAGAGTGCTGGGCTGCCACGCAGAAGACCCGGGTTCGATTCCCATTCGGGCATAGGTGTTTCTTATTTATTTAGTTTTTTTCTTATTTCGTGCGATATTGGTTACGGACACTGGTGGTGGCGGCGGCGGCGGACAACTACGGCGCAGAAACGACCCTTGTTGTGATCTCATAACAGCTTTCGCTGTAAAATTGGTCCCACACTGAACCAATGAAGCCTATGCTCGTCATACTTGCGTTTCTTGATGCTAGGTGGCCACACTTGTCCATGTAGGGCAATTTGTGTCTCAGGCTTTTACTTTGCAATTTTTCATTGTACTATTTCCATGCGGTAAAGCCACCTTTGAGTTGTCTTTTTTCACATGATTAGTGAAATAAAGAAACCCCATTGAATTGAAAGAATGGTACCATTTTATTCAGAAAAAAAGATCTACAAATTGAGCGAAAAAAAAATGCTGCGGTTTGCGGAGATGCAAACCTGCAGTGTCATTCAGCTTGCATATGCAACTGCTGACTGCATACGTGGGCAAGTGGTGAACAGCTACCTCAACATTACTGTAGTCTCGTTTTAAAGCTCTTCTCTGTGGTTGCATGAATCCCCGCCAAAAATGGACAAAATCCACACACTTTGTCTCACACTCCCCAACCAGTGGCTCGAGGGAAAAAGAAAAGCGCAAACGGTACTGCTCACCTCGGGCACGGTGCGGATGATCCTGTCGTACCACAAGTCGACGTTGCGACATATGCGGTCTGTCTTCTCTTGCATGGCCAAGCGAGAAGTCTCCACAGTGCATTCCAGCTCCTTGACCACACACTCCAGGTACCTGTACGAGCATCATTAAAGTAAAAAAGAATTCATAAAAAATTCGTTAGAGGATGACCGTAAAAGTCGGGCGATAATTTCCCTGCAGTTCATCTACTCATGTTACAGGGTTCGCACAGATTTCAGAGACGAAAAATTCACGAACTTTCAAGACCCCATCAAAGCTCTTCAGTTCTACCAAGCAGCATACCACACAGAACTTTACTGCAACATTTCGAAAACACTATCAATAGCTCCAACGTACAAGAGAATTCGCAGTTAGAATTTGCAATGCTTTCTGTAAACATACTCCCTAAAGTTATTAATTTGATAAAGGCCTACTTGAACAGTCGCCAACAAAGTGTAGTACTTATAACGGCTCAAAATTATCCAAAGTAAGCGTTACGTCTTGTGTACCACAAGGGAGCGTATTAGGACCGTTGCTGTTCCTAATTTAATTAATAGCAGTGGATGGTGTTACCTCTTCCTATTAAGTTATTCGCAGATGATTGCGCAGTGTTTAGGGAAATTAAATCGTGCAAGGACGCCGAATCCTTGCAAAATGATTTGTGCAGAATATCAATGTGGTGTCAAAACTGGAAAATGAGTCTAAATGTCCAGAAATGTTGCTGCACATAATTCACCAACTAGATTCATAAACTAGAAACATTGTACGAAATCAATAATTTAATAATTAGCAATGGATCTCAGAAGTATTTGGGTGTATATTTTTCCGACGATTGTAAGTGGATTAAACACATAGATATGACCGTAACAAAGGCAGGTAGAATGTTATACTTTATACGCAGAAATTTTAAGCAAGCTTCACAGACCGTAAAACAAACCCTGTACGTCATTCATGTAAGATCTATTCTAGATTATGCTTATGTAATCTGGGATCCGCATCAGCAATACTTAATCGACAGAATGGAAAAAGGTCCAAAATCAAGCATCAAGATTTTTAACTATAATTACTTTGCAAGAATTACAGAAATAAAACAAACTTTGGGATGGGAGCCACTAATGGTAAGGAGGCAGAAAGTGTGGCTTAAATTTCTTCATAGTATTTACTACAATATAAATGCCATTAACCCCCTTGAATATCTATTAGTACCGATTTATGTCTGAATACGACAAGATAATTCACGAAAAATATTAGAATACCCCTACAAACACATGCTTTTGATAGTTCCTTTTTTGTACAAAAAATGCAGGAGTGAAACAGCCTCCCGGATGATATCATCAATGAGACTGATAGTGAACTTTTTTTTCTTCCTTGTAACAATGCCCACAATATTTCAGTCAATAAGAATGGTTTGCTATCTGGAAGTGTTGTGAAGTTTATAATGTATGATTGTGATGTTTATAGTAATTTGTGTAATTTAATATAATTAGAGTGCTCTTTGAAGTATCTTGTGTATTGTTGTATCTATTGTATCAATTACTAATTGTGTTATGTTATGACCCATTTCCACCTCCCCTACGCAAGCCTTACCGCGATGTAAGTTAAGGGCAAATAAATAAAATAAAAACAAATAAATATTGAAAGTATTCAGCCTTGCTAGGGCTGATGTTGCTCCCTCTATACCACAGTGTATTGCATTTCAGCGAATGTACAGTCGCGGCCACTGTTAGATGCAACACTCCAATGAGCATATTTCTTATTGCTGGCCCCCCTAACTGCAAGTGGATGGGGAAACATGGAACGTGCGCTTTACTAGTTTGTCGGAAAGAGTCTGAGCTGTCAACCACCAGTAGCCTTATGCAAATCTAAGCCCTTGTTTTTAAGCAAGAAAATGAAATCTAGACATGCTCTGCGTGCAAGTGTTGCATCTAACGGTGGCCGCGACTGTACATTAAGAGGCTGCAAAGTGTCATCCAATCTAACCAATATATTGCCACGCATTTTTATTGCTTTCTTTTGATGTGTCCAGGTTTAACTGACAAGACTGTTAGCAACACTTGGTGCAGAACGCGCCACAATGCTATAGGAGCTTCGCGATTGTTTGAGCTTATTCTGTTAAAGGTACACGCAGGACACCAATAGTCAAGTTTCTTCGAGAGCTCACACGAGCACCAGCGATTAATGCTCGTATGTTCGATGCTTCATGTATAAATGCCAACACACCTAACCGCAAATAAGGTCATAGACGGCCGGCGCTCTGTTCACCAATATCAGTGTGCAGCATGTATTACTTGTGAGACTTTTCGTTTCCTGGGCACAAGTTAGCCCAAATAAGAAGTTTCGTCCGGAACCCACTGATTGCTGCCTTCTTCAACGTCGCGACCACGTGACAATATATTGGACACTAACAAGTCGAATTACTGTGGACATGGAACCGTGTACAACCATGGCAAAAAATGTTCGTCACAGCTTTAGATGTTCACTTGGTGCCCCTCAGCAAGTGAACTCTTCAAAACAGTGCAAAAATTAATTCACAGATCATTGAAAACAATCATGCTAGCTGAACAGTACTGTTTTTAGCGTGAGCAAGCAAAGAGCATTGAATCCAAGTGGAATTACATGCCACAGAGTATAAATTAGCAAAGTGCTTGGATCAAAATACCATAAAGTGAAGGCCTTATTTGCAATCCATAATGGCGAATTTGCTTGAATATCCTCCAGTGCGACACAGGTGCGTGGTGCGGTGAGCCATGCAAATAATGGTAAAGACTGTCATGCAGTGTAGTGTGCTACATCGACAGCCTCAGATCTGCGATACTGAACTACAAATATAGTGCCAAGACTAAAAGCAGAGGACAACGAAGTGGGGAGCACGAGCAGCGACCACCATTCCTCTAAGGCAGAGGACATTGGAGCATCTGTTATGGTGATATATCAATGCACACTCCGTTTTTCCTCGTCGCACCGTGGTCCTATGACCTGTTCTTTTCGCGTTGCAACAATATCAAGCTATTTTGAGACTGCAACCACATGCGATACATATGCATTCATTCATTCATTCATTCATTCATTTTATTACCTCAAATGTCTGTCGTGGAGACATTACACGAGGGAGTGGGTTATGAAAGGCAAAAAGTTACGATGGGATGGTCTCAATAAGCCGCCTGAATGCTTGTGCTCTCCCAGCTTTCGCTGCGACTGTGCTGCGCGTTCCGCGCAGGCCTGGCGGTTTTGCTAAGCTTAGCCTGTGCATAGAGAGCTATAGGTTCAACAGCGCAATGCTGTGCATGTGAAACCAGTTTTGCATTTTGTACAGCTTAAAGAATGTATGATGCAAATGAGTTCTGCGGAATCCCTCAAGGTGGCGGAAGGGTTAAGAAAGCGAAAATAGACAACCATCTGTTTGTAGCACGAAGCCAGAAGGAAATCCGTGCGGATTTCTCAAAAAGAAAAGCCTGTTAGTTGCCGAAAAATTTGTCCTGGTCCGGGGTTCAAATCCGGGACCAATGCCTTTCCGGGGCGGTCGCTGTACCAATTGAGCTAACCAGGAAGCTAGCAATTGGCAGCGCGAGGGCGAATTCATCGACAGCACAAAGCACATGGACACAAGTAATGCAAGTGAGTTCTGCGGTATCCGACAAGGTGGCAGAAGGGTTAAGCAATTTTTTCGCTACTAAGAAGCTCTTCTTTCTGAGAAATCCGTATGGATTCCCTTGTGGCTTAGTGCTACAAACAGGTGGTTGTCTATCTTCTCTTTCTAACATGTGTATGATGTGTGTGCTGATATGTATCTTACACAGAACTAAAATATGCCACTACCTAATCTCAGAGAGGAAACTTTTTAATAACCCTGCAAGCCTTGCCCCAAATTCTTGTAAACTGAATGCATAAATCAAATTTGTCCAAATTCGATGGGTTAATCGATGGAGTTTAAAAAAAATTCTTGGGGCACAGAGTTGCAGGTTTGCACATTTTTTTTACTTACTTTTTTAGCAAATTTCACAAACAAAAAAACCGCCAGGCCTGCGCAGAAGGTGCAGCACAGCCACAGCGAAAGCTGGAAGTGCGGCCTTTAGCCTTTATTTTAAACACTCTTGGGGCAACTACTACAAGCCCACTTGCATGGTACCCACTACGCTATAAATCATCAGAATTTTTGTGTAGCGGGGAAGTGTCTACTATGCCATTCTTCGTCATTCTTCAGAAAAGCGTGGTGCCCGCTACACTCTTGTAACGAATTATGTGCACTTTGTTGATGCTGTGGCTGACGACGATGAAGAATTATGCTACAGGCTTTTGTAATGGGTTGGAGCGTTGAACGCCCCACTCGTTACGCAATTCGCATTGTGTGACGCCTGGTTATTACTTTACTGCTCTAAAACGCTTTACAACACACGTTAACGCGATTCCTTACACGATATGAAGCCTGCCTAGGGTCAGTTTGCACCGCAGTTTCAAGCAGTGGCGTAGCTCAGTGGTAGAGTGCTGGGCTGCCACGCAGAGGACCCGGGTTCGATTCCCATTCTGTCACAGGTGTTTTTTTTATTTATTTAGTTTTTTTCTTATTTCGTGCGATATTGGTTACGGACACCGGCGGCGGCGGCGGCGGACAACTACGGCGCCAAAACGACCCTTGTTGTGATCTCATAACAGCTTTCGCTGTAAAAAACTTGGAGGACACTTGAGCTTCGCCTTCAAGTGTAGAACGCGATAGCATGATCGGGCGTCTCGTGCATCGCCTTTTCAATTGTTGGCCTGGCTTCGGTTCTCGGTGAACGCCTCAACCGTTCCGAACGAAACGGATGTCTGTGCATGTGTGATGTGTGGTGCAATCATGCAAAGACGTGACAACACGTGTCACGTCTTTGCATGATCCTGGGTGTTCGATCGTGAGCTGGGCATGAGCGTCGCTGACTTATGTTCCGGGCGCTCCCAGCCTCAGCGACAACGCCAGTTCGCGTTCCACGACAGAGGAAGACGACGCCACCTACTCAGACGCCAAAGTCCACACCAGTGCTCGACGCAATGTCTCGCCTCCGCCTCGCCTCCGCATGCATCGCCACAGAACGCTGCTGTGAGTTGTGAAAGCCACGCGTCCTTGGCTATGGGTTGTGCCGCCGTGAGTACCGGGGCCGCCGCATGCTCCGCAGATACCGGCTGCCCTGGTTTTGCATGCGACTCGCACGAGAGCGCTGTGGAGCTGACTACCTCCTCTCTGGTGAAGTTCACCTCACCGTTGATCACGATGGAGTCCACCTCCGGTGCTCGACGCCGAGTACCGCGTCGGCCCGACGATCCCAATTATAACAGCGCCATCTATCCTCTTTAATCGTCAACTATACGAAAACCACTAACGCCATCTAGTGATATTATTTTCAAGGACATATACACGCAACGCCATCTAGTGAGCAATTCTTAAAACTAACTAGAAGTGGCTACTACAACATACTATTACAGAGGAGGGAACGACCCACACCCTAAGGAGCTTCGCCCCTAAAAAAGAGAGGACCAATCATTCGCCAACACGCCAGTCCAGTGATTGCCAATCAGGACGAGACAAGTGGGCCGGAGTTAGAGGAATCCTGGGCCGCCGAAGGGCAGGGAGAGTTCCAGCAGAACGAAGCGAGCGGAAGGTGGTCATCGGGCCGGGCGCTGAAGATGGGCCGTCGGGTTGCGAACCCGAGCCCCGAAGACTTCAACCGAGTGAGGCCTCCGCCGTCGCGTTCCCACTCGAGAGGACCGTAGCCATCCGGTCGAGAAATCCAGCCCAGAGCCTACAGACTTCGGTGCCGACAGGCAAGCAGCAGCAGTCGGGCTAGGGGCCCGAGCTGTGCACTGAGCCGCCTGGCCAGTCTGCCCCTGGTTTCTCAACGGTTTGCCCAGCCGCCTACGAAACCTCATCGCCACCAGCCAACCCGCGTCTCCCCAACAAGCCGAAGCCTTCACGTTTCGGTTCTGCATATGTCGGCCAACCCTTCGACGTCCTGGTGAGATTGAACTCACATCTTTCTCCACTTTTTATTAATTGTTTACTTGTGTGTTAGTTTTCCCGCTTTGTTTTGTGTGTTTTTGGAAACAAATGGCTTTGTCCTTCTTGAAACTCTCAGAGGCACAGACCTAGAGAACCGATGCAAAACGTAAAAAAAAAAACCTGTATCACAGCATGTAACATTGGTTGTTTCAAACTATCCTAGAATGCCTACTGCAAATATAGTTGCGAAGTGCCCACTACACCTTTTTAAGAATCAGTGAAGGGCTCACTATGCAGCCGTAAGGCTACAGACAAACGTACGCAGCTGCTCACCTCTAGATGCTCTTGCTGGTGGTTATGAAATGGGCGGGCCTTTAAAAAGCCCACTCGATGCGCAATTCACGTTTTGACACTGGCACGATTCTACGCTTCTGCCACGCAATATTACATGCGTCAAGAAGACTCCTCCGACTACACAACATTCATATATAGCGTTTCTTCCAAAGCAGTTTCAAGCAATGGTGTGGCTCTGTGGTTGAACAACTGCTTGCCAAGCAGAAGGCCTGGGTTCAATTCTCACTCATACCGAAGATTTCTATATATTTTATTTGCATCTTTCTCAATTTTTCGCTTACAGAGCGATGCCGACGGCGACACCAGTATATCTGCGAAACGAGCTCTTTAAAGGGGCCCTGCAACCCTTTTTGAGCATGATCAGAAAATGCTGCCGATCGGTAGTCGAGGCTCCCGAGAACACGCGAGCCAAATATTATAGCGCAGCACGCGGCCTGGAATTCACAATAAATTCTCAAAGTCAGCTAAAAATTGCTTTCTCTTCTCTCGACAAATGATGCTACAAGCTCAAAAATCACTCGTCGCAGCCATTGTATCAGCCATTGGCTGATTTGAGCATGGCGCGCTTGGTAGTTACTGGGGCCGCTGCGGGAGGCCGCGACTTGTCCATGCGCGCGCGCGCGCTATCGCATTGAGAAGCCTCGTATTTGAAGAAAAAAAAGAGAAAGAGTTCTCAAGGTCACGAGGCGCCCGTGACGTATTTTCCTCCCCCGTGCCATCTCTCTTTGCTTAGCTTCCAGCGCTTTCGTCGGGACGAGAGAAGAGAAAATGCAATTGCAGCGTGTGACAAATCTTTGTAACCCCACTCATATTGGACAGATTCTAAAAATTTTTGCAGCGGTGAATTCGTGAGGCAATAAGCTCCTTTAGTGAATCCATTCAATGGCTACTAGGAAAAGTGTTGCAGGGCCCTTTTAACGCTATTGTGCTAATATCAGGCCAGAAATAAAAATTCTGCTCGCTACAATCCCCGGAATTTCCTTTCTCTTGAACGAAGCAAATTTTACTGAAATCAGTTAAGAAGTTGTTTTAGACAAGCATTTCTTTAAAAAGTATGCAAACAGGCAGCATTTCTCCCATCAAAGTTTTAGTGAAACGACTGTTTTGTTTTAAAACCAGTTCGTTGCACAACTTCAGCTCTTCATTACGAAGGTCACATATGGTTAGGTTAGACATTGACATTTTTTTCATCAACTAACAAATATTACAAAGCTATCAATTGATGCAATGCCCCCCTCCCCCCGCATTGAAAGCTTAACTAATTTTATTGCAGATTCTAATTGGATCGAGTGCAAGTGAATAGTGGCACACATTCTAGAACTTACAAGAGTGTCAACAATTATGCTGGGTCGTAAAGTGATGCATGTGTGAAGAGCCAACACGTAAGTGCGAAGCCCTTTAGGGGGGCCGGGCAGTCGTATGCTGTCATATGCTGTAGTATGCTGTCGTCACTTGGCGTAACGCTCCACGTGTAGCATCTTGAGCGCACACTCGCAACAAGGAGAAGTCTTCCTCTTGCTCTTCGAGCGCCTTGACGATCACTTATCACTAGAGGCCGGATTTTTAGGCACTAAAAAATCGTGTTTTAGGCGCCAAAAATAGGCAGGAAAAACACAGTTTTAGGCCCCCAAAATCGTAAATATAGGCACAATAAATTTTTACAAAAACTGAAATTTTCGAATAAGGACTTGCGCGACCTGGTCTACGACAGGAAAGCAAACAAATGTTATATTTTATAATTGTACAAAGGCGTTAATGATTTAACATAGCCATGCAATGGTCCCTTTTCGGGCGCGGTTTCCAGAACACGGTCTCTCCTTTTATTGTACAGAATGGTAAGTTAAGTGTCCACCATCGAATAAACACGCTCCTGGGTCTGCTTCTTTTCGGCATGGCTGGAAAGGGCAGCACAGGATTCAATAGCCAGACCGCTAAAAGGCCAGAAGGGTCTGTTAGCTTTGTATTCGCCGGGTCTAATAGCGCAGAGTCAATTTCTCCTCTTTGTGTGAACACCATAAAGGGCCCCTTACCAGGTTTGAGCGTTTCGAGCTAGAAGTGTAATGCATGCATTGCGCTAACGATCACGTCTGCCAAGATTTGCAACGCTACGCTCCCCGGAAGGAGGTGAAATGTCAGACTGAATGCCTCGTGCCCTTTATCTCACGGGCGCGCGCACCAATGTGGGGGAGGTGAAGTTCAACAAGGAATGGTCCTGTGTATGTCACAGTAGTACATGAAACTGCGAGAATTATTCGAGGCTACATGTGTAATTTGTGCAACTGTTGCTTGAATAGAAGAATGAAAGTTAATAGAAATATCAAACATACAAACGGAATGTGTGCGCACTTTTCTTTAGTTTTTTCTTCGAATCGAGAGCGATGCGAGGCTTAGCTGCCTATATTTCTTTTCTGTTCGTGTCTCGCCGTTCCCGCGTCGTGCCGGCGCCAGCCCTGACAACGCTTAGCATGTTTTTGGTGCATCGTTCCTTACAGCAGTTCCAGCTGTGCGACGCGCTGTGTCGTGGTAAGGATACAGGATCCATGCCAGCCTCTCCAAACGCATAGACGGATTCATCCCACAGAAACAGGCAGTACACTATAGAGCGAACGCCGAAACGATACAACACCGCTTGAGCGCACGACCTGGCTAGGGCATGTCATGTGCACATAGTGTAATCTTGCGTGCGCATGACATGTTGATGCGTCAACGTCGTGTGATCTTCCGGCTCCGAGTTTCTCTGATACCGAAGAGAGCAGGGAAGGAATTTGGCTTGCGAGTGGCAAAGGTTTCAAGCTCATCTACCGGCATCATGCTTTCGCGGCTCGTAATGAACCAATTAAAAAGTTCTTGTCATACAAAGCTCTTCATTGGGCACGCGAACACTTCCAGTATCTGACTAAAATTTCTCATGTGACCTGGTGAAGCGCCCTTTAAGAGTAAATTACAAACGAAACAAAAGCCATGTGCACATCTGATTCTTTTTTACCTACTTTCTATTTTCCCCCTGACGGCACTCCATGGTTTCGCATTCACTCTCCATATTCCTGCTGCTGCGCGCCGGCACCTCCTGTTTTCTGCCCCCACCACGCCCAAGTCTTCAAGGAGGTGCTTCAATTCCATGGGAACACTGAACTGGAAAACCGGCAGTAAAAGCCGCCCGCCACGTCCTCGGCCATAGACGCCACTCTCCTCTTCTTCCCCTCTCCTCTTCCCGCCTTCCCGTCTGGGACGTGCTCCCATTTAGGGTTGCAGAAATAGCGTCCTTTCCTCCCCCCCCGCCTTCAACCGCTCGCGCCATGTCAGTGCGGTGGGGTAAGGTGGCCGGCGCGTCCCATTTCACTGCTGCTACCGGTTGCTTCCCGGATGTTTGTTGAACTAGGGAACTATAGGTTGTTGCACCCCATAAAGTTCCGAAACGTCAATTTTGCCCGGTAACATGAATTACGGTCTCAAACTGTACTCGAAAGCAAAATTTGAGGCTAAATAGCGTTCATATAGGCACCAATTTTGAAAACAGGCATTTATGGGCACTTATAGACATTTAGGCACAAACCCCAAAAATAGGCATTTATAGGCACTATAAAAACACTATACAAGCCCTCCTTTACCCCCAATTCATGCTCATATATCAAAGTGGCGCGATAGGAACGCAAGGAAAAAAATAGGCATTTGCCTATAATCCGGTCTCTACTTATCACCATCAGCAAAAAACAACTAGTGCACTTGGTGTAACGCATGCAAAACCACGTACAAAAATAGAAAAAAAAGGAAGCAAGCACGAAATAGAAAGAGAGAAAGGGGAAAAGGAATAAATAATGAGAAAAAAAGGAAAGGAGAAAGAAGCAAAGAGATGGAAAGAAAAAGAAAACCGAGGAGAAAGCAAAGAATTAAGACAGGAACAAACAGCGCTGGACACGGGCACGGTGAAAGAACACCGTCCCGTGTCCAGCGCAATCCGTTACCCGTCTTAATCATGTACCAACCAGCCCAATTAAACGCACTTCTGCAGAAACAAAGGCTGCCCTGCTCTGCACTTCCTTCAGGCTTGGCATCCCCTAGTGTGAAGCTGCCTTAATTTTAATTTTTTTTTTCTGGAGGACAGATTTCAATCAATTGAAAACCATGCTGGAACATGTCATGCGACAAGTGCTCTTTGTTTTGCAGGGCATGAGTTTTTCCCAATAAAGAGTTCCATATTTGCCTGATGCTTTCATCCGACATATTCCTCATCATCGCAACAATACAACACTGCCAGTGGCGTAGCCAAGGGGGGGGGGGGGGGGGTTGGGGGGGGGTTCAAACCCCCCTACCGAAATTTTTCAGTTTTGCTTGCGTATATATGCACGCACACATACAAACGCACGCACGAACATACATAAAGTATGGTTGAACCCCCCCCCCCCCCCCCCGAAAAAAATTTCTGGCTACGCTACTGAACACTGCATTCTATGTACTCAGAACACAGCAGTGCAGGTGAACGGCATTCACCTCTGCACACCGATGCTCAGCAGATGAGGCCTCAATCCTCAACCATCCCTGAACATGCGCAGCGCAATGACTGTAGGACAAACTGAAATTAGACTCATTGACTAAATATATATTGAATTCGTGGTTTACTGGGAGTTGCCAAAATCCAACTTGCTGTGTAAGTGTGAGCACATAGATTAATTACAGAGTTTTTCCGCATATTGTGGCTGCCTACTTGATTTGGTCAGCGTCAAGAGCTGTTCCATGGAGCAGGGAGGACTGCCGTGGCTTCGGTTTCTTCGTTCGGGGCATCTCTGGGGGAATTTTCAAAAAAAATAATTAGAGAGCAAACACACGGCACATTCACACAAGCACAAACCCACACACCCAGGCACCAAACATGTACAGCACTCACTTCCAACTATTTATTCATCGCACGAATGCTTGAATATATATAGCATGTGGCACATGTGCGCAATAACATCATAGAAGCCAACAGCACATACTATCAAGACATACCTTTTTTTCTCTTCTTTCTTCTCACAGCCTCGAGTTGATAAAATGAATTTTACCAGGAAACAAAGATAGCGAAGGTGCACTTACACACAGTGGCAGATCCAGAGGGGGGGGGGGCGGTAGGGGCGATCGCCCCCCCCCCCCCCCTCTCTTCAGTGCTTGTCTACCTCTTATCACCAATTAGAACAAATGAGTGGGACCACTGTGAGCACACATTAACAGTGTTATGCTATGATGGGGTTTTTGTGCTAGTAGAAACAAAGAAGCCATGACCCCGCCCCACTCTCTGGTGTTACTTCAAGCGACCGCCCCCTCCCCTAAAATGAGTGGCTGGATCCGCCCCTGCTTACACAGCGGTGCTCATTCTTTTCTATGAAAAACACCTCTAACACTTCAAGTGCTGTCTTTCTTTTGCTTCTGCCAAGGATCTGTCTCAAAGAGAATCGTGTGTCACAGCCACACAATATTGCATGCGCCACCGGGTGCGCATACTTGACTCTTAGTTAATTTTTGGGTGTGATCCCTCAACCGGTCATTCACATATGTCTTGGTTTGACTGATGTACACCTTGCCGCAGGATAAGAATATCGAGTACACAACCCCCCGTGGAACATTTCACAAAAGGGCTCTCATGTTTCTTCTCGAATCCGCGCTTTTTGCGTTTGTGAATGCGCAATGTGTTTGCGCTAATTATTTTTCTGAAAATGAGCAACCAACTAGCCCAACAACTTCTTTTACTCTGGAGGTAGAGTGGCAACGATCTACAATGCAGGAGATCGTGTCAGAACTGAGACCTGTGGTGGCTGTAACGATGCAGAGAAGCCACTTCTACTTAATTACTAACTCTGCAATCTAATGTGTCATATAGCATGTTACAATGACTGATAGTTTATTATTTTGGTTGAGGCATAGAAACCTTGACTTGTAGAATATGGGTCATTCCACGCCAACTGTCCCAACCTTGGCGCTCGACCTATCTGCGATTTGCTTGAAAAAATTGAGGACTATATCTAAACAGAAAGGTCTTCCGCCAAAATATTTTATGCGAAAAAAAATTTTCAGCAGCGTCATGCTTATTTGAAGTTTTTCGAGAAGCTCGAAATATGGCTCGGAAAAACGAATTATTAAAAAATTGGTTCTTTCTGAATTAAGTCGGCACAAGATTGTTTCTGCAGAACGATGATAGACATTACACTTAAAACACGTTTCATCAATTTTGACGCTTCCGTGCCTTTTTTATATGGACTTAAATATGAGAAATAAGCTCCATATTGGGAATTTTTTTTGTGGAAAGACTACTTTTAGTGAAATAATGAATTTTACGTTATACGATAATGAATTTTATGTTAAACGATAGCCATGCAGTTGTACAACGCGCAAAAAATAGTTTTAGCTGCATATAGCACGACATAGTGCGTACAGCCCCCGACAAACTTTCAAAAAAGTAAGTTTTGGCCAATGTTTAGCCGTAAATTGAACATTGAGGTGGTCCTAGTAAAAATTCTCCAAGTAGCGTATTTATCAGCGACATCCATTGCCCACAATATGAGAAACTTTTATCAAATTACTATTTGTTTTAAGCAAGAAAAAAATTTTTGAAGTTGGCTCCCACTTGTGTCTGTACTTGTACATTTCGTCCTCGTAGGAAAGCGTCCGAGCAGTAAGTACAGGCCTGTGCGGGCGTGAGCCTTCCTGCGCTGATGGGCGTACATCTGGGCAACAAAATCAGCTTCCTGACGTGTTTGTTTAAATGAATTAATAGCCAGTATTAGAAAAGCGGCGTCTACTAAAGCGTATTTGATTGGATGTCAATGCACGCTCACGGCCTGTATAGCGTCCTCGCGCACCAAAGGCAAGTGGCACTTTTGTGTTCGATGGGCCGTTACATGCGACAACATTCAGAAATAGGAAAATACGCCGTCGTCATGAAAAGCATCACTCGCGTAGGTCGGCGGATATGCTGAAAAGTTTACCAGCACAAACACGTTCAAGCGACCATGGTGGCCATGTCATTAAATAAGCCGTGACCACTTGCCTGTAACCGTTTCTGCAGTCTTAAATGCCAAGTACTGTGTCACGTGTAAATACCGCATAAGCGTCGGCGCGGACCAGCGAGGACGGAGAGACGAAGAAGAGCGTGGTGACATGGTAGCACGAAGCGCGCTCGCAGTGTTCGGCCCAGGCGCAGTGCAGTCCCGGGCTCCAGGACGAGCGAGACGTTCTGCCGGGCGAGACTCGTGCGGGTAAGGACTGTGTTATTGCGATAGCTAATTATATGGACAGTCTCGACGGGTTTTTGCCGTCGCCGTTGCCGCCGCCGTCATGTCGCGTATTAAGTCCAAATTGATAAGAGCCCCCTGCGCATCGTACCTTCTACCAGCGGGTAATAGCGCGCGAGCGGGAGCGATGAACGCGGCTGAAGCGGAGATCAAACGAGCCGGCCCATCTCCGTCGCTCCAAGGCGCATGCGATAAGATCCCCCCCAACTACCCCACATGGAGTATTCCTTCCTCCATGCTACCCCAACTGTTCGACCGACCGGCCCCGCCCGTCGTTCGCGAGCGTGAAAAGCCAGTTAAAAGCCAGTGGCTCCACAGCACACCTGGTGGCAAGCGATTAGAACAAGTGCAGGCGATAACAACAAGTGCAGGTGAAACGAATGGACCTTATAAACACGCTTTTTGCTTTCGGATTTAGGCGAAAGCGCTGACTACTGGGTGCACCAAAAGGTTAAGCGCATTTGAGATATTATTATTAACTGAATACTGCTACTGTAAGTACATTCATTACTATGTACTGCAGGCGTGCGCAGAGTTCCTTTCAGGGGGGGGGGCAGGGAGGGGCGAAAGTCTATCGCAGCGCCCCCCCCTCCCTATTAAGCCAATGTATTGGGCAGACTTTTCGCCCCCCCTGTCTTAGGTGACTAGGGGGGGGGCGGCCGCCCCCTCTGCCCCCCCCTCGTGCGCACGCCTATGTTCACACCGTACAGGCGGTGCATTGGTCGGTTGAAGCCACGACACAATTATGGCTTGCGCCATTTACATCTGTCAAAAATGCGGCCGTCGTGTGGGAATCGAACCTACGACCTCGCGCGAACCCAATCAACTACGGCGGGTGCAATGTCTATCTCACTTACACTGTTTAAAAGCGCTAACAACTGCACTGCCACCTCAAAAAAAAAAAGCCACTAAAACGTCAAAGTAGGAAAAACTGAGAAACACAATCAGAGAGGTTGACACAGCTGAGTGGCATTTAATATCGAAAAAACGCCTGTGCAAAAGCACCTTGATAGATCACTACGCCAATCCTATCCATGCCAATCACCACTGGTCCAAGAAAATTTAAACTCTTTCCTAATCAAAAACTGGTCATCTATTAGGACTTTTATTAAATGTGGGTCGTTAGTAGCCCTGATCGACTAAGCTGTTCTGTGCTCGTTCCTTAGTAATGTTCAACATGCGCTAGCTTTTTGACTTGCCGGTTTCATCGAACAGGCAATCACCGCCGCCACTCTTACCCCTTCAGCGTACCCATCGCCATTCCTGTGAACCGTCAAGGCCAAAACGGACGCGAGCCGCCCGTCGTAACCTATCTACCCTTCAAGGCTCACAGCGAGTGTTCAGCAGCGCAGGGGCGCAGGCGCTGTCCAGAGCGACTAGCAAGCTGCCACACACTGAATACGCACGCTGCGCGCATTGTGGTGATTGTGGCGCCACCGATTGCTGTCCATCAGATGGTGGCATTGGTGGCATCGAGACAGGACGCGGGCGTTCTGTCACCGTGAAGTAGCAGCAAGTTGCGTGCGAATCTCTTATCTCAAGCTCCTTTGAAGTCAGGCATCGAAATGGCATCTTCCGCATTGCAGGCGCCGGAAGCAATAGTTTAGAGCTGGAAACAAATCCTGTGCGTAGACATAATCAATTTGTTACGCTCGCTAGCCTGACTGGTCGAAGGCGTTAGCCGCCATGACGGTGCACCACACGTACCATAGACGCGTACCGTACACAGTACGAAACTATCTGCCGGCCAAGCCAGCCAAGCGGCGCGTCCTTCTCAACCTCCGTGCGTTCGACTCACCGAGCGGGTCCTTGAGCTCCTTGAGCTGTCCCTGTCGCCGGCTGCTGTCCCCGGGGCCTTTCTCGGACGGTTCAAAAATTCAGCGATGCCGGCGGGCTCCGAAGACGGTCGCGAGCAAGCCGCAAAAGCACCTGGTCTCACGCGCGAGCCCACGGGACTGCGAGCCTCGCGGCACTATATGACGTCATTGAGGCACGTCCGTATTATGCCCCTCTTCGTCTTCCGTGGCACTTCCGCGTCAGTAGGCTCCGCTATCATAGACCAGAACGCAAATAGAGCGAGAGGGAACTGAGAAAGAATGACCTGCCTTGAGGAGAAAATATCACGCGTTTGCCTCAGGGGCGTAGGCAGAAATTTTTTCGGGGGAGGGTGGGGGGGGCACCACTTTGATATGAAGTGGGGCCCGGGCAGGCAGATGTGGTCGAGTGTCATTTTGTGCTGTGTATCTCTATGTCACCATCCTCGATTCGGCCTTTCAGTTTTTAGGGGCGAAGCTCCTTAGGGCATAGGCTAGTCCGGCGCCGTCCGTCGTAGCCACTGTATAGTGGAATGTACCCACTACACATGATAACGATGACGATGACGCTGATGACCATGAAGAATAAGCGCGTTCCAGACCACCTCTAGTTCCCATCGTGTGCACCGAGGAAAGCAGAGCGTCCCGCGGGTGGTGTGGCCAACTATGTCAAGCAGAACACTGTAGTACAATAAGGCCGTCAACCACCACTACAGTCACTAGAGTCATGGCCGAGAGCATAGAGGGGCAGCTTAGCAATGGCTAGGCAGGTGGTGTCTGTCGCCCAGGTTGACTGCATTCCTTGATCTTGCTTGGATGTGCTTGCGGGGGGCTTAGTCCATCCCTCCTTCCCGCGTCCCACAACCCCCACAGCGCGTCCCCTCCCCCCTCTCTCTCCTCTCCAACGCTCACCCCCTTTCTCTCCTCTAGGAATCCTCTACTGTACGGAGCGGCACCCGTGTCCTACACCCCTCCAGAGCATGCGTGTCCCCTCCACCTCTCTCTCCTCTCCTACGCTCACCCCCCTTTCTCTCCTCTAGAAATCCTCTATTCTACGGAGCGGCGTCCGCATTCCACATCCCCACAGCGCATGCGCGTCCTCTCCTCCTCTCTCTCCTCTCCTACGCTCACCCCCCTCTCTCCCCTCTAGGAATCCTCTACGGAGCCATATAAGAACCCCTATCCCTCCACTTCACCGACCATAAAGCCGTTATAATGAAGGGGGACCGGAAGCCACGTCTAGCTACCATTTACGAAATAAAATTTCTTGTATATATACACACAGTGTTTGTCACGTCTTTGATGATGTACTGGACGAAAATTCACGGAAGATTCACGGTAACGGAGCTTCGCCCACTCATCATCATTCACTCCGTGGATATGCTGATTTTTTATTTCGACGTTTTAGTGGCTTTCTTAGAGTGTACAACCACGTACTCATGTACCAACTTGCCCAACAAGCTACTTTCTTGCACTGCCAAGTTCATGCTCGTAAAACTAACAAATTTAGGCAGCAGCACGCTGCCTGCAGCTTAGCATGTCATACTGAACACCACATGAGAGGAGTGCACATGCATTCTGTGTTGCTGCTATGATGAGTGCACATATGCATTAAAACCAACGAATATATTTTGAGAATGTTTGTTGAGCTGATCACCCAGATTATGCACACTACACAAGGGAAATTAAATAAATGTTAAACAGTTTCAAAATATACCCTTGAAAGCGTGACTCTTTGGCACATTATGTGTATGCAAATGCAATAAGAGTTCAATCGTGTTTTAACTTGTTTGTAACCATATAGCAGGTGATCTACTATCACAAATACATTGAAGCAGCTTGTGTATATTGAAAATTAAAAGAAGTAGACGTGACTGCATTTGAAAAGCTATCACATTTTGTTTATTGGCAAGTGTAGTATGCTAGCTCCTGTAAGAGTTCTCAATGTATCACATTTTGTTTATTGGCAAGTGTAGTATGCTAGCTCCTGTAAGAGTTCTCAACATCATGAGGGAAAATTTTCAAGACATTATTTCATTGAAAGAGTATGTTCTCAATCACTCACTCTCCACAATAAGCAGTTTTTAACATGTGTTTTAAAAGTACAAGGCACGTATAACGGGCTCCTCGCAATGTGCTAGGTGCTTCCAGTTTCTGAAACAGCAGAAACTAATATTTCAACATATGAGAAAATGAGATCATTGTGCAGATGACTATCTGTCTATCTCGTTACACACCTGATGGGTTCCCCCCTTTCAGTGGCATTTAAGCACACCGGGCCTGTGCCTCCCCCCCCGAAATTTTTTTCCCCATGGCATAGAAGGCGCAAAATGACTACCTATGTGCCTGACCGGCTCCCCCTTCAGATCAAGCAGGTGCCCCCCCCTACCGAAAAAAAATTTCTGCCTATGTCCTTGCCCTGTTTGCCATGACAAAGGAAATGGCACATGGAGCCTTTACAAGGTTCTGATAGGATCATATATTGTTCTCACTGGATAGAGGTTGATTAAAACTAGTGAAAAATGTGTGCAACTTAAACATATTTAGCTATAGTCGAGTGAACCCCCATTGGTTGCAGGCTTGTGTGGAAATGCTGCTAAAGTTGTATCGTACAACTTCAGAAGTCTTCGGCATTTCCTCCTCAAAGGTGGATGCTCACCAATGGGGGCTCACTCAAGACAGACGTCATGAGCCAGACAGCCTTTGGAGGACATTGCTGAGTGGATGGGCAGGACTACTACTTTAGTAGAGGAGGCGATTGGCTGCCGCGTTTGTCATCTGAGCAGGACCTATCCAGACGTTTAAAGTTGTATCCGACTGTAATTAATTAATAATGCTGAGTGTATTCAATAGTGCAAAGAACTAAAAAATTCCAGACATTTACCACTGTAGCCACATGCTGCAATTTCAGTATATATTTGCACAATATTGACACTGGAGTTCTCACACCATGTTGGCTCTTTATTGCCAATGCAATGTGACCAGATCATGCATGGCCACTACGTTTACTATACATTTCACGTATGCAAAAAGAATGCAATGTTAGGCTTCAACTGGACTTATTTTGCAAAACCGATTAAGTTTCTAGTTGCTCAACGTCTATAAGGAGAATACAAAGGGATCACAAAGATTCAATTATTCAGTTTTATTCCAAAGAAAGGCTCATGTATAAAGCCTCTAGGTACAAGAACGTACAGCTAAAAGATTCGTATAAAGACCAGAAAAAAAAAGAAAACAACAACACAGTTGAATGCTACAAGCACCGCAGAGCATGCTTCCATCCACTGAAGCACATTTCAATTAGTGGTGGGTGAGGCCAGGTGCATTCAAAGCACAGCACATAGTTTACAGCAAATCGTGACAAGCCTTATCTTCCAGCACAACAGTGCCAGCTGAAGGTATGAGACATTGCCAAAGAACACATCATTGCAAGCATTGCACATGGGGACACAATTATTTCTTGCATAGGTGCGCACATGCCCACACTCGAGTCAACCGTGGCGAAGCAGCCGCAAAAGCTTAGCCTGCAATTGCACACATCGAGGAAAGCATTTGCGCTGACATGTGCACACTGCTGTTCCAAAACGGCGGTGCCTGACACTTATGTTAAGCAGCTTTTCTGTGAATAACATCACACTTGAATATGCATTCATAATTCAGTTTAACTAGTGCATGCGTTTCATTTGTGCAGAGACAAACAGGCTCTATGAATTACATCCAGGGAACGTTCAAGCAGATCGTTGATGAAACATAGACAGATTATGAACGAGAAAGATGCATGGAGAAAGAAACGATAATACAAGTCACTTATTTTCATGAACATTAAGTAAGAACAATACTGTCTCTTCAGACTTACACCACTGCTCTTTGTCTTTTTATTTAAGTGGATACATTTATGCACCAAAGCAACGTGTGTCGACTAAAGCCATTGTTGTGGCATACGCTTCGTGCAACTACAAATAATTAGTAGTATCGAATTGATTACTACACCTCAAGCTGTTCATCATGGAAGTGTTTACTGTCGTAGCTGATAGTTTGAAGTTAGGTGTTACTATAAGGTGGGGACATGTCCCCACCTTATCCAAACATGTCCGTGACAGACAGCCACAGACACTTGTGCAGGGCTGGGGTTTTACAGCAAGGCATTTTCCAATGCAATCCCTTTCTGCAGTTTGTCAGTGACTGGCATCTGCATGCTGTTTTACGATGCCTTATGTAAGAAAAAGAGGGTCATAAGTGGGAAATTCATATGAGAGTGAGTGATCTTATATATGGCATCATGGGTACCCTGCTGCATGCAGCGGAATAAAAGTTGACCTATGTATGCATAAAAGAAATGCCTCTGAAATGTCAGCACTTTCTTACAGTGTTCAAAAAGTGTTGCAGTGCCACTTTTAACTCCAATTTCTCCCAACGATCAGGTTCACGTGTACTTGAAGGAACCGCAATAGTTAATGCATTTTTCACAATAATCTTTCTCAAAGCTCTTTGACTGCTAAATGTCCCACATTTGCACTTTTAAGGCAACACAATGCAAAGCCAAAATGGTGTCCTCCTAGGCTACCCACAGCTCTGCAGATGATTGCAGAAGCTGCAGGCTTTTATTAGTGCTAAGTACACCACAGTAGCGTGTGTTTTGGGGCCAGTTGCCAAAGCATATGCAAGAAAGATGGAGTACAAAGGCACACAGAACCAAAGCAATACTTTGGTCTCATGCTACTGTCCTTCACTTGTACTGTACTGACGCTTAGGCTTGCTACTGCTGCTTGTCAGCAGATATTCCCGTGGCTCGGCAAGTTGACACAGCTGGTATGTATGCGAGGAATGTGCTATGAAACTAATTTCAGTCTAAACAATGTATGACGAACAGTGTTACGAAAATGAATTAAGCCAGGAGAGGTCACGGGAGATCCAAAACTTAGGCAAGTTGCCCACAATTATTGTTTAAAAGGGACCCTGAAACGATTTTTGAGCATGGTCAGAAAACGCTGCCGATTGGTAGTCGAGGCTCCAGACATTATAGTGCTGCATGCGGCCTGGATTTTACAATTAATTCTCAAATTCAGCTAGAAACCGCTCGCTCTTCTCTCGACAAATGATGCCGTAAACCCAAATGACTGCACCATAAACCCAAAGTCCACAGCCATTGGCTGTTTCGAGCATCGAGAGCTGCATTGTTACCGTAGCCACCACAAGATGCCGCCACGTGTCCGCGCACGTGCACTCGAGATCACACTGAATGTAAGCCGCGCATTCGAAGAAAAAAAAGAAAAGGAAGTGTTCAAAGTCATGACACGCGTTGACGAACAGATGTAGCTTCTTGCTCCTTTGCCATCCCCCCTCCCCTCCCCCCAAGTAGCTTTCAGCATGCTCGCAGGTACGAACGGAGACAGAAAGAACTTAAAGCGTGCGGCAAATCCCTGTAACTCCGCGCTTACTTGACAGATTCTAAAAATTTTTGCGGCAGTTGATTGGTCAGGCAATAAACTCCTTTAATGAAGCCAATCGATGATTGCTTAGAAAAGTTTTGCAGGGCGCTTTAAGCACCTAGTGACTATGAAGGATAACACAAATAAAAATCCCAAGATTGTTTTCGACTACATGGGGTTAATTTGCATGAGCAAAGGCTTATAGCAACAAGACCTACCAACCAGCATATTTGACAAAGAAAACCTTTTTGAGGTACGCAGAATGTTTGAAGAAAAGAACAAGATGGGGTGCACTGTCTTATCTTGTTTTCTTTTCAGGGTTTGTGTTTGACAAGGCTTCCCCTGCCAAATATGTATTACCATCCAGCCCAAACAGCCACCTTGTTGCTACCAGCACAGTCCTTTATTAAAACAGAAATGTGAGCTGAAGCTGCAACATTGGCAGTTTTCCGCAAAGCATATAAACTCTAAATGCCATGTGTCATTGCACTGATTCAAATTATAAACTGTAACTATGCATTCTGGCAATGAACACGGGACCCCAAAGACTTTTTGCATGCTGCCACAAAAAATTTACAAAAGACACTGCAGATTCACACACAAACAATGTTGAGGTGAAAAGAAAGACTCGCCCAAGCAGACATTACAAGGTGTAACAAGTGAAAAACACAAACAGAACACTAGGGCTGTTTATAACAAATATTCAGGAACCTGTAACTGCATAAGGCAAACAACCAATTAAACAGCAAGACTTTTTTGTTTTCCAAGCTTTCAGTGGTAGCAAAGTGAACAGTAAAGTATGCTGCAGTGATAGCCCTATAAGAAGGGCTCAGGCAGATTAAGGGGTGGTGGAGGGCTCTTGGTATTTGGTAGAGTAAACACTATACAAACACAGCAAACATCCTGCCCTTCTATTCTTGGCTTCAGGGGCTGCTGGCTTTATCAGTGTAATCACAACTGCTGGCATACACGCGCAACCATGTTTACAAAGCGTTTAATATAGTTGTCAAACTGGCACTTTTGAGATTCAATGGAGCCAATAGTGACTAAACTTTACAGCGGCTGCCAAGCGGACATGGTCGATTACATAAGTCTGTCGACGACATCTACAAAGGGGGCATGAATATACACTGTTGGATCTACGCAGCTTGTTTCATACTTGCGAAAGAAATATAGGTCCCAAGCTTTTAAATTCAATATTGCTGCCGTTGTAAGGTCAAGTGTTTGCTCGAAGCGATTCAGGTGCAAGGAGCTATGAGGTGAACACTGTGTTAAGTGTATGCCAACACTTGAGACAGTGTTCAAAGTTAAGCAGATCTCTGTAACCAATATAAGGGACAAAGGACACATTCATTCGACTAATTAAGTTTCAGATTGGCAGATGTCCATTAGTTTCCCCTGCAGTGCTGTATTACTAAAATGTAGAGTGTAGATTACAGCTCGCCAATCGATCACCAGGGCAACTGCACCTGCAAAGGTGCCTGCGACAAAAAAGATCTGCTCTTTGCACCATGACTAGAGCGTTTACCCTGTTGCCTAAGCATTGCCCAAGCATAGCAGCAACCAATCTTCCTCATTTTTTAAAAATTATTCTAGCTTGCTGGACTGAAGCATGGGATGGTAGCATCTATGGTACTAATTGTGGGAATCGTTTCTGACTATTACTTTCCTGTTGCCGATATACCGTTTTTATTACTCCTGACTATTACTTTCCTGTTGCCAATATGCCGTTTATAATATTTATACTAAACGTGCTCCTATTTCTGTAGCAAAGAGGCCCGGTAGTAAATGACACATCACATAAAACTGCCCAAATGTTACAGAAAACAATTACGAATAGACTAAGTAGATGCATTCTATGTACAATCCACTGCTGTGAGCAACAGCCATTTCACTAAAAAACCTATATTAGCAGACAAATGTGTAAATCATTTTGGAAGCATTCTGCTTCAAAAACTACCGAACTGCCACCTTATTTCTTGATAATTCTGGTACTCTACTTGTCAAAAACACTATCTGATTATGTGGCACATCATAGTGACAAGGCATTCAATTGGGGTACTAGTTACATCGTAAAAATGGATAAAACACCAGCGGAAAGCACGAAAGTAATCTTGACAGTTCCTTAAAGTCTTTCTCAATTATTGGTTATGTCTGTCCAGCAATCATAACTGGTGTTTGCCTCCGGCCTGTTGTTTTTCATTTCTAGCGGACCAGTTCATGACTGTTCATGCTACCAGGAACTGACAAAAAAACAATTGAAGAAAAGACACACACACACACGGTGATGCGTGGTCGTGTGTGCATCATCTTCTGTGTGCCTCTATTCAGTTGTCCATTCATCCAGTTCCTGGCAGCACGAACAGTCATGAAGTTATACCAACTAGTCACCATAGCAGCTTTACTTGTAGCAGACTAGTGGCGAATAGTGGAAGCTGCCCAATTTCTGTGGCACATACATGCCAGGAGTTCTTGTGTACATAGGACAGACGAATTTCAGTTTCACCTAGGCATATACAGGTTCCCTGCACGAAACCACACTATCACTGCAGATCATGTGCGGGTTCGGTTTCAGAGTTTCTGAATCCTCCATGTTTGTTCATTGACATAGTCAGCAAGAAACTAGACGGATTCTTGAAACCTTCTTTACCAAGCATTGCGATTAGTGGTCTGTTCAAAACAGCCTGGAGTTGTCAAGCATGTGATACACTAGGCATACATGGCCTGACGCTGTGATGTTGCTGGTTTAAAGGGGTACTGACATCTTTTTTAAGAGGTGTGTTTACACTGCCACACAAATCTCCTGTATACAGAGACGGCTCTGAGAAAGTGCGAGGCTCAGCAAATGCTGGTAAGATATTTTATTTTGATATTAAAGTCAATTTTCCCATGGTGCACCTACTGACATCGACACTAGCTTGATGTCAGGGTACAGTACTAATTCTGGTGACTTCACGCAGCAGTCTGGCTAGCTGTGATGATGTCGGGTACCAAAACTTCCAAAGTGGCCGCTTGTGCGTCACCAACGTAGCCACAATTCGGAGCAACCGTGGAAACGTCGCAATATCTTGTGCGAGCACGTGACGAAAAGCTCATACCGTGTTGTGACGTCAGGGTACAGTAGGAACTGAAACTAGCTTTCAAATATTCACTATAATTACTTTTTCAGAGTGCACTCATGCTTAGCAATACATTTTCTAGGCTCTTAAAGGCTTGGCCTTTCATTTGAAGCGAAAAAACGACAACTGAATATTTCCGTGTCAGTACCCCTTTGTTGTCCTGATCAAACTCAAAGTTTTCTATTTAGAAAAAGCTTAAGCCGAGAGTCAAGACATGTTCATTTTCGTGTCTATGTTACTTTGAGCTTCCCGTTTACCAGTATCAGACAAGAAGCACTTTTAGCACGAGCATGCACTTTTCTTTTTACATATTTTGCATCTGAAAATCAGCCTCACACTGCAATATTATGTGAACTGCTATGTAATGTGAAATTTCTTTTATTTTTATTTTTTTTTTCTGAGCACCATGCTAGATTTGAGCTACTGAAACAAATGTGATGCTAAGCCATAAACAAGATTTTGGCAAATTGACTTCATCACCCACATGGAGTTTCAAGTATTGAAGCACAGGGCAACCAAGACAGCAGAGCACAGTTGACAAGCCCAACTACTTTGTCTGGTTGTGCAATTTGAATGCAGTTAGGATTGTTTGAGCAAATGCAACCAACAAGTTCACGTCCAGATATTTCAAGATTTGAGCACTCCTCGTCACATCTAGAGACAATGGACTTCATTTTTCACGCACTGCATCAAACTGCTAGAACTAGAGAAATTTTAGCTACATTTTAACAATTACTGGAACAGTTTTAGTTGACATAACAAATGCCTTTGGTGCTAAAAGCACCTCTATATCATGGTCTTCCCACAGTATGGTATGGCAAATATAAGAAATGGAGAAGCAAAAATTAAGTTGGCAATTTCGCTTGATGAAGAGAGCACCATCACCATTAACAGTACTTCATTTAGATTTCACTGCAGAACAAAAGGCCCCTCTACAACCATGTGAGCAGTCCCATCCTGCACTTACTGCACACAAGCTACATACTTTACATTACATGATACAATACATCACCTTATCACCTTGAACATGTGTACGCGAGAGAGAATTGCATTCAGAAGCAACACCCCACTGTGTTCTTATAAGAGATTATTAATCACCGCCTCAACGCGTATTTGTCACTCACAAGTGACGGTCTGATTAAGACTATTCGCTCAACAGATTACACAGAAGAATACGGAATCAGATACTTAACGGAAAGCACTTCCTTTTCCAACATGTATATTTACAAGCAAACGGGCCTTGCCGTTTTGTACATACTGTAATGTCCAAGCTATGGCACCACATAGACAACAGGAAGCAGATTTTGGGGCAAGGGCACAGATAGTACAGACTAAGTGCACCTTCTATGTGCATGACATAAAGGACCTCAAACTATATTGAAGCTCAATTTGCCAGGTATAAAGTAAGCCACATGGCACCATGTTCTGACAGACTGGAAAATCACGGGCAGCTCAATTAGTTATAAGCCATACATTTAGAAGCATTTTGCACATTGCATTAACATCATAATGGTGTATAAAAAGAGAGAGCTTGCGATATGAGTAAAACAAAGCAAAAGCTTTTTGTGAAAGTCGTGAGCCATTACATTACTACACATAGCACTTGCGTGTTAACTGCCCTTGGCCCTGCACTTTACTGCTTCATCAAATGAATATCTTTGAATCAGTGACTCATTGCTTGGATTACAAGTTCAACCAGCCAGCGCAAAACCGTTTCTCACTGGATCATAATGGAAAGTGGTATCCAACATTTGCCAATTCTGCATCTTTATGTGGACATGGCGCGGTGCATCGAGGTTCTCCTCTAATGCTGAAGCTGTCCTTGAAAACAGTGCCAAACACGTAACCAAGTGAACAGGCACTAGAGAAGTGACGACTTTTGCCATTTCACAAGTAGGCTACGTAAACAACTAAGATGAAAAGCAGTGGAAAATTTAAGGGCTTGTGTTTCTTTGTTAGACACAATTTTAATGAGAACTAACAGACAATGATGCCAAGGAAAGTATAGAAGATGTTAGTAGCAGTAGTGTAGTGTAAATGTGAAGAAAGAAAAGTGGACGAAAAAGATAACTTGCCGCTGGCAGGGACCGAACCTGTGACCTTCGAATAGTGCGTCTGATGCTCTACCAACTGAGCTACAGTGGCAGTCATCCCTCCGTCCACTTTATAGGGTATATCCCATTCAGCGGCGGTGGCTACGTTTGTGTACACAACTTGCTTATGCTAGTTGTGCGAATTTGTGGCCAAATGAGAGCCAAGATACATTGCTCATTAGATGTAATTGAACCCTCTGCGTAGTGATTACGACTTAACCTTAGTGTGCTGCGTACGGCTGTAGCCAATTGCTTTGGTGAAGGCGCTATGATGTTCAACGGGTTGTTCGACGCGCCGCCTTCTACAACCAAAGTGAAAAGTATGACTTTTCTTTTCTCAATGTGAATGCAACCAAAAACTAACAGCACACACATTTGGAGCCTATCATTTTCACTCTTTCTAACTGAAAATGGAACATGACTGACAGCAGAATAATGAAATATTTGACTTCATGCTAATTACAATCAATTACAGAAACTCACACAAAACAGCACATTACTTCATTTTCTGTCTTCAAATGCAGTATTGAGTGCCTTGGAATTATGGTATGTGAATTTGACATATTAGTAGACAGTGCATCATAATTCGCGCCTGAAGGGGATATATGGAGGATTTCAAACGTGGGAGTGTCAGTCAGCGCCGCCAGTAGCCATTATGGCTAGTGTGGAACATGTTTTGTGCCTGTCAGAAAAGGTGTTCCACTCTAGCCGTAATGGCTACTGGCGGCGCTGACTGACACTCCATTTGAAATGCCCATATATACCCTATAAAGTGGACGGAGAGATGATCGCTGCTGTAGCTCAGTTGGTAGAGCATCGGACATGTTATTCGAAGGTCGCAGGTTCGGTCCCTTGCCAGCGGCAAGTTATCTTTTCGTCCACTTTTCTTTCTTCACATTTACATTACAATTACTACTACTAACATCCCCTATACTTTCCTTGGCAGCATTGTCTGTTAGTTCTCCTTAATATTAAGCTAAAAGCGACACTCAATAAGACAACTTGCCCCTGTAAATAGCTCAAGTCACAAACAACATACCTTTGAATTTCAGTAGAATTCATTACCTGATATAACAATGAGAAAGTGTTTACTGTGGGGGAATGGACCGGTACAGAATGCTTCAAGCAAAAATCTGCACCTTCTTCCCAATTGATCAACGAGATCTATCGCTGCATACCCTTTACATCCTGTCAAAATTTGTAGACAAGCATAACAAAATACGAAATTGCAGAGGATATAGATGGCAGAAGATAGAACAAAGTATAACTGCAATCATGCTGGAGATCTTTCGGGCCTACGTTTCTGTGATCTGCAAGACTAACATAATCATCATGGCATACAGAAACATTGTGGCCCAGTTCAAAAAGCTAAAGTGAACCAACCAGTTCCTTGCTATATATACAACCTAACAAGTTAACAACTAATGAGAATTGGTACCATATGTGCATGTTTAAACAGGAGCTGGACAAATATAAATGAGCGCACATATGTGAGCACACATTACATCACTTGTGCAGTGTCTGACAAAAGTTTATGAACCAAGTGATCTGAGGCAACATTTGGTTCTCCCAGAAGCTTACAGCTGTGGCCAGCAAAACTGTACACAACTGTGTCCACATACTATGTACAGGCTAGAAATTTAAATACATGCCAGGCTGCGTGCTCAAGCCGCAGACATACTCGGCTTTTTCAAGGTCGTGCAGTTCGTAAGCTTTTCATGCCAGGCTCTGCTCAACCACTGTGCTAGAATGGCAAGCACACAGAGAAATTGAGAAAATAGTGTACATAACACAATTTTAGCACCTTGTAAAGTGGCACATGAAGAGCAAAGTAAATTGAGGAGATGCAGCACTTAGGCAAGATGCAAAGTCGAGATTTGCATAGTGCAAACTCTTGCTAATTTAGAATTCAAGATCACACTTGCACAAACGGTACTTTGTATTGATGCACTATGGCACTTATAGAAGTGACGGTCCCATGGGTCACACTAAAACTGGTAGATGCAGATCAGGTGGCGATAACGACTTGCAATTTCACTTTGGCAAGGAAGCAGTAACAAATACTTTGCCCTACTTCCATTTTTAGTCATGTTTTCAAAATTTCTTAGGTGCTTTTATGCCTAATAGAGGATGTGTTGTCGCATAAAAACCCAGGATGGTAGACACGAAATCAGTCTGTAGATTTTTGCTCTTTTATTTAGCCTTTTTTAGCATTTATGGAATCTCTAAGCAATAAAAAGTCTAACTTTCACATGATTACTAGCACTTACAGATGACGACTAGATTATATTTCATTTTGCTTGAACACCATTCTGTTGCTAATTAGATGGCACTGCAATATTTAGAGGGAATCTGACACGCAGTACTATGCACCTGTTGTTGATAGCATGATGTGTAAAATCTAAAGCATTCTGCGTGCAAGCTGTCCTAAACATCTTGTTTGTTTACTAAAACTCTTCCCACGTAACTGTCTTTACTACTCTGTGTGTTCCGTGTTCCATCAGTACTGCTCAGTGATCATGTATCGTAACTGGATCATTCCCAGTAATCCTTAAGTGGCAGGTACTGCACATGCAGTGAATGAGCACACTTAAGTCAGAAACCTACACCCGGGAATGAAGCATTCTAACATTGTACATGTCACCAGAGATGCTACAGAGAAACATTAAATAAGTTTAGACTGCTAAAGAACGCTTTCAAACCAATACACTCAAACCTCGATATAACGAACCCGGATATAACGAAATATCGGTTATAACTTGAAGTAAAGGAAGAATACTCTTGTAACAGGTATAGTGTTAAAATTATACCTTTATAAGCAATTTTCGGATATAACGAACTTATTTTTGTGTAAGCGCAACTTTGTTATACAGAGGTTTGAGTGTATTTTAGTTAATTTACAGTGATGGCTTCATTGCAAGAAGTTTAAGTGAACCTGATACCTCCACTGTTAAATTTTGTGCTGGAAACAACAGTGCCGAACCCCAAAAACGCCTGGTTCTGCAAATCTGACCTTCAAGCTCAGCTGAGTTCATGCCAGCATTTACAAGGTCTGTCAGTGCCGCAGAAAACTGTAAACGCATTGCCCACGAGATGGAGCAAAGTCCTAGCCAATGAGTTAGCGCTGATGTTTCTCCAGTGTGCGAGTGCATTTATCACGTGATTCATTCTGTGTGCATTGCGTGTTGTCCTAACGCCAGCCAAAGAGCTTCAGCGAAATGCTCGTCACGCTCAAGAAAAAGCACACTCGCATGCACGTCCACAAGCAGGAATGACGCGCCGCTGCGCATGAGACATGCTGCAGTTCAACACCGGAGGCTTATCAACAGAATCCTGCAATTTGGGAGCATAAAGCAGAAGTACATTGCCCTAAAGCTGCTAGTCTTAATTCGGATAGTAGTCTGGTGTATTGTTATTGCATTAATTGCTTTGCCATTATGGAGAAACTGCAGGTGTTTTGATCGCATGAAATGTAAGTGCAACTTACCAATATAGCTCAACCTATTGTGACTATAGTGTCCAGTTAATGCAAAAATTAAAAAAAACAAGAAACGTTTTATCTTGCTCTAAAACTGGTTTGTGTTTCAGTTTACACTGACAAGAATTTGTCAAGTACTTGGCAATACAAAAGCTGCAATGGCAAACTTCATTCAACTTGAAGTCTTTTATTGACTATTCTCTACAGATAAGAACACGAATTTCGCTGGACGACTCAGCATCATGTCATGTGTTCTTTCTGTTGGTAAATTCAAGGGGACTCATTCAAAATCTGCCAGCTTAAACAAGTAATTCGAAGCAGACCTGACTAGAAAAAACATTAGAATAACATAATTTTTATTTCTGTGTTGAGGAAAGCTGCTAGTAATCAGTTACCACAAATTTGCACTATGACAACGGTGCATACATATATATGTATATATACATTTCGTTAGAGATCTCAATGAAGCACGCTGTGAAGGCTGACCTGTTCACTTTTTCACAATAGCTGCCTCTCTTTCAAGGCTCTGTACGAAGTTGTAATGTTTCTTCCATGCATTTATACATGTGTACAAACACTTTTTTGAAATGTGCAAACTGTAAAAAAAAAAAAAAAGTGGCACGCCAATTTGCTGCCTATGCACCTTGCCAATAGATAGGCCTGTTTTTGAGGACCACCTGGCAAACTTTTGTCGCTAGCCGCATGCGCCGTAAAAACGCACATTTGTGAATGTTGTACCTGGCTCTCTTCACAATATGCAGCTTATATTGAGCACGAGGTACAGTCAGCGGCAAAAGTATACAGGGCACGCATTCAGCGAGAAAAGCTGCATTCACACTGAGTCTATGCTCACCACTGGTGCAGCAGCCCAGCACTGCGTTGGTTTAGCGCACCGCTGCCGGTCTGAATTACAGGCTAGGTACCTAGGCTGAGAAGCTGTTCAGATTGTTCAGAGATTTTTGCGCTCTGTAAACTTTCTGCAAAGACTGTAACGCTCTTGTCAAAAGCTTCAAGGCCACGATGCACGCAATCAGGCCTGTCGTGACCGATTTCTGAAGCTCTAAAGCTTTCTAGAGCAGACTTGGTGCAACACTGCCTGCTTCTGCACGCAACTAGATGCCATGACTCAACCTGGAGTAACTGTATCTTTACGTAACTTCCTGCCTTGAAAAAATTCCGTGAGGCAAGAAGGACCAGGCTCTGGACGTGCTCCTGATCTTTGCGGCAAGCCTCACCAATAAGAGAGTGAGTGGCTTCAAAGCTTTTCACACAAACCGTGCACACAGAAACACTGAGCATATTATAGCCTTCTTAATCTCATACAAACATTCTAGCCACTGCATTTCCCATCCAGCTTCTGTATCATTACATTTACAAACAAACAGGCGTGACAGCAAGAGCATAGTACAATGGCGAAACAACTGACGACAGCTTTGAGGCAAAATTACTAGGAATGTTTCACTGCCTACAGCCACTCTCAAAACTTAGCGTCAACCTCACGAAATGAAAATCTATCCTTGTTGCCTTCTGAGTGGCAGGTCTGCTTCCCAAAACTACTCCGTCACACCTCTTACTGAAATGATTCACAAAACCACTTTCTGGCGCCTCTGGTTAACACAAAGATAAAATGGCCTAACGACAACAATAACAACAACTACAGAGCACACACCAGGAAGTCAGCCGTGCCGGCACATTTCAGAGAGGAGAACAGCTTCATGCGAACATCCTCGGGGAAATGTATTCACTGCTGACAACTTCCGTCGAGCTTACGCAGTTGACAAACACCGAGAGTTTGAAAGCTGTACACTCTGCTTGACATAGCAGCGATACCTGGCAAAGCCTCTTCACTCAAAATTATTTTAAAATTGCAGTCCAAAAAACAAGTGAACGAAATGGAGAAAATTTTTCAAGAATGTGCGTGCGGTCAGGCCGCTTTGACATCGCCCGCTTCTAGAGGCGCAGTTGTCACCTCTTCCCCAGCCGTGGAATCCGACTTGACGTTCTTGGTAGTTGAAGGGAAAAGGGCATTTTCGTCTTCGGAGAGCTTCAGTTTCTGCAGGAGCTCCTCATTCTGCTGAGAAATATTGCAAAACAAGATAAGATAAGAAAGGACAGGTGGCCAAGCTGTAGCCTTGTTGTGTGAGGTAAATGTCTTAAATTGAGCTATGCTGCGCAAGAGATTGCATGCACACGTTCCCCGATATTAAAAAAGTGATGTAAATTCTGGGGTTTTCGGTGCCAGAGCCAGATATGACTATGAGGCAAGCCATAGGGGGTGACTCCATATTAAGTTTGATGACCTGGGCTTATTTGCTGTGCCCTCAAATTCTAGGCATACGAGTGTTTTTGAGTTTTGCAACCATCAAAATGCGGCCACCGTAGCAGAGGATCAAACCCGCACTGTTGTGCTTAGCAGCGCAACGCTGAACACAAGGAACTTTTAAGAAGAACATTCTGCATTGGCAGCTCTCCACCTTCAAACAAGCTGATGCTTACCCCGTACTTAACATCTAAAACAGAGCCACACCAGCGGAAGTCTACCCACACCTAATGCGAATTTGCTCTGCTAAGTCGTATTTCAGGTGCACCTCAAAGGAAAAGCTTGTTTCTACCTAGAATACCATCTTTGGCTGAGTGCTGACGTCATGCTGTTATATGAAATTTGCCCAGACATTCAATTCCTCCAGCAAATTTTAAAATTATTGAACTAAAATAAGTTGTACATAGGAATTCTTCAATAGAATGCTTTCGTACGAAAAAAAAAAAAAAAAGAAAAGCAGAAATAAGTTCAAACAGCGCACAGAGCTTCAAATATTCCAATGTGCCCAACAGTGAGCCTTGCAAGTTGAGCTACTAACAGATAGCTTCACATAGACAAGTTATACCCTTACAGAAGCACTCCACTTGCAATAAAGTAAGTTAATATTTCAAGCGCTACCTTTGCAGGAATTATAAAAAATGTGCACATGACCCTCTGTATGGATTTCAGAGCAATAGCATATGGAAATTAAATTTAAGCCACACAGACTCACCGAGCTCAATGTGGTATGTTACAATACAAACAGCATCTAGTGTACATGATGTTGATGCAAAAGGATAATAGTCTGCCACTTCAAAGAATCCTGCACATAGCAGAGGCCCCAGTTCGCTTTCAACACACCTGCGAGAGCCAATTGCACCAGCAGCATTTAACACCTGCAGACGAGACAATCCCAGCTTTACCCATGGCATAAGACAGCACAAAGGGTTGACTGAACTCACCAAGCAGCTATGCTGTTCTGCTAGCTCAAGCTTCGCGTCATGCGACTCCACCAAGAGCTCAGCATCCTTGAATTTTATTGTTTATTCCATCTTAACACAGTTTCTTTTTTTTTGTTTTAAAGATATGTACCAATTAGCCCCCCCTTTTATGCCATTTGTTCACTTCTTGGAGCAACAGATACGTGGCGTTACAATTTACAGAAAAGGTTGACATGTTGCAGTAGAATCAGTAAAAGACGTTTGGAGGTTTGGTGGAGGAAAAGTAGGGAGGAAGAACAAACAGAAAACAGCATGAAAACCAAAGTTTATCTGCCGTAAAATGGAGAAAGCTCGGACATGAATTGATAAGTTCTTTTTTTTTCTTTAGGAAAAATATCTAATTCAGGTAGACAAGACATTAGTCCAAATTAAAACACAGAGCTTGGTGGCTCACAGGTCGCTGCCCCATTTAAAAAAGGGGGGTGTTGACAGCATCCATACATCCATCCAACCCTTAGCAAATGCGGAATAGTTAACAATGGTGCCAAGCGTGCTCCCCCCCAACGCCTACAATGACCCGAGCTGTTGGTGCAGCTTTGTCCCAATTTTTCTAAGCAGCAGCACATAGTCTGCTGATGGATTTAGACAATGTCTTTTATGCAATCATTACCAGGCTTCGTCACAGATGCCTGCACTGACAAGCCAGAGCGGAAGCCATGGCCCCTGAGGGGGGGAATAGGGGGCGGCAAATGGGGTCTTCCTAAGCTTTATTATTTCGCAAGCGGCACATGAGAGCCAATACCATAACCCAGTTCAAATGACGATCAGGGCACTGAGATTGTTGACTGCATGTACAACTGCTACAGTTGTTGGTTTAAGAAAGTGCTTGGCTGTACTGTGTGTACCACTGTAACTAAAGAAAATTACGAAAGTTGAGACGCGTGGTTCACTAGAAATGCTTAATCCCGTAGTTTTCGAAAGTTGGTATTTTGTGTTCTGTTTCGTAAAGGGTGTCAAAGATTATTGGTGTAGCACTGTGAGTGATGCACACAGCATTGAGGAAACCAGCCAGTAGAACAGCATGCTTTCATTGCATACTAACGCAACCAGACAGCTACCTTGCTGCTAGTGAATGACTAAAGGATCAGATTAGAGTAGGGGCAAGCTAGGCAGACACAGCAGCTTATGAACTCTTCTGCGAGTGCCTTCACGCTACGGTGCCTTCCAATGCAGGAACCTGCCAGCGCACTCCCACTGGTTTCGCGATGTTGGCACACTATGACTGAAGAGATGGGTAATGCTCACTGCTTTGTCAAGTTTTTTCTTGCAGCTCTGCCAATGTGGTCTGAAATTTAGCATTAACCGCTAGTGGTCAAAGAATAACAGCAAGTGTTTTAAAGGTACAAAAGAAGAGATCAGGGGAGTGGCATACGAAAGCTAGGAGCAGAAAGTGTGGGGAATTGCAGAAAGCTGTGGGCAGCGCGTTGCCATGACGTAAGCTGACCGTGCCAAATGCATCGTGAGGTGGGTAGTGCTAGTGTTCTATTGTTGGCCTGCTAGACTGTAATGAGACTCTGCCACTTACCTTTTCGTCTTCTTTCTGTGCCTGTTTCTCTTGTTGCTGCTGCTGCTGTTGGCCCTGGAACAGATGAAAGAGCATGTAACAGCTCGTACATCATGCGAACATGCGAGAAAAACTAGGTTGAATTCTCGGGTTTTATGTGCTAAAACCAAGATTTGCTTATGCTGTAGCGAGGGGCTTTAAATTACTCTTTTTTCTGGTGAAGGGGAGTTGTTCGTGGGGCTCATTTATTTTGTTAGGTTAGGTCCTTAGGTTATTTAGGTTCCTTGGTTAGGTTTAACGGTCTGTTGGATTCATTAGGTTCCATTTGCTGGCATACAAGACGCAGATTTTTGCCTCAATTTTCCTTGGTGCGCCTTATATGAATACAAACACCAAAAGCACTTCATTAACCAATAAGTGGATTTCCTTTTCACAAGTACGACGGACAGCCCAAGGCAGCATTCTAAAAAAAAAAAAAAAGACATTTCACAATCGGAGCAATCATGGCAACAGAAGCCAGCATTTGGGCCACGTAAGTAGCATGGTTAGAGCGGCATGACGGCAGGCACCGATAAAGGCTGCCATCGTCATGCGTGCTATTTTACCGTGATGGTTTAGTTAAATGTCAGCATTCCAGGGCTACTTCCCCAGGAAAATTGTGCATCTATGTATCTGTAATGTAGAGAGCTACAGCAATGGCTCCTTCCTTCGTGCTCTTGATAGGATTGCCGGTGCCATCTAGGAGCAGTGAAGTGAAGTAGTGCATAATTACAAACAACGGTTTGGTGTTGCAAGTGCACTGACAACGACAAATGGCTGAGCAACGCAAGTGGAGTGAAAATAAAGATGTCTTTAAAGGGGCACTGACACAAAATTTTGCGCCCAAGATAGCCTGCGGGATCGATTCCCGTGAACATGCGTATATCATCTGCAAAATATAAACAGTGAATATAGCTTGGAAGGTACCGTATTTACACGAATATAGGTCGACCCATTTTTTCAAATTTGACAATCCAATGTTGGGGGGTCGACTTAGAATTGAAACCAAAACTAGAGCTTTTTTTTTTGTTTTGTTTTTTTTTTGTTTTTTTGCCGAGCGATTTTTGGGGGGGGTCGACCACATTGGAGTCGACTTACATTCGTGTAAATACGGTATTTTACAGCAACTTTAAAGTTTGAATTTTGAAGGCACTGACACCATCAAAAGGGACCCCATGGGGACCCCCCTACTTCCCTGATGTCACCATGCTGCAGCCAATAAAAGAAATGATGACGTCATAGCCGCCATTTTTATTTGCCGCGTTCGTTCTAGCAGTCTATACTTCTTGGCGGCTGCTCGCGAGTCCATGCCGCGGTGCACGCGTTGAAAGTTTTGTGTTTGGCAACATAGCTGTCCCGTTTCCTGTTCGAAAGGACTTCTTGATGCGGACCGTGCGGAAGTGCGTCACAGTTCTGTGTGCTGACATAGTCGACAGCTGCACACGCTAGGTGGTGATAGCTGCGCCCGGCGGCTTGTCATTTTTGGAGCTCTCTCAAACCGAAACTGAAACTGGTCGGTAATGACGAGCCTGTAATTAATTATCTGTGGCACGCTGTTGCAAACGATGTGCCGTGTATGACTAACAGGCCCCCCAGCAACACAATGCAGCAAAAAAACGTGAGGCCAAAATTTTTGTGTAAGTACTCCTTTAATGGCTGGATTCCAACTCGTGGCTTCCAGTACAGAGAGCTCATGCTCTAAACATTTTACCACATGCGCATGTCTGATCAAACAGAATACCAGAGCCCTGTTACGAATATCCTGCTTGCAAGCAAGTGCATTCAGATGCCTTGTCCATTTTCCACAACGCTGACGGTTTTCTGAAGAATTCCTCTCAGATAAGACAATGTGTTTAGATGTTTGGTACAAAACATGTCTAACTTACACCTCACGAAACAAGGCAACGCAAATGTAATGGCTAAAATAAAGATGTTTTATGATTGTAAGGCTCATGCTCATCCTGCTACCGAAGCAAGAGCGCAGCAAAATCTCAAAAAAAACCCGGTGGAGGACACTGCATAAAGGGTGTGGTGGACGTGCCCGCAATGAACTATTGGAAAATTTCGCCTAAGAGTTTCCATACAATTTCTTTTTTCTAAAACGCGACATTACACCCATGGACTCACGTGATAAAAAATAAAAAAAAGGCACCACGAACTTTCACTGTTACATTGTAACATTCTCCATTTACGTCTTTAAAAAAAAGTACCACTTGGTTGTAATCATCAGTTTCTCCAAGAATTCTCAAAAGTCCAACCCAGCCTCTGGCTTTTAGTCATCATTTCTCTTGTGTATGTGTGCGCTAAGATGTGATTATTGTGAACTGGACTGCAGTGTGATGCGATCGTTGTTTGTGAAGTTGTCTCAACGTCGCGGAGGCAACTCCGGTGACATGCTTCAAAGTGCTTGCAAAGTTGTGTACAAGCTGTTCAGAGGCAGATGATGGAAACTCAACAATGCCACTCGCCAAAGTGACACAACTTTTCGGACAATGTGTAGGAGGATGAGGCCTTTAATGACTTCTGAGTAAGATGCAATATTAGCCTCATACGGCTCGGAAGAAAATCCCTTCAAAGTTTGTTTTCCTACAATATGAACTTCATTAAAAATTGTTTTGGAAATTTAGTGCTGTGTAAGTACTGCATAACTTTGGGATGAATGTACAAGCATGTGTAATCACACTTCATCATGCCAAAAGAATTTTGATGCGTTCTATACAAACACATAGCAACATTTTCCTTGATAGTCGTAAAAGGCATGGGATGTGCCTTAGAAAAACATGCGACTTATAGGCCAGAAAATGAGGTAACATTGACCCTCAGAAATGTTTTATTGTGCATGTAATTCTAAGCACGCGAGTGTTTTTACATTCTTTCCTGATCAAGCTTGCAAACTTGAGCTCAGCAACAAGATGCCATAGCTAGGGCTGGGCAAAGATACTTTGAAATTGTATCGCGATACGATACAAGATACTCAGGCAAAAAGTATTGAAGATACAGATACAAGATACTACCGCAAAAATTGTATCCGATACGATGACTTGCCGATTGTATCTTAAGATACTGCGATACATTCGCAAATTTGCTGTTATAGAACTCAATAATGTAGTAGCGAACGCCTATGCAGAAAAAAAATCTGCTTGAAAATTTCTTAAATGTGGCCAATTTCATTTTAATCAAATGTTTCTTCATATCTCAAAAGTTTGGTCCTTCTTGGTCAAAGTAAATTAGTTTACTTCCGAACAACCTATTATGGTTTGTTTTAGCTGCTTAACAGGACTGCTCTGTAGACACTTCGCTGACAGCGGTTCTTGCTTGTCATTTCTGTAATTGATGGGAGTCGCTGCTGAGCTTGCCGACCAGCTAGCGGATTGCCATCTAACCACACGAGCTTCAATAGGAAGCCTTCACACGATGGCGCTAATACCGGTGTGCAGTTTTACCTTGTCCATAAAAGACCATTTATGCAATACCGAATCACCGGTGTACAGAAGCAACAACGCTTGTAGCGAAACTTTGTGACACATTGTGCATATAGGCCTACGTAGAGCACATAAAGCTACTATTACTTTTCATATTCTTCTTATCTGCTGGCGTAAACCATTAGTTGTGTATGTAATATCTAACGTGCAATCAATTATTGTCTCGTCATGGTGACTATGAAGAAAGCGGCAGTCACTCCGTTAGAGATGAAACTCATTATTGGGCTAACTTGTGCCCAGAAATCTAAGTAACTCAAAGTTCGAGCAAAGAGTGCTATACTCTGATAGCAGCAATAAATGTCTTCGGCCTTCTAATCTAATCATCGCTAGAAACCGTCTTGTTTTATACATCAGTGATCGCACCTTCCAGCGTTATCGCTGGCGCTCACGTAAGCTCACGAATTAACAAGAACACGCGCGTACTGCGCGTAATCTGAACAATAATTGTTGAGTTTTTACGTCCTAGAACCATGATATGATTATGAGGGACGCAGAAGTGGAGGGCTCCGGAAATTTTAACGATGTGGTGTTTTTTAACGTGCAATCAAATCTACGTACATGCACCTCTAGCATTTCGCCTCCAATAGACATGCGGCCGCCGCAGCAGGATTTGCGCGTAATCTTAGCAGAACATTCTGAGGCAATCTCGAAGTGTGCGAAACATTGCGGGGTGGCTTGCGCCGAGCGGTGATAAGGTTTTTGTGGTTTACACCCGATCGCACCAAAATGAAAAAAAATAAGAGCGCGTGGGAGTATAGTTGCACAAATCGTCGCAGGCCAACGCCGCTATTCACGCCGTTGCCACGCATAGCTACGATTACCTGGCAATCAGTAATATATAAATAGGGAGGCCTAAAAAAGGAAAACAATTATAACTAAGATTGAAAAGCCGTTCCGTTTCAATCATTCGTAGTAAATAAGTTCAGATACATGATGCAGGTGGAACTCCTAAGAGCTATGACAACTAAGCATGAAGTATCGTGAACTTACCTGTTAAGGTAAGACGATAAAAAAAATTAGTGCCTATGGAAAATTGCCTGAAATGGCTCGTTGGGATGTTCATAAGAAAAAGGGACTATTTTATATAACAATGTTTTTCGAATACCCTTTTAGGATCTTTAAGACGGCCCCTAATTATTCCCGTTATTATAATGCAAACTGAACTTGGTTATTTTAAAAAGCAGTAAGCAGAATGCTTGGTGCTCTATACTCAATGCACGCCCACATGATGACATAGTTGTTTCCCAAATCGCCTTAGCAGAAGAGTAAGATCAAGTGAATATAAATGTGTAAACAGTAGGAGAAATAAAGGAGACAGTTAAAAGTAAGGATAAAACAGAGAGGCTATTTTGGCTGCACTTCAGAAAAAAACATATTGCATTCACCAGACCGAGAAAAAAACTGTTCAGAGCCCTAGGTAATGTAACGGATGCAAGAGAAGGACAACTGAGAAAGCACTTGCGCTTACAGTCATATTATACGTTCAAGAGCTCTGTGAATAGAAATAGCAGGAAGAAAGCGACATGATACGCCAAGATGTCGTCTGATAGATAAACGCTTGTTCTGGAGAGCGGCATCAGAATTTGTGTGGTGATCGCATCACGCATGTGGAAAGCGGCGCTTGCAAGTGGCTAAGGGTAAGTGTCATGGCTCTGACAAAACTAAAATGTAAAAAAATCGAGAAAAGAAAAGGCACCTGTGCAAGCACGCGAACGTAGTTTCTGTCGAGACTGCACGAGCTCTGTCATGTTGCTCTGCTCCACCAAAAAGGACGCGCACACCTCATCGTTTTCCCTCACTGGTGTAGTCGGGCGGAAAGATAAAATGACGTCACTGCCCCTGGATTTATTCAGGTGGCCTAGTTGCACCAGTGCCAGCCTGAGAAGCGGAGTTCAGTCAGCGATTAATGTTTCGCACGGTAGCGTTGCGATCGCAGTATCTTGTATCTTAAGATACACGATACATTATCGAATGTAACGGAAATACAGATACAGATACTGCCTTGCGAGACGATCGCGATACAAATACAAGATACCCAAAGAGTATCTAAGATTGTATTTAAGATACATGTATCTTCGATACTGCCCAGCCCTGATAGCTACTGAGCAACAATGGCAAGTGATGTAGACATGCACATGGATGTTTTCTTACCATGAGGGCCTTGAGGGCAATGTTGGCAGCTACAGAGAGGGCGTTGCACACCTAAAGATAGACGGAAGAGAAAAAAAATGATGCATCTAGTGCGCTGCTGCACATGCAAACCTGCCAACTTAAGATAAACAAAAATGTATTAGGATTTGTTCATTGATGAAGTAGCCCGGAAAGCCTAAGAACAATGCTGAATTTCAATAGTGTGCCATCTATTGCCTGCAAGGAAGGCATCGTGTAAATACTCGCAGCATGAAACAGAAGCAGCCTAAGGCTGGCGGAGGCCCATGCGTCGGTGATGACACGAAAATGCACCAAGCAACTCAGCATGCCATCTTGCACGCATGTATCGCGTAATGGTTGTGGTAATGGGCTTCTGTGCTAAAGACTCGAAATTTAAATGCCGAAAAAGTTTTTATTTTTACCTTTTTTTATGCTAGGCAGCCTCGCTGGTGTGGATGGGTAGCTTGCACACTTTTTCCACGCTTTCCACTTATGACGAGGCTCCTAATGCTTAGGCCTTATTACTATAGGTGGAGCAGTGAAATAAATAAAATTTCGTGAAAAATACTAAAAGCTGTATGATTATTGAATGTGTTCACTGGAGAGACAAAATTAATTAGTTTTGATTAACTTATGACACACTCACTGATTACATCCAGAGGATGCTTTGGACTCCCAGCTATGAATAGACAAGTGTGGCAATATTTTCCCTCCATCCTTCCCTCGAGCTTTGAGGCCATCCCATTAACAAAAAAAATTTGTATTCCAAATTTAGTTATTTATGAAATCGTAAGATTAATTAAAAAACTAGAGTTTGCAGGAATGTTACGATCCAAAACTAAATCCTTTTAAAAATTGCCTGAGACAGATAGCAGTCCTCAAGCTCGATAGCACATAGTGGCAGACATTATTTCCACAAGAATTCCAAATACATTACTGGCAAATTAAGAAGAATTCACTAACTTCTAAATTAATGAATTTACAGCCCAAACCAATGTTTACAAATGGTAAGCAGTGAGTTTGCAAGCCATAACCACTTGGAACAAATGCTAAGGCATGAAGGCTTCAGGCTGAGTAATATGTGACTGAAATGGCAATGAAACAAATCACTTTGTGCACTATGAAGCACAGTTGAATCAGCACTCACCTCTTCAGCGCTTGTGTTCACTTCAAAGACATGGCACCTGTATGTGGGTGGACCTTCGCCAGGGTTAATCGTGATGAAACCCAACAGCCTGCGAAAATTCACGAATTAGAACAACTTCTTTCCAGTCACTGTTTTACGACTCGCTCGCGGACGAACAAGGGAAGCCTCAGCCTCAAGCCAATATAATATCAACGAACCCCTACCCGGTCCAAGATTTGAACCCGGAGTCGAGGCCTTTCTGAGATGGGTTGCTCTATTAATAGAAAATGTTGGCTAAAGGCCAAAGCCTATCCCCTTCCAGATATACTCGTTCACCTCAAGCTTGCAAACAGTACCCACAAGTTCAATAAAGTGCATGCTCCTACTCTGAACAGCATCGAAGAGAGCGTATGTCAAGTGCTAGAAGATGGCTTCAAGCCTAAATACTGAAAGCATTTGGAAGACGTCGCTTTGACCAGGGACCACCTTGCATCGACAAGGAAATGCTAGGAAGCGAATATTACAGCCGTATTTGAAGATTCTACACAATGCGAACATTTCAGAAATACAATGAAGCTTGCTTATATAAGCACACAGAAAGCATGACATTCTTTTAGTCCTTCCTTTTAGGGCAGGCCATCATCATCCTATCGAGGGGTGCTCACTCTTCCCATTGGCTAAGCAGCCCTGTAGCTTCCACAGCGCTTCAATCAGCTCATGAGATGGAGTATAGCTGTCTATTCAGCCACCTACAGCAAGTAATGGAACACTACTATCGTGTGTAATTTGATATACAAGTCTGGGAAAAAAAGTGCTAGGTACAGACCTGCCTTAGATAAATATATTTGTTTATTTTTCAAGGAGTAGTCAGCGTGTGTTGTCATAGATCATGGCTGTGACACTTGAGATATATATGCACACAACAGCAGAAGAAAGCTACAGAAGAAAGATAGGTCTTTCTTTTGTTTTATGTAGCAGAATTAGGAGGTACCTCTTGGCATACATGTAAAGTTTGCATTGAAGCCTACTGTATTTACTAGCACATTACAAGCATTGGTTACTGTTGGCTAGCATTGACTGTCATGGTAACAAGGTGGTTAAAGGCATTTAAAGGTAACAGTAAAGTTGGGTTCTTTACCCGCGGTCCAAGGACCCGCGATTCAGCCAGAGGCTGACAACCAGGCAGGTGAATTCCGCACTCGAAGTGCCCCGTCGGAGGCGAGTCTTTGCGACGACTTGGGAGCAGAGGCTTGGAGATTTGAAAGCTTTTTAATGTACAGGAGTGGTTACAAAAGAGAAGAAAACTTATTTACAAGTATTTACACAATCTGGTCGGCTACATACGACATCGTCACCTCGGGAGACCCGAGCACTGCCTAGCAGTGTCGCCGCTCAAACCAGACTGAGCCTTCTTTCTCCCCGATCCGTCGATAAGGGGGTACGGCTCCCAAACTTGCCTTGCCCAAAACAAAGGGAGGGCGCACGCCACTTCCGACGGTGCCGCCCACACTCGCCCAGGTCAAGTTCCTTACCGGGGCGTGGCCACCACACCTAACCGGCGACACCGAGGTGTCCCTTCACTGACGTGAAGGTGACGGGTCCCACGCTCGTACGCCGGGCGCATCAAAAGGTTCCGCCGCCGAACTTGTCGCTAAATTGCAGGACGGGTTGCCAGTCCCTGGTTTTGCCCTGATCTGCGTATTCTTAGCGTCCAAGCCATTACACTGGGGGCAAGTCTCAGCCGAGAAGGGGGGTGACTCACAACTTGCCGTCCTGTCGTGGTGGCATTGTTCCTTCGCACCGCCTTAAGCAACCTCCCCCGACTAGCTGGTTTCCCCAAACCTTACAGTAACACAATAAATAAATAAATAAATAAATAAATAAATAAATAAATAAATAAATAAATAAATAAATATACAATCTTCATTCACCACTTTGAAGTAGAGGGCATCGGAGGAAAAAGCTCTAGCGAGCTTGACTAGGCTTCCCAGCCCCTTACAGTTCAGTGGCATGCAATGGTGGCACAACCATGCTGTGCACATCAATACAAGCAAAACAACATACATTATGTGTGTATACTGTTATAGCATCATGTACCAGCATGCCGATGAAGGCGGTGCACACCTGCTGTATCACATGCTTCCCTTTCCCTCCTTCCTGCTGTGCGCTATATACTGCACACGTTACTTGCAATACACGTCTTTTGCTTGGCTGCTCTGCTTGCGAGTACGTGGTCCCTTCATATACAACTACCAAAAGAGCACAATAGGCTCAAAAAACTTAGCTAAGCAAGAAAAAAAAAAAAGGCACTATACATCAGACAATTTTCGTATTTGTGATCTAATACAAATGCCAAATGAAGTTACTCATTAAGAAAAGTGAAGTTATGGAGCTACTTGGCACGGTTTGCACGGCAGGTTGGAGATACAATTTTTGTTTAGCGCAGTCTCTCAATTTAATACATATTCTCACTATAGCTACATACAACTGAGAAATTGTCTTGGATGAGGGAATAACCCGATTTAAAGAGTTATGATGTAATTAAGCTCAAGTATACGTAGCAAATTCTTTAAACTATGCAAGTTACTTGCCGGTTGTTCTCCTTGTGCACCGTCCAAAAGGACACATCAGCCAATGGGAAGCAGGCACGTACAGCCTGATGGGAAGGGTCCAAAATCCTGCAGTGCACAAAAAAAAAAAAGGCCACAGTTTTACCACAACGGCGAAGAAATGATTGTGATAGCAACAAATTGGAATGTAATGCGAAGAACAGCAAGCAGCTCAAAATTTTCACCGCACTGCTCAAGCACAAAGTACGCACGAAAAGAGCACACACAAGACGAACGCAAACTAACAACTGTCACAGCTCAACACTTGCTGTTCAAACAAAAAGAAGGACGCATGAAACAAACGCACAGCTATATACAGGACGAGCACGAACAACTGACACAGTTGTTATTTCTTTGTGTTTGAGCAGCTCCCTCCATTTGCAAATGCGGCCGCTGCAGCGAGTGAAGTGACCTTTGTGCGCTCTGTAGCTTCAGCTTAGCGGTGAAAGTACAAGACGTACAAACTACCCTCCGCCACGAGATAAGCGTGCGCGCACGTGGTAGATGTAGCAGGGGCACGCGCACTGCAATGAGCGGAGTGAAGACCTTTAAAGCACTGCCGAGCTCTGTGTACCGCCAGCGGTAAATGTTGTATATAAATACCTGGCTGTTACTATGCTGAAGAACGCACCCTCCGTGGTCTAAACGCTGTGCTGCGGAGTGAAGGGTCACATGTTTGAATGTGCGCTTCGGAAAAATATTTGATTTATTTTTCTTTGTGGCTTTTTATATATATATATATATATATATATATATATATATATATAGGAAGGAATTGTAAACTTAAGGGCTCGTTTGCTTTGTTAAACATAGTATTAATGAGAACTAACAGACAAAGATGCCAAGGAAAGTATAGGGGAAGCTATTAGAAGTAATTGTAATGTAAATGTGAAGAAATGAAAGTGGACGAAAAGATAACTTGCCACCGGCAGGATCCGAACCTGCGACCTTCGAATAACGCGTCCGATGCTCTACCACTGAGCTACGGTGGCAGTCATCTCCCGTCACACTTTATGAGGGGTATATATGTGTACTTAAACGTGGGAGCGTCAGTCAGCGCCGCCTGTTGCCATTACGGCGAGTGTGGAACACTCTTTTTTGCCTGTAGGCGTCACGTAGTACGTGATCTTATTACGAGAGGGCGCTGACTAGTAATCCCTCGCATACAACCTGAAGGCATCAAGTCTGCCAGAACGGATCCTGCCGGTGGCAAGTTATCTTTTCGTCCACTTTCATTTCTTCATATATATATATATATATATATATATATATATATATATATATATATATATATATATATATATATATATATATATATATATATATATACACACACACACGGGACATGACGGCAACGGCAAAAACCAGCCGACAGTGTCCATATAATTGATATCGCAATAAAAATTTTAAAAAGGGGCTATGTCGTACCTCGTTGAAGTGCACAGCACCACCCACTTTTCAATTAGGCCTTTGTGAATGTTAGAACATAATGGTATTTGATTTAGCTTCGACACGAATCTAAGATTTTTCAAATTTTCAAGTATCTGAAGTGAACGAATAAGGGTATTTTACCGCATGTAAGCCGCCTGAAAAGGTAATTTCACTCCAGCAAAGCTACACTTTCCCGTGTACATATTACATGCACTCCAGTTTAAAAGTGTGTTACACAGGCTAAATATAGCAAATTTTAAAACTTGAAGTATTTTACTGCTTACAACTCGCACACTACTACAATTCAAAACCTTCTAATATTTACTTGCTTCAACTTCTCTTTGAATCAAAAAGGTAATATTTATACAAGCTTACACAAGCAGTTGCAGTTGTTTCCTGACAGTGGTGACTGACCTGAGTTCCTTCTGGCTGACCACCATGTGTGACTCGGCCATCTTGAAGACGTTGTGTGCCATGCGGGCAGCCAGGATCAGGCGCATGGTCTCACAGACCAGCTGGTCTCCTGCGAGAAGTTGGCACATCCTAATGCGTCAGCTGCCTTGTCAAGCAAAGGCAGACAAAGCAAAAGAAACTGTGCCAGGCTGCACAGAAAGGGATTTATGATTTTATATTTGCTTCAAAAACTGAATGTCTCAGTTAAACTAATAAACAGAAAAATCACATAAACAAGCAAGATAAGTGACCCGTTGATTGCAAGGAGTCCTGATGAACAAAACAAAAAGTTTGCACTAAGTTGTGCAAAGCTTTGCACAGTGAAGCATGGGCCCATTGCCACTCGTACTAGCAGCTTCAGAGTTTCTTGCACGTTGATGGGCACGTTAATCGTTTGTCCCCGTATTTCACACTGCCCGTAACCATGAGTGAGATGCTGAATGTTCATGAACGGTATCTTTGGCGACATCATACACTCTTCGACCTCGTTGAGATGCGGTAGTGATGCAAGCTTGATCGGATATGTAAAGCCAATGGTGACGCTAAACTGCAGAACGGCACTACGCACAACTGTGTCCCACACGTCCTGCACAACTTCAGTTCACCGTGGTCATTCTCTCCCGGGAACATTTTTCGCAGAACTCGATAAGCATTAGCATGCTTTTCTTTGCAACGCACGGAACTGATTGAAGTTAAGTTCGTGTTAAACCAAAGCCTATCGCACAGATTACATGAATGTCCAAACTTGAGTACCAGAAACTCAGGAGTGAATCTGGCGCTGGCTCAATTGGTGCTCGCATGGACTTCTTGCTGCTCGTACTTGGCTCGACTGACTTAGGTTGACTGCAAACGGCTCGTTTCCTCGCCGCTTCTCGCTCATTCTTGCGCTGAGTATAGTCCGGATCTGCCCGCTGTTTCACCGCTGCTTCACTGGCCACGAAGACTGTATTGGTTAGTCGTTGATGGCTATGTTCTAGATGAGCGACACATTGAGCCTCGTGATAAGTAGCCTCTTCAGGGTGTACAGACCTTCCTCGGCCGGCCATTGCCAGAACTGCCTTGACAAGACGAGGCGTGGCTCCTTAATAGCGATCCTGAAGACATGCACATGTGCAGTAACTTTATTTACGACGTCTTTTATGACGTAAACAGTTGCTAGGTGACACCAATTTTAAACGTGGCGCAGTCTCTACACAGCTGCTGCACAGCACATGCGCAGCTTGATGTGACGTGACCCCAGCTGTTGCAGTAGTCAGGCGTGGCGACTTCTCCGTTGGCTTGGCAGCAGCGTGGCTTCAGCGCATGCACCGCCTAGCATGACGTCACGGTAGCGAAGCGCAGTGAGGCCAGGTGATACGCAGCTGTGGTGGTTGCTATGGCAACAGTGCAGCGAGGTTTTCTCCGGATGACAGCCGTTTTCATGAATTTTCTAAGAGCATCGCTGTTAAAAATCTTCTAGCATTTTTATGTGCCATAACCACAATATGCATAGGAGTGCCCATGTTTCTCCAATAGGTGGTGCCAAGTTTCACTGCAGTGCCCCCCCTCCTGCCAGTTTGAAAAGTCCGAAAGGAAATAAGCTTCACAATGGATGCAAAAATGAAAATTAAGTGATCATGCGCTGCTCACAATGGCCAACCCCGTACTTCCGAGGGTAAAGTTGGGAAGTGAACCATTCTTGCAATGCGACATCAACGTTCCGAGGCTGCCGTTATTGCTGAAAAGCTGCATGGCCACAATCCTGCACGTTAGACAATGGACAGTACACGTCCAACTGAGTAAAGGTAGGGTACTTGGTGACACCCCCCATTATGGGGAGGGGGAGACGCACCCCCTCCCCATATCCTCCTGTGCACATGCCTGTGGCAATATGATTATACACCATTTTCCGGACGCGCTCAAGCGCCGCCATCTTGGACTGATAACATTGCAGTTTTGTATCCGTATCAAATAAGCAAACACTGCTACGGTGAACCCGCACGCACGAAAACGCTTGGGCCGGTACATTCAACATTTCATGACCATGATCATTTCACACTACAACATAGAAACCGGCAAAACAATCACTTATCAGTCCAAGATGGCGGCGCCCATGAATCGAAAATAAAATCGTGCATATGTCAAGCTGCCGTGGGGAGCTCCGGATTAATTTTGACCAACTATCAATGTGCACCTATCTAAGTGCATCGCTGCTTTTGCACTTTGTCCCCATCAAGATGTGGCCAGCATTGCTGGGAGGCCAACCAGTGCCCTCATCTTCTGGCACGGTTCTGCCTGTCTGCTACCATTAAAAAGCCAACGACACTCAACTACAGGTGCTGTTGTAAGTGCCAGACAAAATTATCCGCAAGTGCGCCACACCTGTATGTAATATATCAGCCCAAGGTGCCTGGCCTATAATGCGAAGAAATGTCGGCCAGTCTTAGTGAGTGAAGTGGGCCTCTTCCAACTCTGAAGGGCCATGAAACCACCGCGGGAGAAGCAGGGCACCCGAACTCGGCCACAGTTCCTCAAGTCACAGTTGCAAGACCACAGACCAAAGCTGCGGTTTAAGTCTCTTCCAAAAAGTGACGTGGTCCCTAACGCATTCCCCTATGACAACTCGAAAGGCGGAAGCCACCTTCTTGTTTTACCTATGTTTCTTCTCAGTCAATTGTATTGATCCTTCTCATCTCTGCCACTCACCTCTGTCACAGGGCACTTGCATGGAGCCGAGGAATCGCACGGTGAAGGCCTCCCAGAAGGAGCACGACGCATCCTTGGCCGACTCCATTGTGATAGAGGAACCGCACTGGTCAAAAGGGTTGATGCGTCTGCACCACACCAACAGGAGGGGCAAGGAAGAATGAGCTTTGGCAGAGTCAGTAACACATATATACGAAGATGAAGTGACTGCAAAAAACTAGCTCAATTAACTTACAGGGTTTTACAATCCCAAGCCACCATACGGGCCAGGACAGCCACACTGGTAGAACACTTCTCAATTAATCTTGGCTTAGTTGGTGCCCTTGACATACCATCAAGCCACAGCACCAGCTTTTTTGGCAACACACCTTAGCATATAAGTCACCACTGATGTTCTTTCATGCAGAGCCAAATTAATTACATCAGTGCTTTCGCATTCTGTCCCATCAAAAAGCAAACGCACTGACCGCAATTCAGTAACAGTGACTTTGAGGTCACTGCAGGAGCAACAAAGTCGCCGAACTATCATCTCGGGTATGAATTTCATTTTCCCTTGAGGGACAACTCTTTACAGCCGCATTTCTTGCCACAAATGGCTGACATCAAACACACAGCGATAAGAAAAAAAAAACAACACAGCAATGAAGAAATTGAATTCCTGAATATTGCGCACACAGGTGGTGAATAGCTTGTGGCACCTCTCATGTTCTTTTCCGTCGCTCATAATCCATTTTCCTAGTGGATGCGGGTACACATCGATGCCTGTATCGTATGCAAAATAAACCTTCAATTGAGTCAGCGCTGTCCGTGTGTGCTTCTTTGTCTTTTGTCTCGTATTTTGCACTCTACAATTCAATTTGTTACAAACAAACCACACGGTGTTTCAAGCAGCAAAAGAAACATCCTTTTTTTTTCCTAGTTATACGCACACAGCCGGTCCATCTTTCGGAGAATGCCCGGATGAACCTTTGTCCTCTGATGGGGAGAACATGTCAAACTGGATGGGAGTGTTGGCTAGTTCCTTGAGATCCTCTTGTGTGGCCGGCCTTGGCCGTGGCATTTTTCTGCAATGACAGTAGTACGATAAGCTTGTGCGAATGTCACTTTTTTGGTTCGAAGTGGGTGCTAATTAGTATTAAATAATTTTCAAGCAAATTCAAAGAGTAGCAGGATTTGAAAATCGGTAGGGCACGAGTTATAACTAGTAAAATATGATAAGTTTAGGTATGTGCAAATATTCAAGCACTTTGAATATTTGAACGAATATTACAGTATTCTAATTCACTTCCACACAAGTTTAAATGATGCGAAATTTTGAAGCATTCGAAATAAATGAATAGGCGTATATTACACTGCATAAAGTCCCACTGTAAAGGTTGTTTCACTGCAGTGGAGAGGTGCTATGCCTTGAAAACGCCTGCCAAAAAAAAGAAAAAAGAAAAAACAAATCCTCACTGCCGCAAAGCCCCACTTCAAGGTTAAATGAACATATTACCCTCACATCAAATAACCATTTTTTAAGTTTAAGACCTTGTTATATGGGCTTATCCCTTTACGGCCTGACCCGCACAAATGTGCGGGTCAATAAAAACGCTCACGAAACGGCACCTGTTTCAGCTTCGGTTTCATAGCTCTGCGCCGCTGAAGTCAATGTTTAGGGGAATATATCTGTTTCAGTAGTTCAATAATTTTGGCACCAGAGGGCGAGTAATCTTCCGCGAAAAATGCCGTCTGAGCACGTGCGCCGACAGCAGCTACCTCAGACGTGTAAATCAGCGCTCCTTCTTGTTATACATATTTTTTCAGGAGTGTATGCATGTGAAAGGAATAATGAGACTTAGAAAAACATGCTTCGCTAAAAAAATTACGCGTTCCTACCACACACGCTGTGCACTCACGCGTGAAAAAGTCACCCGCACGTTTGTGCGGGCTGGGCTTTAGTCCTCGTCAAGTGCACGGCAGAGCGGCGCAGGTTGGCTTGTTCGCGCGCGGTTGCGCCTGCGCATTCTGTTTTTTTATTGCGAATAGCTTTCTCGGCATCTTATTGCCACTTTTTTGGTTGGTGTTTCCTGATGTTTTCTTATATCTGAAGTTAGTAGCGGCGCGAAGTGATGTGCGTGAATTGTGATCACCATTGACGCAGAAAATATTTATTTTGTGAATGTGTTGTGACAACATGCATTATATTTCAAAAAATTAGATTTTACATTGCCTATGATATAGAGTTTCAGTATCGCCAGTGAAATTCTAAGAATAATAAATAACATTGAGAGTTAAAATTGCTAAAATTATCTAACTTTGGAAACAAGCTTCTGTGGGCGCTGAATTTTCTGTTTTTTCACATGCCGAGATTTTCAAACCAGAGAATGAAGAAGACATAGAAGAGATATTGAGCCTCCTGATGTCTTGCGTCAGAATTGGGTAGGGACCACGTTGACGAATTGACAGAGATTCATATTCGTCGTTCGAGCCAACTTAGTGATGGAAACTGAAGTATGGAAGGCAAGCTTTTGAGCGGTCGCCTCTGTAATAACTGGGCCAGGTGACCACTCACCTTATCCTGTCAGTTTCAGTGAAATTGATGTCTTTTGGAAGAACATATTCGGCTGCAAAGCATCATCTGCTTGGAAGTGGTGAGACAGCCGACGTTGTTGTTGTTGTCAAGACTCCTTTGCCAACTTTCTCACACTAATTTAATACAACGATCTTTGAAGTTACGGCTGACAAAACGGCAGTGTGCCCTAGTTGTAGACATAGAACAACTTTGAAAGTAGCTGTGCAAAAGATCAAGCAGCTTTTGGTATGGACCTGATCATGGGCTGCATCCGATCTCTGAGGAACTTTGGTCGTCACCAGGCGCCCAAGAATTGAAAGCGGAAAGAAAAATCTGTCACAAGATCAATCCTTCGACAACTTTACTGGAGTGTAAAAGGCGCCCGGCATAGCCAAGCGATTAGACTCAACTATACGTACCACTGGCCATTAGTATACAGCTTGACATCTGCACATCACTGCAGGCTGTCAAGTGTAGCTTCTTGTTCCAGGACGCGTTGTATAAGGTGCAACTTATACCTGTGCCTCACAAGTGACACACAATACTCTAAAATGTTGCATTCGCAGCGCTGATCACGCATTTTTTGCTTTGTCTTAGCCGTTATGAGCGTATTCCTCGCTGCAGTGAATCACATGAATGAAAGCCCAGCCCGCACATATGTGCGGGTCTGTTTTCTCGGGCAAATACTCCAATTATTACAGTTTAACCTTTGAAAACTTAATTACAATAGAGCAAACATCAATACTTTTTGAGCAAGTTAGCAATTTTTCTATTATATTTTTCTCGGGCAGGAAAGGGTTATATGCTCTAGGTATAGTAAAATTTTAAAAGTAATGTATTTCACCAGTTATCACTGGCATCCAACTTAAATTCAAATCTTGTTGCTATTTAAAGTTGCTTCCACTTCACTTTGAACCAAAATAATGACATTTGCACATGCCTTGTTCCAATCTTTAAAAAATATTGTACAGGTTAGTTGGGTCCGGACAAATATGTTCATTTTTCTTAATAATGGATCAAGTTTAGAGGAATCCTACAACACAGAAAGTGCTGCCCATCGGTAGTTGAGGCTCCTGAGAACACACGTGAGCTAAACGTTACAGTGCAGCCCGTGGCCTGTAATTTACAATTAATTCTCATAGTCAGCTAGAAATCACTAGCTCTTCTCTCGACATTTGATGCCATAAACCCAAATGACGGTGCCACAAACCCAAAGTCATCGGCCATTGGCTGATTTGAGCATCTTCAACTGCATAGTTAATGAGGCCGCTACAAGCCCACATGTGGACTCGCGCGATCACATTGAAAGTAAGCCACGCGTTCAAAGAAAAAAGAAAAAGAAAGAAAATAAAGTGCTCAGGGTCATGATGTGCGCTGACGAACAGAAGTAGCTTCTTGCCCCCTTTTCATCACCCCTCTGCATAACTTTCAGCGCACTCACTGGTACGAAAGGAGAGGGAAAGCACTTAAAGAGTGCGCCTAATTCCTGTAACTTCGCTCGTACTTCACGGATTCTAAAAATTTCTGCCGCAGTCGATTCATGAGGCAATAAACTCCTTTAATAGTGTCGTTCCATGATTACTTGGAAAAGTGTTGCACAGCCCCTTTAATAAAAATCTGCCCTGTTCAGAGGATTGAACCTGGTAACACTGCCTACAGTGGCTGTTACCCTGGAATGCAATTTTAATTTTGCTTTGGCTGTTCAAGTGAACGCCACTACTCCTGTTCTTGTCCCACCTAAAATAAATTACGCTCATAGGTTGTTTCGTTGACTAATATTTCAGTTATTATAGAGTTGACCTGCTGCAATGGTGAGTACTGTCACTCTAGCTGTGGCATCAGACTCGCTAGATGTGTAAAAAGTAGTTAAAGAATGTGCAGAATAATTTCTGTGCCCAACATGCATAGCATGCTACAACAGAGGTCACGTGGGCTCGTCAATGTTGTTTAAACAGTGGACCCTGCTTTGCAACAGCACTTGGCAGATGACATAGGCTCGGGCCAATATACAGTTGTGTGACTGAACACTTACCGTTCTTGACTCGGAGCAGCAGCAGCAGCAGGCATAGAACCGGGTGCTGCTGCATTGGGTAGCGACGGGGTTCGCTCCGTCTGAGTCGTAAGCACAAGACAGATGGCAATGGTAAATGTAGAAACGCTGAGAAAGGTTCAGCAACACAGCACCCTCTTTCTGTCTTTACAATGCCACGCGTGTTATATTAATTTATTCGCATTTCACCCACAAAGACTTCTTGGAACACTCGGCGCAGACCGCGTCGCAATGTTTCAGAAACCTCGAGATTGTTCAAGATCATTCCGTTAAGACTGCGCGCAGGATGAGAATAATCTAGTTTATTCTGGATCTAATGCAGCCACCAGCGATAAGGCTTGAATGTTTGATGATGCATGTATAAATGCCGACGCTTCTTACTGCAGACCAGATTATCGACGGCAGATGCCCTGTCATCGCTACCAGTGCGCATCGTGTACTGCTGTAGCTTTTTCGCAATTAGTTTCTGAACCATCAATAAAGGTTTCCTTCAAAATTTGTCACCAGCTGCAGTGCCAAGCCAAAAGGAAATGCCAATGTTGAAAAAAAGCGGGATGCTTTGCGTGCGCACTACAATTGTGCAGTGCGAGTGTCACATAACCGGGTGTGCAAGGTATAAACCAGCCCTAAAGCCAAAGCTCCTGCGAATGAGTTGCTCCACTGCCTCGCACTCTGGCAAACAGCAAGAAGGGAAATGCGTCACTTGGTTCGTACTTTTCATACTGCACCGCATTTACTCAAATCTAAGCTAGCCCCAATTCTAGGCCAAGCCCCTACATTCCGAAACCAGAAAAGGAGAAGAAAAAGAAATGTTGCTATGAATGTAGGTTGAGAAAAACAAAAAAACATGCACACACAAAAAGAAAACATGTAGAAAGACTACAAATGAAGGCAGAGTGGATGACTTTCCTTTGTGTGTGTGCATGCATTTTCAATGCGATCTCTATGGAATGAAAACTGGCGACGCTTTTCTGAAACACAGCACCTGCTGCCACTTGGCAGCAGTTGCCCCGAGCTATTTGTGTGCAGTGTGTCACCTACTCACACCATAATTGTCTGACTGTGCCGGTATAGTTGCACTGGCGGATTTATCGTGCAAATGTCTATGCAGTGATGTTTCCTAGTGTGCAAGCTGCCTGCTTCTTACAGTACATGGGTGAAGCGCATATCATGTTGAGCCAATGTGGTGACGGCTACGCTTTCTTTTGCACTTCAGTGTTCTGCACGAGGCAGAAATTCATAGCAGCATGGCATGTTTGGGTTTAAGCGTGCAGTAGGTCTACATTAGCTCTATGCCACACACGCTGACTAACAGACAGTTGAGGATTCTTAGTGAAAGAGGATTGTTGGCGATAAATCGCATTCACAGGTTTGTCAGTGGCTTCTATCACGTTTCAGGCCATCACCACAGTCGCACCGAAGTTGTAATGATTGGCTGGCTGATGTCTAGGGTTGCCACCTTTTCTCGAACAAAAAACCGGCCTTTCGACGGGGTGGGGTGAGTTACCAGGAGATTAAATTAATGTTGAACAATAGACGCCATGTGAAGTCTTCGGCATGCAGTGTCACTTAATGTAACATTGCTTTCCTTGAGCCAAAGAAACCTGATGTACAAACAAAAATGGCACACTGAGCTAACCTACTAGTCTAATTGCTGGCATAAAAATACCCGCGATTACAATGACGCTTCGTTTACTGCTCTGAAAAAAACCGGCCAATGACGGCGGGTGCGGACCGGCAACCGGCCCGCTGTCTAAAAAACCGGCCAAGCTGGTCTAAAACCGGACAGGTGGCAACCCTACTGATGTCTGTAACCGAAAATGCACAACAGATTTTGCGGTAGAGTGTGGCATCAGCCACACCTCAAGTTGAAGGGTGCACTTTAAACTGGCAGGCATACAATGAGCCATGACACTGTGAGAGATGCATCTCGATGGTCCACGATGAGGGTAACAATAACAGGTATCGGCACTCCTTGGTGGCTACAGGTGTCCCCACTAGCTGGCCTAATACTGTCGTTCCCGGTAATGGTAGCAATGCACCATATTTTTCTAAATTTTGATCATAAACCCACACATTTTTCTTACTCCTGAATCTAAGCTAACTCTAGAATTTGGTGAGTGGGCATTTGAGAAAAAAAAAAGCATGGGTCTAGATTTGAGTAAATATGGTACTTAATTTTGACGTGATGGCACATGAAATTTCTTCTAACAAGAAATACTGGTGCCAGTGAAACTGACGCACAACTATTGTAGGATGCAAGAAGAATAATATATGCTAATAAAGATGAAGAAAGGATTAAAACGCAATGTCTCGGCCCGAAAACGTTTTTCTTGGGCCACACGGGAGAAAGAGCAGAAAAGATGGAAGGCTATTTATTAAATTGTCCATCTCAGTTGGCATCTGTTCCGTGTTGTAAGCAATTCTTACAAATTAGACGAGTTTTTGCTAGATGGTCAAGTCTGGAGCTGTACAATCTTTCTTTGATTTTGAAGTCTGCCCACAAGGCAAACACTTTACGTGACTGCAGCCCTCTATCCACCCCACAGTATGATCACTGCTGATAGCCCACATTAAGCACATCAAATGGTTCGGACAAACGAACTCATCACCAAGATTGGGGAATCAGCACAACTTTGACAGTGACAACTCGAACTAAGAGCTTTGTGAATGGCATTTTGCGCAAAAAAGACACACGAACACGAAGGGAAGAAACCATGAGACAAGCGCAGACTCTGCGCTTGTCTCGTGGGTTCTTCCCTTCGTGTTCGTGTGTCTTTTTTGCGCAAAATGCCATTCACAATGCAATACCAACTCGTCCAACGCTCTGTTCTTCTGAACGAAGAGCTGTTGTGAAAGGACGGTGACCCATCGTACCTTGGCTGCGGGTGCCTCCTTGGGAACAGAGTGTGACCTGCCGCCTGGGTGGCATTCAGCAGCCACGTTCATCACCGTGGTGATCCACTCGTCCCGTTCTGGCTCACTCAATGCCTGAAGCACCACCGACCTACGGCACACAACGTGAAATAAGAACTTGCAGATGTGCTGGAAGGTTTACAGTGCCTGGGAGAAAGGTTATACTTTACTCTGCAAAACAGACGTAAACAAGAAAAGTATGTGCACAAACAAGCGAAAGCTTTTGTCTATATTTTCATTTCATTGACAGCTGCCAATATGTGCATGTTGCCGTCGTGGGTCATTTTGTCTGATTATACAAGGTCAATTTGCTTGAGGCAGCCATGACGTTCATTTGCACAGAGCAGGTCATGCCACTCACGACAACACTGAGACAGTACTTCATATGGGCATTGTGTACATACACATACTTAATATATAGGAAGCAATTATTGAGCTGTTAGTTGGAAAGTTTCTTATAAGTATTTTACTTCATTGCCTTCAACCCATACAGTGCATCTGCCCCAGGAATTCTATTTCCTCACAACATTCAAACTATGCAGCAAGATGGTTCCTGCATGTGCTGTTTTGCTACAATTCTGGCACGAAAACAAACAAACAAAAAAAAACAAGCAAAAACAGATTCATAAAGGACACATGTGTGTTATAGGTTGCAATTTCAACAAAGGGGTCAATTCGCTTACAGTTTTCTAGCTGGAATTCCCAGCTTTCTCAATTAGATTATCGACGCATGTGTCCCTTTTAAACTTCGTGCTGGCAATGGTCCATTGTGTGGTTGTATCAAAGTGCATGAAAGCAAAATCGAAACACAACTGAAACTGAATTTGACCTTCAAAGTTTGCAAGAGACAGCTGCACAGATAAGAGTGGTGGCGAGTTGGACATACTTTTTGCCGTTGCTGATCTGGAAGACATTGCGGCGGTCTTCATCCAAGGCGTGCGCGACGGTTCCCCTGTCGATCTCCATCACAGCACTGCCAACACTCTGGGCACAGGATGAAGGAAGGCCACACTAAGTGCTCTGCAGCAGTTTGTACATGCACGTGCTGGGTGAATGTTTGACTCTCTTGCGCATTCCCCTAATAAGTTGTTTTTCCTGCATGGCTGTTGTATCTCCTAAAAACCAGCTTGTCCACATGACGCGTGCCCCACCAATGTTGGTGTGCAGCTGGGCAATACTTGAAGGCGACTCTACACTCAAATTCTGTTTAAAAATTTAAATAAATAATGAAGCTTCAATACCAAGTCAGCCTCTTCATCATGGGTGACTGCCCAGCAAGACACCAGGGATGGCAGTCTTAAAGGGGCCCTGCAACACTTTTCCAAGTAGCCATGGAATGGATTCACTAAAGGAGCTTATTGCCTCACGAATTCATTGCCGCAAAAATTTTTGGAATCCGTCCAGTACGAGTGGAGTTACAAAGATTTCTCGCACGCTGCAATTGCATTCTCTCTTCTCTCGTCCCGTCGAAAGCGCTGGAAGCTAAGCAGGGAGGGATGGCACGGGGAAAGAAAATACGTCACGCACGCCTCGTGATCTTGAGCGCTTTTCCTCTTTCTTTTTTTTGTTCGAATACGCGAATTTTCATTGCGATCACGCGCGCACGCGTGGACAAGTCGCGGCCTCCCGCGGCGGCCTCTGTAACTACCGAGCGCGCCATGCTCAAATCAGCCAATGGCTGATACAAAAAAATCTCTCGTCGGTGACGAGTGATTTTTGGGTTACGCAACGTCATTTGTCGAGAGAAGAGAAAGCAATTTCTGGCTGACTTTGAGAATTTATTGTGAATTCCACGCCGCGTGCTGCGCTATAATATTTGGCTCGCATGTTCTCGAGAGCCTGGACTACCGATCGGCAGCGTTTTCTGAGCATGCTCAAAAAGTGTTGCAGGGCCCCTTTAAGCAGTCGTGAGTTGTCATGACCGCCGGAGTCTTTTTGCTGCCTTCTCTGCCACTGTGTTTGAAGGCTGTGCAAATATATGCTCCACAGTGTCCCCAGTGATCTGCTGAAGTTTCCCAGCGTGATTTGTATATGTCACAATTCTCAGTACTAGGTATTTTATGTGATTTCTGTTTGTTGAAGATGTTTACCGTTGTTTACCGGAGATGTTTACCGGATGATGGAGAAGTTGGACAACAGTGCGAGAGATGGTACTAGTGTTTCAACAGTGGTGACTCCAGCACAAGGAGAACTATGTTTGCATTACTATGAACTGTGTCCATTGGTCCTTGAGCCCACGAGACCCCACAGTGCGCATGTGCATGTGTCTTCATCAAAAAAAATGTTAAAGATAACTCACCTCTCCCTTTGGAATGTGCATAAGGTGGCACCCGAGGGTGTAGAAGTAAGCTCGGTCCCAGCGGCTCACCATGCCTGCTATTTTCCTGCACAAGTATACCGGTGAAAACTTGAAGGAGTATCTGAAGTTGCACTGGATTACATTAAAGCTTACATTACCTTAAAGATTATTGGCTTCTAATAAAAATGAACAATGCAATTTGCCACATAAGCTCCCTGTGTTGTCACATTGTGGCAATGTGTCGCAAAGGCTAGTTGAACTATGTATGGCACTTACGAAGTGAAATTCAATATCAAAACATTAAGTGTCACCCCTAGTATGCTCAATTACTTCAGATACGTCATATCGCTACAAATCTGGCTACTCAAGCTGATATTGTTTCTGATATAAACGCTCAAGTTGAAGTTACACCGACATGACAGAAATTGAAGACGGCGGAAACAAATAATATAGGAGCATTACTTGATCATAAATTGACAGCTTGCAGTATTGCAAGGCCTAGCATTCATTTTGATTACTTGGAACTACTGAACGTACAAATGTAACCACATAGAAATTTAGCAAGGGTAGATTGTTGGCCTAGTTGGTGTAACATGATCATAAAGTTAAGCGCGGCACTGAAGTGACGAGGATGGGACAGGGAGAACACACACAAGCGCTAACTTGAAAGTTTGCGCGTGTGTGTGTTCTCAAAAGTAAGCGCTTGTGTGTGTTCTCCCTGTCCCGTCCTCGTCACTTCAGTGCCATGCTTAACTTTATGATCACATAGGAATGTTTTTGCGTTTCATCCCCAGTGAAATGTGGCCACCATGGCCGGAAATAGTAGCACTTGCGCCCTTGTGCTCTGCTGTGCAATGCTTCAGCCACTAATCCACTCTGGTGGGATATAAAAAAAGTTGCGGGGAACATAAAGGTTCATACAGTACACATTCCAAGACCTTGGGTCTCCATCACCACTATGCCCAGTTCTTAATGACAAAGCAAGTCAGTGCAAGTCACCACAGGGCACACTCACGTCCGGTGGAACAGGTAGCCCGCCTTGTGGGACAGGCCCGTCTGTGCAGGCGCAGAGGCACCCTCGGCAAGATAGGCGGAGTTCTCTTCCCCTTGCCGCGCCAACACACCCGCTTGATGCGCTGCCTTCTCTGTCTGAGCCTGCAACTCTCGTTGCACCCTGCAAAGTTGGAGGCAGTTCAGCAATTCTCAAAGCTTACAGTGTACACTGTGCTCCTCTAACACATATGTTCAGCAATCGGCATTTAATACTGACTGTTGCTAAGGGGTTGTACTTGGCAAGCTTGAAAGGTCACCATGTAGAAAGTGTGCCACTAAACTTTGAATGCATGGTGTGCGGTCTCGTACAAAACTTGTCAAGTGCCTCAAGCTGACGGGGCTCTTCAAGTATGAAAAAAAAACCAGCTCTGAGAGAGCACTGGTAGTCAAAAAGGCAAGCTCATCAAGGCAATGAAAGCATGGTGAAGAGGACACCTAAATAAAAGCACTTATTATGAGCGGTGGTTCATTGTGAATGACAAGTGGTTGCATTAATTTGCACCAAATCCATGCTTCAGTGAGTAGCAGACTGGTAGAAGCATACTCTGTCTAAAATCGACACTCTGCAAGAGATGCAACAAGAAAAAGCGTGGATCTATCATGACAGAGTAAATATGGCACGCGCCACCAAATGCTCTGACCACTGACGAGATCTACGGCATGCGAAAAGTCACCATGTTGGCACTCACTCTCCCAGGCTGGTTGCAATGTTGGTGAGGAACTCGTCCTGCTCAGCAGTGTGCATTGTCTCGTGTGCAACGCCAAACAGGGACTTCATGGAGTGCACGTAGCCCAGAAGTGGCTCGATCAGTGCCATTTTGCGCCGGTATTGCAATGCATTCAGCTGGGCATAGAACTGCAGAGACACCTGCACAGTACAATCGCGAAACAGTGATTATTTATTCAAAGTGCAAGGCAGTGTAGATTCAAAGCCTTGCTTTATAAATACAGGGGGAGGTGGTTGAAATTGAATTGGGAGCAGTTTTTGGAGCAGCAAAATTTTGTTTATGGAGCAGAAGAACCTTGATTTTGAGCAATTAGTGGCATTTAATATGTTGTCTTAAGCTTGGAAAAACAAATTTGTAGCAACTTGGGGAGACAGGTACATATTTTAATTGGCTTAGAATACACATAACCCTGAAACAGCTTTTGAAGAAAGCTTTTTAACAGATTATCGCCAGGCATCAACTACACTACCATTTTACATACCACACGACCGAGTAACGAACATATGAAATAATTGAAAAAAAGGTTCTGCAAACTAGGTTCACTTCATAACATTTGGAAAAAAAAGAGGGATCACAGTTTAAAAAAAAAATGATTGCAAAGTAGTTACATAGCCATAGGCGTGCACACAGGCCACCCCCTTAGTCACCTAGAGAGGGGGGGGGGGGCTCACAGTCAGCCCCATACACTGACACAACAGGGAGGGGGGTGCTGCACCTTCGTCCCCCATGAAGGGGAACCCTGCTCATGCCTATGTACACAGCACTAGGCATTAGCTTAAGATCAGTGATATGATTTAGCAGATTACTGCATTGGCTTTTTGTAGGTCTGCTTATCTAGCTTTTCAGGCTTCCCCAGAGCTTCCTGCAAGTCAATGTTAGTCTTTGTCAGGGGCCCATCACAATAAGTGCCTTCAACTATCTGCTCAGCTGTGTGCTTGGCATATCATCAAGTGTACTGCACGCTTTTAACAGGCGACAATGAAAGTGTGCTGCACCACTGTTTGCTGCCACCTCATGTGGGACCACTTTCAAGAGTGCAGTGCGATCGCTTGGAAACCTTGCTGCACTGACTATCAGATCAAAGGCGAGCATATGGTACTGCAAGTGTAGCGCCATTGTAAGCGCACTGTACCCTTTTATTAGGTGATGACACAAACGTGCTTCGCATCAGTCCGCTGCTGCCTTCTCACGCAAAACCACTAGAGTATTGTGACAATTTGTCGCATGCAGGAAGCTAGTCATTGACGTGTTAAAGCAACAAGGTGCCTCACCCGTGCATGCTATGAGGCGTAACGGAACGAACACTTCCATAGCAAACGCGCGCGTAGGTGACCACACACAGCAGCGTTGGCATGAAAACCACAGAGACCGGCGGTACTCACTACGTACAACAAAGAACCTGAGAGTCAACCCCACTACGCATGCCACTCGATAGTTTTCGCTAAGCAACAGTAGCACCAGACCACACAGCCTAGCGAGTAGAAGTAGCACATGCGGGGCAAGGCAGCACATTTCTTTTTTTTTTTTTGGGGGGGGGGGGGGGAGGGGGTGAGGGGTCACACATATTTACAACAGCCAAGGGAGATTATGGAGGCACCATGGCAGCCTTCATTGGAAAAGTGCGTAGAAGAGACACACTTCTATGTGTTCTGCAAACATCTCATTTCCTTGGTACCCCGGCGCTGCTAAGGGCTGCTTTGAAAACCTTGTCAACTCAGCCTTTTCCCCCAATGGAGCTGATGCGGGCATCAAAACTATTGCTTTTCAGGCTGTTTTGGAGCAGCTTGGTGCAATTTTTGCAATTTTGCAAACTACTGCTTCTGCTCTAGAGCAGTTTGGCGCAGGAAAACGGAATCGTATCAAAAATGTGCAATATGTGCAGCTGTCTCACTCCTGTGAATAGCATAGGGCAGGGGTATCAAACAAGCAGCCCGGGGACCTTTTGGGCAGCCTGGCCTGCTCATGACAGACTTTGCGCAATATTTTTTTGGTGTGTTACGTTCGTGACCTACACAGACGCGACCGCACTCGGGAATTTTTTTCGTGAGGCACCCCATCTGGTCATCATCCATTAAAACATAATTGTAGATCAAAAACTCGGAATCGGCATCCAGATTTCCAGATTTCAGTCATTCTCGAGATCAGTATCAATATGTTTCTTGAAACCTAACGTCGAATATGTACCCTTCAGAGATGAGTCATATATGAGATATGGTAAAGGCTTCGTTCAATTGGCAACCTTGGCTGACATTTTGTTCAACCCTCCTCCAACTTTCTTCTTCATGCAACCCATTGGGAGCCTAAATTTCCTGACTGCAGCTCGTTGCATGATGTGACTTTGAGACCCCTGGCATACAGGAAAAAATTTAATCAGTTTATACAGATGAGTTATCCTTTTAGAGCAACAGTGCCATCAATTTCATCATCATAACTTTGTTATAAAGAAAAAGTGAAGGCCGAAGCTACATTTATGAATTTCACACCAAAACGTCAGCACGGGAAAGTCAGTGCAGCATTACAAATTTCAAAGCCTTTTTTAAGGCGAAAGCTTTACATGTGCCTCATAAGTAAAAAAAATCCAGCATAGTTGGCATTAACATAAAACGAAGTAATAAAAGTCAGCAAAAAGTCACGTGCTACTCAAGTGAATGAATATGTACATCAGCGTACCAAAAGTCACACAAACCTCAATGTCACACGATATCACACTGTGACGACGTCACAAATAGCCAAAATTGGTGATGCAGCCTTCAGCGTATTAAATGCTTTTAACAGACTCACATGCTTCGTTAACGAATTCCTTGTGCTAAGAATTGAATCGCGACATCGTGAAACTGACCGTGTGGAATCGGCGGTTTGCCAAATACAGCTCTTCACTGAGGTCCAGTCGCTGCCGATCGGTGTCCTTTTTCCGCGACATCTTGCAATAGCGTCCCAGTGCTTGTTCCCGCTCTGCAGTTTATAAATAATGGCACATGTAATGTCACACACGGTATGTTACAATTGCAATCAAGTTTCCAAAAGTGTGTGCCTCTTGTGCGCATATTGTTCTTGATCAGCGCTGAGCGTGATCTGCATACCCGTGTGATTCACTGCTTGCTCTTCTCGTCGCCATTCCAAAAACTTGAATGCATGACTTTCATGCATGGAAGAGCACAGCTGATACAGAACTAACAGTAAACTCAGCGCTAAAGGTAAATAATAATAACATCAATGGTATTGTGACAAGTAACCCGCTATTTGTAGCTCTACACATGCTTGCTAGCAACACTAAAAAACATTTTTCTATAACTAGCTGAAGATCCCAGCTCATGCACTTTTGCGAAACATTTCATGACAAGTGAATTATTTGCCTTGGCTGTTGAAATCTGAATTTTCTTAAGACTGAAGGCAGACAAAAATTAATCGATGTTTTGTGTTATCTGCAAGTTTCTGAATGTGATAAATATGTGTTGTAACCACGGCTGATAAAAAGCCTGCTGTTTATCTCCCTCCCCCCCCCCCCCCCACCGCACACACACACACACTACAACAGCTTTTAAATCAAGCTTTAAGTAGCATGGTAGGCTCTTGTACAAACAAATTTCACAGTTATTGCATGGAAAGCACTCTTCCATCATTTAGTGATAAAGTGCACAGTGAGCTACAATCATCACTGCCATTTGCATAATGAACCCTATCGAAAACTACAGCAAAAAGTGTCACAGAAAACAGTGCAAAAACAGGACTGAGATTAGAGGAAAAGATGACACATGCAACACACACACACCAAATCAAAGGCTTGCACAAATCGTATCTGACGCAATGTGCAGAAAAATGATTACCTCTGACTAAACTGTTGTTAGGTCATTTACATTGGATTTGCATGACAGACAGCACTGGGATCATAAATTAATGATGGGGTACTGGCTGTGATGTGAACTTATGATGTACAACTAGAGATGCACTGAACAACCTCAGAAGAAATTATGGGTTAATTCAAACATTTGACATTTGTCTCATGAAGAAATGAACCAACACATGCTTTGGAATAACATGCATGGCATTTGCCAGCTTCGCGTATTGAGTGCACAGACTCACCTGCTGTGGCCTTGTTGTACTGCTCTTCAAGGGTGAAAATTTCTAAAGGCAAAGAAGAAAATGTAAAGAAAAAGGAAATTCAATTAAACACCACAGTAATCACTTTTATCAAAAAGGCATACAAAACAACATACAGAGGCCGTTTGTAGAAAACTATATACTAGGTCAGTGCTGCTAAGCAAAGAAACACAAGCTACACTGATCCAATCACTGTGCTCATAGTGCTTGAAAAACAAGCTTAGTTGCCCTGGCAAATTAACGCTGCACGCAAGGCCACTTGGTAAAAAAAACAATTTAGGAATTCTTCATGCTTTTATCATGGTTGAAGTCTCGATTAAGCAAATCTTCATATATGCCTTTGGAACATCTTTTTTCTAGGTGTAAGTAATGAGTCCATACATTAACATGATGAGTTATTGGATGTAACAACGTAACCCTAAAATATTTCCTGACAATATCAGCATGCAGTAAACTCGTGGTTATAATAAATATAAATATTGCATATAATGAAGGTATGCATTTTGCTGTTTTTCAACTGGAGCCAACATTTTAACATCCGATGTAAGCCGCTCGGTCACAATGCTGGCTCCAGGCTAAGGTTTCTCTCCTTCATTGACTGTAGATTACCGTAAAATTTCAAGTAAGTGGCCCCCCATAGGGTGAAGGATAATTCGACAAGATTTGGAGGGGCGCCCTTGCTCGGTCATGGGTCAAAATTCAAGAAGGCAGCAGAAGAGCCGCTAAGAATAAAGAATGCACAGCCATGCTTCTAATGAAATGCTTCATTGATTGCACATGCAATCACTGTTCTCATTCGCCCTCGTCTGGCAAGTAAAAACAGTGAATGAAACAATGAAAATAGTGGGAGGGGAGAAGAGGCCGCATACTTGAAATCTCCCAAAGGAGGGAGGGGGGGTGCTTTCTCAGGTAGGGGCACTTGCTCGGGATTTTACGGTAAACCGAATAACCTTTTCCAGTGACATTTTTATTGTCTTCACCTGTTGTTACTGTTACGTGAACCTTGAGAGACATGCGCGCATGCTTGAAAAGAACAGACTTGCCTCTGAGGTCGGATTCAAGGAACCTAGAGAGAGGATAGACCATGCCGTCGCCTATGTGGGCACTGCACATTTGGTGCCAGGAGCTGATCTGCAGGAGGCACAGGACGGCAGTGGTTGCATGCCTCAGTCGGGCAGTATCCAGTGGCAAGTATCAGGCTAAGCCCATGTGCCAACAAGCTACATACAACATTACTATACACTCAAACCTCGTTACAACCAACTCACATCTGCCACGAAAATACTTCATTATATGCGAAAATTCCTTATAGCCGTGTATTCTTAACACTGCATCTACAACAAAACTATTATTCACTTCGTTATAACTGATAATTCGTTATATGCAGGCGCTACATCGAGGTTTGAGTGTAGCACTGATGGCATCATACAAAACACTGAAGCTGGTCGACATATTTGAGAAATTCACTGCTTCTGGATTAGGATTCTGCAAGTGAAATCCACGATCGTTTATTTAGTGCTTATTACAGTGCTACTTAGCCAACAACATTGCCATCATGCACAAAGTGTAATGCTGAAAATAAGCTTGTGCCATTAAGCTATCATGCGCTACACTGTCTAAACTATTTATATTTACTGGCAAACTTTGCCTATAGTGCAGATAAGCTAAACGTCTGCACATCAAACACGGCTAATTTAAAAGGCAAAGCATTCCACAATCTTTTGCTGAAGAGTCCATGCGTCAATCCCCCTTTTTCAAGCAAAGAGGATGCTAAATAGTAAGATAATAGCACGATATCATTTTCTTCTAGAAATAGAACAACCAAAACTGACTGTGAGCCGTGCAGTGAAACACTTCTTAACTTCACGGGTTACTTTCTCTAAGTCCTCCGAAAAAGATTGTTTCAAGTGCATTTCTTTTGCTTTGTGCTGATTCGAAAGAGCACACAAACACACAAAAAAATGGCAGTTTGCTACTGTTTTCTTTTTAATAAATTGTTCAGGAAATAAAGGATTAAGGCAATCAGAATGTTTGTTGGATGATTAGTAAATAAGGAATAGTACAGTAAAAAACACCACTACTAATGCACTGACAAATTTATTCCCCACAATGTTTACAATTCTGAACCACGATGTTTCACGAGTAACTTTTCAAAACGGGGTTGCATTTATTAATTCCGCCTTCAAGTATACTTATACTAGAGATAGCGCTAAAAGAGGATTATTTTTTTACTATTCCTCGTGGTACTAAATGTTCTGCAGTACCAGGGCATCATGACACATTTTGCAGCTTGCCTATATATGCATATTTTTTCTACAATGAAAACACACTTTCTAAGCCAAGTGTTCCACAGAGCTAATAAGATGCAGATGATTTAAAAACTTCTAAACTTTTGGTCATACTGGCGCTTGGTGTACTTTCACAATAATTGGTTCAACTAGCCCAAAGCATTACATTCTCAGGTAATATTTAAAGGTAACAAGAATCGCTCTGTAAAAAGAATACAGACACGAAAACTAATATCAATCATTATTTCATATAATTATTGTAATGAGCAAACTGTTGCTGTTACTTGTGCCAATTGGTTGCGTAACCTACATTACAAACTGCTTGGTGTGCTTGCACGATAAGACTTGTTTCAACTAGCCCAAATAACCACACTTTTGGGCAACATTTAAAGGTAACAAGACTTGTTTTTGTAGAATGAATACAGATAACCAAATCAATCATTATTTTGTGTAATTATTACGATGAGTAAACTGTTGCTGCTACTCATGCCAATGACTGCATAACCTACATAAGATATTGCGCCTTCTTCATTCACGAAAAAACCTTTCACTATGAGTTGTTTTTCGTGCACAATATTTACTTCCACAGTGTGTACTATATCTATTTGCTTGGCTGCTTTCCACTGAGAACCATGCACTTCTTAGAAAATACATCTCCACAGCCACCCACACTCTCTTCCCCCCCCCCCACTATCCCTGACAGTTTATATATCCTTCTTGGATTCCTCTAGTACTGTGGAATCCAAAAATTCTACATGCATTCCACGTAACTGTACACGTGGCAACCTTGAAATTTCAAAATTTGCAGACAACACTGCGAATGCTAGAAATTCCGAGATTGACCTCATGGCGTGCCCTTAATTCTTTAAGTGATTATTATACGGATGGATGCTTGTGATCAATAATAATCAGTTTATTCACACTCCAGTAGGCATTGTCATAACACATTGAAGGACTTCCCAAGTTTTGTCACTGTCCATATGCTTGCGCAGCACACTCTAATGTCAATATGGAAGTCAGGACATCCGGTTGTAAACAAGCAAGCGAATGCCGGACAGACAGTGGGCAACAGCAGGTGTTGTCATATGACGAAATATGATATGATGAATAATGATACAATAGCCCAGAAAGATGCTGCAAGGCCCCTTTTAAAGAGTTAAGCTAATAAAAAACAATTGACTAAAAAATATTTGCAGTTACGCAGTTAAAAAAACAAGTCAAGGGTTTTTACAGCATAACTTGAAATAGGGTGACAAGTGTCACCTACCTCTTCCAGGCTGCTGGAAAGTTGCCTGAGTGTTGACCGGAGGATGCTATCTGGATCTGTGTCTAGAGGGAAATCCTGCAAATTGAAACTCTGGTCAATTGTGGTTGATTACATCCAACTGTTGCCACTTTAGCAAACTTCCTGCTACACTTTCTAGGTTTCTTTCATGGTTTCATTCTCATAGTAGATGGAGAATGTCAAGTGAAATTTCCCTTAATAAATTTTCAGCATATTCACAAAGGTAACTATTGAATAAAGAGGCATATTATTTTTTATGACCTGTTAACAAGAAAAAGAGGTGCTGGCAATACTTCTCAGTGCCTGCACCGCAAAATGAACATTCACGTATCTGTTTTGGTAAAATTTTATTCTGAAAAGCCGGGAATGTTCCTTTAAATGCGTCCAACAGGAATTTCGTTATTGGCATAAATTATGTATGGCCTAGCAAAGTCAACAGGTCATTCATGTGCAGTTTTGGTGTTTGTGAGTGCTAACACAATTATTTAGAAATTTCTCAGAAGTACTTATATACTACATGTGATCTTAGTCCGTGTCAAATGTCTGAATATTTTTATGGACTGGTGGATTCTGAAAACGCTTTTACCACAATTATAGACAGGAAAAAGAAAAGGAGGGCAATACCACAATCGAGAAAGATTAGCACACACAGTCCCCTGTCTTCTTAGCTTGATCAATGTACCACGTTAACAGTTCTTAGCTGTATAGGTCAGCATACTCACTCATGCTTATCCCAAGTCCTTCAAAAGACCCCTGAGAGCGAAATATTCGTTTGTGACTTTTATGCATAAATGAGTAGCCTTGTTTGTGATAATCCCGATACTCAATCGTAAACGCTATAATGTATCATGGAATTAATGTCAGCATTGTTACTTATGAAAAATTTGGTTCTCACTTCAAAATGCCTGCCTGCAATCATTAGAAACTAGCATCCCATCATGGAGAGCACCGCAAGATCAAGAGTGCTCAAGCTTTGGTGATGTTGAGAGCCCAGTGCTTGAATTGAGGGCAAGACACAATAGCACCTGTCAGGTGCTAACCACAGTATTGTGTGTGCCCTGCAAATGTCTGACATCTAGACTACTCACCTTACTCGTTTAATGTCGTAGCGGGTCCTCTATCCACATCATATTAGTGGCTATGTCGCGAGGCGCTGGGAACTTGATGAGCACTCACACTTACTTTAAAACCAAATTAAAATACGGGTATCTTAAACGCACTGTATGCCCCTAGTCATAAATCAGAAGTGCCTCCACACACAGGACAGCAGGACAGTCAGACAAAAAATACACCTCGAGTTCGCAGTTTTAGTGTTAGGGGTCCTTTAAAAGTTGCTAGTGAGTGGATGTATGAACGCGAGTGAGTACCTATGAATGTGAGCAGATGTGATGAAGGAGTGTGAGTAGACACAAGTGTGATTGTGACTTAGTGTACATCCAATGCTTGGCTACTGAGAAAACCCTACCACACGCCTGCTATGGAACAGACGAATGGCTTGCGCTCACCTGAGTATCGTACTGCCGCATATGGAACGCCAAGCTTGCTGTGGCATCAGCCAGTTCCTTCTGCGAGTTACAAAGCGATTGGCAAGAGCATGAACAAGAGCATGCGGGCAGCCACGCATGTAGGTGAGAAAGGCTTCATCGACGAGAACAGGTGAACAAGACAAGAAGAGCACGACACAAAGGAAATCGCTATTGCTTTGGGTGTCCTTTAAACATAACAACAGACAAAAAAAAAAGAAAGAAGTATGATACTAAAAAATAAGGGGGCAGTTACTTACTCTCCCCAGTGTAGGTTCAAGCCAGGATTCTGTATCAAGGGGAAAGGGGGGGGGGGTGCTGTCTGGTACCTCTACATGTTTGCATACGTATGCATAAACCCAATTTCGATTCCCATACGGCCAGAATTTCTTAATTGCTTTTACATGGTCATCGTATAAAAGCCACCGAGACAAACCAAAATTGGGTGGTAGCCAAACAAGTGCGCACGCATAATGGAACAGATACTAACCTCGGCGTTCCATATGCGATTGGCATGCTCGTACATGACCCTGACATACTTGTCAAGGTGGTGAGCATCTTGCTCGAAGAGGTGGACCATAGACCGTGTCTGCACAAGACATCAATGAAACAATAAAAAAAATTTAATGGCCCAATGGGTAGAGCGATAGGCAGTATGACGGAAATCAATATGTTTGAAACTGCCACGAGAACTTGACAACCCGTGGGCTGGCATGCAAAAGATAACCAACCTTGAAAGCTCAAGGGAGAAAAGCATTGCATCAACATCAATCAATTCAGTGAGCAAAAATTGCGAGACGCTTGAGCTTCGCTTTCAGGAGTAGAACGCAGTAGCACAATTGGGCCCCGTTCGCATCACCTTCTCAATCACTAGCCTGCTTTTGCTCCTCAGAGGACACAGTGCCGCTAGGAAATGAATGTCTGTACACGTAACAATGGCCATTTAAAACTATCCTAGAATGCCTGCTGTAACACAGTTGTGAAGGACCCACTATGGCATAATTCTTCCTCTTGCAAATTGGCAAAGTACCCACAATGTGACTGTAAGGCAGCATGCACACCCACGCAGCAGCACACTTGGTTGATGCTGTTGCTGATAACGATGATTAATTGCGCCCGCACACTTTGTAATTGGTAAGCTTTTAAATCAACCACTTGTTTAATTCCCATGCTTCGATGCCTGGTGCAATTCTATGCTTCTGCCACACAATATTAATAAAACTTTTTGTTGGGCTAGTTGGTACATGCTTACTGAAATACAAATAGACGCAAACCTTCGAGGAAGAAAATTAGAGGCAGAACAGAAAGGGCGTCACTCGCAACTAACTTTATTCTCAGAACATCAGCTACTTTAATAGCCGTAGCAACTATGTGCGCGCACATTACCTCACGTGCTCGTCAAAAAACACACGATAAGATTGACAAGAAATGAAAAAAAAAATCGATTAAACGAAAAAAGATTCGAAGAAATCAAACTCACCACCACGCAGAGCAACAGAAGTGTCACTACCACATATATCTCTCTTCTTTTTAATGTAGTAAGCTTCCATGATTTCACGTGCTAATGTATCATTACTCTTTCCAAGAACGGAAACACTGGTAAACCCGGGCTCACACTTACAGGAACCACAGTGCACCGGCAAATGTGCCGAAAGTTTATTTTTCACGGAAAGTTCATGCTCCCTAATTCTGTCATTTATGCACCGGCCTGTCTGGCCGACGTAAACCCTACCGCAACTAAGCGGGATCTCGTACACCACGCCAACCGAGCAGGTGACATACGGCCTTGCGTGCCTCTTCCCACACGGGGAGGGCCTCGGTGCAGTCGAAATTCGTGGGCACAGGCTCGCCAACTTGCGGGGCGCCGAGAACACCATAGGTACCTTGTACCTGTTAGCCACATTCTTAAGGTTGTGAGCAACCTTGTGCACATATGGCATAACCATGGGCCTTTTTTCCATCGGCTGCCTGTTTCTTCTCGATCCCTTCAGTTTTTGAAGGAGGGTTTCTGAGACTGCAACAACGACAGAACTAGGGTAGCCAGCTGAACACAGCCGCGTGACCTGATTACTGAAACTTTCCTGCATTCTATGCGGACAAGATTTTACCAGTGCTCCTTCCAGGCACATGGAAGCAACGGCCCTCTTGACAAGTTTAGAATGCGAAGCATCAAAAAGGTAGAAGTGCCTTGGCTGAACGGTGGCGGTCATCCCTCCGTCCACTTTATAGGGTATATAACCGTAGCTCAGTGGTAGAGCATCGGACGCGTTATTCGAAGGTCGCAGGTTCGGATCCTGCCGGTGGCAAGTTACCTTTTCGTCCACTTTTCTTTCTTCACATTTACATTACAATTACTTCTAATAACGTCCCCTATACTTTCCTTGGCATAATTGTCTGTTAGTTCTCATTAATAATGTGTTTAACAAAGAAACGAGCCCCTAAGTTCACACTTCTTTCCTTTGTTCATAGCGAGGGTCTCGTTCTGGCAGACTTGTTGCCTTCAGGTGGTATACGAGGGATTATTAGTCAGCTTCCAGCTCGTAATAAGATCACGTGCAACGTGACGCCTACAGGCAAAAAGAGTGTTCCACACTCGCCGTAATGGCAACAGGTGGCGCTGACTGACGCTCCCACGTTTAAATGCACATATATACCCTATAAAGTGGACGGAGGGATGACCGCCACCGTAGCTCAGTGGTAGAGCATCGGACGCGTTATTCGAAGGTCACAGGTTCGGATCCTGCCGGTGGTAAGTTATCTTTTCGTCCACTTTTCTTTCTTCACATTTGCATTACAATTACTTCTAATAACGTCCCCTATACTTTCCTTGGCATCATTGTCTGTTAGTTCTCATTAATAATCTGAACAAGTTATAGCACTCTTTTTTTTTATGAAGTACATATTTCGAGAAGAAATGCTGCAGTAGCACATGGCTTCAGGGTTAATTGCTGAAGGTACCAGACAAGCAGAACTTCCAACAGCACTGTTAACATTTATGTTCCCGCAGTTCTTAGCTGTATAAACAAATGACTGGTCATTAAAAAACAGGAGAATAATTTCTACACCATTTGTCACATTGAGCTGAAATGGCAAAATATACAATATATTTCTATTCATTGTCCTTTTCCGAATGCATTCCACATAGACAGAAAACTGTACATGTTAAACACATTATTCTCCAGTGACAGAACTGAGTTTTATATTTCAACATTGAGAGTTTTGGACTGAGGTTTCTTACCAACTTTAGTTTGACCTGTGGGTTATCCGATTTACAGCTAGCAACACTGCAGCTCTTAACAAGAGCTCAATCGAAAGGCTAATTTCACACAATTTAACGAGTTATCTTCAAATTCCTTTACCACCACCATAAACCCTTCCCCCCCACATTTAGCAGTCACGGCCGGTACGTTATGCAAAATAAAAATTTAATTAATTAGTAGGGTTTAATGTCCTGATACTGCTGAGTGGGTTAATTATGACCATAGATTATTTTACCATGGGAACTTCATTAAATTGGACATAATTCTTTCTCCCTCAAGAAAATGTTGCTGGGATCGAGCCTACGACACTAAGCTGAGCAGCGCAACACGCCGCACAAATAAAGGTTCGACATAACAATGCACCCTGCTCTATATGTAATGAATTCAAAAATTAAAATCATTCATCCTGCCAAACCAACAAGATCCTGGACTTCAACAGTGCAGTGAAGCTTCAAGAAACTTAGGTAAATCAGGCATTGTCTCGTTATGCAACATGTTTGTTATTCACCTGGTGTGTACAATTATACACATTTAATATAAGCTTCGTTTTACTACAGATTATTTAGTTGTTATTTCTCTAATTACCAAACTAAAATTAATTTTTGTGCATTAGTAACATCCCATCAATCTAATTTTTGGCCCTGAGCATAATTTTAGATACCTGACTGATTGACTTGCATTGTATAATATTGTGTATTACTCTTTAATTTTGCTATACCTATAGTATTATTGCATTATCAACTGCTTTACTTAGTTCATATTTTTTTAATATCTACAATCAACTGTTACCAGTTCTTACAATGAAATCTCTAGCAAAGCCTCAATTTGGGCTAGTTGGTACGGCATTGTAATGTAGTTGCGCTGAGCGAAATGCACAAACGAGTAACGGAACAAGAGGACAGGACAGGTGGTGCGTAAACTTTCAACTATTTATTTTCGCAAAAGCACATCAAACATATACACGAAAACATTGAAGATAACAAGGTCCTGTTATCTTCAATGTTTTCGTGTATATATTTGACGTGCTTTTACGAAAATAAACAGTTGAAAGCTTGCGCACCACCTGTCCTGTCCTCTTGTTCCGTTACTCATTTGTGCATTTCGCTCAGCGCAACTACATTACAATGAAATCTCCTCCAGCAATAATTTGAATTATGAATCATTAGTGCATAAATGTCTGAAATGAATGTAAAGAAAGAAACCATGTGCCAGTATATTCAACCTCGTACCGCAATAATTTTTGGTTTCGTTTATGACCATGACACAGCTGCCACACAGTATATAATTGCTTGTACATTGAACTAAACTTTGTTTCCTTTTTTTTTTGCAGAACAAAGTGAACGTGCGTTCAGGGGCCAGAACATGTGCAGCTCACTAAAATCAGGTTCTCGATGCTGAACATCTGCAGTGAATCGGAAGCTGTCATTTGCAGCAAGACAAAAGGCCTTCCTGTTAACGTGGCTGCCAGTGAAAAAAAAAAAAGAACATTTGTGTACCTTGCTGTGCGGAATAAAACATACCATTCATGGCTGAAGGGTTGCAACTGCGGGCATATATGCACGTGGCCTCAGTCACTCCACGTGAAAATTTTCTGTATTCTGTTACTCTGTGCTGGTCTGTTCACCTAGTGCTTGTGACACGAGGTCTTTTTATTGTCTGTGTCAAACTTGCCTTTCCTGTGATTCCGGGATGAATTTTTTCGTCTACTTGACAAAAAAAGTTATCGCAAAATCAATTTTCCCAAACGTAACACGTGTGGTCCAGATGGAAGCCGGTAGGTGTGTCGGTGAACAGTGATTGTCAGACACCGTTTATAATACATTTCTGAGTGCAAATCTCTAGCCTTTGTACCGTGAGAAGCATGAGAGTCAACGAATAGTGAATGTGCATGATTTCACTATGAAGCAGCCCTTTCAGAGGACGTTCCTAGGATATAGCCTTGAAAAGTAAGTATATCATCCTGTAGTATAGTAATGCACCTTGGTTTATTATGGTGCGATAGTGTTTTGTTCCTGTTCAAGCGTGAATTAACGTGACGGTTTGTACACGTTTTTTCTGAACCAGCTAACTTACAGTGATATGGCGAATGGAACAGATCGAGAGTCAAAATTGAACGGTTGCACGGTGCAAACATTTGCTCGTTACTGGTTGCCTGTTCACAACAAAAACGTTGTTAACTGTTAGCTATGTGAACAAACAACTTTCACTGTGCAACCACCGGTAGGGGCTATGGATTAATAGCAACGTTCTCAATAGTAGACGCAATTTACGTAGGGAACGCCGCATTTCCTGTCGTGACCCGACCAACGAAATTGCGCACTAACTGCACGCGACGATACAAACGACATTTTTCGAAAATTCTCGCGCGGCAACAGCAGTGTACATTTCTTGGACACATAAAAATATTGTTAGAGCTACAGTAGATGCGTTGCCGAAGCCAATCGTGTCTTACTACTCCGCGCCAGAGCGAAGGACACGGTGCGCAAATGAAGGCGAGTGGGCCGTTGTTGCGAACCGGAATTTTTAGCGCGCGAGGCAACAGCGAAAGTTAGAGGGTGACAGAGTTGGCGAGTCGGGTTAAAGTGCACAAAACGCGCGATAACTAAAAAAAGAATAACAACCAAACGGCGAGTGATAAAGACGAGGAAGATGCTACTGCATCGCGGGCACGCCCACGAGATACCGCCGATAAATCGCGAATGCTCCGAAACATTGTTGATCAACCACCGACCTGCGGATTATCCTCCAGCGCATCTTCCAGGTGAAGAGCTTCCGGACCCTGCATCTTGCGGTCGAAAGGGATAGCGGCAGCGTGGTGGACACCGATACTGATCTTTCTCACGGAAACACCTCAATGCTGCCGGCCTCCCGCGAACGTTGGCTCCAAACACACAAAACACCTGCTCGCTTTTTCGACGAGCGTCTACCGTGCTCGGTCGCCACCCATTGGTGACAGAACGAATCCCCGTTCGCACTGATGCTGAGGTCGAAACGGCGCACGGCCGAGAGTGACGGATGGCACAGAGCAGTCGCCTCGCTCCGGCCTTTTGCACGGCTAGAGCACGGCGAAACTTGTTTACAGAATCACGCGCACAGAGATTCCACGGCTTCGCCTAGAGACAAGCAGCAGTGCACCTCGCAAAGCGGCCACTAACGACATATGGCTCTTCGACTGGATTGGGTTGGACGAACGCAAATTGAAGTTTCGGTTTCGCTTTCAAAGGTTTACTACACGACTACACAGATGGGAGAAATTCGTGTACGTGGACAGAGACCATTAGGGATAGGTTAACACGTGCATTTACGTCTTGACCAACAAGCCCTCTATTTCCATTACCTGTGACATCAGCGCTGCCATTTAATCTTTTTCTTTAAGCATTAGCTACAAACACAGAACGGGCGCATGTGTGGTTCAAACTTTGTCTTCATCAGCATCATCAGCAGCCTATTTTTTGAAAGAGTCGCTTCCCGCGTGCAGTCACCCTAAGGCGCCAGTCAGGTGACTTAGTCAAATAAAAGTTGATACCACCACCTGTCATAGTCGAAGCCCTTAGATTTTCTTTCTCCTTTCCCTTAGTCAGTCCTGCAGGACGAAGACCTCTACCAGTGACCTTATCATGCGCGAGCTCATTCCATCTAATACCTGGAAACAGGGCCGTACCCAGGAATTTTTTTCGGGGGGTGTTCATGTGTAAAACGGCCAACTTTGGCAACTGGTGGTCGATGTGAAGGCGTATAAATACTTCAGTATCAGTTGAAAAGCTAAAGAATGAAAAAATTTCGGGGGGTGTCAGAACCCCCTCAACTCCCCCCTAGTTACGGCCATGCCTGGAAATATTAATCAGTAACCTTCAAAACTAGAGGAGAAGGGTACTTTTGTGGCAGGTGGGCAATGCTAATGGGCAATGAGAAACAGAAGAAGGGCCTGACCGAGGTAATTCGCCGCATTGTTTTGAGAGAGATTCTTTGATAAGGCACTAGTGGTGCCAAGCCTGAAACCAGGCATGTAGGGAAGGCTGTTTCAGCTCCAATAACGTCGTCGGAAAAGAGCCGGTGGCGCCGCGGTGCGGGCGCGAAAGAAAGGAATTGGCGTGCTCCGTGCAGCAGCCCAACCCATGAGTGGAGCCGTGCGAGGTTGTTAGCGGTGCTTCGCAATGTCGTGTATGAATTGCTGTGTCGTAAACTAGCTGTGCCTAATAACTATAAGAACTACGCACATGGAAACAAAGTTTTTCAGTTTTCCGCCGTGACTGTGCCTCAGAAACCAGCGAGAACACTGGATTAGTGTACGCCGAGTGAAGCTAAGTGATCCCGCGGGCACGTTTATGAAGTACACTGTCGTCCTTTATGAAAGGGAACACGTGAGCGCGTGGCCGGAGCGCTGCGGCGGCTGCCTACGGCACCATCAACCGATATCTAAAGAAAGCACGTCTGCTTTCGGCATCATCTATTGATAAACAAAATAACGAGTCATGGCTGTTGGACAAGCGCTGCAAGATTACGCTCCCGCTCCGATATCGCAACAGGCGGTGCCGCCAAAAGCGGACGCGTTTTCTTTAGCTGTCGTTTGATGGTGCTGTAGGCAGCGGCCGCAGCGCGTCGGCCACGCGCTCGAGTGTTCCCTTTCATAAAGGAGGACAGTGTACATATGCTGTAGCTAGGTTCGCTGTGTATTTACTCTCCACGCAAGTTAACTGATATTTTTACCGTGCTGAAGGAACGGAGTGGCAGGCGGAAAAGTGATCTCGAGTTTGCAGTCCACAATTCGTTGGCCGGAAAGCAATCGACAGATCCAGCAATTCTCCCTCGAATGCTGCTGCTGTTTTTGCGCCATATCGCAGTTCGTAAACAGTAACATTAAGGAAGAAGTCCTGTCCGCCTCGGTGGATCAGTGGTTAGGGTACTCGGCTGCTGACCCGAAGGTCGCGGGTTCGATCCCAGCCGCGGCGGTCGCATTTCGATGGAGGCGAAATGGTAGAGGCCCGTGTACTGTGCGAAGTCAGTGCACGTTAAAGAACACCAGATGGTCAAAATTTCGGAGTCCTCCACTACGGCGTCTCTCATAATCATATCGTGGTTTTGGGACGTTAAACCCCACATATTATTATTAAGGAAGAAGTCCTGCATGCCAGGCAAAATGCGTCGCAGACGGCGAGAATTTTAAAATTTATTCCCCATGTACTGCTACAGCCCTTAACAGCACTGTACGTGCAAGCGAAGCCGCGCCAAGCCGTTCTATTGCGCTACGTGACAGCTGAGATATCACGTGCAAAGCTTGGAACGCGACAAATTTACTCAAGGACTCATGCAGCCCCAGCAACGACTATAAACGGAGCTGAAGAACTGCGCAGAAAACTTCGCGGAAATGCCACGCATTACTAAATGCAACACGTGCAGTTCGGCGACAGTACGTATTACTTGCGCGCATAGCAAGGGGTTGTCTAACACATGTCAGACACAAATGTCCATCGCTTTACTCAACAATAAGCAGGCAGAATGACAAGAAATAATGTTTACAAACATCGAATGGTGACGGCCTATGCTTCGAGCTCTATACGCTGGCCGGCCGCACGAATCGCTTTATCAAAACACTCTGTCGCGCGTCTGTGCTACGTCACATCGAAAACATGATATAAGATTCCGTAAATTTATATCCTTACTCTTCATTTGGGGCCCCAAAAGAATCATGCACTGTTAATTTTCTGGAAGCCTACCCGTTTTATCGAACTTATCGCCTTCGCGAACACGCACTTGCATACAACGCGGGCGTAGCTGACGGAGAGACGACGATTGGTAACGCGCCAGTTGAAACTGAAGTGGCCGCAAGTCGCCACTCACGGCGCTGGTGGCGCGAGTGGTTTTTAATGATAACGGAAGGCAGTGAGCAAAAGATACAAGAGGTCACGCGGGAGATAGTGGATAAAAAATTACACCATCTCCCGCTAAAGGGAACCATGTGTAGATGTGAAGCAGCAGGCGCTAACGCTTACATTGGCGGTGGCGTTGACGCTGGTGCTCATCGCAGCGTTGCGCAGGACAGAAAACTGGGGAGGCGCAAAGCACGCACTGATGGAGCGGTGTGGACGCCGCGGGCAGGAATGCCTAGAGGAGATAGGGGGGAGCGTAGGAGAGGAGAGAGAGGGGAGACGCGCATGCGCAGTGGGAGTATGGACGCCGCGGGCAGGGATGCCTAGAGGAGAGAGGGGGGAACGTAGGAGGGGAGAGAGGAGGGGAGGCGCATGCGCAGTGAGGGTGTGGTTGCCGCGGTGAGGGATGCCTAGAGGAGAGAGAGGGGGAGAGGAGGTTTTTTATTTTTCTTTTTGAAAGGTTTGCGCATGCGCAGTAAGGGTGGTCACGCCGGCACACCACCACCACCACTACTACCACCACCACCGGATTAAGCTTCGCCATAAGATGCTTCACATCTAATATACAAATATCTAATATACAAATATAAGCAGCAGGGCTGAGTACCTAAGGGAGCACGAAAGATACGTAATGACTAAAGGTAACAGCAATATATATATATATATATATATATATATATATATATATATATATATTGTGGGGGCTTCCTTTCCCGTGACGGTAGCGCGTTCAGCCTAGCAGCGAGGGCAAACTGATCCCTCCGGAGATGCACGCGAGCCTCTTCGGGAGGGCCAGTGTTCCCGCGGCCAGCGCGCGCTTTCCCCCCCTTCCCGGCTCGCGGAACGGGTTACTCACCCCTGGCGGGAGAAACAACCCTCGCCGGGGAAACGGGTTACTCTAACCGGACCGGAGGTAGAACAAAACCGACGGACGGAGAGACGATCTTTTTCGTACCAGGCCTGGAGAAGTTAACTTCGCCTCCGAGTCCCCCCTGCGAGCCCCGGCCATCGACCAAGGAGTAAGCCTTACCCTTTGTTCTCTTCATAGAGCGGACTATCCCTCTAAGCGACTTTTACGCGTTATTGCTAACGTAGTAATAAAGTGTTGTTTTGGTGAACTAGCCTGTTATCTTATTCGCCCGAACCCGTCGTAGCTACGATGACTCGAGCTACGGAAAGGGGCCGTTGATACGCGCACGGTGCGACTGTGTGCGGGTGGAACCGTAGCTAAGCTTCTGCGCCAGCCGTACATAGGGCGGACCCCCCCCTCAATATATATATATATATATATATATATATATATATATATATATATATATATATATATATATATATATATATATATATATATATATATATATAATTAGGTCGCGCTCGTACTGTGTGTGCTTTACGCTCGTCCTTTGTGCTTGAGCAGAACGCTGCAAGCTTCAAGCTGTTTGCCATTCTTCGAGTGACATTCCAATTTGTTGCTATCGCAATCCCTGCTTCGCCCTTGTGGCGAAACTGTGACTATTTAACAGGACGGTGTTCTAGCTCGGCGTATTATGTCCGTCATAACCCAAAACGACCCGAAACGAGATATACTGTGTAGCCCCACACCATATTCACGCAGGTTCTTCACGCGCACTTAAATCTAAGTACACGATTTTTTTTTTTTTTTAGTTTCACTTCAGTCGAAATGAGGCTGGTTATCGAACCAGAATACAGTGGAACCGCGTAGATAAGTTTTTCACGGGAACCGGAAAAAATAAAATAAAACGTATTATGCAAAAAATCGTATCAGCCAAAGATGTTAAAAATAAAAAAAAAAAAAAACTGGGGAGAGGCGAAGCATGCAGAGTGCGCCGGTGTTTCCCACAGAAAAATCGCTGCTAATGGGCAATGAGAAACAGAAGAAGGGCCTGACCGAGGTGATTTGCCACATTGTTTTGAGAGAGATTCTTAGATAAGGCACTAGTGGTGCCAAGCCTGAAACCAGGCATGTAGGGAAGGGTGTTTCAGCTCCACTAACGTCGTCTGGAAACTGCGTCGGAATGTCACTATAGTATACTATAATGTCGCTTACCCTAAGGTGGTGATGATGATGAGTGGTGCTTCTTCTTCTTCCCTACATGCCCGATTTCAGTTCCCTGTGGCATGCAGGGAAGGGTGTTTCAGCTCCACTAATGTCGTCGGTTATTTGATGAGCTAACTATTGCCTTCATTTTTAGCGGTGGCGAGCAATGCACCATGACTTCGCAGACATGTTTCAAGAAGTGGTGTTTCAAATGGATGACTTTATTGTAGAGATCCACGTTTGTCTCCAGTTTTAGATAAGAAACTTGAGCTCCTTGGTAAATTTCGTCGGGTATTCTGACACCGCTGCCAAGCCAAACATAATGTTTTAGGCAGTAACGAAGAACCTTTAACTCATAATACGCTTGTATGGACCGGTGGCGAGTAGCGGGATTTACCCAATTTTTGTGGTGCATACCCGCTCATGATGGACTGTGACGACGACATGACACGCCGACAAGCCGAGAGCCTAAGGGGCTTCGCCCCTAAAAGGAGATAGATACGCATACTCCTCCCCGGTATGCGAAGACGAGAAACAAGGATCAAGATATCACTTCCAGATGTACCAATCAGCAATTGACTTTTATTGAGCAACATTGAAATAGCTGATCAGTTTGCGCTGCGCCTTCTTTTTGCAGAGAAAAGAGTTTCCGCCGCATGTGACGCGCTCTCGCATGCTGATACGCAGCGGCAGCGCCGCTTTTACTACTGGCGGCTGGCGTGCATCCAACTAGAAATAAATCACAAACAGAACATTTCTTTCATGACGTCACTGGTGAGGTCACTAAATAGAGGGAAAGGGCGCAAAACCGATAGGAGGAGGTGGCGTGGAAGCTCTCCTTTCCCACTTCGCCTGGAAGCGGAATGTGTTCGTGCCCTCTTTCAGGTACAGTGGCTATTTCAGGTCCGCCGGCCGCTTGGGCGACGCGGCCATTCGTAAAATTTCGTTAACATTTTTGAAAATTTAGTTTAGTTCGTGTGTTCTGAAGCGGCGAAACTTAAGTGGACCGATTGCTCAGTAAGACAAAACTCGATCGACACAAATAAAATTAATTTTTTTTATTGCATGTTTCGTATAAAAAAACAGACATACGCGTAGTGTGAAAGTGTCAGTGTATAAAAGCAGCTTTAATTCACAACTGAAATATGGACATAATGAGCAAGCAGTGGACCCAGAATATCCGAACCAATGCGAAAATTATCAACAATCACGAGCAGGACACGTCGTGTTTCACCCAATCCCGTTTGTTATGACGGCGCAGATATTTTCTTTACAAAATTTGACTACCAAACGAGGCAGAAGTTCAGAGGAACAGAGAGGCTTGAAGCGATGAGAAGTTCTGCAAGAAAGAACGTCGCTGAAAACAATGTTTCAGCAAGTTGAATTGTCTTCGTCAGGGCAGCAGCGTTGCCTTGACGAAGAAAAGTTCACTTGTCAAAACGTTGGCTCCAGCGACATTTCCTCTAACGATTTCAAGAAGCATTCATTCCATCACATGTATTTCAGTGACAGTATTAGAAGTGAAGAAACACAAAGCTTCAAACTGGCTACATGAATTTCATGAACAGGAAGGAGCCTAAAATTGCTTCACATCATTTGAGCTACATGTCAAAAGTAAAAGATGAAAAGCTATGTAGCCGAGCCAACACCCATTCAAGCCTTTCATTAAACGTATTTTGCCGACACCGGGTAGGCTGTCGTCTTGACCATTAGTCTAGCGACACTGCGCTTATGTCAGTACAGTCAGGCTTACAGAGAACTGGCTTTACTCATGCACTCATGCAACATTAATACCTGCTGAAATAATGGGCCCAAATACTTGTGCTCACCCATTGCCACTGGGAAACCTGAAAAACCTTCGCGGAATTGGAAATCCCCGGGTTAACACATCGCAGAGCTGCGAAAAACATGTGACGCCCGATTTAGCCATCTTCGTCTTATGCATGGTTGGCTTGCTCGGCGTAGCTCACTGCGGCTTCCGTTCTCTGCACGTCACAACTTTCTGTTTTATCTTTCCCGTACTTAACTGGTCGCGATCCAACTTGTGATATCGCTGAGCGAGTGGCAAGGAGGACCGGAGGCAAGCACTACGAATTCAAGTCAACCACTTCCCGCGCTTCGCCTGATTCAAAATTCACAAAATAAGAAACAAAACAAGACAAATGAGCGAAATAAGAGATGTTTACAGTGAAATCAAATTTTTTTATTTGTAAAAACTCCCGACAGCAAATAAATGGGAACATCCACATCAACCTCACTTCGATCAACCAGATCTTAGGATGCCCGAAAACCGCTATGAGCGTGCATGTTCCTTGAAACCGAAACTAGCGCTGAGTTTCCGGGGCCTGGCAAAACCGACGATGCTGCGGCCTCAGCGGCTCTGCAGCGAGCAGATCGTGGCTTGTTAGAAGGCGGTTTGAGTCAGTGTTGCCAACCAGTTTTTGAAGAATACCCTACGTCACGGTCAAAATTACCCTACTTTACCCTACACAACTTTTTTCATTACCCTGCATTTTACCCTACGCCTAAAAATAGCGTAATGTTACAATAATAATGTACCGACTATACTTCGCTGCATGACATGCAGACGTGTGGTCGCGCTAAAGCCGATGTATTACTTCAGCGATTTCAAAATTAGTTTCAAAGAGAGAAAGAAAGAATTGCGGTATATGCATGGGAAGAGCGTTGAATCTCAGTTAAAAAAAAAGAACTAGGAGACTCATCAGCAAGTATACGGCTGGAAGTTGAAGCGACATGGTAATAAAGAGCATTAAGCGAAACATCATTGAGACGGAAAAGATGAATTGCATAGCAGCGATGAAAAGAAAACCGGCTCCTGAGTAAGTGCCGAAAGAGTAATTAATGACGAAATAAGCAACAATACATTTTACGACAACTCAATAGGAAGCGCTTTGCTCTTTCAAGCAGAAGTTGGGTTGCTTTAGAAAACGTGGTTGTAAATCAAGATTAAGTAAGGAAGACGGCACATGCGTTAGGTCGGTAAGGAAACTAAGGAGCATGTTTTAATCGAATATGGAGGTAATTAGACTCGGTTGTATGTTAGGGCACTAGCATGCAAGAAGGCTTGGGTTTTACTGACAACATGGGAAAGGTAAACAGGTCGGCGATATAACTAAGCAAGAGACGACTGGACGATTGGCGGCGGAAAAGTAGGCAGAAGGGAAAAAGAAAACGCAGGAAAACTAAGATTAACTTTTTATAAAGCGAAGGAAGTTGGGCTGTGAGTTTATTAGGTTTTTCTATAGGGCCACCCTCTCTCATTCCTCTCTTCCTTACTTTTCTGTCTCCCCTTACCCCTTCCCCAGTGCAGGGTAGCCAACCAGATATTTGATTTCCGGTTAACCTCCCTGCCTTTCCGCATCCCATCTCTCTCTCTCTCTCTCTATAGGACCAGAACCTTAATTCAACTCGACAAGATTAGGCCATAATGTAAGGAGAAGAAGAAGAAGAAGAAGAAGAAAATATTGAGCTTGGTGGAGTGCAGGTCACCGCCCCGTTTTGGACGCTCTTTCATCCATCCATTCACTGTCATCGATAAAACTCGCATGATCCCTTGTCCCTTATGCATTCGACAAAGATGACAAGATGGTGAAAGCCATTAACTTTTTCTCCTTCTCAGTCAAATGCTGGTGACATGTGAATTGAGACAGTTCCAATTTTATTCAAAGAAATATTTTGTTTCAGGATCTCTTTAGGAATGTAACCCTTGGATACGTCGCGCGGATCGTCTACATTTTTCGCTGATTGATGGCGAGCGACATGTGGAAATTGCCCCACGTCATATAAGAAAATCGTATTACAGCCCTGCTACCCCACGCGCGCCGAAAATTTCCGGAAGTACGCTACAAGTACGGTAGTTACCCTACGGTTGGCAACCCTGGTTAGTATTTCTGTATATCACGGTCAACATCCACTTTCTCAGTCATATTATCCAATCTTGGACTGACCTGTGATCGCAATAAACGCATGAAAATGCATTATTTCCAAGGGACGTTGGCCGGGAATAAACGGAAAAATGTATTAGGCCGAAAAACATATGATGCAGAACCGTATCAACGAGATTCGACTTCACAACCTAGTGCCTATAGCCCGTTTATCGCTATAGCTAACGGCCAAGCCAATTAACACCGTGAATTTTCACCAAAACACGGCCTATTTGCACACCAATGTTACCAACGCAATGCCGCAGCGATTTATTTCACCGATGCAATACGCAATATGTCATGAAAGTGCGAGGGCGTCAACAACCTCGAGGAAAAAATTGAAGGACACTTTGTACATTCTAAAGTGTGTTCGGCGAAAGCGTGTGGCCGTTCCACTGACTATACCATGTTTTTTTTCTTTTACACTCTCAGCAGGATAACACACAAAGCGAATGTGTGCGTGTTTTCTTTTTTAATTTTTTACCGCGAGTCGCAGCGAGACGCCAGACTAATCTTCCTCCGTTCGCATGCGTTAGTATTTTCTCGCGCTTTGTGCATCGTGCAAACGCCATAGCGTTCCAGCGCTTAAATTGACGGGCTCTTTGTAAATTCGAAAGTGTATTGAATTGAACGCCTGTGTCCGTGAACGCCTGTGTCCATTGAGAAGGCGTCGGTCAGAATGATTGCAAACGCTAGGCACAGCGAAGCTACGCAAGCAAAGAGCGAGCGCTGTAGAGTCCGACGCGACCGGCGTCTGTTTGCGCATCCCGGCGGCCACCTGGCTCCGTGCCAGAGCTCGGATGGACGGGACGGACGGACATGGACGGACGGACGGACGGACGGACGGACGGACGGACGGACGGACGGACGGACGGACGGACAGACAGACAGACAGACAGACAGACAGACAGACATACAGACGGACGGACAGACGGATGGATGGACGGACAGACAGACAGAGGGACGGAGAGACGGACGGACGGACAGACAGACACAGACAGATGGACGTACGGACGGACGGACAGAGGGACGGACAGACGGACGGACAGACAGACAGACAGACAGACGGATGGACGGGCGGACAGACAGAGGGACGGACAGACGGATGGACGGACAGACGGATGGACAGACGGATGGACAGACGGACGGACGGACGGACGGACGGACGGACGGATGGACGGACGGACACCGGACGGACGGACACCGGACGGACGGATGGACGGACGGACGGACGGGACGGACACAGACGGATGGACGGACGGACACCGGACGGGCGGACGGACGGACGGACAGACGGACGGGCGGACACCTGACGGACGGACACCGGACGGACGGACGGACAGACAGAGGGACGGACAGACGGATGGACAGACGGATATGGACAGACGGACGGACGGACGGACGGACACCGGACGGACGGACAGACGGATGGACGGACGGACACCGGACGGACGGATGGACGGACAGACGGACGGACGGACGGGACGGACACAGACGGATGGACGGACGGACACCGGACGGGCGGACGGACGGACGGACGGACAGACGGACGGGCGGACACCGGACGGATGGACGGACAGACGGACACCGGACGGACGGACGGATAGACGGACGGACGGACGGACACCGGACGAACGGACGGACACGGTACGGACGGACGGACACCGGACGCCGGACGGACGGACGGACGGACGGACACCGGACGGACGGACGGACACCGGACGGACGGACGGACACCGGACGGACGTGAGCATGAGACATTAAAGGCTTTCGCCTTAAAAATGCGAAGCTACACTACTGCGTTTTCCGCCGCGCCAGCTTGCGTCCATGGATCAACAGCTGCGTCCGCGCTCAGCAATTTGTAAACACGCTGGAATGAAGGAAAGCGCGTGCTCTTGTTGGACGTTTCACAGGTGGCCTTTACTCGTTCTTTTGTCAGGCATAGGTACATGCGTCTGACTGTTGCTCTGCGACAAACCTAGAACACAGCGGTGCTGCTCACGGGCAGCGCACTTTTTCTTCTCGTTGCCGTATACGGTCGTCGATCCATTGCAGTATGCCGATGGCGAGGATACGACGCTCGATGAACAGGATACCCAGGTACGGGCCGGACTCTCGCGAAAGCTGGCTCGTGGCAGCCCTGTGCGGACTGCTCTTGCTTCTCTGCTTTTCCACAATCGGCGTGAGTGGTGTGTTCTTCTACGGCATCGTGGAAACCTTCGGCTCCACGAGGGAGGAGGCATCCTGGCCCGTCACCCTTAACAGCGCTCTGGTGCACCTGGCAGGTATACGCCAATGGCCACTGAATTCACACGATCTTCGGTCCACCACTGCGGGCATTAGTCAACGCAGCTGTGGACCTTATGCTCGATTCATCACATTTTCAATGTACACGCACAACTCATCGTTGAGATACTGAACAAGGCTGAGCTAAGCTCTAGTATAGCGTGCCTGGGTATAGCCTAGTTGTCAAGGCGCTAGCCTTCGGAAACGTCGTGTTTACATAGACCGATCTGGCGTGGTTTAATTTGATGGGCTTACCGTCCCAAGGCGACTCGAGCTATGAGATGCGCCATAGCGGAAGTCCGCGGATACGTTCAACCGCCTGGGGATTCTTTAAGGTGCCCTGAAATCGCACAGTATACGTGAGCCTCTGGCACCTCTCCTCCGTCGAAATGCGACCGCCATGGCGGGCATCGAACCCGCCTCTTTAGGGTCAGCAGCCGAGCACCGTATAACCACTGGGCCAACGCGGCAGCGATCCATGAGGCTGAATATCCCGATGCAAGACAAAGAGACATAGAAGAAGGACGCCTCTGGGAAACACTGGCAGGCGAAAGCTCCGCAATGATATGGAATGTCTCCGCTTCAGTAAAGCTCAGCGGATGAAAGCCTATGTGAATTGAAACCGTAGTACGAACTTGTGGGAACAGAAGGCTTAAAACAAACAAACATTTATTCTTCGGATGACTAAGCTGATGTCACGGCCATGATTTCCGAGCTTCTTTGTATCTTCGTCTTTTACGGGGACGCCAAGCACAATGTCCGCTGCATGGCTCCCCCCACTAGCGATGAAGGCATTGCCGTCTAACGGTTTAATTGCTTGAGATGGCGTTGCCAGCGTCCACGTGAGCTGGCTTCTAACGGTCTATAGAAACCGTCTCTTCGCGTCCGTTAACAAGGAGTGCAAAGTACTTAGGAACGCGCTTTAGGACTTTAAAAGGACAGTCGTAAGGCGCTTGTAACGGAGTACGAGTAGCATCGTGACGGATGAAGACATGGCTGGAATGAAGTAATGATGGGCTCATATAAACGGTCTTGCAATCATGACGAAGCGGCAGTGGTACAGCAATAGCCATAGCAGTTCGCAGGCGGTCGGCGTAAGAGTGCACCTCAGCAGATGTCGGTTCTGAGGTAAAGAACTCGCCGGGTACGCGAAGTGTCGTGCCGAAAACCAGCTCTGCGGATGATCACTGTGTGTCTTCTTTCACAGCGGTGCGAAGACGTAGTAGAACCAAAGGCACGCGCTCAGTCCATGGAATTGTTGAGTCTTGCGCACGCAGTGAGGCCTTCAGTTGACGGTGGAAGCGTTCTACCATGCCGTTCGAACAGGGGTGGTATGCTGTAGTTCGTATGTGTGTTACGCCTAGAAGGCCGGAGAGAGCCCGAAAGAGGGACGATTCGAATTGTCTCCCTCGGTGTGTCGTTATGGTGTGTGGCACGCCATAACGAGCGATCCAGGTGTGCACGAGAGCCTGCGCAACAGATTCTGCAGTGATGTTGCTTAGCGTCGTTGCTTCCGGCCAGCGGGTGAATCGGTCGATACAAACTCATACTCGTATGCGCAAAGACCAGGGGAATGCGAATAGCGAATTTTAGAACCGAATCGAATACGAATCGAATAGCGATGAGAGTGAATCGAGTACGATATACGAATCGAACAGTATTCGAATGGTTTTCAAATAGTAAAGGAACCGTTTTTAAGACAGCCCTTTAATCTTAATGTAACCATTTTGGAAACAGCCCAGGAAATTTACATTTTATTTGAAACAAATATTCACTAGCTTTAACAAAGGAGCATTACGATTACTTTTAACCGGCAAAAAAATACCACAATTATATAAACTGAGGCGAGCTCGTATACAGCACTTGGAAATATTTTGTAACTGCATCTTGAAATACAGCAGTGACTACATTATTCAAGGTGGTATTTTGTCAAAAGCTATAAATAAAACTGGCATGTAAATATTAAACAATATTCATGAGTCAAGATAATCATGTATGTCCTTGGACTGATGGGTCGGTCACGTCGGCGACATTGAAGTTTTTATTGAAGCTACATTGATCCTGTGAGCAATGTAGCGTCTTAGTCCCGTAAAACACTCGGCTGATGCATCTTGGTAATTTGATTATTAAAGCAAGAAACGTTACCTATTTCTATTCCAACGTTTCGTTGGAATAGAAATATTGTTATATTGTACTACAGAACACTGTAGTACAATATAACGCCGTCAACCACCCCCCACAGTAACCAGTCATACCCGAGAGCACAGAGTGCCTGCTTAGCAATGGCTAGGCATGTGGTGGGTGCAAGCAAAGAATAACACGCACTACCGGTGGTGTCTGTCGCCCACGTTGACTCCATTCCTTGATCCTGCTTGCATGTGCTTGCGGGGGGCTTTGTCCGTCCCTCCTTCCCGCGTCCCACACCCCACAGCGCATGAGCGTTCCCCTCTCTCTCCTCTCCTACGCTCCCCCCCTATCTCTCCTCTAGAATTCCTCTACTGTACGGAGCGGCGCCCGTGTCCCACACTACCACAGCGCATGCGCGTCCCCTCCCCCCTCTCTCCTCTCCTCTGGTCCCCCCCGTTCTCTCCTCTAGGAATTCTCTACTCTACGGAGCGGCGCGCACGACAGGTGGTGCGACAGCGGCATACTCCGCTGGGAGCGCCCCGGTAGTTCCGCGGTATGAAAATGACGGAGCGCGCGCGCCTCAATCTCTCTCCTATGCAGCGCCGCGATGAGCGCCCAGGCCGCTGCCGCGAAACGGGAGCGGCGACGTTTCTCCCGCTCAAGCCAGCCATCTCCACGCTGCTTCGCATCCACACATGGCTCCCTTTAGCGGGAGATGGGGAAATTTTTTTCATCGGTGTTTAGTATTCAGAAATATTCGACAAAATATTCGATATCTCTAATATGCACATATTCTATTCGAGTACCAAATTGAATAGAACACTATTAGATTGGTTATTCGAAATATTTTGGGTTTTCACACTCCCCTAGCAAGGACTGAATGCAAGGCCGCGACCTCGTATGCGCTCAGTGGCTATGGGATTCTATATACTCGCTGTGGTGGCTTAGTAGGAGTCGCGCTGCTAACCGAAGGATTCTAAAAGTTTTGGCTGCGGTGAATTCGTGAGGCAATAAGCTTCTTTAGTGAATCCGTTCCATAGCTACTTGAAAAAGTGTTGCAGGTCCCCTTTAAGAATTTTTCGAACATTTTTGTGGATAGGCGTCTGCCGTTACGTTATACTGTAGATATAGAACAGCGAATTTCCGAGTGTATCGAAGTATTTTAAGATACAATTGGAAAGTATCGTACGTATAGGACACGATAATTGTGACTGCGTTTGGTATCTGTATTTCAAGTACATCTTGCTCGAGCGTCTTGTATTGAATCGCGATGCAGTTTCAAAGTTTCTTTGCCCAGCTCTGAGTGTGATCACGTGCGCGCTGGTGTAATTCTATATTGTAATCCTGGTACTGTAGAACTGGTACAGCAGCACTGCACATTGCGGCGGCCGCGGTGATACGGTGGCTCGCGGTGGTGAAATCAGCCATTTGGTTGATTTGGGTACAGTTGATTTTCGGCATACGGCGTCATTTGTCGAGAGAAGAGACAGCGGTTTATAGTTAAATTTAAAAAAAATTCGTTTTACATTCCCTGATGCTTTTTAATGTCTGGCTCGCATGTTCGCAGGAATCTCGGCTTCATACTCGTCCGCTGATTTTTCTGACCAAAGTGCTGCAGGGACTCTTTAAACCTTCCTTACGCGCTAACTTAATGTAGGGCTTCATCACAGTTACTTTGGAGTGTTAATTTTTTTTGTTGCGTGTATTTTTCACTTTCATGCTCTTGCTGCATCACCACTATGGCGATTAATGCGAAAACATTATACATGCCCCACGAAGAGCGAGATGCGGCTCCCGCCTGGCGTCCGTCCGGTGTTAACGACCCGTGGTAACAAACACACGTGACCAAGTGGTGACGCCGCATTTACAATGTCAATGAAAACCGATCTCTTCACATCCAGAACATTTACCTGTCGCAATTGACTTGGCCCACCCTTGAAATCGAACTTAGAAGGCACTGAGGTCGTCGAGCTAGTCGGTACTGTGTGTGTGCGTGCGTGTGTGCGTGCGTTGTGTGTGTGTGTGTGTGTGTGTGTGTGTGTGTGTGTTTGTGTGTGTGTTGATAAGTTTTTCACGGGAACCAAAAATAAAAAGTATTATGGAAAAATCGTATTAACCAAGGCGAATCATGTAGGGAAGGGTGTTTCAGCTCCACTACCATGAAACGTGGGGAGGGGCGAAGCCTGCAGAGTGCGCCGGTGTTTCCCACAGAAAAAAAAAAACAAAAAAAAAACACTGCTAATGGATATGAGAAACAGAAGAAGAAGAAGGGCCTGACCGAGGTGATTCGCCGCATTGTTTTGAGAGAGATTCTTGATAAGGCACTAGTGGTGCCAAGCTTGAAACCAGGCATGTAGGGAAGGGTGTTTCAGTTCCAATAACATCGTCGGAAAAGAGCCGGTGTCGCCGCGGTGCGGGAGCGAACGAAAGTAGTTGGCGTGCTCCGTGCAGCAGCCCACCCATGAGTGGGGCCGTGTGAGGTTGTTAGCGGTGATTCGCAATGTCGCGTATGAATTGCTGTGTCGTAAACTGTGCCAATAACTATAATAACTATGCATATGGAACAAAGTTTTTCAGTTTTCCGCCGTGACTGTGCTTCAGAAACCGGCGGGAACACTGGATTAGTGTACACCGAGTGAAGCAAGTGATCCCGCGGAGACGTTTGTGAAGTACATGCTGTAGCTGGTTCGCTGTGAATTTACTCTCCACGTAAGTTAACTGATATTTTTACCGTGCTGAAGGAACCGAGGGGCAGGCGGAAAAGTGATCTCGAGTTTGCAGTCCACAATTCGTAGGCGGAAAGCAATCGACACACCCAGCAATTGTCCCTCGAACGCTGCTGCTGTTTTTCCGCCGTATCGCAGTTCGTAAACGGTAACATTAAGGAAGAAGTCCTACATGCCAGGCAAAATGCGTCGCAGACGGCGAGAATTTTAAAAATTTATTCCCCATGTACTGCTACAGCCCTTAACAGCACTGTACGTGCAAGCGAAGCCGCGCCACGCCGTTCTATTGCGCTACGTGACAGCTGAGATATCGCGTGCAAAGCTGGAACGTGACAAATTTACTCAAGGACTCATGCAGCCCCAGCAACGACTACAAACGGTGCTGAACAACTGCACAGAAAACTTCGCGGAAATGCCACGCATTCTAAATGCAACACGTGCAGTTCGACGGCCATACGTATTTCTTGCGCGCATAGAAAGGGGTTGTCTAGAACATGTCAAACACAAATGCCATCGTTTACTCAACAATAAGCCGGCAGAATGACAAGAAATAATGTTTACAAACATCGATGGTGACGGCCTATGCTTCGAGCTCTATACGCTGGCCGGCCGCACGAATCCCTTTATCAAAACACGCTGTCGCGCGTCCGTGCTACGTCACATCGAAAACATGATTAATTCCGTAAATTTATATCCTTTCTTCTCGTTTGGGGACCTAAAAGAATCATGCACTGTTAACTTTCTGGAAGCCTACCCATTTTATCAAACTTGTCGCCTTCGCGAACACGCACTTGCATACAACGCGGGCGTAGCTGACACAGAGACGACGATTCGTAGCACGCCAGTTAAAACCGAAGTGGCCGCAATTCGCCACTCGCGGCTCTGGCGGCGCGAGCGGTTTTATTGCGATAGCAATTATATGGACACTCTCGGCTAGTTTTTGCCGTCGCCGTCGCCGTCATGTACCGTATATGTATATGTATCTATATATTTATAAACACCACAAAGAAAAATAATTCAGAAGAATGTTTCCGACGCGCCGCATCGAACGAGGGACCTCTCGCTCTGCAGCGCGCGGCGATAACCGCTGAGCCACGAAAGCGCACGTCCTCAAACGTTCAAACGGCGAGCTATTTATATACAGCGAGTTTTCAGCGTGTTTTCAGCATTACCAGCGAGATGGCGCAAAGGGCGCGCTTTGCGGGGCTCGGCGCCCCTCTCGTCGTGACGCCCGCGCCGATGCGGTCGCGCACTTTGCGCCGTGGGGGGGTAGACGCCCGTTCGCGCGCGCATATGTCGCGGTGGGGGAGAATCGGGCTTTCGCCGGAACGATTGCGTTGTAGTTACCGAACGCACGAAGGTCACTTCGCTCGCGGCAGTCCCCCCCGTTTGCGAAAAGAACACGCTTTTCAAACACAGCGAAGTAACAACTGTGACACTTGTTAGTTCGCGCTCGTCTGTACCTGTGAATACGTTTCGTGTGTCGTTTTTGTTTTAGCAGCGCGTTAAGTGTCGAGCTGTGAACGTTGTTAGTTCTCTCTCGTCCTGTGCGTGTTGTTTTCGTGCGTCATGTGTGCATGAGCAGCACGCTGCACGTTTCGACCTGCTTGCCATTCGTCGCTTGACATTCCAATTTGTTGCTATCGCATTCATTGCTTCGCCTTGTGGCGAAACTGTGACTTTTTTAATGATAACGAAGGCAGTGAGCATAAGATAGAAGAGGTCACGCGGGAGATAGTGATAAATACAAATATCTTTTGGCGTGTGGATAAGCAGCGGGGCTGAGTACCTAAGGGAGCACGAAAGATATGTAAGGATTAAAGGTAACAGGAATGCAGCTGTAATGAAAAAGATAGGGCACTGTGGAATTACAAAAGGTTTGATGTTGTGAGAGGGATTTTGGAAAGGGGTCATGGTTCCTGTTCTGACGTTCGGCAATGAGGTCTTGTGCATGAGATCAGAGGTTCAAGCAAGATTGGAAATTAAACAACGTAGCATAGGTAGGCTTGCTTTGGGAGCACACGGGAATACCCCAAATAAGGGGGTACAAGATGACATGGGATGGACGTCATTCGAGGACAGGGTAGCTAGCAGCAAGGTACAATTTAAGGAGCGATTGAGAAAAATGGCAGAGGAGCGTTGGGCTAGGAAAGTTTTCAGCTACTTGTACATGAAGAACGTCGTTACGAAATGGAGGAAGCGAACCCGAAAATTGTCAAGCAAATATTTAGACAACAGCAGGAGACCAAGCCAAAGGGAAATGTCGGTTAAGAAGAAGGTGAAGGAAACGGAGAGGGGCATGTGGAAAATGGGGATGCTTACGAAATCATCACTGGAGACCTACCGAACTTTCAAGCTGGAAATTTCGAAAGAAAAGATCTACGAGAATTCTCGGGGTAGTTCTCCGCTGTTTGAGACCAGGACAGGGAGTATTGCGGACCAAGACGCACCGAGCCAAATACGAAGGCATAGAGACGTTATGTAGTGCGTGTGGAGAGGAGGGGGGAAATGGCTGAACCATTTGATAATGTTCTGTAAAGGGCTTTACCCTTTAGTCCAAGAGAATGGCGCAGAATTTTTCAAAGCATTCGGGGTTTAGGGACAGTGAAGGCAAAAGAGACTTTAAGCACGGTAGAAATAACCAGGAGGAGGTTATCCGATTGGTGGCTACAATCAAGGCACGAATGAAATTTAATTCCTTTTAATGCATAGTGCTAGTACTTAACTTTGCTATGTATTATGGCTAGGTGGCGTGAGCCATCACCCTTTCTAAAGGGTACAGCCTTATCCATCCATCCATACATCCATCCATGCAGTAAAGTCCCTCTATTAGAGGGACTTCACTGTAAATATAGCGACCTTACGGTGCAGTGGACTGCTGCGCCACCTGTAGGTGCTACACGTTTCCCATGGGGTGATGGTGTTTATTCTTCCCAACATACCCGGTCTGAGTTCCCTACGGCATGTAGGGAAAAGTGTTTTAGCTCCACTAACGTCGTCGGCTATTTTATGGACTGTTGCCTTCATTTATAGTGGACCGGTGGTGAGTAAAACAGCCATCACTTCGCAGATATGTTTCAAGAAGCGGTGTTTCAAATAGATGACTTTATTGTAGAGATTTACGTTTGTGTCTCTGGTTTTTGATTAACAAAGACTCGAGCTCCTTGGTAAATTTCATCGGGGATTCTAACACCGCTGCCAAGCCAAACAAGATGTTTTAGGCAGTAACAATGTATGGACCGGTGGTGAGTAGTGGGATTTATCCAATATTTGTGGTGCATACCCGGTTATGATGGACCGTGACGACGACATGACACGCCGACAAGCCGAGACCCTATAAGGTGCTTCGTCCCTAAAAGGAGATAGATATGCATACTCCGTCAGCAACTGACTCTTCTTGAGCGACTTTGAAGTAGCTGGTCAATATGTGCTGCGCCTTCTTTATGCGGTGAAAAGATCGCTGCTGGGCAATCTTTTCGCCGCCAAACCGATGCTGCTGCGGCCTCACAGCGGCTCTGCAACGAGCAGATCACGGCTTGTTGGAAGGCTGTTTGCGCTTGTATACTGTAGAATAAACGTGGGATTCCTGGATATCACGGTCAAGATCCACTTTCTCAGCCGTATTATTCAATCCCGGACTAAAATGTGATTGTGATAAAAGCACGAAAATGCGTTATTTCCAAGGGACGTTGGCAGGGATTAAAGGGAAAAACGTATTAGGCCGAAAAACATATGCAGAATCGTATCAACGAGATTCGCCGGTATAACCTCGTGCCTGTAGCCTGCTCATCGCTTTAGCTAACGGCAAAGCCAAACATGGCCTATTTGCACACCAATGATGTTACCAACGCAATACCGCAGTGATTTCACCGATGCAATACGCAGTATGTCATGAAAGTACGATGGCGCCAACAAACTCGAGGCAAAGTGCGTAGACTACTGCGTTTTCCGCGGCGCCAGCTTGCGTCCATGAATCAACAGCTGCATGCGTCCGGGCTTCGCGATTTGAAAACGCGCTCGTATGAAGGAAAGCCCGCGCGTCCTTTTCGGACGTTTCACAGGTGGCCTTTATTAGTTCTTTTGTCAGGCATATAGGGACATGTGTGTGACTGTGCTCAGCGGCAGACCTAGAACACAGCGGTGCTGCTCACAGGCAGTGCAATCTTGCTTCTCGTTGCCCTACGGTCGTCGATCCATTGCAGCATGCCGATGGCTAGAATACGACGCTCGATGAGGATACCCAGGTACGGGCCGGACTCTCGTGAAAGCTGGCTCGTGGCAGCCCTGTGCGGACTGCTCTTGCTTCTCAGCTTTTCCACGATCGGCGTGAGTGGTGTGTTCTTCTTCGGCATCGTGGAAACCTTCGGCTCCACGAGGCAGGATGCATCCTGGCCCGTCACCCTGAACAGCGCTCTGGTGCTCCTGGCAGGTATACGCCAACGGCCACTGAATTCACACGATCTTAGGTCCACCACTGCGGGCATTAGTCAACGCAGCTGTGGACCTTTATGCTCGATTCATCACATTTTCAATGTACACGCACAACTCATCGTTGAGATACTGTACAAGGCCGAGCTAAGCTCTACTATAGCGTACCTGGGTATAGCCTCGTTAACACGCTCACCTTCGGAAACATCGCGGTTACATCGACATATTTGGCGTGGTTTTATTTGATTGGTTTACCGTCCCAAGGCGACTCGAGCTATGAGATGCGCCATAGCGGAAGTCTGCGGATAGGTTCAACCACCCGGGGATTCTTTAAGGTGTACTGAAATCGCACAGTATACGTGAGCCTCTGGCACTTTATCATCATCATCATCATCAGCCTGTCTACGCCCACTGCAGGGCAAAGGCCTCTCCCATGTTTCGCCAATCAACCCGGTCCTGTGCTTTCTGGTGCCACGTTATACCTGAAAACTTCTTAATCTCATCTACCCACCTAATTTTCTGTCTCCCCCCTCACGCGTTTGCCATCTCTTGGAATCCAGTCAGTTACCCTTAATGACCAGCGGTTATCCTGCCGACGTGCTACGTGCCCGGCCCATATCCATTTCTTCTTCTTGATTTCAACTATGATATCCTTAACCACTGTTTGTTCCCTGACCCACTCTGCTCTCTTCCTGTCTCTTAAAGGTTCCACCTATCATTTTCCTTTCCATCGCTCGCTGCGTCGTCCTCAGTTTAAGTTGAACCCTCTTTGTAAGTCTCCAGGTCTCTGCTCCGTAGGTAAGTACCGGTAAGATGCAGCTGTTATATACCTTCCTCTTGAGGGATAGTGGTAGACTACCATTCATGATTTGATAATGCTTGCCGAATGAGCCCCATCCCATCCTTATTCTTCTAGTTATTTCACTCTCATGGTTCGGCTCCGCGGTTACTACCTGTCCTAAGTAGACGTACTCCTTTACAACTTCCAGTATCTCGCCACCTATCGCAAAACGCTGTTCTCTGCCAAGATTGTTCCACATTACTTTAGTTTTATGAATATTAATTTTTCAGACCTACTCTTCTACTTTCCGTATCCAGTTCAGTAATCATAAGCTGTAATTCGTCTCCCGCGTTACTCATCAATGCAATGTCATCAGCGAATCGCAGGTTACTGAGATACTCTCCATTAACTCTTATCCCTAACTCTTCCCAATCTAGGGCCCTGAAAACCTCCTGTAAACACGCGGTGAATAGCATTGGAGAGATCGTGTCTCCCTGCCGTACGCCCTCTTCTTTATTGGGATTCTGTCGCTTTCTTTATGGAGGACTATAGTGGCTGTGGATCCGCTGTAGATTTCTTCCATTATGTTTATATAGGCTTCGTCGATGCCCTGATTCCGCAGTGCCTGCATGACTGCTGATGTCTCCACCGAATCAAATGCCTTCTCGTAATCTATGAAGGCTATGTATAGGGATTGGTTGTATTCCGCGCATTTCTCTATCACCTGATTGATAGTATGAATATGGTCTGTTGTTGAGAAGCCTGTACGAAATCCTGCCTGGTCCTTTGGTTGATTGAACTCTAATGTAGTATTAATTCTGTTAGCAATTACTTTTGTAAATAGCTTGTAGACAACGGACAGTAAGCTGATGGGCCTGTAATTTTTCAGGTCCTTGACGTCCCCTTTCTTGTGGATCAAGATGATGGTGGCATTCTTCCAAGAATCTGGTATCCTCCCTGTCGAGAGACACTTCGTATACAGGGTGGCCAGTTTTTCTAACATAATCTCTCCACCGTCTTTCAACAGGTCTGATGTTACCTGATCCTCACCGGCGGCTTTGCCTTATCGGCGGCTCTGGCACCTCTCCTCCATCGAAATGCAGCCGTCATGGCGGGGATCGAACCCGTGCTTTTCGGGTGAGCAGCCGAGCACCGTATAACCACTGGGCCAACGCGGCAGTGATCCATGAGGCTGAATATCCTGAAGCAAGGCGAAGAGACATAGAAGAAGGACGACTCCGGGAAATACTGTCAGGCGAAAGCTCCGCAATGATATCGAATGTCTCCGCTTCAGTAAAGCTCAGCTGATGCAAGCGGATGCGAATACAAACCGTAGTACGAACTCACACTCGAATGCGCAAAGACCAGGGGAATGCATGCGAGTAGCGAATTTTAAAACAGTTGAATACGAATCGAATAGCGATGAGAGTGAATAGAGTACGGATACGAATCGAACAGTGTTCGAATAGTTTTCGAATAGTAAAGCAACCGTTTGTTCGAAACAGCCCAAGAAATATAGACTTTATTTGAAACCAATATTCACTACCTTTAACAACGGAGCATTACGATTACATTTAACTGACTAAAACATACCACAATTACGTAAACTGAGGCAAGCTCGTACACAGAACTTTAGAATATTTTGTCACTGCTTCTTCAAATACAGCAGTGACAACAGTATTCAAGGTGGCATTTTGTCAAAAGCTTTTAAATAAAACTGGTACGTAAATATTAAACAAATATTCATGAGTCGAGGTAATCATGTATGTCCTGGTGAAGATAGTGGATTGATGGCTCTGTCGCGTCGGCGACATCGGAGTTCTAAAGCTTGATCCTGTGAGTAATGTAGCATAGTAGTCCCGTAAAACCTTCGGCTGACGCATCTTGGTAATTTGATTATTAAAACAAGAAACGTGGCCCATTTCTGTCCCGTCGTTTCGTTCCTTTTGAGGTTTTTTCATCGGTTCACTCAAAAATATTCGACAAAATATTCTATATTTCTTATATGCACATATTCGATTCGAGTACCAAATCCAATAGAACTCTATTAGATTCGTTATTCGAAATATTTTGGATTATCACTCACCCCTAGCAAGGACTGAATGCAAGACCGCGACCTCGTATGCACTCAGTGGATATGGTGTCCTATATGCTCGCTGTGGTGGCCTAGCAGGATCGCACTGCTAAACCGGACGCGGGTTGTTTAAAACGCAGTGGAGCTGTGATGTGCAGCAGCTAAGGCAACCCCAATAAACTGTTTCGGAATGAAAGTAATATTCTTTGAGCGAGACATACAAAACGTTTGAGATGCTAACATACATTTTATTCAAATAAAACGAACTTGGTCACACTTAAAGGAGCCCTGCAACACTTTTTGAGCATGGTCAGAAAACGCTGCCGATCGGCAGTGGAGGCTCCCGAGAACACGCGAGCCAAATATTAGCGCAGCACGCGGCCTGGAATTTACATTAAATTCTCAAAATCAGCTAAAAAATTCCTTTCTGTTCTCTCGACAAATGACGCTACAAGCTAAAAAATCACTGCGTCACAAGCGAAGTATCAGCCATTGGCTGATTTGAGCATGGCGCGCTCGGTCGTTAGTGGGGCCGCCGCGGGAGGCCGTGACTTTACCGCGCGTGCGCGCGCGATCGCGCTGAAAAGCCACGCATTCGAAAAAAAAAAAGTGCTCAAGGTCACGAGGCGCGTGACTTATTTTCTTCCCCCATGCCATCCCTCCCTGCTTAGCTTCCAGCGCTTTCGTCGGGACGAGAGAAGAGAGAATGCAATTGTAGCGTGCGACAAATCTTTGTAACTCCGCTCGTACTGGACGGATTCTAAAAATTTTGGCTGCGGTGAATTCGTGAGGCAATAAGCTCCTTTAGTGAATCCATTCCATGGCTACTTGGAAAAGTGTGGCAGGGCCCCTTTAAGAATTTTCCGAACATTTTTGTGCATAGGCGTCTGCCGCTATACGTTATACTGTAGATATAGAACAGTGAATTTCCGAGTGTATCGAAGTATTTTAAGACACAATTGGAAAGTACCGTACGTATCGGACACAATAATTGTGACAGTGTTTGGTATCTGTATTTCAAGTACGTCTTGCCCGAGTGTCTTGTATTGCATCGCGATGGAGTTTCAAAGTATCTTTGCCCAGCTCTGAGTGTGATCACGAGCGCGCTGGTGCAATTCTATAATATCATCCTGGTACTGTAGAACTGGTGCTGTAGCACTGCACACAGCGGCGGCCGCGGTGATACGGTGGCTCACGGTGGTGAAATCAGCCAATGGCTGATTTGGGTACGTTACAGTTAATTTTCGGCAAACGGCGTCATTTGTCGAGAGAAGAGCGAGTGATTTATAGTTAAATTAAAAAAAAATCGTTTTACAAATTCCCTGCCGCGCTTTAATGTCTGGCTCGCATGTTCGCAGGAGCCTCGGCTTCATACTCGTCCGCGGATTTTTCTGACCAAAGTGATGCAGGGACTCTTTAAACCTTCTTTACGCGCTAACGTAATGTAGGGCTTCATCACAGTTACTTTGGAGTGTTAATTTTTTTTATTGCGTGTATTTTTCACTTAATGCGATTAATGCGAAAACATTATACATGCCCCACGAAGAGCGAGATCTGGCTCCCGTCTGGCATCCGTCCGGTTTCAACGACCCGTGGCAACAAAACAAACGTGACCACGTGGTGAAGCCGCGTTTACAATGTCAATGAAAACCGACCTGGTCTACACCCAGAACACTGACCTTGCGCAATTCGAAAATAATACTGACCTGGCCCTGACTTGGCCCACCGATGAAATCGACATTGTCCAGTTTTAAAAAATCTGTTGACCTACGTTAAAAACCAATTTTGACCATTTCATATTGTGTGAGCGAACTCTCTCTCATTTTGTTTTTGCGTCTTACTTTGTATAACTCGTAATTTTTTGCCCGTGCAGGATAGCCAACCAGACGGCCGTTTCGTCAATTTTACAGCTTTTTCTTCTCTCTCTCCCTCTCTCTAAGGCTTTACGCGAACAAAGCAATCTTGCAGTGTATTATTCCTAAACGCTTTAGAGATTATTATTTCTGTTTATTTTCCAGGACCAATAATGGGATTCCTTTCCGATCGATATTCGTGCAGAAAAGTCCTCCTCAGCTGCTCCCTCATAAGTGGCCTGGCTGTGAGCATGTGCTTTTTTGCACAAAGAGTCATCTGGATTACTTTTCTTTTTGGAATCGTGCACGGTAAGTGAAACTCTGGAAAGACGGAAGTCAATCTATCACCGCCGCAACGGCTAAGGACATGTCCTTAGCGGTTGTGGTTCAAAAAGAGCTGCAGGTTTTTTGAACTTGAAAGTGAGGCACGTGGCTCACTGCTCTTTTTCTGACGTAAAGATCATAATCGCGATCTGTATCATTTTATTGCTTCAGTTCATTCCATCTAATGACACTGTCAGCCGTTGCGGCCTATTACCGGAGCGGATGACACACTAGCTCGGTAGGGGCTCCAGCTGCGTGTCTCTCGTCAGTGCCGCAAGGGACGAGGAACATCAGCCAGGCTGAAAATGCACAAACATGTCTAATTATTATTATTATTATTATTATTATTATTATTATTATTATTATTATTATTATTATTATTATTATTATTGCGATAGCATTATATGGACAGTCTCGACGGGTTTTTGCCGTCACCGTTGCCGTCGCCGTCATGTCGCGTATGAAGCCCAAATTGATAAGAGCCCCGTGCGCATCGTACGTTCCACCAGCGGGTAATCGCGGGGGGAGCGGGAGCGATGAACGCGGCTGAAGCGGAGATCAAACAAGCCGACCCGTCTCCGTCGCTCCGAGGCGCATGCGATAAGATCCCCCCCCAACTGTTCAGCCGGCCCCGCCCGTCGTTCGTGAGCGTGAAAAGACGCGAGGGGGGGGGGGGTCCCTCGAGCGACCTTCGATTTTACGAGCGCGGTCGCCGCGGTTATCTCCCCTTCTCGGCGGCCGACAGCGGGGTGCCGGTATACCCTTCTACGTGCTGCACTCTCAACGCGAAGAAAATGTGGTGAGCAGAGTGTCCCTGGAGCGGCCGTATACTCTTAAACCTAGCGTTTTCTAGAGTTGCGTGAGATTGGATCCAAAAGAGTTAGCTGCCAGCCTCACTTCGTATAACATTACAATTTGTTGCTATCGCATTCATTGCTTCACCCTTGCAGGTGAAACTGTGACTTTTCAATATTAGAGACAATAGTAGTTTATATAAGAGTACTCTCGTTTTCTCTCCGCAAACATTTCTAGGTCGCACTGCATCTTCTGCAGCGACCTGTACGCAGTGGATCTGCAAGCCAGAGTTACTGTCAGCGTCTATTATGGATTCTAGAAACTGTGTTCTAGAACGCCTGTTGACACACCATTTATCTGCATGTTCTGAGCTTCACCTGTTGTCTTAACTTTATTCGTCTTATGTTAAACAAAAAAGAAAAAAAAACAGCCTTTCCGCTTTCTCCCTTTACCCTCAGAATGAGTGTTTTGAAGTCTTGTACTACGCTTCCTGAGGCTTATAATAATGCACGCAGCGTCTTCCGCACGTCGCAAGCTTGGTATCCTTGTTCCACCCCTTTGCGCTTCTATATCCCAGTTTTTGAGGTCGCCGTTTATAACAGATGCGCACACAAACAATGAAAATACTCGAATCTAGTACGTGGCATTGTGTCGTTTTGCTCGCAACATATAGTACAGTTGTCTTAAGCCTAACGCTTGTGAACTCAAAGTGACACTTAAAATAAGTCAGCCTGAAGGGCTTATAATCCTTGGACACAGCGACGTTCTCCACACTTGCGACTGAAATGTTGCGTTGCACAATATGGTGTAAGACCTTAGATTCCAGTGTGCTTTCGAATTACAGTTGAAACGCGATTTAACGAAGTGACGAGAGCACTCTAACTATACACTTAAATCGGGAAGTTCATAAAATTGAGAAAAGTAATTTTTCGGTCCTTCAAAATCTAAAATTGTAAGGTATATAGTAACACCGGAAAGGTACCACGGCAGTGTTCTTGCCGCCAACTTATGCCTGCGCGTGCGAAAAGTTCGCGAGGAGGACCCCGACATGAGGCCTTCCCATGTCGCCAAGACATAGGGGGGCGGGGTGTGGGCACCAATGTCCAGGCGATGGAGGCCAGGTAGACGGTGACGTGTGACAGCCTACCGATATGCGAAGACGCATAGAACGAACGCAGTGATTGTTCGAGGAGCCCAATCAAGAATGTTTCGTGGAGAGGATATGTGCTATCTGCCGTGTAAACCATTACAAAGAAACTAAAGCGAAACACTGACTTGGTTTAGATTGACAAGCTGCACTCTGAGAACTCTAATGCCACACGTTTCACTATCATAAGTTCATTATTAGCAGAGAAAATCAAGGTTGAAGTATTATTTTTAAATTTGGCGCCGATATCTGTGCGCGTGACTCCAGAAATTCCAAATGTATTTTTCGTATTCTCGCGACATTGGCTCAATGAAATTTTCCGAAACTTCGTATGCTAGGTCTATGGCACCCACAGATGACAGTTGCACTTCATTTTTATCGATTAGAAGCTACGTAGGACTCAGTAGACGCCTTCAAAATCTATGACGTCACAGTGTTTGGTGCGGGAATCTCAAGGTGGCGTCTCCACCCGCATTTTCTTTTCGCGTGTTTTCTCGCTTACCAAGCGTCGTGTCGCGGTAAGAGTGGTGTTTTCGGGATTGCGAAATTGTACTTAACTAATACGCTAAAAATCGTTTTGACCTTTAGTGTCCCTTTAAGCAACGAAGTCAATCACAACTGCCACAAGCACCATCCGGTACGTGAGAGAGCTACCGACTGCCAAGTCCGTTGTCGCGTGCAAGGCTGCGGATTGCAGACTCGCCGAAATAAAGCTAGGGCAGTGGCTAGAGCACCTATAGATTTTTGAATGCGATAGTGTCACAGCGCACGCTCGAAGGAAAACCCGTCTCAGTCAAATTCTGAAGAAAATCGCGGCTTTTTCACTCAACCTTTTCAGGAAAAACTTCGTTAAATCGGGTTTGGTAGCCAAGTTGGTTCGTTAATTCGAGTTGATGAGAACACTGAACCCTGTATGCGTTTTTGCCGGTGAATGGAAATTTCTTCGTTACTTTGTGAAATCGGGTTTCGTTAGATCGAGCGTTAACTGTACTATGATCGCCATTGCATCAGAGGAGTGCTGTCAAAGGACAGATCGAATATCTGTTAGTTTCTTGATTATCGAAAAGCAGGGGTGAAAAGAGTCGCTAACAGTGAAAACACTGGGTAGACATTTTATCATATTCGAGAGATATTGCAAAGGTTTGTTTACCAGTATTCACTTCAGACCCAGGAACCTTACAGCTGCGGTGTGTGTCATTTATCTTTCATGCACCCCTACCGCCTTTTATCAAGCATTCTAAACACCATCCAAAATTTCAACAACCTTAGATCATTATTGCGACATTTTTCACCTTGTTCCTCAGAAGGGCTGACATTCGGAGCAAAGATTATTCATTTTCGTACCAGAACTGCATCTCTCTTCAGACAGGTCACATCTTGTGTAGTATAAGGCTGGGTGCACCGAACGTTTACCAAAGCAACAGTGCGAGAGCAACAAAGTGGACAAATAACGCATCGCCTGAACGCACTGACTAAATATTGTTGTCAAATCGGTGCAATATCGCTTAATCACTCATCCAATGCAGCAGTGGTGTAGCATAATGCCCTCTCAGACTTAATACTTCTGCGTTCGTTTGTAAACAATATCTACAGTTCGAACGGCGTCACCAATGGCGGGTCCAGTGGGGGAGGGGGGGGGGGGGGGTAAGTGTGATCGCCCCCCTCCCCACAAGGCCTTTGTCAGCCTCTCCTCCCCCTCTCTTGAGTGTTTGTCGTCCACCTCCTATCACCAATCAGGACAAACGAGTGAGACCACTGCAACCACAAATTAACAGTACTTATGCTATGATGGGGTTACTGGGCTACTAAAAACAACAAATAATGTCAGGACCCCCCCCCCCCCCCTAAAATGAGTGGCTGGATTCGCCCCCTGGGCGTCACATATACAGTCGCATTGTTGTTGCCTGTTCTCGTCAGCCAGAACTTTTCTCAATTTTCCTGAACCGCAAATGCCACGCCCTTTAGCAGGTGCGCGCGACACGCGATGATCGTGCGATCACTTCGTTTGGTGTCGTTTCAGGAACTACGCTCTCAGGCTTCTACGTAAACGCCAACGTTCTGGTCTCTCAGCACTTCGAGAAGCGGAGAGTGACCGCGTGCAGCCTGGCGTTCACCGCCGGCGGCTTCTACAGCGTCATCTTCCCCGCGCTCGCCGAACTGTTCCGCAGCAACTACGGCACTCGCGGTGCCTTCCTCCTGTACGGGGCCGTTCTCATGAATGCCGTTCCTGTGTCGATCATGCTGAGAAGCCCAGCTCCGCGGTTGGTTCAGCCGGACAAGGACGAAGTCGAAGGTCTTCATCCGAAGGAATGCGGTGGGTCGTGTTGCGCCGTTCAGGAGTGTACCGCGCATGCGAGAGGATTAAGCCTAAACCACAGCGTGGAGCAGACACGTTTCGACGGCGAGAGCTCGGACGCGGAATCGGACGACGTAGTGTGCGTGACGAGGCCTAGAGCAGAGAGTTTCGAAGCACCTCCATCGAGCGACAAGATGACGGGGATCTCCGAGGACGTGAGACGTGCTTTCGGGCCCTTCTTCAGCTGCGCATTCTGGATAATCACTCTGTCGTTCTCAGTAATCTCAGTGACAATCTTCCTCTTTCGTGACGCTTTCGACAGACCTGGCGACGGACCGAGGTGTGTCGACCGTGGACGCCACGCACCTTCTGCAAGTCTACGCCGTTACTGACATCGCGATAAGACCTCTAACGGGTCTCGCCATAGACTTCAAGTTCATCTCTCTGGATTCGGTCATGATCCTCGGATTCCTGCTGCAATGTGCCACATTCGAGCTGCTCGCGTGGTATCCATCGTTCCACATGATGCTGTTCGCGTCAGCGCTGATGGGTGTTACGTGTGGGTCTAGGATACCGCTTCAAGCCCCGTCCCTAACCAAAGACTTCGGCGTGGAAAAGCTCCCCGTCCTGATGGGAGTGTGTTCCTTCTTCATGGGCGCGGTGTCGCTGCTTCGGCCCCCCGTTCGTCGGTAAGACAAATATTCGCGTGAAACGTCAGCGTCTCTGAGAAAGCCGGTCGCTTCTTTTTGCGGAATGCAAAAAAAAACGAAAGCAAAAAAAAAAAACGATCGTATGTTTCGAGCTGAGTCGTTTACTCCGTTTACATATTTGCCTCAGGCTTACACTTTCCTCTGCGAAATCTGTAAGTACAAGACCAAATCCTGTTTCTACGAGAACAGTGTAAATCTTACGTAATTACACATTTTCACGATGCATTTTCGAGAGTTCCGGTGTGCACGTCGGTCGTCTGAGAAGTGCCTTAGAGGAAAATGACAAATTAAAAGGGGAAAATGACTTTTTCATTCAAGTGCAGATAAACGGCAGAAATATTGCCAAGGCGACCACTGGAGAATGTGATACTATGCCAGCGATTGGTATAAGCAACATTTCAATGTTAGGGATAATGCCATAGGCGTGCGCACGGGCGGGGGGGGGGGGGGGAGCAGGAGGCGCGGCCGACCCCCCAAGTCTACCCAAGTCATCTAAGAGAAGGGGCGCAAAGTCTGCTCCTTATATTGACTTAATAGGGGGGGGGGGGGGGCGCTGCGATGAACCTTCGCCACCCCTGAACGGGAACCCTGCGCACGCTTATGGTTACTGCGCTCCGCATTAAGAAAAAACTAGCAGTTGTTCCGTGTACGAATACAACCGATGAGCGAAGCTCCTTAGAAATGGGACGCACGTGGCGTTCGGCGCGCGCGGCGTTTCATTGTCCAGGCAACGGACCAACCACTGAGCGGACGACAGGGTGAAGCGATGGTTTCGCGCGTTCGCCGGTTTGAGGGGAGAGGGCAAAGTCAAAGAAAGAGGGAGAGGGTGACCAATCTGCCTCCGTTTCGCATGCGTTCGCTTTGCGCATCGTGCAGACGCTATCCGCGTTCCAGCGCTCATAAAGCTAATTTATCCTCCCGCGTTAGGGGGAAACGCCACAGCTGGCACCGTGCCAGGGAGCTTCAACGGCGACGGCGACGGCGGGGTGCCGGCCTAAGGAGCTACGCTCCTACAAAACCACTGGGGTTTTCCATGCCAAAGCCAATATATATGACTATGGGGCACTCCGTACTGGGGGGACTCTTGGTTAATTTTACCTTGCGCGGGTTCTCTGAGAAAGGAATTTTAATAGCGGAATTGTTCAAGTCGGGCGTAAGGTGTAATCCGTGTACTGGAAAAACCTCGCCGAGCGACGGCTTCACTCCCAGAAAACGTGCGCACGCGCGCAACTGGCGTGACGTCACGTGACGCCGCCGAACCGGCACGCACTCTCCCCGTCCTCTTCTGCTTCGCTCCCAGAACACGCGCGCCCGTTTCGCCGGCGTGGGATGCAATAACCCTCATGGGCGAGACAACGAGTGCAGATAGAGAGAGAAAGAAAGAGATAAAGGTGGAGAGAAAGAATGAAACAGGAATAAAGATAGAGAAAGGGAGAGATTCTAAGGGAAATCCTTCGCGAGGCGAGATTCGAACTCGTGTACCCACAATCCGAAGGCGAGCGTCTTAACCTCTCGGCTATCTAGGCGCACTAGCAGAGCATAGCATAGCCTTTTACAGTATAGCATAGCAAAGGGGGGTAGGAAAGGGAAGTGAGGGAAAGGAGGGGAGAGAGTAAAGCATAAAATAAGAAGAGAAAGAGAGAAATACACAGAACGAAAGGCAGAAAGAGAAAGAAGGAGAGAAAGAGAGTTATTAAAGAAAGAGAAAGAAATGAAAAGATAGAAAGACCGAAAAAGAAAAGCAGATAACATATATATAATATAAAGAGAGAGAGAATGACATAAATAAAAATAGACAGACAAAAAAAAATTACACCATCTCCCGCTAAAGGGAACCATGTGTAGATGTGAAGCAGCGGGCGCTAACGCTTACACTGGCGGCGGCGTTGACGCTGGCGCGCTCATCGCAGCGTTGCGCAGGAGAGAAAACTGGGGAGGCGCAAAGCAGGCAGTGATGGAGCAGTTTTTCGTACTGGAACATGCCAATCGCTGCTAATGGGCAATGAGAGACAGAAGACTCCGACTGGACACAGAGACCCGCACTCCGCTTTTAGTTAACGCGCACGCTGCGAATTTTTATTGTTCAACAACGCACAGGAGAAATCTCCCACCGGCACCACCTTGGAGGTCAAGATCCATTGCCATATATACGGGATGGCCAGTGAACGGTTGTGCAGCGCGAGCAGTCGGTTTTTTCAACCAAGAAACTCGCAGCAGACGCTGCCTGCGTCGGCGTCGCGAGGAGAGAGAGGGAGGAGCGTAGGAGAGGAGAGAGAGGGGGGTGACACGCATGCGCAGTGGGGAGTGAGCGCCGTGGGCAGGGATGCGTAGAGGTGAGAGGGGGGAGCGTAGGAGAGGAGAGAGAGGGGGGGGGACGGACGCGCATGCGCAGGGGGGAGTTAGACGCCGCGGGCAGGGATGGAGAGAGGGGGGGAGTGTAAGAGGGGAGAGAGGAAGGGAGGCGCATGCGCAGTGTGGGTGTGGTTGCCGCGGGGAGGGATGCCTAGAGGAGAGAGAGGGGGGAGAGGAGGTTTTTTTTATTTTTATTTTTTTTAACTGTTTGCGCATGCGCAGTAAGGGTGGGCACGCGGCACACCACCACCACCACCACCACCACCACCACCACCACCACCGGATTAAGCGCCATAAGATTCACATCTAAAACACACACACACACAAGAACAGAGAGAAGAGAGAAAATTAAGAAAAATAAAGGAAGAAAGAAAGGGAAATGTGTAAAACTTAGCAAAACAGCAGCAGCCAGGAATACCTGGCTCTATCAAAGCGTTGCTTCCACGGGAGCATCCCGTCGAAACGATATGATTCAAAGAACGAGTCAACCATGCATCAGTCCGGGCGTGTGCCCATCACTCTAAAGGAAGCACGACTCGTGCGAGTCGTGCAGAATTTCCACGTAAAATGAGAACACAAGAAGAAAAGTGAGTCTTTTAAATGTTGTTTTATTTCGTACTCTCCTTCCTTTTCTTTCCTTTTTTTCGGCTCTCCGAATGGCAGCGTGTCAGGAAAGTGTATGCAGCGCCATTTGCTCAAAGTGTATTCGTTCCGCGCATAGTTCACCCTGTTGATGTCGTTCTTTTGTGTTTCTCGTGCAGGTTACTTTCGCGACACGACAGGCTCCTACATAGGACTTCTTCACGTTGTGGCGATCGTCAACGCCATCTTCGTCGCTGTCTGGGCTGCCAGACTTCTGCAAACGCGAAGAAAGCGGCGTTCTTTGTGAGAAAAGTAATAGCAAAAAATGTCACAAAGAGGAAACGCTCATGAGAAGCACTGCCGTGAGGATGGCCACAGTATAGGCACCGTGCAATCGAACTTCCTTCTGCGACAGCAGCGCCAGAACGCATAGTGTAGCGAGATAAGGTAGCAAAACTGGGCAGACGCCATCACATTATCCATGGCGTTATATTTCTTAACAAGGCGCAAGAGTGTCTGTTATCTGGAAGACTCTAAGTGCACAGACACTTCATGCGATGAGCCACAAAGCGCGTTTTCGTGCCTTTCTTAATCTCGCGACACTTTGCTTTGCAGCCCTATCGGCCTATGTCGGCAAAACTGGGCTGATCAATGAGTGCTAGATAGCGCCGTCTTGCCAGTGCACGGTGCCCATAGTACTACGTTCAGCTGTGATAGCAACTCTTTTTTCAGCAGATGCTTTCCAGGCACGTATCCGAAAATATTTCAGCCCGTATAGCCGTGCCTTTATCGAACGTGTGCTGTTATAACGTTAGGCATTCTGTGGTTGACGCTGACCACTGGATCCCAGCTGGACGTCTGCTACACGGCGACGTGCATTCGCCGTTTCCCAGGCGTCACCTTTGAAAATTCTGGCCGTACATGTATACGTACGACGCCGTTCCTTGGATTAGCCACTGCCTTGCGATGCGACAGTGTACGCGACCTGTTAGTAACACGCAGAGGAAGAAAGAAAAAACAACAACAAAAGAAAGCAAATTTTGTAAATAAATAGAAGATGTTAAAGTGAGAAACTCGTCTATCACTGAGCGATCGTAATGAAGGAGCTTAATAATCTCAACTCTGTTAATGCGAATTATAAGAATATTTCCAACACAAGGTGTCATTATTTTGTAGGACACTCACACGGGGAAACGGTATACGTCGCTCTTGAAACCACTGGAATCAAAAGGCCCAGAGGAAAACAGTCGAAGAGGAGTTTCCAGAGGTCGCTTCCTTTGAATTCTAAAGCAGCGGAATTGTACGAAGAACTGTACAATGGCGCCAGGTTCACTGCAACATTAACATTTAGGAGATAGATCCAAAACCATAACTCATATCCAAGCTGACAAAGTCGTACGACGTGCATTCTCTTCGTGTGTTGTTCGGTCTGGCGGATCATTTAAGAGCGTTTTTAAAGGGGCCCTGCAACACTTTTCCAAGTAGCCATGGAATGGATTCACTAAAGGAGCTTATTGCCTCACGTATTCACCGCCGCAAAAATTTTTAAAATCCGTCCCGTACGAGCGGAGTTGGAAAGATTTGTTGCACGCTGCAATTGCATTCTCTTCACTCGTCCCGCAGAAAGCGCTGGAAGCTAAGCAGGGAGGGATGTCACGGGGGAAGGAAAATATGTCACGCGCACCTCGTGACCTTGAGCACTTTTAACACGAAAGTGTTTTATGCCGGGGTCCACCAAGATTTGAGTGACGTATTTCCGTCACGGAAATGACGTCGAAAAAATACGCATGATCAGAAGACAAAGAAAAAAGTTCTGTCAACGGGAGTCAAACCTACGACCTCTTGGTCCGCGATGAGAGACGCCGAGCACGCTATGCACTGCGCCACGGTCACATACTCTGTAGGCTTTAAAAACAAGCCTTTTATATCTACCACTGTCATCTCGCAGTGCTCCTGCTAAAGTGAAGCAATGCATTATGACCATGAAATGCACGATTAGTTCTTTCAAAGCGTCGTTTCTGCGCGTTCGTCCCATTCGGCAGATTTCGAATAGGAAAAGTGCAATTTTGTCGACGCATTAACACACTGCCAGGTGGCGACCTTACCCCATGCATCGTCCTCGCTCATAGCATCCGTCCATACCAAAAATAGTTCTGCGACGCGCGAGTGCTTGGCGTGGCCGTAACTTCGCGTTCGTAGCTCGCCCCGCGAAACATCGCAGCCGGCCAACGGGGAAGACACGACACGCGTTGCGTTTTCCGCTGGTCGGGCCAGCGTTGTTCAATAACTCTAACATGCCGCGAGTAGGCGACCTTAGCCCAAGTTCGGCGTCCAATCAGTGACGCTGTTCTGGCTGTCACACCGCTTTCTCTAATTTCCGCTCTCACCTTACAGTATACCACAAGCATCTATGACCCCAAGGGTCTGTTTAATCATCGATCATGGACGTTAGTGGTCGTGATACAAATGTACCACCAAGCGTCAACGTGGATGCATACACGTTAAACGGTGCCCTAACTGTCAAACACTAATAGACGTTGTGCAAGCTATCTTATATCAATGTACAGTAAACATTCAACTACTTCTGCAAGGACACGTTTCACTTTCGTGTTAAACCGATTTTTTCTCTTCCTTTTTTCTTCGAATGCGCGGCCTTTCAGTGCGATCGCACGCGCACGCGTGGACAAGTCGCGGCCTCCCGCGGCGGCCCCATTAACGACCGACCGCGCCATGCTCAAATCAGGCCAATGGCTGATACTTGGCCTGGGACGTAGTGATTTTTGAGCCTGTAACGTCACTTCTCGAGAGAAAAAAAAAAGCGATTTTCTGCTGACTTTGAGAATTTATCGTAAATTCCAGGCCACGTGCTGTGCCATAATATTTGGCTCGCGTGTTCTCGGGAGCCTCGACTACCGATCGGCAGCGTTTTCTGACCATTCTCAAAAAGCGTTGCAGGGCCCCTTTAATGGCCATGCCATAGAGACCAAGCGCCTGTCATTGCTAACAGAAAAGGACACTGCTTTCGTATGGAGAGAAAATTGCGAAGGAGCGTGTCAAGACCTCTAGAGACAATTTCATCAAACCTAGTGCTAACAATTCCATACTTTGCCGAGAAGTGTGGAGTTAACGTAGATGCTTCGCATTACGGGACAGGCGCAAGTGTTATACCAAGGGCTCGATCGAGAGCGAGTCAGCTGAAAGTGATTGGATACTACTAGTATACGTACTACTAGTATACTAGTAGGACGAGATTAATTACGCGACGATTGAGAAGGAGGCACCAGCTGTTGTCAAGGCATTAGAGGTTGCAGATCCTACCTAGACGAAAGACACTTCATGCTCGAACAAGGAAGCTCTGACCTATCCATAGGCGTGCGCACAAGGGGGGGCCCGGGGGGGGGGGGCTACCGCCCCCCCTAGTCAGCTACGAGGGGGCCCAAAATCTGCTCCATACATTGACTTGGGAAGGGGGGACGCCTCTCTAGTCACCTAAGAGGGGGGGCCGCAAAATCTGCCCCATACATTAACCTAATAGGGAGGGGGGGTCGCTGCGACAAACCTTCGCCCCCCCCCCCCCCTGAACGGGAACCCTGCGCACGCCTATGAACCTATCTACTCAGCTTGTCTGAACCGACAGGGAGACTCGCCAAGTGGGTCAATGAGATCCAACAATTTGCATTCGATATTGCCCATATGCCGCGAACCGGGCTACTGGACACAAATGTAATGTAAAGATGGCTTATGTTTGCGAACTCAGAGTCACCAGCTTCTTTGAGGTCACACAGAAGGAATGTCCTCCTACAATGGTAGGATACAAAGTGCCTAACACGAGTGGCGCAAGAATCTTATAGCTTTAGCGTAACCCTCCAGCCCCTGGCTGCCAAAATGGTTTAGGGAGGACATATTAGAACACTACGCAGATATATTATTGGAATGCAATGGTGCAAGCAGTAAGTACATGTTAGATCTTGTCAGCAATGCCAGATATGTAAAGCCATATATAAGCCCCGCGGGAGCAAATTGATTTGGACACAGCATTCAAATAAGCAGCTAGAAACTGCCCATCTTTACTTCGCGGCGCTCAGAAAAAAGGAGAGAGTAAGAGCGTAAGAGCACGCTCCTTTCTTTTGGCCGTCGATGAATGTACGCGAATGGTGGCGTGCAAGACAGAAAAAGATGACAGTAGCAGTGTCACATCAGCCCTATAAATCAGGAAATGTTTAGAAACATTACGCTTATCTTTGCTGATAATGGCCCGGCTTTCAGAAGCGAACGTTTGAAAGAATGGTAAGAGCAACTGAATATGGAATTGCGTTTCGCGGCTCCATATGATCCCAAAGCTAATGAAATTACCTAAAGGGACATAGGAAATGTCAAACGATTCACCGAACTATATCCACAATATCCAGGCAGATGAAGTGTGCTGTCGAAGTTATTGCTAATAATCACAATTATTCTCGTACAGTTGCTTTGTGATGTTGCCCGTACTACACATAACGCGGGAAGTCGGACTGGCTTCCACCTTATAATCGCCTTGGACTCCCAGATTTGTTAGTGCTTCAAGAACGCAAGTAATACGGTAGAAACAAATGAAAACTACAAAGCGTCCATGAAAAGGAACTACGACCACGTTCACTCCACAAGGACACCTAACGTAAACGTTGATTTAGCCCTGTTCTGAACAGGGCTGCAAAGTTCAAAAGCTCCTTCTAGATGTGCTCATGTTGTACTAAGATAGCCCACGAACAGGAAGTTATGATGTCTATTTGGTATAGCGGACACCACATTATCACTGAAATGACACATATAAAAAAATGTGTGGTCTTACCAAACCAGGAAGCTTGACGATAAGGGGGGGAGGGCTGGTCCTTGTAACAGTTGAGAAAAAAAGAGAAATTACCTGGCAACACCCGTGTATATATCAGACTTTTCCCAGTGCTGTAGGATCTAAAGTCGACTAATGTCACTGGAATGAAAGGTACCTTAATACTGTCGCGACGTCAAAACAGAGGTCGTAACGAACAGACAGAGAGTACAGAAACAGGTCGGTATTTTTAATGCCGCGCGCCAGCGAGTTCTTATTTGTCCTTTCTAACTTCTTTTTGTCGAATATGCACATTTGTCTTGTCGCTTTTCTTGACGCAAGCGCGTGGCAATACCATATCACCATAACACATGAAACCAGTTTACAACATCAGTCTCACACCTCGACAAGCCCAATACGAAATATCGGAAAATACAAATATCTCCACAAATTATGTACAAGCAACCAGCTCCTCAGTGAACAACATTCGAAGCTTGCACATTGAGGAGCTGGGTGGTAGCAAGCGCGGGTCTCGCTATCGATCGGACTTGGTGGTCCATGTTTGCCTTAGGTCCCAAGTTGGGGCCTGTGGTTCGTAACACGCAAGCAGGCTCTGGGCCAAGGCGACTAAGGCATGTACGCCATCGGCGCCTTGGATAGACCCAGGATGGCACGGAGGCAGATGCGGTCGCTGGAGCCTGTGGTCAAGCTGCGGCCTGGTGTCATGGACGTGGAAGGGAGAGGGAAGACCCAGGTGAGTAGCTTGGCTATGGCCACACAAGTCCGATCAGAGGAGGTTTAGTATTCCAGCTCCACGAAGAAGGACCTCGTTCTCACCCGTTTGTTCACGCCTACAAGGCAATACTACCGGTAGCCACAGTTTTTACAGTAGGCTCTTAATTTTACTTTTTCACGCCCACCCATCCAAAGGAGAAAACCGAAAACTGAGGATTTTGGGGCAGTACTATTTTTATTCAAGGCTCTGAGTGCATTTTTATGAAGCGATACTAAACCCTGCGGAGGTTTGCTTCTTGCTGCGCTACATGTACCCGGTCCAGCCACCTTGCAAACAGTCTTAGAGAGCGCGATCCCGTATGTAATGCTTGCGTAATTTTGATCACGATTTGTAAATGTCCCGAATTCTTACGACCCATCCTCTTGCCTTCGTTCACTCCCAAGGAATGATTGTATCTGAAAACAAATAAACTTCCATAAAACCATTTATTCCTTGTTCCCCTTCTGCTACAAAGCATGTTGTAGGCCTGAAGTTACACTTCCGGGGCTGCCCAAATACTCTGACGTTATCTACTGAAGAGCAGTTGAATTTCCTGCGCTCAGCTCACACAAAAGATGACTGCGCGCCAGTGGCGATACCGAAATACCACCGGAGGGAAGCGGCAACTTTACTAACTCACTAGCAGGAGCAAGGAAAGAAAACTTTATTCATGAGTTCAAGCGTGTGAGGGCAGATCTGGGTAGGGGCCTCAATCAGGGCTCCACTGGCTTTTGCGGTTCGCTGAGCTTGGTCAGGAGAACAATTGGCTCACGCTGTCTTCGCTTGGGAGCTCCACCTCCCACTTCCATGCGAGTTCAGCGTTTCTCAAAGGGGGGTGACAATGTTGCATGATCTGTCCCAACGTTCCCACGTGATGTGGGCCAGCATGGGCTTTGTACTGCACCACAGGCAGGTGTCTGCGTACTGTTTCAGGTGTGTCTTGTATAAAATGATATATGTGGATATGAATGTTATTGGAAGCAACGCCTGTCTTTGGATTGTCTTCGGTTTAGCTTGGAGTCTGCAGCACCGTAGGTCCGTTTGTCCAACGGAACCTCTAACGGACCCTCTGACCCTCTAACCCTCTAACATGTCCTAACATGTCTAACTGACCCTCTAACATTTCGCTAATTGCATCCTCTCTTAGACAATGCCTTGAAGCTAGGAGGAACGACTTATTGTAAGGCAACCGCCTAACAATCGTAAACGAATGGACTAACAGAGCGCCTAAACAAAATGATTAAAGACATGCTTTATGCGCACGTAGATGTCGAACATAAAGAAAAATTGGGACGCAATCTTGCTCCATATTACGTTCACGTACAACACGGCTAAGAAAGAAACAACTCGCATGGCACTACTCATCCTTCTTCACGGATTCACGGGCCTGAGGCGAGGACGTTGGTGGACGCGATGCTACTAAACGAATGTGACGAAACTGGCAAGGACGTCGATGTGTTAACGCATCGGCGCGGGAAAATCTAGCCAGCTCGCACGCTTCCTGATCCGCCAAGAGCAACACTGCGATGCAGGCCCCAATATAGTGCTCACCGTAGAACAGCTTTTCACGAAACCGGCGACAGGGTGTGGGTTCGGACGCCCATACGGAAACGAGTACTACCGAGAGGCTGATGAGGCGATACCGTATCGCGTACTGCGACAATTGAGTGACGTCACCTACGAGGTCGTCCCTGGTAGTCGCTATTGGCACGAGGCATCGCCAGCACCATCCGTGAACTTATGAAGTACGCATGAAGCCGTGTGTGAGCGAGTGTCTGTGCGAGATACTCTTGTTTCCACGAAACAATATTTCTGGTTTAGCATCGGGGCGATGCTCTACTACAGGGAAAAGCAAATGGCGCGTGTGCTACGCATAGATGACAATGACTATGGAGAGCTTTACCGTATTCCGTCTAGTGGGGCAGCACCGGATTTGAAGACGGGGAAGACGATTCCTACTCTGGTGACTTGAAAACAGGCTGCGTTCTTGTCTCCTGTTCGCGTTGTATACACCGTGACAATACGTACGAACAACGACATTACGTTAGACGTACACGCTGTAATCTCAGCCGCCTGCGACAACTTACCTCGGATGTGAAAATCTTCCTCCAGCATCTTGCAGAGCCTCTCTGGATTCGTTTGCTTGGCGTTGACGCAGAAGATGCGACCTGTTCTCGCAGCCGGCTTCGCTCCAGTTACCTGCTTCGATGGGCATGAAAGCATGTTGGCCCCAGTAGAGGCCACGTTGCCTCGCCTGTACGCGTTTCAAGAGCGCCATAATATCTCAGTGATTCCTTCTGCTAGAAGGACAGAAAGTTGACAGTTGGTAGACATCCAAGATATAATACAGTAATGCGTGAAGACACAATTAAAGTGTAAAGAGGGCAACACGAACGCCGACTATACATTTAAAGATCACTCTGTCGCGGAAAAGAAGGTATTGGCAGACGCAGGTAATTTTTGTGTCTACCTTATTTTCCTGCCACAGTGTGACTTTTCAGTTGGTAGTCGGCGTATGCGTCGTCTGTATCACTTATCTACGATGAATTCCTCCGTTACTTGGATTCGTTCGCTTCGAGCGGATAAAACTAGTCTCCTCAAACGGCCCAACAAACTGCATTCATTTTTCGTTCTTGTGGTCGCTGTAATATCAATCCTCGTTACCATGACGCACAGGAACCGTATTCAGTAAGAATTCGGTTTCCGAAGAGCTCGCTCTTCCAACACGCTCTTGGGTGACGCCATTGTCACGCCCACGCTGTGAAAACGTCCCCCCTGTCGTGTGTTGGCAAGGCGAGCTCTTCGAAAACCGAATCGTTACAGAATACGGCTCTAGGATAACATTCTTTCAGAGCGTCTCGCAACAGAATTGAGCATTGTAAGCGAGCGAGCGTGGCGCGTAGAAAAGGCAGTGACGATCGTCTTTGTTGAAATATGAAAGAGCCCCGTGGCCTGGAAAAACTGCTCTTTAAGCGAGCGATAAATTCGCGCGCGCGCGCGCCACAGCTATAGGAATGTCATGGCACGGGAATTCGGTTCGTCGCAGTCAGGTGCGCACACGGCACCGCCGCCTCTGCAGCCGCTGTGAATGAAGTAAAACAGGAAAATAAACCAGGAAGAAAATGAGGTTGACAGTGTTGCAACATTGGCGGCACTGCAGCATGCTAATTCGCATCTCTCATCAAATATAGTCGGATACAACTTTAGAAGTCCGCTGCATTTTGCTCGTCAGAGGCGGATGCAAACAAGTCTGCGCCAATTGGCGAGCACTCCTTAGTGACGTCATGAGCCGGAATGCCGCTGACCCCGCCTCCTGGGAACATTGTCGAGTGCGCGAGCGGGACTATATCTTTCGTCGCGGAGGCGATCGGCTGCCGCGCTTCTGACTTTAAGTTCTATCCGACTGTGGCCACAAACAAGGCGCAACGTCTGGAAACGGCGAAAAGGCAATCCGGAACACAACAATGAAGCAACGGTTAAGCAGAGTGCAAAAAGTGAGCGGGACATCGCTTACATTACACTTTCATTGTCCTCGTCTTCGATGCGCTTCGAGTAAACATTTCATCACGAAAGTTTACCAACCAGCCCCAACTGGCCATCTTGTAACACATGCTGACGAACTTTGAATACGGGCAAAACAGCAGTAGCCGTTATGGCACTTACGAGTAGTACAGTTAAGACATCAAACGCACCATTCGTATGGGTCGTCGGTTCGGCTAACACTGGCGACTTTTCCCTGCACTATCGCGCTCAGTATGAGCTACATCACGCGAGCACGTGGCCAAGCGCACTGAAAGGCTGTAAAGTGGCGCCGATTGTGCCATATTTTCGAGTTATTGGGAGAGAGCGTGGCTATTCCTGTAAGTACGCATCACTCCCTATTGCTTGCTTTCACCCTGGCCCTCTTTTATTTGAAGGAGCGTTTGGCCATTTATTTAGCTTTACTGAAAAAAAATTCGAACTCTGTGTGTCAAGCCACGGCGACCGTTATCATTTTCGAAGCTGACATCACGACAGGGCGAAACGAGGGCGAGCGTGAAAGCAAGGCGAGGCGATGCACACTCAAAGAAACAGCTAAACGCTCACCTGATAACTCCAAGTTATTTCACGATCGGCGGCACTGTACAACCTTACAGTGCTCTTGGCCACGCGCTCCCACGATGTAGCTCATACTGAGCGCGATAGTACCTCACATAATTTGCCTTCTTTTGCCTGTGAATTCTACATGTCAATTAAGATCACAATTACCTCATTTTTTTTTCTTTCGTTTCGCTGCTTGTTGAAAGCGGTTGCTATGAACAAACGTTCCAATCGCCCTGTTCCTTCTAATATCCACGATGAATCTCTTGGACAGATAAGAAGCAAGATAATCCGCCGAGGGGGGAACACTCACTTCCGTAGACTTGTCGAGCGTCTTGAATACTCGGGTAAGTGCTGCTCCTCAGGTGAGGGCGTCCCTGTTAAACGATGAAAGCATCAACAGTTAAAGTGAGATCTATATTTAGCCAGCACGAAACTCCCACTTTTCACAGCCAGCAACACGAAAATTACGCGTTTCATATCCAGAGTGAAATAAACATGGATAGAGACGTCAACTAGGCCTTCTTCTCCACTTTGTCGCTTCGTTTATGGAGTTTATTCTCAAGACTCATGGCCGAAACGCACATCGCGGTTCGCTTAAAAATTCTAAACCCTCACATCACCGAAACTGTCACTTGAACGCTTACCTGCATGCCAAGTGCCTTCGCCTTTTCCTCGAGGTCTTGCATCCTGAAAATGCAGCAGTCTCAATATGCACATATTTTTTACAGCGAAGTGTCAAAATGTCACCATACAACATGCAATCTCGCAGTAATATTGCGTGGTACAGGCGTACATTGCCATCGGGCGTCAGAAGATGTGAATATCATAACGACATTGTGGTTCAAAGCCGGCCACCCATTACAAAAGGCACACAGGTTACTGCGCGTATTCCATTAAGACCACGTAGTGGGTGCATAACAAGTTCGAAAACATTTCCCGCATTTCCCGCGCATATTGCTCGTGGCTTAAAGCATGCCACTCATTACATAGTATGCACTAAGTGATTGAAGTACGCACTAGGGACAGGATATCGCTATCGCGTTCAACTCTTAAAGGCGAAGCTTAAGGCTCCCCCCAATTTTTTGCCAGCCGATTGCCACACGATGTTAGACGTTCGCTGAAGACGCACACACACGCACACATGCAGACGCGCGCGCGCACGCACACACAGACACACACACACACACACACACACACACACACATATATATATATATATATATATATATATATATATATATATATATATATATATATATATATATATATATATTTGTCCATGCAGACAAGCTGACACGACACGGTTCACAAAATTCTCATGACGCTGGGGACACGAAGGCGAAAAAAGAACAGCAACTCTCAGCGCTTGCGGAAATGTATGTATTAAATATTAGAAGAAAACGACGATGATGGGACCAGCGCGTGGAGCGAGCCGCTCGTGGCTCAGACTGGGCTGATTTGGAACGGCCAGCAATGGACGCGTTGTAACTGTGCTCTGGGCTCTGGGCAATAAAGTCGCCCCTTTCCCATCTTTTCTACGACGAGGATTCCTTTCTTCTACAGTATGCTAGTATGATCGACCAACATAGAAGCAATATATGTGACTACGTCGTACGTATAATATCACCCCTGCAGTTTCCAGTAACGATATGACAATTACTCTTCGTCGGTTCAGCTCTCATTTTCTGGATGAAACTGGCCAAGATTCATCGCGCTCCAGTAATTGACAAGACTCCAATTCATGCGTATACCTTGAGTGAAATTGATCCTCGCGGAGCGAGCACTACAAATATTGCATTTGTTATCAATCGTCCGTACTAACTTTCTTCAATTTGTTTTTAATATAATTTTCGGAAAGTTATAGACTACTAGAAGCCTGGAGTACTCTATGCTTGTACCTCTTGGTCATGAACGCAGTGAAGCAGTAAGCGCTAGATTAACGAATCTTTCACTAAATTTAGGGAAACATGAATGCATTTTCAGAATCTTTTTAGAAATGACTACGAAGAACATCCTCAACTCGCCTTCGACACCGTTCAAAGCACTTGCACCACACAAATCCACAAGGCACTCAGACATGCATCACTCCCGGAGCACCTTTGTCTCGCACGCAATGTGCAAACATCTGAGCGATGTGCGCGCTCACCGTGAGACCAAGCTGACTGCATTCGTTCATAGGGAAGTAACTGTGCTAGTTTTAAACACTCACTGCATTCGCATTTCTGCCTGTTTAACAAGCTCACGGTAGTGTCTTTTGCGATCGCAGCGTTTCATCCCTGCGGTGCTCTGGAATGTCGGTCTTGTCCGAGGTAAGTAACCAGGGAAGCCGGGGCAGATTTCTGCAAATGAGCGAGGGAGAAAGATAAGAGGCGCACATATAAAGAGAAAGAAAAAAAACACATTATAGTTCGAAGCGTGCAGTACTTCTGGTTGGCCTAGTTCATGTATCAACTTTGAATGCGTGCCTCGACGAGCACTGAAATTTTTTGAAGGTGCAGAGACACCGTCGCACTCGAGATACGCGAACCGTATTTTATACAGAAACAGAAAAGTGGACATGAGCGTAAACGACACGTCGATGTGTACTTGTGCATGGCCACTAACTTGCATATGAATCTGAAACACGGTATCTCTGGAATGTTTCCGATGTGGTGACGGAGAAGACGGGGACGGACTTACTAAAGGTATCTCATAAACGACATCAGAGGTGCCCTTGGTGAATTTTGTTTCATGGTTAGTAGTATACAGAGCGTTCAAATAGTTTCACGTGATTACGTATGTACACAGTAAACCAGTTTACACCCTTAAGGGGGGTTTTGCCGTGTCTATAACTAACACCCTTACACCCTAGGAAAAGGGTGCTTTGACTTACCAAAACACCCATATCATGGGGTGTTTCCAATGGCCTAAACACCCTTACACCCTTATCACTGAAAAAAACCGGTAAAAATGAAATCTACCAGTCAGGGAACGTGGAATCCCAGTTGACATCAGCATAGCAGGTGCATGCGCGCGTCAGACCATACACACAACAGAGCGTATTGCAAAATATCCCGTGGACTCAGCGACACGCTACACAGCCTTAAAGTGACCATCTGCTATATATATAGCCATGGTATCTTAAGCCACCGTTCAGTGCCGGTGGGGATATTCCTGTTACCTATAAGTGAGCACCAAACATTATGAGAGTAGGCGTAAATTTATGGTATGCTTGTAAATACCCCTAAAAGAGACATACCTTTTAATCTAAACTCGCCTAATGTTCAACGACTCTTTAATCAGCGAGTCCCAGTTATCATCTCGTACGCTGTTGTACGGGCCATGGGTGTTTTGATAACCCAAAACACCCTTACCCCTAAAGGGTATTTTCCCTAGAACATCTCCCTTAAGGGCTGTTTGGGGAAGCAAAACACCCTTACACCCTAATTTTGCAAATTTTGGTTAGGCATAAGGGTGTTTTGCCTGCTTGAAACACCCTTAAGGGTGCAAAGTGGTTTACAGTGTTATCACATAACCTGAAGAAAGTGGCCAACAGGCACCAAGTTAACCTGGTATTTTCCGCTCCCCGTAAACTTTCAACGCTGTGTAATGCCATGAAAGGTCGAAAACCAATGCTATGTACTACTAACAATGAAACAAAATCCACCAAGTGCCCCTCTGATGTTGTTTATGAGCTACCATTAAGTTGTGGGAGAGTGTACATAGGACAAACTGGGCAGTGTTTTAATGATAGGGCTAGGCAACATAAGAACAATGTAAAAAATGGCTATGGCAGCCACCTAGCCTCCCACTGTAAAAAATGCACAAGCACACCCATGTTCGGGGACACCAGTTTTTTGACGTTTGGAAAATCCAAAAAAAGAAAGAGAAATCATGGAAGCTTACTTTATCAATAAAGCTTGAGATAAATGTGTCAGCGCGGCGTCACTTAGTTTAACTACTCATGAGAGATGTTTTCTCGATAAACACCTACTCGTATAGCAACACGCATGTCCGCAATCACTGATTATTTGTGGCATTTTTTTTTTTTTTTTTTTTTTTTTTTTTTTTTTTGTGACAAGGCGTTTTTGGTGGCATAGCTATACGTGGCGAATTTTTCAATAAACATTCAGTTGGCAGTACAGCGCCGGTCCTGTTGTATGTGTTCCTTCTTGTCGTTCGTTTTTTTTCGCGCTGTTTCTAGTTATTCGCCAGAAACAATTCTTCCGTATACGGTCAACATACGCGCATTAACTGCGACCGTCACTTTTACACGTTTTCTGCTGCAATTTTCAGCGCGTCTCTGGGGTGCTGAGCAAATAAAATTGGCGAAATCAGCAGCGCTGTCAGCAGACGACGTATGTAGGCGTGTCACGGACAAAACACTCCCATATAATGCGTGTGAACACATATAGGGGCGATTCTTTCACGCTTTCAACGTATACTCACGCGTTCGCATATGTCTTTGCTCATGCGGCCTCGAAATGTAAAATGAATCAGTGGAAAAAAAAATACATCAAGTGTTTTCACAGAGCAGCATACGCATACTGGCACAAATGAAGGTCATTACGAGCAAAACCGATGTAAGGATTAGTTGTATAGAAACAAGAGGCAAAGCACATATCCCAGTTTCCGGAGTACTCACACAATACTTCAAACAAAAGCTTTAAGCAACCGTAATGAAATAGGGTTTATATATATAGAGTTATTGCGAATCAACTTCAAACGCTCAAGTTGCTCTCTGCAAGGATGGTTAACCATGATCAAGCACAAGAAATGAAATATCGCGGAGCTCTAATAGCAGGGTATAGAGTACCTTACAAATAAAAATAAAAGTTTATCAATGGAACGATCTCAAAGGCATGCGCGATATCAGGACAGCTAAGCACTAAATACCATGCGCGCGCTCCAATTCATTTGGATCATTATTCAATCTTCAATTGGATCATTATTGAATATGTTACTTAGTATTCTCAATACTTAAAAGCTTTAGGCCCTCACCCGTCTCCCAGTCCTCAGCAGGCTCGCACTCCTCGCCCCATTCCATCTTCAGCCCTTCGGGAAAATGAGGAAGGATGCGGAGATTTCAGAGGAACTGCCGTTAACGTGCGAAGACGGGACGATTCCTAGCACTATGCACGTATGAGAAAGCAGTAAGCTGTTGAGAAAAAAGAATGGTTGACGGCTGAGTACTATGTATTCTATTATGGGAGAGCGATAAACCGAATCAGTGCCAGTGTCGCCACGCATTGTAAAACATTGCAGCAAGGTAGCGTAGAGTGAGTGCACAGACTGGAATAAGTCCCTAAAGCAAGCACAAGCGACGTGACTGTTATTTTATCAATGTTTTCTCAATCTACAAAAATATGAACGCAAAGTAGAGATGCCCATGTCATTGTGAGGGTTGATCATACTGCCTTTAGTTAAGCGCTCCAGAAGATATAAATGTAAACATTTTGATAGCAACCTGCTTGTGTGGAATAAAAGAATTCTGGAAGCGGAAATGGCTCCAGCCCACGGCGCGAGATAGCCATCGACAGATGAGGCCGTAACGGCGCACGTTTGTTGGTCCGGTGGTAGAACGGGGGGGAGAACGCAACTCAACACAGAAAGCACCATTTCCATAGCAACCGTTCTTGCTACAGTTACAGGATGGCGCATTTTTCGCAAGCGAGAAACGCGAGGCGCGGCGAACGCCCCCCGCTCTGCTGCTGCTTTATCTGGTTGAACGCGCCTCGACGGCAACTATAACTAGAGCCAAGAATGATTTTTTTTAACAGTGAAACTGCATACCGCTACTTCGCAAAGGTTCCGTCTTCATGGACATTTTTTAACAAAAAGAAAATTGAAGGACACCGTAAATTCCAAAGTGTGTTCCGCGAACGCCTGTGCCCATTGAGACGGGGTCGGTCAGAATGTAACGCGATGCGCGCGTCTCCCTTTTTGCATGATTGGACACGCTGGGCATGCGACGCTACGCAAGCAAAGCGAGAGCGCTATAGAGTCCGACGCGACCGGCGTCCGTTGGCTTGGCGCGCCCTTCGGCCACCTGGCACCGTGCCAGGGTACGGACGGACAAACGGACGGGCGTGAAGCTTTCGCATTAAAACGCCAGGCTCCTTAACCACCAGCAGACGCTCGCACACGCGTCCTCCTATGCTAGCTGACGCGTGCGCTCCTTGCGTTTTCACCTCGGACGCTGTAGACTCGTGCACAACTGCAAAGCCGCAACTAAATATTGACCTCTGGGTGGTTTAGGCATGGCTTAGGGGCGAAGGCAAGCGGTATATCTTTGTTTGCAATCAGGCATAGAGCATAGAGCTCAGTGTTCGTTTCAATTAAGAAAACCACAAAGCAAGCATAAAAACCATATGATGAGAAGGCGCCTGTGAACAATGGGAACACCCTCTCACGCGTTCCCGGTAAAGATTAGGTTGCAGCTGCTTTGCACTTAACGCGAGGGCTTCGAACGACGTCAAACAGCCCTTCGCTCGCCCCGCGTGTGTTTCCCGCTTTCATATACAAAAGGAAGACCCGTAAAGCAACTCATTCACATGGATGGACAACGGAAATGAGATACCCAAAAAAAAAAAAGAAAGAGCTCGACCAAAGGAACGAATTCGTCTTGCTGAAAATGGTCGCAGAGCCAATCAGGGTCTACAAAAGCGAACACAAAGCGATTATCACTATCATTACATTCAAGTAATAATAAAACATACCCCCCCTCCCATCAGCATGTGGGGTGTTTGATAGAGATTCGCTGGCCATTCACGTTCGCATGGCGGAATAGTGGTCAATTTTTTTTTAATGGTGGCTAACCGCAACTGAATGAAACCAATGACACATGGTTTGCGGTCATGTGGCGCTCGTTAGGGTATTTTTTATGTAAGATCGATTATGCAAAATATTTATTATACACATTAGGGCCAAGTATGTTCTTTTACGTTTTAGAAGGGATTCCGAAACGAGCGATCCCATTTCTTGTTGCAATGTACAAGCTGCGTGGTGACATTTTCCGGCGTTTAAAGACAGCCCCGCGAAATGTGAAATAAAACAACGTGGATTTCGTCATGCGCTACCGTATTCCAGCGCTCTCATTTGTGCTTGGACCGAAAAAACCGTGCGCGTGGACATTCAACGTGTTCCCTTTTAGGGATGATGGCGCCTCCTTGCCGCGTACTACCGCCGTAAATGCTGACGAGCTGCAAATACAATGACTAGAGCCATGGCCGCTCATTACGGCCATGGCTCTAGTCAAAAACTGACAGTAAGAAAAACTCGCTTTTATGCTTAAAAACATGCACGGAACGTGCTCACAACGTGCAGAAATGACTACGCTACAAAAGCATTTTTGCCAAAAAATTTGCAATCATAGAGTATGAATATGGTAGGAGGTGAATATATTCAAACAATCGAGCCATAGTTATTATAAAAAAAAATGCATACACGCAGAAACAACAATGGATAAGAGCCCGCGCATCCGTTAGGCGGTGTGGTCTTTGGTACCATTTTTAAGTGGCTTGGAGCACTGCTACGCGCTCGTCAATGCAAGCTTTTGCTCTTTAGAGTGTTTACTAATGTTTAGTAATGAAATCAAAAACGCACATTTTTGGTCGATCTACCCTACTTTTAAGTACAACCGTCCTAACTTATGTAGCCTTGCTCCTCTTCGATACGCTTCAGCTTACCGTTGTGTGCAGTAGCTCGTCTGCTTCTTGCAAGCTTCGTCTCAGGCCGTTAGACCCAGTTACAGGAGTACGCGCCGCGTAGTCGGGTTGCTACAATTATCCCTCAAAAGGCACCGCATTGCAACGTCACAGGCACGATGAAGGTCATACATACACGGTACGTGTTTTCTGGGCAAGCACCAACCATCTCGACAATGTATCCATCACCAGACCTTGCGCTGTTCGCAAAGGCCAGCAAGACTGCTCACGCGATACTTTCGTTCTGGATATAGCTGTGTTCGCGTAAAATAAACGACACCATCTATGCACGCTGTACTCACTTTTTCCTTTGTGCGGCGAGCGCGATTGGAAGAGGAAAACTGTGTGAAGGCGTCCTGTGTGGAAGGTGGCGTCCGCAGTGTCCGTTTGAAAGCAACGTTCGAAGAGCGTCAGTTCCCACGTGCACGTGGATACGTTCATGCGGCTAAAAGGACACGAGGGACAGAATGTGTTCAAATTTGACAAAAAAAAGAAAAAAGAAAAAAAAAAGCCCTGGGGCCAAGCAGTTTCGAAATATTCTTTCAAAATTTATTTTTTCAACTTCTTTATGTAAGTCAGTGGTAACTCGGGTAAGGAATGCACGCGGGTCATCAGGGTATCGTACTTTGGGTGAGCCATCTTCTCCGTTTCGTCTTCCTCTTTCAAACAGCCAGCCCCGTTCTTGTGGCAGCTGTAGCGCCTATCTTTATAATTGATTTTCTTTTTTGCATTCCAAATTATCAATGATACAAGTTCTCTTTACGGATATATAAAGGCAGGATGGAGCCATGTCAAATGGTTGATGGTGACAGAGGAATGTGGTGTTAACAAATTAGCGTATACCTGCACTCTAAAAAAATCCCACGCTTACCTATACTCCCTCTCAGAGGTACCTTGCAGCACTGTGGAAACTGCAGAACTTGTTAGCCAATAGGAAAGGCGAAAGTCTCTCAAGACGTGTTCATCCGCGTCGCGTTGTCTGCTCGTTGTCTCTTAGGCGTCGGCTCGTCTACCTTGTCGATACTCGCTCCCTGCAGTTAACGTAACACGCAAAAGCTCTTCGGAAACGCCACCTCACCGTTTCTTTCATGTTCAGACACCTATACTCCATCTCAGAAGTACCATGCAGCACTGTGGAAGCTGCAGGGCTTGTTAGCCAATAGGAAAGGCGAAAGCCCCCCTCGAGACGTGTTCATCCGCGTTGCGTCGTCTGCTCGTCGTCTCTTTGGCGTCGGCTCGCCTACCTTGTGGATACTTACTCCCTCCAGTTAGTTAGACGTTTCTTTATGTTCAGAAACGCACTCGTGCAGGGCGTGTTCACTGGCGTTTGTGAAGAACGCGGCTTTTTAAATAGTAGCGTTGATATTGGCGCATTCACCGGGTTCTTTCTTGATAGCACCAAACGCATTTAGCGCTACAAACCTAGCTTCTTTCGGAAAATACTGGATGTTTGATCTACAACGCTCCGCAGATTGAGTCGACGCACTTTCAGCAGCCATCACATACCGTTGTTGAGTGGAACAGCAAAGTATTGGCACAGAAAACTATACAGACATTCAGGGTGTTTCGCATCGTCAACGCATCACCGGCGCTAAAGTTCTGGTGCCATCTGTTCAGTTGACGTCAAACCACTTTTACGGCTCGGCACCACCTTGTTAGTCCTAGCAGGATCAAAACAAACGAGCCATCTAAATCACCATCAGCCTGTCTACGCCCACTGCAGGGCAAAGGCCTCTCCCATGTTTCGCCAATCAACCCTGTCCTGTGCTTTCTGCTGCCACGTTATACCTGCAAACTTCTTAATCTCATCTACCCACCTAATTTTCTGTCTCCCCCCTCACGCGTTTGCCATCTCTTGGAATCCAGTCAGTTACCCTTAATGACAAGCGGTTATCCTGCCGACGTGCTACGTGCCCGGCCCATATACATTTCTTCTTCTTAATTTCAACTATGATATCCTTAACCCCCGTTTGTTCCCTGACCCACTCTGCTCTCTTCCTGTCTCTTAAAGGGACCCTGAAACGGTTATTTGAAGCTTTGTCAGCGTTTAGGCTAGAACATCATCGAACCATTGGCACCACAAATTTCGCTGCACGCCGTGTACCAAGGCGGCTACGGCCAATTATGTCATACCCTCCTTCTTACCCCTGCCTTGCCTCCTCAACTCATGATACACGCTGGCATCGCTGGCGATCGCAGAGCTCATGTGAGCACACTCGACGATTTGAGCTTCGCCCAGTGAGGACCTCCGAGATTGCACGCCGATAGGTTGCGTGCATCTCGGAGACCATAGCCCCAGTGCGCCCGGCAGCACGCACGCCGTCTGGCAACAGAGACATCGCGGAGGGGTTGATATCTGCTCCGACAGGTGCCGCCACCCTACCAGCCAATTTTTCGTGCGCGCACACCGCAGCCAATCAGATCGTGCGCAGACTGCGTGTCATACTGGGGAGGGGCGGTTGAAAACGCGTTGGGCTGAGCCGCAGTGATCTGCAGCGATTCGCAGCTTTATAGCGTTGTAATCAATTACACAGTGTACGCAGAGAGCTTAAATTAGTCTGTAAATGAGCCTTAGGACTTGGTCTACTGGCTCAATGTGTTTGTACAAAATCGTCAAAACCGTTTCAGGGTCCCCTTAAGGTTACACCTATCATTTTCCTTTCCATCGCTCGCTGCATCGTCCTCAGTTTAAGTTGAACCCTCTTTGTAAGTCTCCAGGTTTCTGCTCCGTAGGTAAGTACCGGTAAGATGCAGCTTTTATATACCTTCCTCTTGAGGGATAGTGGTAAACTACCATCCATGATTTGATAATGCTTGCCGAATGAGCCCCATCCCATCCTTATTCTTCTAGTTATTTCACTCTCATGGTTCGGCTCCGCGGTTACTACCTGTCCTAAGTAGACGTACTCCTATACAACTTCCAGTGTCTCGCCACCTATCGCCATAGGCGTGCGCACGAGGGGGGGCAGAGGGGGCGGCCGCCCCCCTAGTCACCTAAGAGAGGGGGGGCGCAAAGTCTGCCCCATACATTGACTTAATAGGGAGGGGGGGGGGCGCTGCGATGAACCTTCGCCCCCCCCCCTGCCCCCCCCCCCTGAAGGGGAACCCTGCGCACGCCTATGCCTATCGCAAAGCGCTGTTCTCTGCCAAGATTGTTCCACATTACTTTAGTTTTATGGATATTAATTTTCAGACCTACTCTTCTACTTTCCGTATCCAGTTCAGTAATCATAAGCTGTAATTCGTCTCCCGCGTTACTCATCAATGCAATGTCATCAGCGAATCACAGGTTACTGAGATACTCTCCATTAACTCTTATCCCCAACTCTTCCCAATCTAGGGCCCTGAAAACCTCCTGTAAACATGCAGTGAATAGCATTGGAGAGATCGTGTCTCCCTGCCGTACGCCCTTCTTTATTGGGATTCTGTCGCTTTCTTTATGGAGGACTATAGTGGCTGTGGATCCGCTGTAGATTTCTTCCAGCGGATCCATCTAAATAATAGCGAATAAAGATACCTGATGCTTTGCCCTCAGCGTTAGATGAGACTAAGCGATGAGAGAGTATACCACTTATTTCGTGCTGTCCAGGCAGAGAACCAGTGAGAAGCACGAAGTAGGATGGAAGCGGGCGGCCTGGGCTCTATGGGGGGCTGCCATTTTGCTGTGCGTCATCGCGGTTAGGGTGGTTATTACGGCTGCCCGTCTGTAATATTTTAGAAAATGCGAAGTGCATTCGGGAAGGGCCTAACGTAACACGTATTGCTGTAACGCGTCATGCAAGAAGCATAGTTAAAACCCTCGTACCTTGTTGATAATGAAACAATTACGCCCGGAACTATATTATGTGCTGCGCAAGGATACTGCCTGTTTACTCCTCGTAGCTTTGGCAGTGCTGCAAGGTAATTGTGAGATGGAGTATAAGCGTGTGTTTTAAGTTTTTTTACACGCCTAATGTACGCGTGATATTTCTCCATGCTTAACGATCATAGTCCTGGCTTTTGCTGTTTTGCTAAGTTTTGCAAATTTTCTTTCTTTCGTCCTCTATTTCTTTGTTCTTCTATCTTGTTATTTCTAGGTCTTTTTTTATCTGTTTATCTTATTACTTTTTCCTTCTCTTTCTCGCTCTTTCTATCTTGCTTCCTTTTTCATCCCTTTCACTCTCTCTCTCTATTTCTCGCTTGCCTTCTCCTTCTTTCTATCTTTTTCTCTATCTCTCGCTATATTTCTTTCTATCTCCTTATTTTCCTTTCTGCGTTTATTTCTATTTCTATTTCTCATTCTTTCTATGCTATGATTCACTGTCTCTCCTCCTCCTCTGCCTCGTCCTCACAACAACATCTCTCCTCGTCAAACTCATTTCCCTTTCACACTCCCTTGCTACACTACATTATACCAGAATATGCTATGCTCTGCTGGATAGCCGAGTGGTTAGCACGCTCGCCTTCCGATCGAGGGCATACGGGTTCGAATCCCACCTCGTGAAAAATACCTCTTTTTCTTTGTACCTTGTGTGTTATGTCACAAGCATCCGTACGATGCTTTTGCAGAGGGTGGCGATGCCGCACGTGCTCCTTTTTCTTTCTATTTTCGTGTTACCGCCCCACTTCACGCGTAACTGCTGCCTTGCGCGAACCGCGCCTGAATGACTCGGAACCATCTAGATTACCTCATAAACTTCCGATGAGATTACGCGCACAACGCGAACATTAGAGTTTATTCTGGAACTTACGTGGCCGCCAGAGATAACGCTGGAATCTTCGATGGCACATGTACAAACGCCGACACGCTTCACCGCTTGGCAGATTATCGACGGCTGACGCTCCGTTCGCCGCTATCTCTGTACAGCGTGAACTGCGTGTACCTCGCCTTTTGATTTTCCGGGCACAGGTTCGCCGAAATAAAAATTTTAGCCTCGAACACGTTTGCTGCTGCTTCCTTCGTCAGCGTCACGACCCCGTGGCAATATCTTTTTCTGCTCTCGTTCTATCACCCGTCGGGGTTATTACGGACCACGCCGGAGAAATCGGCGCACGTCTTCTGGGACCGAAGCAGAAGAGGACAACGATGAAGAAGAGCGTGTAAAGAGTGCGCGCCGGTTCATGATAATGATCATTTCTGTTTCCGACAGGCATTAGCAGCTTGGCTGGTAAAAGGCAGAGCGTGCACACACGGACACTAGAGAGAAGTCGAGACACCCCAAACACCGGCGTTACTGCCTTGATTTCCCTTGTGTGTCCGTGTTTGACCAGCCTGTCTTTTTAACATGAATACATACCAGCTAGCTTAGCTATCTGTTACTCTAACACGAGGAATTTTAATGCGCCGACATCCTTAGCCTTATTGGCAAATCAACGCGTACGACGGGACTACAGAAGACAAGGACAGCTCAGTGTCTTATTGTAAATGCATGAGCGAGCCAGCTATCTCCGTCGCTCAGAAGCCCCATGGAGAGTTCTGGCAGGGTGTCTGCGCGACTTCGACAGGAACTACGTACTCTGATCGGCCGTTCGCGGTCGCGCAAGCCCTAATTTAGCAGGGATCAGCGGACTCCCCCCTCACCCCCCACCCCCCCCCCAAAAAAAAAAGAAAAAAAGAAAAAGAAAATTTAGACGGAGCAGGCAAGAAGGAAAGCAAGGACAAAGAATTGGGACAACTTTGCACTAGTGGTGCGAAGACTGAGGAAGCAGAGGAGCTGGTGACCTTCCTGTCGTCCTCACCCTCCCTTTCCCTTCCCACCCTTGTTATACTGTAGTATTAGACAAAACTATGCTGCGCACTCTCTTCTCCTCCTCACCTTCAGTTTCCTTTCCAAGCCCCTTGCTATACTATACAAGACTACGCTAGACTTTACTCTCCCGTTTTCTTTTCCTTTCTCCTCACCCTCGCTTCCCTTTCCCCCTCCCTTGCTATGCCATACTAAACATGGCATGGTTATGCTATGCTTAACCCTCTCCCCTCCTCCTCACGCTCACTTTCCTTTCCTAACCCCATGCTATACTATACAATTCTATGCCATGTTTTACCCTATTCCCTCCTTCTTTCATTCTTCCTCACCTTCACATCACTCCTCTTCACCATCACTTCCCTCATCCACCTCCTTGCCATACTCGCAGATAACTTTTTTTCGCAACGAAGGAAAATCTACGGGGGGCGGATATTCTCCACATGCACTCCTACGTGAAGTAGTTCGATATGGCGCGCGTTTCGCACCGTTGCGGAAAGTGATGGCTGCGCGTAAGCAGTGTTTGGTGTTGAAGCAGACGCCGCTTAGTGTTCGAAGTAAAGTGTACTTCATGCAAAAATGCCAAATGGCAACGTATAAAGTAAAACAAATACAATTTTGTCTCACTGGTGCGACCTAGCTGCGTCCTTTCTCAGAAAGGTACATGTAGAAAATAAAAGAGTATTTCTTAAATCTCACGCAGAAAATGCGACAACAATTCTGGGACTACATTCACTGGCGCCAGGATACGCTCCTTGATTCTGTACACTTGCTATTAAAAGTTGTCGGCGAATATGTGCTGCTTTCTTCGCTTTGCGTGCCTTGGCATAACTTGGCCAGCGTTTCGAATCTAGGCGCAGATGTGCCAGGTGATTGATGGGCAACGCGCAGTAACGTCATAGCTCGGCGCACTTATTGCGAACACCATTCATAGCAACCTGCAGCTTAAACGGCTCGACACAACAAACGAGCCTCGATACAACAAAAGAGGATATAAAAAATAACTGTACACAACGGGGTAACTGAACTATTGCCTTGTGGCGATAGTCCGAAGCACTCACGTTCATAAGGAATTTCGGATACAGCGAAGCAAGCTATATTTGGTTATATATGCCTTCGTTACAGCGAAGCTCACCAGCATTAGCATATCTAAATCGAATGCGCATCATATCTGACAGACGTGCAGGAACACAGTCAACGTATGCAACTGTTATACATCTTGTATGTTTTAAGGGGCACTGAAGTGACATAATGAATTATGTCACTTCAGTGCCCCTTTATCGTCAATATCCCCGATGGTAACGTCACGGATTTCAAAGCATTTTTTTTTCCCATGCCGTCACGGATATGACGTTATAAAATGTAAACTAACAGATGAAAAAGAAAAAAAAGCTAGAAGAAAAAGTTCCGTCGCCGGAAATCGTATCCACCACCCCCTCGCTCCGCAGCGCGCGGCGGTAAACGACTCGGCCACATAGCGTACATTCATCAGCATACTAAAGGCGAGCTATTTAAACTCACCATTTACCGTAGGCGGTACTTAGAGCACGGTGGCACTTCAGCGTGTTCTCGTCATCACTAGCGAGATGGCGCGGAGAGCACGAAGGACGCGCTTTAAAGGTCGTAGCCCCGCTCTTTGCGACGTGCGCGCGCTTCCTACCTGTATCAGTACTTTGCTCTACAGGGCGTGGCCGCACTCGTGATGGAGGCGGTTTGCACATCTTGTGCTTTCACCGCAAAGTTGCGTTGAATTTCCAGAGCACACGAAGGTCACTTTGCTTGCTTCAGCGGCCGCGTCTGTGCAACGGATTTCCGACAAACATTCAATATCTGAAAGGTCCCTACGTGGACTTCTAGTTTGAGGAAAGATGAATATGTCCGTTAATCTCTGCATAACATCACACACTGACTGTTCCCGTAAGAAGCAAAATAATTAAAGAAATCAAGAAAGCAAAGTTGTAGTAAAATGAGAAAAGCGACGAGGAGGGTGAAATAAGTGTGACACTGAAATCCAGAGGTCGTCCACTTCGAACATTATCGTACATGGTCACGTTAAACATGACAGCGAATGGCTGGATAAAAGGCTTGTATTTGCCAGTCACCTATACAGATATTACCTATATATAGTCCCAAATCTCAAGCCAATGCGACATATCGGAAAATGCAAATATCTCCACAAATTGTATACACGCAACCAGCTCCTTGGTGAACAACATTCGAAGCTTGCACACTGAGGAGCTGGGTGGTAGCAAGCGCGGGTCTCGCTACCGATCGGACTTGGTGGCCCAAGTTCGCCTCAGCACCCAATTAAGTTGAGGTCTGAGGTCACAATTTGTAACAAGCAAACAGGCTCTGGGCCAAGGCGACTATAAGGCACGCACGCCATGGCCGCCTTGGATAGACCCAGGATGGCACGGAGGCAGAGGTGGTCGCTGGAGCCTGTGGTCAAGCTGCGGCCGGGTCTCATGGACGAGGAAGGGAGAGGGAAGAACCAGGTGAGAAGCTTGTCTATGGCCCCACAAGTCCGATCAGAGGAGGTTTAGTATTCCAGCTCCACGAAGAGAGATCTCATTCTCACCCGTTGGTTAGTCCATCGAATGGAGAAATCCTTCCAGTTAACCTCAGGATTTTACGCGTTCTTTTTTTTTTTTCGAGGCTCCCGATTGTCATAGAGCAATACCATGTCACAAAGAAGTGTGCTTCTGACTGAAGCGTAATACATCTGGTCCGGGCATCTACAAAACATTCCTCGAGCACGTACTTTTGCTTGTAACACTTGAGTGGCTTTGCTCACAATTTCTAAATTCCCCTAACGCTTACGACCCAATGCCGTCCACACTCCCTGTACCATAGGTCGGCACTTTAAGGGAGTACTCACTCAAACTCACTCACCACAATTTTTTCAGCCTTCGCACTCACTCACGTTCACACTCACGTCCACTCACAATCATGAGTTCTCACTCACGTTCACACTCACGTTCACTCACACGCATGAGTAGTCACTCATACTCAACTCACCACGTTCAAATGAGTGTGAGTGAGTGTGAGTTGAGTGCACTCATGAGTGAGTGTGCCGAGCTCCATAGGTCGGCACTTTAAGGGAGTACTCACTCAAACTCACTCACCACAATTTTTTCAGCCTTCGCACTCACTCACGTTCACACTCACGTCCACTCACACTCATGAGTACTCACTCACGTTCACACTCACGACCACTCACACTCATGAGTTCTCACTCACGTTCACACTCACGTCCACTCACACGCAAAGGTACTCACTCATACTCAACTCACCACGTTCAAATGAGTGTGAGTGAGTGTGAGTTGAGTGCACTCATGAGTGAGTGTGCCGAGCTATGCCCTGTACACCCTCCCCATACATAAGATCACAATGGAAACTGTTGACGCTCTTTGCTGTTAGAGAAAGGTTCCACCCGTTTCAGACAGCCTTTATTAAGAATACTAAACAGTGAACTGGAATATCCAGATACCTTACTTGAGCAGGAAGCAGGACAGTTTCCTTGCCATGTTCGTAGCCATGGAGATAACCAGAATATCGGCCATCGACATTGCTGCAGTTAATATACTCAGGCCCGTATTCACAAACGCCACTCGACTCGAAACTCGACCTCAAGGGATCCTTGAGACTTCTCGCGTTGCAGAAATCGCAATGCGAAACAGTCCTCAAGGATCCCTTGAGGTCGAGTGTTGAGTCGAGGAGCGTTTGTGAAAACGGGACTCATTCTAATGACGCTTACGATCCAGACTCGCTTCATTGCTTCGCGTCCGGAGGGGTTCTTGAAGGCGATCGCTTCTTGTATTCGTCAGCCTTGCAGCGTCACTGAGAATGACCAGCCAAGCAACTTGGAGGCAATACCTACGCCTGCTGCGTAATATTCCTCACCTCGCAGACGAAGCGCGCCGCGCGTTTCAGTGTATAACTTGTAGCTCTGCTTCAGCAAAACAAGGCAAAAAAAAAAAAAACAAGGACAACTTCTTTTCGGTGTTTTAGATGCGAAGCATCTTATGAACGAGGCCTGTCCCCCCCTTCGCACCATTGTCCGCCGTAGCCATTGTCCGCCGCAGCCAGATGACGATGACGCTGCCATCACGGCACAGCACATGCAAGGTAACCATTATACGCCATGACGATGACGCTGATGACGATAAAGAATAAGCGCGTTCCAGACCACACATTCTCTTTCTGCCATGGATGAAAACGATCGTCAATGCGCTCTCGCCCGCGAAAGGCAAAACGGCAACGCCGACAACAAGCTGCTACCCCGGGGTTGAGGACGCGGGAAGCGGCGGCTGAACGGCAAAAACACCTTGTATATACTGTACACACGCGTTGTCACTCATTTACATGCGCGAGTGGGCAATGTCACGGGTGATCTACGGTAAGAACGATCCCCAGTGCTTCGCATACTACTCAGGGTTCCCTTACGGGGAGATGTGTGTGCGATTTTTTCTTCTTATCTCCGTTGCAAACAGACGCTGTGTATATACGTGGCCATAAATAGTCACATAAAGAGACATTTCGACTACGAGCATAGGCGTGCGCAGGGTTCCCCTTCAGGGGGGGGGCAAGGAGGGCGAAGGTTTATCGCAGCGCCCCCCCCTTCCTATTAAGTCAATGTATGGGGCAGAATTTGCGCCCCCCCTCTCTTAGGTGACTAGGGGGGGCGGCCGCCCCCCTCTGCCCCCCCTCGTGCGCACGCCTATGACTACGAGCTAAGGCATTTAACGATATACAGTTGTCTGCATATTAATTAACGCTCGCAGGACTCACATATACTCCACCATACATTAAAGTATTGCTATTCTAAGCTCGTCATATATTTTTTTCGAGCAAGCCGAGTCGGTAGCAAGCTGACTGATGAGACGACTCAGAGTCGAGACATCCATGAGTCTGAATCTCGCCGAAGGCGTCAGGGTTTATTGCAAGTACGGCCGAACTCCCGAAAGCATCATTTTTTCGCTAAGCCATTTTTTTTTCTGCATATTTTGTCTTGTTTGTTTTGTTATGGTCAGCGACACTTCCTGCCCAAGGCGACAAGCGCAAGTAACGTCAAAAGTAGCGCGCGTGGAAGGCCTGCGATTGTGCTTGCCATTCAGAGGGCAAGTACAATTACAAGTCGCTGGTTCGAAGCCCCGGTTTCACGCTACGGAATTATTTCTTTGCGGCTTTCATTCCTTCATTCATTCATTCATTCATTCATTCATTCATTCATTCATTCATGCATACATACATACATACATACATACATACATACATACATACATACATACATACATACATACATACATACATACATACATACATACATACATACATACATACATACATACATACATACATACATACATACACGGAGCATAACGGCGACGGCAAAAATCCGCCGAGTGTGTCCACATATATAATAGCAATAAAACAAGGCCGACATTAGGGCCAAGGCAGACAAGACGCTTACGGCGCCCGACGAGTACGCACAGTTGCGTATAAGGATCTTGAGGTGGTATTTACATGGATACCGTATTTTCTCGCGTATAACCCGTCCCAGGATATAACCTTGCGTCCCTGACTACCAATCACCAAAAAATAAAGATTAAAAAAAAGTGTATTATCGTGAAGGCGTCTTCTTTAGATGATCAGATGGCAGTGCTGTGAAGTCAACTTGAGGGCCGAAATTGGCACCGCAAATACAATAATTTCATATAAAGGTGTATATCGAATTATCCGAGATAACGAAATAACTCCCGTTTTTTGGGGAGTTCAATATATGCGGGTTTCTGAATATCCCCGATTCCTCCGATACTAGGAATAGTTCGCTTCGACCGCATAGCAGTGAAGTGTCCTCGAGCGGCGCCACGAACAACCGTTGTGTTTTCTTTCACCGTTTCGTCGCTGTCGTATCAAGTATGTGTTATCGCCACGCTACCGTTCTTTCATGGCGACCCTAAGCAGAATCGAGCACTGTAAACGAACGAGCACGGAGCGCAGATTCAGCAGTGGTGATCGTCTCTCTGAACTAAGCAACGGCTCCGCGGCGAGGAAAACGGTCTACATTTCAAACAAACGTTAAAGATGGGCGCCTGCTTACTCCAGAGAGTTGAGCTTCCAGCGAGCTCCAGTCATATTCATACGTGAGCACCAATTGCTTGCGCTGGCGTAGCCAGGAGGCTGGAATGAGGTTCAACCCTCCTCCCGAACTTAAAAAGTTTGCTTGTGCATAAGAGTGCGCAGGGTTCCCCTTCGGGGGGGGGGGGGGGGGGGGTTCGTCGCATCGCCCCCCCCCTCCCCCTCCCTATTAAGTCAATGTATGGGGCAGACTTTGCGCCCCCCCCCCCTTCTTAGGTGAATAGGGGTGGCCGCCGCCCCTGCCCCCCCTCGTGCGCACGCCTATGTGCATGTGTATATATACACTCATACCAACATACGCACGAGCATACATTGAAAATGGTTACCACCCCACGCCCCTCCCGAAAAACATCTATAGATAGTTATTTCTTTTTTTGAAGAAAGAAAGACAACACACAAAGATACAAGAAAGAGATGGAAGACGAAACAGCGCTGCTTTTTTACTCACTACTCACAGCCTGAAAGTTTATTTATGAAAAATTTATGATACTGATGATATTTTCGGATACGCCCCGGTGCGCTAGGCATGTCGCTCATCATGCAGGGCACGGGATATCAGTTCCCGAGCCAGGTACGCAGCGGGCGTCTCTTCCACTGCAGCTGCTGTGAATTCGCCGCGATGCAAAAAGAGGAAGAGAATTGAGATTGTAGGTATCGCAACATTTGCGGCGACGCGGGATTTCGTAGGCTATACTGAAGCACGCAAGTTCGCGTCTCTCATCGACCACTCATTAACAGAACACGATGCCTGTAAATATGCGAGAAGGCTAACAAAACACAATAAAAAATAAGGCAACGGCTAAACACAACTCAGTTTCAGTGCATTCTGTTTAACCTGGACGATGTTTAAGAAAAAACGTTGCACAATAATTTAGGAGTGGTAAACTGGTCTTGCTAGGATTTCTAGGAACATAATATTACAGACAACAAAGCAGAGATGCGTGTTCGCGGCTAAGAAGCAACATGCATCTATACAGGTAAGGAAGCTATAACAAGTAATGCAAATCGGTTCTGCGGAATTCCGCCAGGTGGAGGAAGGGGTAAGAAAGGAAAATTGACAGCCACCCGTTTACAGCCCGAAACCACAAGGAAATCTGCATGGGTTTCTCAGAAAGAAAGCTTATTAATTGCCGAAAACTTCGTCCTGGTCCGCGGATCGAAGCCGGGCAATATAGGTAATGTTCGCTAAGCAATGCTTCGCAATTAAAAAGGATTGAAGGGCGCTGCTGCGTGCGTTGATAACAGTTATGCTATAACGGAACGGTAGTTCAGTGATTGACACGAAGTAGCGCAACACGACAGGTACTGAGAAGCAAACCCATACATAGCGCCAACTTGCAATTGAACCGCTGTGTTTTAGCGCTGTGTGTGTCTCTGCTTCTTCTCAGTCCCCGTCGTGTGGCGCTGCTGCCTGTCAATGATGAATGCTAAGCAACTAGCCCGGCAACGTTCGCTATAGGAAGTTCGAAGGCAGACGTGATTGACTGGGCCGAAACGGTCGTGGCTAACTGCTGGCCACCACGCTTCGAACCACCGGCAAGCTAACTTCAACGACCTCGTTGTGCCGTGAATAAAGTTTTTTCTCTCTCTCAATGTTGGAAAAGTGAGAGCGAGGGGGGGGGGGGGGGTTGCTAAGCCGCTTCATTTCTAAGAATGAGACCCTCCTGCCTTCCGCATTATCATCACCATCATCATCAGGACAAAGTTTCTACAATTAACCAGCTGCAGCAATTCTACCCCCCCCCCCCCCCATACACACACAGGCGCGCATACAAACATATTTTTTGGAACCGCAAACTATTCAAACAATGTTCAGTAAACAGCAAATAGCGAAATGCTTCAGAAAGATTCCGATTCCGAAACATTGTCGTTTGCGAATGATATTATTATTGGATCTAAGAGGGCGCATTTTATTTGCGCAAATGATTCGAGCAATGCTCGGCAGAGCGCCAGCTTATGCGAGAAATCATATGCCTTCCAGCGGTTTCGCAAAATACTGACTCAAGCTCTGTACGGACACGGGCACTAGATTTCCCGCTTCAGTCGACAATGTCGCTGACCGTATTTCTTACCCCACTGGGGAAACAGTTACGGAGAGCAAACTTCGAATAGAGGGAAACGGCCGAAGAAGTATGGCATGTGCGATTCGTACGGCCGCGACATCTGACACAAAATTCTCATAAGTCGCCGGTCCGGCTCTCACTGGTGTCGACACGTTCCTACCAAAATTGCTTTCCCTTTTTCCTGGAGAATTCAACATATGAATAAAATAAACACAATTACCTCACTCAATTATTTAGTTTCGGTGTTGGATACGACGCCGTCGGTGCGAACGAAACGTTCAAATAAACACGTGCCTCTTCAGTTCTGCAATTACACTTTTGGACATCTGTGGAGCAAGGTGATTCGTTGAGGTTGAACACTTACCTTCGGTTGTGTGGCGAGCCTTTCCAGTCCACGAGAAAGCCATGTTCACTGCATGAGGACTTTCCTGTAAAAGAAATGAAAGCGTCGACATTTAGAACAAACGCCATATTTAGTCAGCTCTGGAGCCCTAGCATGAACAGCCCTCCACACAAAAAAAAATGCATGAGATATTTCGAGCGAAATAAATCTGCATAGAAACGTCAAACAGAGCTTCGCCACCTATCGTCGCTTATATTTATTCCAGCTAGCGCTAACCAAGAGGTCGTCTTCAATTTTTTATACTCTTTGGTAATTACCAAAGTTAGTACACAACAATAGTGCAGGCGAAGGAAGGGTTCAGAGGAAGAGACGGAGGCAAATGCAGATAACCTAACTCTGTATAGGCTAACCTAACTCTGGCAGATAACCTAATTCTGTACAAGCTAACGAAAACAACAGACAGTGAAGCCAAGGAAGCCATCGGTGACATTCTAGTTTTCAGCTGTAGCGTAGTAATTATCATAGGCGTGCGCACGAGGGGGGCCAGGGGGGGGGGGGGGGAGGGCTGCCGCCCCGCTAAGTCACCTAAGATGTGTGTTGGTGGTTAGAAGAAGAAAGCGACGCCTAATTTCTGCAGCCCAATAGGGAGCACGGCGTAGCGTCTTCACCTAAGATAGGGGGGGCGCAAAGTCTGCCCCTTACATTGACTTAATAGGGAAGGGGGCACTGCGATTAACCTTCGCCCCCCCCTGAAGGGGAACCCTGCGCCCGCTTATGGTAATTATGACGTAAACGGAAGGGAATTGACGTGCACGAAAACGAAACTTGCCGCCGTCAATGACGATAGTAACTTTACGCACACTTCGCCCATTTTCTGTAAATTTGAAATTGCGACCGCGTTTACTGGGCACACAGTAAATAAAATCTTTGTAAGATTGTAAATAAGTGTTTCTATAGAGACAGTAAATGAGAGTCTAAGAAACTAAGCTACACTCATAATCAAACCAGATACTCAAAATTGACCTGCAATTCTTGTACATCACTTTACTTGATCCTTCACTTTACTTTTTCCAGGACACTGTCAAAAGGGTCAAAACGCTAATTTTGAAGTGTTCGGTGAGTGTAGAAGAAGTGCCGATGAATAAATCACGTGGCCGCCATCTACTGGCGACGTGATTGAATAACTACTTTACGTAAAAGTGGATTTGATACCTCGTATTCATTGTACCATCGTGGGAAAAAATTGATGTAACCGAGGATCTAGCAATGCGGTCCACTGGCGGTTGGGAACGGACTTTCCGAAGCAACTACGCCATAGTCAGTGGAGCAGCTCAGTGCGTGATATGCTCCCCATTAGGAGTTGAAGGCCTCAGCCTCCGCTTAAGGGGGTCCGTGAGCCGCAATCCGTACGACAAAGAGCCAGCAACGCTAGGCGTAAGGATTGGTTTAAATCACGACGCACGACAATCTCACAAACACTTCACCACCGACGCAGGGCGCAAACGCGTATAAGAAAAGGCCCTGACCTACGCCCATCCTATTTCAAACGGTAGGCGAGGCAAACTAGGAACATCAGGGTCCGACCGGTAGCTAGGCACGCGCTTTCTGCAGAACGTCCAAAAGAGCTGTATCTGCTTGTATGAAGGCAGGTTTCACTTTCGTGTTCCGAACGATTCCCAGTAATGAGTGATCGACCATCGCTTTTTGTCACCTCAAGGGCTTGCAATCTTGCATCAACGCTTGAAATTTTATGCTTTCCTCCCAAATAGAGATATATCTCTCGAGGCTTTGGTTAACGGAAGAAGGGCGTTGTGCTGTCTATATACTTAGTGTCGTTGTATATAAGATGCACAACAAGATAACGTTTGACGCAGATGCTATAAACTAAGCCACGCGACAACTTACCTCAATGTCGGCTCGGTCCTCCCAACACACGAACTTCCTCTCCGTGTGTGTTTCCTTGCGCTGCCTAAAGAAAGGCGGTGCCTTTTCTTCGTCTTTGTATTCCATCCAGCGGCGTCCATCACTGGGTGTACCCCGGAAGCGTCCACGTGGCTCCCCTGTACGCGTCACAAAAGCGCAATAATATCTCAAGTGATTCCGTCTGCTAGAACGGCAAAAGTTGAGGCGGTTGGTAGAGATTCAAGATAGAAGAAAGCAACACATACAGACAATTCGGTGAAGAGGTGCAGACGATGCGAACGCCCATAATCAACTACAATGTCGCAGTGTTGCGAAAGAGAACGCGTTAAATGTGCAGGTAAGTTTTGTGTCCACCTTTTTTTTCTCCACCGCTATGTGACATTTCCGTTAGTTGTGGGCCTCTCTCGTCTGTTTCTCTCATCCACGATGAATTTCCCCGTTGATTGGATTCATACGTGTCAAGCAGATTAAAGTATCATGAAACGACCCCACAGACTGTATTCTATTTTTTACCATTGTGGTCGCCGTAATATCAAGCGTGGATTACCATCACACTGAGGAGCCTTTACTCTGTAAACATTCGGTTTCCTAGGAGCTCCCTTTGCCAACATGCGACTCGGTGAAGCCATCGTAATGCCTCAGCGGTGACAGCTTCGCTCAGACGGCAGAGCGAGCTCTTCGATAATCTAATTGTTACGGAATATTGCCCCAGGATACAGTTCCTTCAAAGCGTCCCGCAGAAAAAACTGAGCTCTGTAAACGAACGAGTCGCGCGTAGTTGAGTAAGGGACGATATCGACTCCGTGAAATGTGAAACGGCACCGTGGCGTGAAAAACGGTCGACATTTCAGACGAAGAAACATGTTTAGTGGGCGCGCTTTTTCTGGAGAAGGTTGAGCTTCGAACGAGCGTCCAAGCCATACGCCCACACACCACTGCTCGAAATATCAGTCGTCATGCATGACACGGGAATACGACTGATGAGGCAGATACACAGCGGGAGCCTCCGATGCAGCCACTGTGAATGAGCCACGAGGCAAAATAGGAAGAGAAAGGAGGTTGTGAGTCTGGCAACATTTGCGGCGACACAAATTTTGGTAGGCTACACTGGAACATGCGAGTTCGCAACTCATCGACCACTCAGTAACAGTGCGCGAAGTCTGCAAACGATGAGAAGGCAATCAAAACATGATAGAGCAATGGCTGAGCAACGGTCTGATTTAGATAATATCGAATGATAAATTATTTAACTAAGGGAGTGCATTTTCACTGCGGAAGTGATTCGTGCAATATTAAACAAAGCCAAACATTTTGCGAGATACCATACGCCTAACAGTAAACAAGCAAAGCCTTATGGCACGCTTGATAGGTATAGCTAGGGCTTAAAGCACTTCATTCGTATGTTTTGGGTTCAGTTTCCACTGGCGATGGCTTAACCATACCACACACAGTTTTCATTTTTGCCTTATGAACTCCCCATATCTATGATAAAATACGACTGTCCAGCTGCTGTCGTTAGCTTCACTGTTTGTTCGACGTGTTACGGTTTCTATAAAGAAACGTTAGAATTACTCTGTGTATAACCATTCACTCTTTTTGAGAAATACGGAGCAAGGTAATCTTCAAAAGGGAAACACTTACCTTCGGCTAGGCAGCGAGGCCCCTCGAATGTGCAAGCAAGCGTTGCTCTCAGTACCAGCGTTTCCCTGTGAAAGTTGTGAAAGCTTCAGCGAACGATTTACTATACTCTAAATCCCCAGCATGCACAGTACTTCACGCAAAAAAAAAAGGAAAAAAACAGGACATGTGATAACCAGAGTGACATGAATCTGGAGAGCGACGTCAAATATAGGACCTCGTCACTATATAGGGGTGGCCCAATATTCGAAAACTTCGAGTATCGTATCAAATATTGCCCTACTTACAATCGACGTTTCAATTGAATAGTCACTAGGCGGACATACGAATATTTTTATTGCGATAGCAATTATATGGACACTCTCGGCTGGTTTTCGCCGTCGGCGTCGCCGGCGTCCCCCGCCGTCATTCGCCGTATATGTATATGTATATATATAACCGGCCCCGCCCGTCGTTCGTGAGCGTGAAAAGACCCGAGGGGGGGGGGGGGGGTCCCTCGAGCGACCTTCGATTTTACGAGCGCGGTGTCGCGGGCGCGCGCGTTATCTCCCCTTCTCGGCGGCCGACAACGGGGGGGCCGGTGTACCCTTCTACGTGCTGCGCTCTCAACGCGAAGAGAATGTGGTGAGCAGTGTCCCTGGAGCGGCCGTAAGCTCTTAAAGCAGCGTTTTTTAGAGTTGCGTGAGATCGGATCCAAAAGAGTTAGCTGCCAGCCTCACTTCGTATAACATTACAATTTGTTGCTATCGCATTCATTGCTTCCCCCCTTGCGGTGAAACTGTGACTTTTTTGAATAGTTTGCGAAAGTAAACAAAATTTCTTCCGCGTGGGCGCATCATAGCCACAAAACCATCATGAAAGCCTGCTTAGGGATGCAGAATACGTTGCTCGCGTGGCCTTGTAAGTTGTTCATTATGCATCATTTGCGCTTCTAATGCTGAAATACGAGCGCTAAGGATATCAAAATTGCTTTATTGCAATCGTAAAAGCGGTTGTTCACTATTCGAAACCTATTTTATGTCCGACTCGCTTCGCTTCTGGCACAAAATGATTCAGTTTATAAATTTATCACTTGCGAACCCCTATTCATCGTTTTTTTTTTTTACATTCGAACGTCACTAAACTCGTACGACTGGAACGCGCGCGCTTATACGGAGTAACAACCTACATAAAAAAAATTATGAACAGGTCAGATTTCACAACTAAATCCATCAATGTCATGTCCTGAACATTGCTGCAGCTCCTTGAATATTTGCATCAACTGATTTAGCACGTATTTTCACATCTTAATTGCATTTATCACAACTCTTCTCACACAGTAATTCATTAGCTGTTATACGTCTCCCCGAACCACAACATCGAACGTCAATATGTCACAGCCAAGCAGTGTGCAATTTTGTCGCGCCTGAATGATGGCGCACATGAATCGCTTAATTGTGCTTTATCCTATTCAGTCTAGGCAGGGGCGTAGGCAGAATTATTATTTATTTTGGGGGGGGGGGGGGGGGGAGGCACGTCCTTGTTCTGAAATGGGGGCCGGGCAGGCAGATGTGGTCGAGTGTCATTTTCGTGCTCTGTATGCCATGGCAAAAAAAAATGCCCCCACCTCCCCGAAGGGAATCGTGAGGAAATGCGAATGCATTTCTTGCGCCGACACCGACTTCTGCCATCGCCTTTAGAGGCGCCCAGCCAGCGAACGGTCGAGAGTGAGGCGCGAGCGGACGGGAGAGTGGGGCGCAGGGAGGAGAGAGAGCGAACGGAGAGAGAAGGAGCGGCGAAGCACTGCACCTACCCTCTCCTACACTCTCTCGCACCACATGCTCCGGTTGCTAGGGGCGAGGATAAGCGCGCGCGCCCGCAGCTGTTGCTATGGGAGAGGGAGTGAGCGGAGAGCCGCGGACAACGCCGGACAACGCCGCACAACGCCGCACAACGCCGGATGCCTGACATAGCCCGACTAAGAAATGCATTCGCATTAAAAAAAAATCTGGGACGGGTGGGGGGGGGGGGGGGAGGGGGGAGGGCCCGGTGTGCAATCTCCCTGTGTACGCCACTGAGTCTTCGCGCATCGGCATTATTTCGCTCCAGTGAGGCGCTTCCTGTTGCCAGTTCACCGTTATTATATACCATGCAGATTCATAAGGTGCACCTTTAGGCATCTCGTCATAGCTATCAGCATCTGGTTTCCTCGGCCTGCTTAAAACTGCGTCCGTCAAGGATTGCACCATGGTTATTGCAGTATTTCTCGTACTACCATCCTCCTTTACACAGGGTGGCAACGACGAAGCCAACCGTAGCCAAGCTCTGTGTAGAATTACGTACATGCACATCTCGTCGAGCGTTACCGTTGTGCACTGAAAATGTCTTGGATTTCTCACGAGCACAAAGATACAGTGGTACCAATGTCCGTTTCCAAGACTTCCGGACAATTGCTCGGCGTTGAATTCTCGCCTCGAGTGTCTCATGGCGTCGACTTGATATACAACGGAGCCCTCCATATGCAGGCAACACGCCTAGGAGGTTCCTTAATATTTCAGCATGCTAGCATTAGTTGCGGCTATATGCACGGACTGCGCGCACTCTATTCTATTAGTTCTGCCCCAAATCTACACATACTGCTGTCTCTAAGAATTCATGAGTGTACAGCAATTAGGGTGGCACTCTGACGTCTTCGTGAACTACGACGCCGCAGCACTCCCTAGCACCACCAGTGTACCGCAGACTATTCCCAGTGCTGTAGCACCGGCATCGAGTGTATCATAATGGAATCGCACTGGAACGCATGAAGTGAGCTCATAGTATACATAGAAGCGAGCTCATAGTGAGGAGGTGTGGGCTCATAGCCCACACCTCCTCAAGCCAATACGACATATCCATAAATACAAATACCTCCACAAGCTAAGTACAAGCACCCAGCTCCTTAGGCCCGTATTCAGAAACGCTCCTCCACTCGAAACTTGACCTCAAGGGATGCTTGAGACTTTTCGCGTTGCAGAAATCGCAACGCGAAACGGTCCTCAAGGATCCCTTGAGGTGGAGTTTCGAGTCGAGGAGCGTTTCTGAATACGGGCCTTAGTCGATCAACTACATTCGAAGCTTGCACATTGAGAAGCTGGGAGGTAGCAAGCGTGGGTCTCGCTACCGGCCGGACTTAGTGGTCCAAGTTTGACTATGGTGCTCAGGCGTGCTTACGAGGTCTGGCACCTCGTAAGCAGCCTCTGGGCCAAGGCGACTATAAGGCATGCACGAAATCGCAGCCTTGGATGGACCCAGAATGGCAGCGGAGGCAGAGGCGGTCGCTAGAGCCTGTGGTCAAGATGCGACCTGGTGTCATGGGATGAGGAAGGGTTAGGGAAGAATCAGGTGAGCCACTTGGCTATGGCCACAGAAGTCCGATTGGAGGAGGTTTAGTATTCCAGCTCCACGAAGAGCGATCTCATTCTCACCCGTTGGCTTACAAGACAATAGTACGGACAGCCACAGTTTTTGTCGTGGGAGCTGCAATTACCATCCTTAGGCCTACCCCATAGGAAGGGGAAAATCATCCGCTTAATTACAGGAATTTGTGTCAGATTTTTTATTGCTCAAAGCTCTGAGGACATTATCGTGAAACGACACCATGTCCCACGGAGGTGTGCTTTTGGCTGCACCATACATCTGGTCCGGGCATAAAGGAAACAGTCTTAGTGAGCGTAGTCTTCTATGTAAAACACATGTGTGACTTCGTTCATGATTTGTAAATGTTCCTAAATCTTACGACCCATTTCCTTGCCCCTTCGAGAAAATTACTGCCCAAGGATACTCGTATCCAAAGACGAATACCTGACGAAGCAAACGTACAAAAAAGCCAAGAAAACGCGAAATTATTTGTAGATTTTAATTGTAAGTGTAGTAATTGCGACATAACCGAATTGAATTTAGCAAAAAGCAAATTACCGCCAGTCGGGGCCAAACCGAGAACCTTAGAATTACGTCTCCGATGCTCAACCAAATCAGCTCGTTGCTTCGTCCACTTCATATGGTACTTCAGTGATTGTAATCCTGGGACTGGCATCGAGCACCACTCGTATCCGTGGTGGCGGGTGTAGAACACTCTCTTTGCCAGCAGCGGGCCGGAACCAGATGTCATGTACCCAAGGTTGACGAATACATTGGCCATCACAGCCACGTTCAGTAACGTCAGAACGGCATCCGCGAACCAGTGGCTGATGTGCAGTCGCTCTAACCCACTAATCAGCAAACCGCCTTCGAAGTACAGGCACACACAAAACCAAGCGAAAGCGTTGGCGGACTGCGCCGTCTTTAGCATTGTCCTGACGCCGTCCGCGCATCTTTCGTTGAAGCCGAAGATGAAGAAGCATAAGAAAAACTCCCGCAACAATCGACAAAACGGTGAAATTTTCGACAAAATAACAACCGCTTTCAATTCTTGGCATTTTGATCATGCTGCGGAACCTCGCCGCAGTACGCTTGCGCAGCATGCTGAAATGAGGCAGACGCGCGGCTGCGACAACTCACCTCAAAGTCGACGTCTTTCACGCACAGCTCGTAGCTACTCTCCGTATTCATCTCCCCGCGGTGAACGAAGAAGAAGCGATGCTCTTTTGCTGCCAGTTTCCATCCAGGGTCGCCCTTCACTAGTAAGGAACTCAGGCGGACACCAGGGGCTCCCAGGTGCCTCACCTGTTCACGTCCAAAGAACGCAATTGCATCTGAGTGATTCCGTCCGCTAGGGCGACAGAAAGCTGAGATAGTTGGTGACATTCAAGATAGAAGACCTTAGCATATCCAGACACAATTAAGTCGTGAAAAAGATGGTATAGGTGGGCGCAGGTAAATTTCGTGTTTCTTTTCCGGCACAGAGTGACTCTTCAGTTAATACTAAGGCTCTGTCTCGTTTGTTTGTTATCTACGATGAGTTCCTCCGTTGCTCGAACTGATAGGCTTCATTCAGGCTGGTGACAAAGTCTCCTCGAGCAGCCCAAGAGACGAGCGTTGTGTCTTTTTTTCGACCTAGTGACCACGGTAATATCAAGGTGGATTGCCTTCATGCCCAGCATACCGTTCTTTAAAGGGGTTCCGCAACGGAATTGAGCGTTAGAATTAAACTAGCGAGGCGCGTAGATTAGGCAGCAGCGATCGTCTCTTTGAAGTATGAAATGGCTCCGTGGCGTGAAGAAAGGTCGTGATTTCACACAAACCATAAATGTGGGCGCCTTATTTTCTTGAGGAAGTTTCGCTTCGACCGTGATCTAGTCGTATACTCATGCGCGCGCGAACCTGCTGCTTGAAACGTCACTCACCATGCTTGTCACGGGTCCATGTTTTGTCAGTCAGGTACGCAGCGCGCTCCTCCTCCACTGCAGCCGCTGTGAACGAGACGCGAGGCAAGCAAAATAGGGAGAGAATGGAGATTGTGGGTATCGCAACGTTTGCAGCGACGTGAGTTTTGGTAGTCTACACTGCAGCATGCAAGTTCGCATCTCTCATCGACCACTCATTAAAAGTGCACGATGCCTGAAAACGGCAAGAAGCCAATCAAAACACAGTAAGAATAAAGCAACGGCCAAGCAAAATGCGCGTTTAGTAAAATCAGCTTAATTTTAGGGATGACAGTGGAAAACAACGCGGTGCAATAATTCAGTTGCGGTAAATGGGTCTTTCCGGGATTTCCAGGATTTCATCATTACTGACCACAGAGATGATATCCGGTGTTTACGGCTTACAAGCAACAAGCGTCTGTATAGAACACTAAGCATCTGTAGGTTAGATGTGGACAATTGGCTCTGTCGTGCTTAAACTTCGAATACGGGAGAAGAGCACCCACCGTTATATCATGCAAGATTGGTGCAGTTAGGATCCCTACCGAAAAATCTCATATGACACGTATTACACATAGCCAATAATCTCGTATGATCATACGAGAACACATATTATTCATATGTGTTCATACGAGATTATTGGATACGAGGCATATGTGTCATATGAGAATTTTCGATAGGGATATCACATACAATATTCGTGTACGTCGTCAGTTCGGCTCCAACTGGCGACGAATGGTTCCTACCACACACATTTTCCTGTTTCTTGCTTGTTAATTCTACATATCAATGAAAAAACACAATTACCTCACTGATTTCTTTAGTTTCGCTGCACGTTGGATGCAGTTGAATGAATAGATGTTCGAATTACCTTGTCCCTCTTGATGTACGCGATGACTCTGTTGGAGATATATGATGCTGCAAGGTGATCCGCCGAAGGCGAACACTTACCTCCGGCAAGGTATCGAGCCTCTCGAATCGCGAAGCTAGTTCTGCTCCTTGGAGGCGGGCTTCCCTGTAAAAGAGATGAATGGATCAACGGTTAGAGCAAAAGCTATATACAGTAAGCTCGAGAGCCCCAGCTTTCGCAGCTTTGGGTGGGGGCAAATGCTGGTGCGGCTTGAGGGGGGCAAGTGCCCTTTTCGCGCTCCCCTGCCGACGTCTGTTGCGTCAGAGTTAAAAACAAAGGCGAGACTATAGGATGATGGCAGGTATCGTGAGTGACAATAAGACTTCCGTTTATCTAAACCAATCCACAAGTAGCTGTCACACGCAGTAAAATCAGTAGTCCACAGTAGCGCCAATTTCGTTATACCCTTGTCACACGTGGCAACTTAAGTGCACTTTGAGGGAGTGCGCTTCGCCGCGAGTGTCATTTGCACGCTGTCACACGCGAAAGTTTAGTGTCACTCGCCGCAAAGTGCACTTGCCGGCAAGTGCGTTCGCCAACCTCACTTCGCTGCGGCGGAGTGTGTAGCCTCGGTAGCAGTGGCTTGCACAGAAATACGCTATTGCATAAAGCGGCGCTCATAGTATTTTCAGACGTTGTTTTCGTTGTTAGGAATACTGCTATGTATTAAGACAAGTCATACTACACTACAACAAAAAACCTCGCTACATCTCGCCGTCGGGCCGTTTCCGGCCACGTCCGCTAGGGGGATGCAATGGCCGCGTACGTCGCGTTGTTCACTTCCTTGCACTCTTGCACATGTGTAGGTCAGTCGTTCTGTAGTCATTTGCGATGGCGTGTGCCACTGGTGCTACTTCCAAGAAGACAACGTGGTCCGATGCTGAGACACGGGCGCAAAAATAACAAATATATGTTGCGCTACTAATCCGCCAATTGCCACTGCCATCATTTACAAAGTGCACTTCGCTTTCTCGTGTAGCAGCGCACCGCCAAAGTGACACTTCGTGAGCGTAAGTGCACTCGCTCAAAGTGCACTTCAGTTGCCACGTGTGACAAGGGTATTAGTCTGTACATTCTATCCTAAAGCGTAATAAAATGCGAAGCAAAGGTAAAGACGGTAAATTCCTCAATCGACACCGAAGCTGAGAATCTCCCTGTTGTTAACGACGACGGAAAGAGTGGTGTTGGACCAATTTAAATTGTATACGAATGCAAAGGCTTCAATACTTTCCTCCGCACCTAGGTATCGCGGGCAAGCCAATAAAATGTAAATGAATACGACATACATACGTCAATTAAGAAAAAAATAATTGAGAAAATGTAACAGGAAAAAAAAGAAAAGAATAGACCAACAGGCCTTTGAAAACTACCGTGAGCGATGCCCAAGATCTAATGGTTTGTTTTCCAAACAACAACTAACCGCTTGTACTCTTATGAAGCAAACAAATTTTAAAAAAGGCGACAAACTTCACGTAGCTGAAGAATTATGCACTACGATGGAAGCGAAACGTTCCTTGCGCCGGGAATTACCATAAAGTGAACTATTGAATTAAATTAAGCAAAAAATTAAATGGCTACAATTAAAAAATTAAAATGGCCTAGATCGACTCTGTCGTCAGAAAATTCTTGATATATTTGTGCAAACACCTGTTGCTTTACGCCACGAAGGGGCGGATTTTCATCATTTGCATGATTTATATTATTTTCGGATTTTCTTTAAATACTTGTAGTGCTGATGTGTTTAATCATGTTTCATCATGTGTTTCATAAGTGTATTACCCTTCAGCTTTTGTTTTTATTACTTTTAAAAGATTTGTACACTACTTTACGATTTATTGACATTTTTTTATCAATTTTCACGAGAAATTGGATGTCTTAATTAATTGAGACAAAGTGAGAAATGATGAAACGACAGTGAAAAAAAAAAATACTGGGACGAGTAGGCATAGAACTGTACGCATTAAACATGGCGAGCGATACACCGTTGGCGTTGCAGTTTACAAATTTTAACTCCTCACATTACTAGAATATCGCTTGAACGCTTACCTGCCCACCAAGTGCTTTCATCTTTTCCTCGAGGTCTTGCATCCTGAAAAGTCGGCGGTCTCAATATGCATAGATTTTTACAGCGGACCCGTATACGGCTAGGGGGGGGGGGGGGCAATGTGGCGGTCCGTGAGTGCGCACAAACTAAAATGAAAGAGCAGTGCTAGCATACGCTACCTCGAAGAGTCTCTGCGCTTGCACTAGTTTCTGTTCAGGTTTTGTCATGCTATATAGCCAGGAATGACATCCACAGCAGCATGCATCTCTAGCCATAAAATCTTTCAGGTGTTCTTAATATCCTTTAAACTAATGTCCCCACATGAAGAGTTTGAGGCACGCATCTCATAAAATGCGGTGATAGAGAATTCAAAAGCTGCAACCTAAGACCCTTCGACAGATCCCTGCCCGTGATGAACACCAGGGCTGCACGTTTCAGCTTCGCTGGCTAGGCATCTGTACGGAGTGATAAGGCGGGTGATTTTTGTTAAACGTGTTTTATGGGCGAAGCACCTTAGGGCCGAGGCTTGTCCGTCCACCTCCGCGGTGTCCGTCACGGGGAGATTCGTGGATGTGAGACACGAAAAAAAAGGCTTAACAATAGACTAATATCAATCATAATTGTGACGGAACAATATAAAACACCCAGAAGCACAAACCCTTTATACTAGTCGGCGACTTCAACGTACACATTATGGACCTCAGGACCTAGCTTTGTCGTCGACTCTCACTGTCTGCTGTCATGGTATATAGAAAACCGTTGCTATAGTCGAAACATATGTGTGTATATGAATAAAAAAACGGTTTATAATAGACGAACAAGAATAATAGTTGTGACAGAACAATATAAAACACCTACAAGCACAAACCCTTTATACTAGTCGGCGACTTCAACGTAGACATTGTGGACCTTAGGACCTAGCTTTGCCGTCGACTCTTTGTGTCACGTTATGTCACTTTACGTCACTAAATTTACATTATATGGGGCAATACGCTCGGGCGACGTACGGTTACTCACCCATACGATACCCAGAGCTTCGCCCACTCGTCATGATTCACTTCGTGGAGATGGGTGGATTTTTTTTTAAAGATAAGCATTGGAACCACGGGCAAGTTAGGTACAAAGACACGTGTATCAACTTATGGACGCAGTTCAGAGGTCCCTGGAAGGAAAAGAAAGCTGAACGGGAGAACGGGAATGATCTAATGTATGTGTGGCGTTACATCATTTCGGCTTGATTCTGCTGTTGTGGCTGTTTTGTACACGTGTTGTAGGAACAGTGATGTATGCGTCTGCGTATGACAATATGGAAATCGTCTGAGAGACAGTTTTTCTGCCCATAGAAACTCTCTCAGACGATTTTCTATATTCATATAGAAATGGTCACACAGGCGTGCGCACGAGGAGTTCTTTCTAGATTCCTGGAGTTCTTTGTACTTGTATACATCTCTGTGATGAACGAAGTGAAGCATGAAAGGCTGGATCAACTAATCTTTCATTAGACTTAGGAAAATTTGAATGCATTTTTAGCACCTTCAAAGAATTTACCACAAAAAAAATTTTCCGCCTCGTCTTCGACACCATTAAAAGCATGTGCGCCACACAGAGCCACGAGGAACTCAGCCATGCATCACGCCCGGGCATCTTTTATCTCGCACGCAATGTGCAGACATCTGAGCGAGGTGCTCGGCTACCGTGAGATCAAGCTGACTGCACTCGTTGATCAGGAACTAACTGCGATAACTTTATACACTCACTGGATTCCTCAAGTCGGCTTGCTTTAATAGCTCCTGGTAGAGTCTTTTGCGTTCACTACGTTTCATGCCGATTGTGGACTTGAACGTGGGCTGCCTTGAGGGGACGTATCCGGGGCAACCGGGCACAATTTCTGCAAACGAGTGAGGGTGAAAGATTAGAATTTCTCGTACACAAAAAGAAAAACGAAACACGTCACAACTCGAACTGTGTAGTACTTCTCTTTGGCCTAGTTTGTACATCGAACGCAAATGCATGCCTCTGCGAGCCGCGGAAACCTTTTGGAAGGTACAGTAACACCATCGCACGCGAGTTACACGAAGAATCGTTCATTCAGACAAAAAAAAAACACACAAAAACGGGAAAGGTGCATAAATGACACGTCGATGCGTGCTTGTATACGGCCACTCGCTTGTACTCATAGGTCGGCAAAATAAATGGAGCTCACTCAGACTCGCTCAATAAATATATTTTTCGCTTAGGACTCACTCAGACTCAGACTCACGAAATTTCTCTCCAACCAAACTCACTCGGACTCAGACTCACCGGTGTTTTCGTCATCCAGACTCACTCGGACTCAGACTCACTAAACTTTTCCTCAAACAGACTCACTCGGACTCACACTCATGAATATTTTCGTCAACCTGACTCACTCGGACTCAGACTCATGAATATTTTCGTCAACCTGATTCACTCGGACTCAGACTCACCAAAATTTTCCTCAAGCGGACTCACTCGGACTCAGACTCACCAAAATATATCTCAGCCGGACTCACTCGGACTCAGACTCACGAAAATATTACTCAGCCCGACTCACTCAGACTCAGACACACGAAAATATAACGAAAATATAACTCAGCCGGACTCGCTCACCAAAATATTTGTCAGCCGGACTCACTCGGACTCAGACTCACCAACATTCTCCTGAAGCGGACTCACTCGGACTCACAACTCGCCTAAATTTTTCTCAACTAGACGTACTCGGACTAAAAATTAGCAATATTCGATTTGGCCCGGCTCATCCAATAAATGTCGAAGGAGCGCCATAAAATAGCTTATGTAGAATAACACATGTAAAGGGTTCACAAGTGCGAGGCAACCTTCAAAATATATGTATGATAGCTTTCAACATACAAAAAAGAAGTTATTTCCCGTGCATCGCAATGTTTATTGTAAAGAGAAATTCAACATTGCACGCGATTTTTGCAATATTGAGAATGTTTTCTTTAAATATAAGAATGGGTCTACGGACCTTCGAGGAACATTAGGTTTTCATTCCTGTTAACTTTGAAATGCGCTATGCGCACGCGCCATTTGTTTTCAATGGGCAAGCGCGTACGTGCGTTTTTGGCAGACCCAATTATAAATGAAGTTCTTTCTTACGCTTTGCCGTTCGAAGACCTAATCACGCTACTTGGGAACGAAGAAAGCTTCACATTACGTTATGGCGCTTTTCTAAACACGTTCATGAAACTGCCAATGGTCTTGCAGTCGATTTACCACTCATTGACGACGCGAAAAAGAAAATAATATGAGGCGGCCATCGTTTGCAGAATCGAGCTCACCACCCTTGAAAAATTTTGGAAACATGGTTATAGGTTGCATGGTTATGCCTCTCTAAAGTTTCGAAAACACCTGCCACGATAGTCTAGTGGTTGTGGTGCTTGACTGCTGACCCGAAGACCACGACATCGAATACCGGCCGCATTTTCGATGGATGACGAAGCGTTTGAGCCATGTGTGCTTATATTTTGGCGCACGTAATGAACCCCAGGTAGCCAATATTTCCGTAGCCGTCGACTACGGCACCCCTCATAATCACATCATGGTTCTCGGACGTTAAACGCCAATAATTATTATACTAGTGTTTCGAATTATAGAAATGCTAAGTTCGGTTTTAGTCGATGTCATGCTTTCGCAAAGTGATCGCGGATAATAGAGGTTGGTATTTTACGTCGCAAAGCCAAGATGTGGTTGTCAAAGACGCCGTAGTTGAGGGCTGTAGATATTTCGACCACCCAGGTTTCTTCAATGCGCATCTTAATCTAAGTACACGGGTTGTGACTGCGTTTGTTTCTAGCAAGATATTTTTCGGAGCCGGCTAAGAACCAGTTGTAACTGTTAGTGACTACTCTATCTCGTGGATAATGGTAAAGAGTCGTATCAGTATACCACGCTGGATACGGACACAAGGCAAAAAAGAACGTGCATAGGCGCGCCGATGAGAGCCGGCCAGTGTGTTCAAAGGTATGGTCGAAGCTTTTTGCATGGTCTGGTACATACCATGCAAAACGAGGTGGCAATTTTCTGCTTTCCAAAAACCCCAATTGCTGACAGTCAAGCCGATTGCAAGAATGCCGTATTGAAAGGTGGGGACGCGGACGCCGCTTCACTGTGATCGTGCTAGTCCCCAGAAAGGACAGGAATATTCATTTCTAAGAACAAAGTCACTGGACAAGGCGCTGAACTGACAACTGGAGGGTTTACTACAAACCAGAAGCAATAAGTTCACATAGCTAACCCTGCGCTATTAGGAAGTTTATTTCGTTTTATTTTCACTGCGTCGCTATTATATCTACCCTTAATAACTTATTATTTGTATTGTTTTTACTTCGATGTAACTGCTAATCTCTTACGCATTCTCAAATGCACAGCTCCCCTCTGTAATTTATTCTGGCCTTCAGGGTACTATTAAATAAATAAATGATTGAGGAGCCTATTTTCAGCGGGTAAATGGGGCAGTGGAGGTTGCCATAACGTACTGTTTTTCTTTGCAGAATAACAGACTGATGGGCAATTGGTGTGGATTCATAATGACATCTAGTGATTCATGAAACATATGAGAAATGCGCTAATTTGTCTCCCATGAGGGGACACTGCTCAGCGACTTATGATCGAAAGCCAGTGCTACAACGAATACAAAATGAGTGAGATGAAGGCAGGACATGCGCTTTTTTTTTTCTTTCCTGCTTCAAAGGCTACATTCTTGAAAGATGCAGGGAGGGGGGTAAGGGATGGAGAGCAGTGCTCGAGTCTCATATATTTATGAGACCGCTCCTTATCTTCATACCAGCGCATACTCCCCCCCCTCCCCTCTGTCGTTCCCATTGAAGTTCTGAAAGAAAATTTTGAAGGCTAGATAATATGTGGGATATATTCGTGTATACACACGCGCATCATCTACGAAATATCAACAGATAATTTAGCCTAGGACGTATTTAAAATCGATTTTAAAGTTCCTATCGCCCTACTGCAGCGAAACGTGCCTTCGTTTATTGTGTAAACAACCAACCACCCGCTGCGTCACGAGTTTAAATATAAAACTCCAACCAAAATCACCAATCGTCGCCACATCAGCGGATAGAAGAACGGAAGATAATAATTCGTGACCTCTGCACCAACGGCTACACAAAGGCGTTTATTCGCAGAGCCCTCCGTAAGAGAAAAGACGGGGGAAACGTGACACCAACGGCACCGCAACAACGCCGCGTGTCGATCCCCTACATTGCGGGCGCCAGCGAAGCAACAGCCCGGCAGGGGTCGACGTTTCCCACAAGTCATCCACCACCATCGGCAGTTTCATCCCTCGGCCCAAAGACAGCGCATCTGCGGAAAAAGCGCACGGCGTCGTGTACCGGATCACGTGCGCCGACTGCCCCGCTTCCTACATTGAGGAAACCAAGAACTTCCATGAAAGAATGCGGCAGCACAAGAATGACCTCCGTCACTTGAACAGCGGACGGAGCGAAGTGACAGAGCACTGCTAGCGGTTTGACCACCATACCAGTCCCGACGGCGCGGTGATTTTGGAAAAAGAAAGGAACCTTCGCCGGCGGCCCCTCCTCGATTCCTGGTACATTGAGCAGACAGCGGGAAACATCAACCACACCACCGGGGCACTGCCCTCCCTCTACTGCCAGGGCTTGCGACGACTCACGACAAACAATCCCGCCTGGCAAGAAGGCGTTGCACATCTCGGGCCTTCTCACCCCTGAACAAGAAGCCGATCATGCTTTGAAACGTCGCGGTTTCTTAAAAAAAAAATTTGGCTGGAGTTTTCTCTTTTCTCCAGTTTCCTGTTATCCCAACCAGACAGACTTCTGCCGAATGTTCACTTTTGAAAGAATAGAGATATTTGTGTAGCAGGCCCCAAGCCTAGAGTGTCGAGCTCGTTGCTTCGTTTTGTACTTTCCTTGTTTTCCTTGGGGGGTGTTAGGAGCTCGAAAGCAAGATACGAGAAACGAGCCTGGGAAACGCCCGTGCCATGAAGCTTTTTGCCGTGTTGCTTGGACGAACACAATGACGGGTGAGGGACCACCGAAAGTGCTTCGGCGCGTCAACGCTGTCTATGAATGGAAAGGTGTTTGAATTGGAAAGAAAAGAAAAAATACGAAAAAAAAAAACGGGTTTTGCTTGAGTAGGCAAGGACTGAACTGCAGGCGTGCTGGGAAAATATGGCAGCAATATCTCCCAAAGAGAGTCTAGAATTCGAAGAGGTCATTAAAGTTTAAAGGATTTTTGAATTGCCGAGAGGTAACAGAATTCTTTGACCACATTACAGCCCGAAGAAATTTGTTTTTGCAAGTGATGAAGCGTCGCGTATGGCATGAATGGTGCGTTTCTACCCCCTTCCTCCTTGAAATACGGTCGCTACAACTTTCGAGGTACCACGGGGGCAAGCTTTATCTAGCCACTTTAAATAATGCAGCCGCTATTTAATTGGTAGCGAATGACATGACGAAAGCCGATGGTCTGTGTCGTCGCTATATTTTTAACAAAGCTTGAAATTCGGTGAGATGGTGCATAGCTACTGGGAAATTTTTGAGCGCGAAACAATGCATTCACAAGGCATTCAAAAGCGCCCCTCCTGTCTCTCTCGTACTTGTGAATGTCTTGTTTGGCGCTCAAAAAATTTCCCGATTGCCACATTTATTCATGGAAAAACCGAAGCGGCATCTAAAGACACAAGCGGTTCAATTCAACAAAGAGCGAAGGGGCGCTCTATGCTCGCGAATCGTGCTGCTTTGTCGTATTTAAATCCACATGAATAATGAAGCTGGAACATTGCACTCATTCTCCGTTGATTAGGTACACAATTGTAGATCAAAATCAATGTGGATCACGATATCGCTTAATAAAAATGGCCTGGAATTGTACATGTGTCAGAACATGCTGCACAGCCCACTTACATGCCCTCGTATATGAGGGCATGGACAGCTTGATAATTTGAAAAATAATTTCTAGGGCTTTACAAAACGGTACATCTATACGATTACAAGGCACGCCATAAAAGGAGGCTATAAATATTTGTAACCATAGGTCGGCCAAATAAAGGAGCCCACGCAGACTCACTCAATAAACGTTTTTCGCTTAGCACTCACTAGGACCCAGACTAACCAAAATTCTGCTGAAGCGAACTCACTCGGACTCAGACTCATTAATATTTTCTTCAACCGAACTCACTCGGACTCGGACTCACCAAAATTTTGCTGAAGCAGACTCACTCGGACTCAGACTCACGAAATTTCTCTCCAACCAAACTCACTCGGACTCAGACTCACCGGTGTTTTCGTCATCCAGACTCACTCGGACTCAGACTCACCGGTGTTTTCGTCATCCAGACTCACTCGGACTCAGACTCACAAAAAATTTTCCTCAATGAGACTCACTCCGACTCAGACTCATCTAAGTATAACTCAGCCGGACTCACTCGGACTCAGACTCACCAAAGTATAACTCAGCCGGACTCACTCGGACTCAGACTCACCTAAATATAATTCAGCCGGACTCACTCGGACTCAGACTCACCTAAATATAATTCAGCCGGACTCACTCAGACTCAGACTCACGCCTCAATCTGAGTCTGAGTGAGTCTGAGTGAGTCGACTCATGAGTGAGTTTGCCGACCTATGCTTGTACTTGCGTCTGAGAGAAGGTACCTCGAAAGTGTTTTCGATGTGGCGACGGTCGCAGCGAATGAACGTCAATACGCTGCCGCGTGTCCTGTCTTATAATGGATTGCAACCTAAGAAAAAAAGTGCAAGTTCAGGCTTGCACTTCACCTGTGGAATACAGCCGTAGTAGCTGGCCTTTGCTCGAACCGTGAACACTTTTTTCTCGTCTAAAATGACTACCACGCATTTTAAGAGTTAGGGTTCGTCGTTGCTACCTATACAAAGGGTTAAGTTTGGCTTGGCTGCGACGTCAGAATCCCTGACGAAAAAATTGGCCGCGTATCTGCGCACTTCGCTGCAAATGTCGTTGAAAGACGATAGTCTTCTGCCGGCCGTACTATTATGTTTTGCCTTGCCTCAGACAGCGCCTCCTCTGCGTTGAATCGGCCGCATCTGGCTGGCATTGATAATATAGAGGAGGCGCTGCGTGAGATATGGACGCCATCTGGCAGTAGCATCGGGAAACACGAGTTTGCGCAGAACCCAGGGCCCCTGCCAGGCTCTTTCTTGCATAACGTCGCATTTTCAGCGCAGCCTAAGAAATACTAGGGTCTTTAAAATTACGTATCTATGTATTTTCTAATAAAGAAACACACCATCTAATACTAACGTATTGATGTTGCCCCTCAGTGATGCGTAACATTTGCTTTTTGATCGACAATGTTCACAAGTATGAACGCAGCCGCTTGTGTAAGATGAATGGCCGTTCAGAGAGTGGTTAAACTTTGGCCGGGTGGCTGAATCGAGGGACAGACAGACAGACAGACAGATAGACCAAAATTTCTGCGATGAAGTAGCCCAAGAAAGACTATCGTCTTTAATATACCAGGACGTGCAAGGGCGTCCGCAGAACTTCTTGCAGGGGGTGCATCCGCAAGGGGGGAGGGGGGGGGGGGCATACAGCTTTGGCAGCGTTTCTTTCAGTTGCCGCGACATGACAGGCAAGATTAGTCGATAGCGTGTAACATGGGAAATGTAATGGCAATACTGAAGGCCAGGGCCTCAGTGTGCTAACCAAGATGTGAAGCTTATTGCTACTGCATAGAAAAATATCTGAAATTCCAGGGGGGGGGGGGGGGCAGCCGCGCCCCCTTGCACCCCCTGCGGACGCCCATGAGGAGGTTCAAGTCTCCAACATCAAACCAGCGGCACAGACGTGTGTCCGTATGGGAAAGTAAACTATCTGAAACACTCGAGAAGGGCTTGACGTCACGAAAATAAGCAAACGCTGGAAATAAGTGCATGCAGCACGTATGCTTATTCTCTCTGGGAGGAACAGCGATATAGCTGTGGGCGGAGCTCACAATTTTTCTTAGGTAGTAACCGACCGTATAGTTATACCTGCGGCGGGTGCAAATAATCAACGAGCCGCGATAGCTGGTCCTTTCCTGCGCGCTGTCTCCTCGCAACGTAAGCGCTGAAGGTCGCGTTGTCTAAAATAGCGAGATTTAGTACAACGTACGAAGCGTCCTTAACGACTTTATGTATAGGCAAAACCACGTTTCGTGCACCGCGTACGAAACGAGGTGTACAACAAAGTGCGGCTTTGCGTACGTATACACTGCGTTTCGCATAGTGCGCATGAGCAGAAGTTCTGCGAATGCACTCCACTTGCAAAACATGGCGTTCGTACGCACGCAAACGCCGTTGCGCACGATACGGAAGCGGCACTAAAGCTCTCTAAAGATGGTTTTAGTGCCCGGGACCCCATCAGGCTTGCGAACGCTCTTTCGTGCTTTCTATACCGCTCGGGGTTCCCCGCAAAAAAACTAAAATGGAGCTTTTGTGCCGGGAAACCCTGACCGCCTCATCCCCACGTTCTTGCATTGTTTTGTGCTCTCTTCACTTTGTTCTGTTTGCCTACCGCACCCAAACACAGAACAATAGAAAGTTTTAGTGCTGGAGACCCCAAGCCACTTGTGTTCACACGTGCGTTCCTTTATACTCCCAGCCGCACCCTATAGAAATTCAAAGCAACGCAAGGGCTCGCATGCGTAAACAGCTTTGGCGCATCGGCACTAAAACTCGCTTATAGAACTCAAGAGCTTGCGCACGCAATCCCTTGCGTCGTTCCTTTGTATTCTCCTTGGGTGCGGCTGGGAGTACAAAGGAACGCAAAAGCATGCGCACGTAAGCGGCTTGAGGTCCCCGGCGCTAATACTCTCTTATATTTCGGAGACGTGGTGAAGTTGTAGAGGCACCACGATGCGGTTTCACTGTGCATTGTTCATTACTTCAACGACAGCGAGTGTTCACTGTCATCGAGCACGAAATGTTCATATTTGTCCTATGCGCACGTGACGCATTGATTGTTGATTGGTAAGGTAGCGTTTACTGGAGCACGTGCAACCAGTAAAACTATGAACAATTAGCTTGTGTAGTTGCCAAATATATTATACCTTTGAATGCGTATGGCAGTCACATTAGAATGCGTATGGCACGTCATTGGCTACCTTGCAGCCACTGAACCAACCGACCGATCGAGTTTTTAAACGCAAAAGACAATGGCATTGGAAATCTGGTCTTCCCGTGCCGAAGATCATTGTTCTATAACGTATAACCGTTACAACACAAGAAGCATGATGATGAAGAGGAGATGCTGAAGAGAGGAAAATTCGCCATTTTTGCAGCCCAACTTGGGAGCCCTGGACGGCTACCTGGCTGCATGGTAAGTGCCGCATCCCTTCGCTGGCCTGAAGACGATGCAGCATCCCAGAGACCTTGGAGCACCTCCTCTGTGCCTGTCCAGCTCCAGCCCAGGAACGCTCAAAAGTCATTAGATAGTTTAGGATAACGGCAATAAGAGGCTTGGGGAGCCCAGAAATTTGCGAGCCACAAGTGCACACGCAGAACCCAAGCCACTCTTGGGTTCTTGCTTTAGCATTGACGCAATATGCAAAAATCGACAACTGGCGTGGTCCCCAAGGCGTCTTGAGTCACCAGCGAGACCATAAGCCTGCGCAGGGTTCCCCTACAGCAGGGGGTCTCAAACTCACCTCAGCCAGCGGGCCGCAGTCACGCTAATTGCCCCGCAGGGGCCGGGGCAGTGAAGGATGTATAGGTAAGAGCAAGGGGGGGAGGGGAGTTTGTTAAAAGAAAACTTTCCCATATCTCATAGCGGTCATTTCTGAAGGAAATTGGTGCCAGAATTCTAACAACATGTCGACACCGATCTGAAAATTGACTCAAATCTGGACGCTGATTAAGAAATACAATTTTCGTTTTACTGTTATGTTTCAAAAGAAAGTGACACATGGGATGCCTCACGGAGTCAATGCTTTAAACCAGTCAGGTCTGTGTATCTCATGAGCATACCTAATAAGAAATTGTTTTCAAATGTGTGGTGGAGACCGTCATGTGCGGGCCGCGGGCCGCATTCGAGAGCCTCGCGGGCCGCATGCGGCCCGCGGGCCGCGTGTTTGAGACCCCTGCCCTACAGGGAGGGGGGGGAAGGTTCTTCGCAGCAACCCCCCTCCCTATTCAGTAAATGTGGTGTTTTGACATAGAAACCATCGTGAGTAGCGCAACACGACAGGACACCAGGAAGGTGCGCCTTTGCTCGTCTGTTCATCCCTGGTGTCCTGTCTAGTTGCGCTACTCACGATTGTTTCTATGTCAATGTATGGGGCAGACTTTGCCAACCCCCCTTCTTAGGTGAATAGGGGGGAGGCCCCCCCCCCTCTCCCCCCATGCGCACGCCTATGAGCGAGACGACGGAGACGAAACGCGGGACAGAACGCAGTGTGGCCCGCGGCTTGTATATTTTTAGCGAGCTTTAGAATATCGTACGCTAAGTTTGCGTTCGTTGCGGTCGCTAACAAGGGCCCGCAAAAGGTTAGCGTACGACGCACGCGCAGTGGCGACAAACGCTAACGCATAGCTTTGCGTACGCTATCCTACAACTGCCTATTAATTTTCACACGTTTGGCATCTCGTGCGTTTCATCCAATGCCACCTGTATTTGTCCCTACTATACACTCTGTGCACTGCGACTGGCGCGCCGCTGCGCGGCCGTCAGAGCAGACAGTCGTTGAGAGCCCGAGCAGAGCCAAACGCTCTCCCGCGCCCGCTAGCACGTAGTTAATCGTAATCAGTGAACTGTTGCGCAGTCGATTGTACCAACAGGTACACGTCGTGTCCTGCGGGAACGACGTTTAACAGTTTCTCGACTCGTCCCTGCTTTATTGGGCAGCGACATAAGTGGATCACGGCTGTGCGACGAAAAAAGTGTTTGGGTCCCGCTCCCTCTACCGTCTCGCGTTGTGCCGCTGCATGCTTGAATTGGTCTGAGACACCACCTCTGCTGGTGCAATGATCTTGCGTGATATTCCTGCTACCATAGAGCTGGTGAGAAAAGAAACGTATGCAAGGCATATTATAAAATGCCTTGCATACATTCCATCAGTCTTGAGCTGAATTATAATTCAACTCAAGACATTTTAATGGACCTTATTTGCTCGTCGTCTACCCTTCGCAGTATTTGGGGAATGCAATGCGAGGTCAATTAGTGCTTTGCTGGGTTGATAGGACCATCAGTTAAGGGGCGAACTGAGTTACGTAGCACATTACCGTAAACACAACTAGCCGCCCAGCAGCGCTATATGCGCACTCGGTAGGATCAAGCTAAGACGCATAGTAACAGAACTACGCCGTCTGTACGAAAAAACGAAGCTTTGCGAATGCTGTAGCGACAGATGTGCATGTCAGTGTGTTTCGGAAAGCAACATAAACAACTGACGACGTACTGACGACGCGCAGCAATAAGGCGCTCACAAACGTGGAAAACGTGGCCGCTTTCGGGCAGGTTTTCCCTTTTATTCATGTTGGCATCGCGGCAGAATGACGATATCTTTAAATCCAGCTCGAAGCACTAACGCGCCGGCTACGGGCGCTTGCGCCACCATAGCTGTCAAAGCAATCAGGCGCTGCTGTCTGCTAAGATTCTCAACGTTGCACGCCCGCCGCACCACTCGTGGCGCTGCGCGCGGTTTTCAAGGCGCCCCCTATAGGTCCCAAACGGAGTGTATAACACTCTCTTGCTCCTCCGAACTCAAGAGCAGCCTACCAGATGCAGCTTCGTGGCCCAGTGGCTGGGCTCTCCGACTCTAACATTCTCTGTTACTGCCAGCAGGCAAAAGGGCCTCCCCATAGAGTTAATATACTGACTCTAGAGGAAAAGCTCCCCATAGGGCCCATGCATTAAAACCCATAACCGCGCGGGAGCCGCCATGATGGAACATTACTCAGCTTTCGGGCGACGTTCGCTCGCACTCGCCACTGCATGCTGCAATAACCCCTGGCATTTTTTCTTGTTTCATGGCTCTCTATTGCATCGCAGTAAGAGACGGTCACATAAAGTCGAGTTTTTAGCTCGTGGCAACAAAAAACACGTACGAGGAGACACTGTATACCTCTCACCCGACGCGCAAGCAAGCCGACGCAATCGGCTGCACGCTGCGCGGCAACCACGGCAACTCTCAGAAATGTTGACACGATACAAGGATGGTGGCGCCATCTAGTAAACAAACCTTCAAACGCTCCTCTCCGCGTGCAGTAAATTGCATAAATGGCCGTTGTATCTTTCCTGAAAGTAGTTGATATGAACATAAAAGAATTTCCGTTCGTTTATAATACGTAAACACACTTTTTTACTATGTTTATTGCGAGAATTTCAGTCTTTTCAAAAGCCATATTTAGCGCTTCTGTAAATTACTGTAATGGCAACAGTGACAACGTTCCAAGATGTCGCCGCTCGCGTGGTTATAGCTTTAGCGGCCCAGCTTTTCCTCTAGAGTCTGTTATATTAACTCTATGGGCCTCCCCGCTGCAACCCTCACAGATTTCCCGGCGCGCCCGCGCCTCCGGTTGTTACTCAGCCATGCTGGAGTTCGTGGAGACGGCCGGGATCACCAGCCACCCACAAGCGTCAGCCTCCCGCCGGCTCTCGCCATCGTCATTGGCTGCCACCATCGAACGGCCTAGCCTCCTCCTCCTGGTGCTTTTCCATTTCTCTTCCCTACCACGCTGCTCTTTGCTCGTGCGGGCTCGAAATGTAAAATGAATCAGCCGGAAAAAAAATACATCGAGTGTTTTCACAGAGCAGCATACGCATACTGGCACGAATGGAGATCATTACGAGCAAGACCGATGTAAGGAGCTGTTGTATAGAAACAATAAGCAAAGGTCATATTTAAGAGTCCGGTGCAGGTACACAATACTTCGAACAAAAGCTCTGAGCAGTTCCAAGCAAACATAATGAAATAGAGCTTATAGCTATTGCGAGTCAACCTCAATCGCTGAAGTCGTGCTTTGCAAAGAGAAACATTATAAAGTACAAGAAACAAAATATCGCGGGGCTCTAATAGCAGGATATAGTGTACAAACAGATATATATATATATATATATATATATATATATATATATATATATATATATATATATATATATATATATATATATATATATATATATATATATATATATATATAAATGATTTGTCAATGTAAAGATAGCACAGACAAGCGGGATACAAGCACTGATAAGCACGACATACCCTGCTGGCAGCGTGCACCAATCCATTTGGATCATTATTAAATATTGTAGTATCCTTAATACAAAAACTTCACGCACTCACCGTGCTCCCAATCGTCGCTACCTTCCATCTTCAGTGCTTCGGGAAAACGAGGAAGACTGCGTAGATTTCATAGGAATTGCAGTTAAAGTAATAAATATAGAAGATTCTCAGTACTATGGAAGTATGGGAAAGCAGCAGATCTCTCCAGAAAAAAAGATCTTGGACGATTGAGCAGTGTGTACTCTACTATGAGAGAAGCAATAAGCCGATTAAGTCACGATGTGACGATGCTGCTAGAAAATATTATGTAACACAAATAGGATCGACTAAATTCAGTGCATAGACTGGCGAAAACCCCTAAAGCTAGCACAAGTGACGTGGGTATATTTCTGTCAAGGTTCGCTGAATTTTCATAAATATGAACGCAAAGTAGACCTCGGCCGGCTATCTTGAAGGTTGACAAGCATATTGTTTTTAGTTAAGCGCTCCAGAACAATTAAATGTAATCATTTCGACAGCAGTCTGTTTTTCTAGATTAAAAAAAGATCACCCACGATTGCGATACTGCCTAATGCGAATTCTGAGCGCAGCTGTTTAGGTGTTTTGATTTTGCGATAAATTGAGGCAAATACTTCTGCTTCGGCGGATCGCAACTCTGGATTCTCGCGTCGGCTGGTGATCAGCATTAGTACAGAATGCAACAACCAACAAGCCCACAATGTCACCCTTATACCACCGCCACTCCCTCACCTACACATACATAATTAAAGAAGTTCAGATGTGGGCTGAGCCATCGTACACGACCTCCTTCCATTTGTGACCCCCATCCTTGACCAAAGGTGCCCACTCCATTGGACACAGGGCGCCTTTATGCTCAGCCTTCTTACATTCTATACCCTCACTCCTCTCTCATACATGCTTCAGTCTTACCGCTGTGTGCAGCCGCTGGTTTCTTCTTTCTTGGAGGCTTCGTGGCTGACCGTTAGCCCCTCAGTTGCAGGTGTAGGCGCCGCGTCGTCGTGTCACCACAATTATTCCTGCAAAGCCACCGCATCACAACGCCACAGTCACACCCATAGGTCGGCAAAACTTGTGGAGCTCACTCAGACTCACTCATGAAATATATTTTGCACTTAAGACTCACTCGGACTCAGACTCACCAAAATTTTCCTGAGCCGGACTGACTCAGACTCATACTCACGAAAATTTTCTTCAACCGGACTCACTCAGACTCAAATTCACCAAAGCATTACTCACCCGGACTCACTCAGACTCAGACTCACGACTCGATCTGAGTCTGAGTGAGTCCGAGTGAGTCGACTCATGAGTCCGTTAGCCTAGAATTAACTTCCTCGACCATGGTGTCAATGTGCTTTAACACAAATATTTCACGTAATCGGTGCTCTGCTTGGCGCCTTTTGATATAGTACGTTCGAATACGAGTTATGAGGGCTCGCAAACCAGTAAGGTCATTTTTATTCAAAGAGATGACAACATAAGATATATTTATCAAGAACGTCCCTGGAAAAGCTGGTGGGGGGGGAGGTCAAGGCACCCCCCTACGTAATTCACGCCTTTCATCAATAAATATTGAAATGGTGTATGAACGATACTGCTTTGGAATACGTGTGAGTAGACGTGAGTACAAACGTGAATCCAGATAAGGCTGACAGTAAGGCTGAAGATGAGGGGATATGACCATAGGTCGGCAAAAAAAGTGGAACTCACTCAGACTCACTCAAGAAACATATCTTGCGCTTTATACTCACTCGGACTCAGACTCATCAAAATTTTCCTGAGCCGGACTCACTCGGACTCACACTCACGAAAATTTTCTTCAGCCGGACTCACTCGGACTCAGACTCACCAGAATATTACTCACCCGGACTCACTCAGACTCAAACTCACGACTCGATCTGAGTCTGAGTGAGTCCGAGTGAGTCGACTCATGAGTGAGTTCGCCGACCTATGGTCACACCCACACGCAGAGTATGTTTTCTTTGTCAAGAACCAACCATTCAGCCATTATATCCAACTCCAGAGTGCACGCTGTTGGCTGAGGCCAGCCGGACTGCTGACGTGATACTCGTGCTTTGGATATATACTCCGTTTCACAAGCTGTTGGCAACACTGCCGAAGTTAGAGCTCTCTCGTCCAATCAGGGTTGTAGGAGCACAGCAAAAAGTCCCGCAAATGTTTTAGCAATCCAGGGCTACTTCGCAAATTAGAAACACAGAAATTGAAAACATGTTTAGAATTGATTTTTTTTAAAGCGTGCAGAGTGTTTTAATCATTAGTGAAATTAATAGAGAAAGCCCGCATGGACGCATCCCTGCGGAAGACTTGTTGTGAAGTGGTGATGCGCCGCCTTTCGGAAACATGGCGTCGCCCGAGTTGGACTGCAAGATGCCCCTGACGCTGTGCCGCCAGTGAGCAGCCATCCATCGAATGTGCGCGGTGTTCCCAAGCCAGTGAAGCACATAGCCTTAAACGTTCTTGAAGGGCTTCGCGTCGAGTGCGGGGCCAATGCAAGTGCGGATTCACTTATCAAGAGGATGTCAAAACTTACCCAGGTGAGCGAGGAACGCTTATCGGTGGGAAACGCAGACGGAGAACGCGGGTAGACTCCTACTAGCGAAGCGTTCTTTTGGGAAATGCCGTGAACGGACAAAGAAGCTGGGCGATTTTGACCTTAGCGTCTTAGCGAAGACTGGATGCGAGGGATTTTTGAGAGAGATGAAATTTGAACTAATGCCAAGGTGCACATGGTGCCGCGTTTCAAAGAGGCGAGACGCTACCGACCGCGTCCACAACGACGATGTCGAGGATGCTGAAGGATCTTGGCTTCAAGTACAAGATATTATAAGCGACGTACATTTTGCAGTGTCGCCGCCGGTACATGCGGTAGCTACGACGCCACATTCAATTTGTGATGATGGCGATGAGATGTGAACCCTTCTAGCCGGCTCACGGTAAACATTACATGGTGCGTACAGTTCGGGAACATTCAATACTATCGCAGTGAGAGTAGCCCCAATGAAAACAAAGAATCGTCTACTGTTATGTTGGAAAATAAAGCTCCGGATTGATTTATTCAACGATTCCTTCGTTAATTGAATCAGTGATCCAATTAAATTCATTGACTCAATGACTAAAGCAAATATTTTTCTATACAGGTTCCATAAACGTTAAAAAAACTCTCACGTGACAAAACGTTATAGGAACAGGTGAAGATAAATATAAAATAAAGTCGGGCCAGTTCCTTCGGAACGGATGTCGGCCCGTCAAAAAATAAACAAAAAAAAAACAGATAAAAAAGGTACCAAGCACCACCTGCTACAGAAATCAAAGGTTAATTAGTATAGTACACCTTTTTCCACACAGACGGTGCCACCTGTCCAAATTCACGGAAGCGACAGGCGCATAGGAACACAGTTATGTAGCGCGCTCTGTCATGATTGGCTGAGGGCACCCGTACCTTCCACTGTACTGCCAACAGCTTGTGAAATGGAGTATAGCTGTGTTTGCGTAAAATGAACATATCTAAGACCATCTATGCAAGCAGTACTCACCTGATCGGCGAACGCGTTCTGAACGAACTGCGTGGAGGCCACGAAGGCGGCGTTCGAAGAATGCTGTTTAACTGTGTCGCGCGCACGTCCGAAGAGCGTCAATTCCCAGATGCACGTGCGTACGTTCATGCGGCTAAGACGACCCGAAAGACAGAACGTATTCACAATTTAAAAGAAAAAATATGACGGAGAGGAGTTTCTAAGTATTCTTTTAAATTTGTTTCTTTTACTGCCTTTCGTAAGTCAGTGGTAAGTCATGTAAGGAATACACACGGGTCAGGGGGGCCGTTCTTTCGCTGAGCTGATGATGATGATTCCTCTACAATGGCTCATACCCACTCAGGGGGGATTGGCTAAGAATTGATGATCTGAATTTTTTTTTGATATTTCAAGTATTAAATATTAATAACAAAAAGAAAAAAGAACGTACATAAAAATGGGAAGAGTGCAATAATTGTTCAGATCAGACACTACATTGCCGATCTTGATTAGAATTTCAGTAACAGACTAAAAAAAACCAAATTTTCTGTTTTTTTTGTTTTGAGATTACTCATTACTGCTATAATAATACTTATAGCTACCTTCTCCGCTTAGTCTTCCTCTTTCATGCAACCAGTCCCGTTCGCGCGGCATAACTGCAGCGCCTATATTTGTCTTTGTTTATTTATTTATTTTTTTTACATACCAAATAATGGTCCAAGTTCTTTTTACGGATATGTAAAGGCAGGACGGAGCCGGGTCTAAAACATAATGGTTTATTGTGACGGAACAATTTTAATGTGTCGACTTCCTTCTTCCTGCACCCAGATTTCACCCACGTAGTTTTATGTGGCCGTGCATGTTCCTTGGTTCATCCTGAGATTAATGCAAAATTAATTTTGGTGATAGACACATGCAAACAGAGATCATTGAACTTTGAAATTCAAGATAAAAGCTGTGGACAAAAATTTGCGTACCCTTTCTTACTTCACTCATCCCACTGAGGTGTCAGGTTGGTTTTGTCTGGTTCCAATCAAAACACCGCTTACATTTTGCTGTACCGCAACGCTGCAGCACATGGTGGCCTTCCTGGCGCCGCACTTTCTGACTTATTTGGTGTCGCAAAATTTACCAGACGAATTTGTTGACAAATGAGATATCGAAACGCGTCAAAAAGGATGCGCTGGTCCTTTTCCCTGAACCCTCCCTCCCCCCCCTCTCCAGACCCACTCCATGTCGTCAATAAAGTTGTATCCTCCTCCTTCTCTGACTGGTCGGGCTAAGGCACCCAGCAATGCAGTTTACGAGACCCGACGGTAGCGCCAAAACACAGAGCCAAGCGAGTAGACACAACAAAACCGGACCCTCTAGGGCACATGTATTTTTTGAGGTGGGGGGAAGAGGGGTCACCGGTGATTATGGATGCACCCAGGAAGCGTTCGTTGAAAACGTGCCCAAAATGGAGACACTTGAGCGCGTCGATGTGTTCAGCGAGCGTTTCATTTTCTTTAGTATCCCTTGGTGGTCGATGCCGTCAATGCTGAGGCGGCCCACAAGTAGGGTGCCTTGAGGCACACTACCCCAAGAAGGGGCTTTACCCACAAGAGCTCCGTCGCGCCCTCTGGTCAGTCTCGGGTGCCTCATGAGACGCACCGTTATGAAAAAATTGACGGCAGATCCACGAGGTGAATGATGATGAGATTGGGCGAAGCTCCTGGAAGTAATCATCGGTTAAACCGTGAAATTTCTTCCGTTAATTCGCCCGATAAAAATGACGTGAAACGATTGATTAAATGTTTTATCAAACTTTTATTGCTGGTTTCCGTTGTCCTTTCATTATGACCGCTTTGTGGTCGGTGAAATGTAAGCTAAGTGGTTCTTGCACTGGTTGCAGCGGCATCCTTATCCATACGAGCACACACCGACGGCAACGAGCATCGTCAACTACAAACCTGTATCGCGATATGGTTTTGATTATAAAACCATTGCTTTAGAAAACACCTGGCGTCTTTCGTTAAGCAGCTGGCGTCTTTTCGTTTTGCTTTAGAAACATCTGGCGTCTTTTCGTTTTGCTTTTAGAAAACATCTGGCGTCTTTCGTTGGTTTATTTCATCAATCAACGGCGTTTTGAACAAAATTTTTATTGTTTAATCACGCACAGGAGAAATGCCAATGGCTGCTAATGGGGAATGAGAGACAGAAGAATTCGGCTTTTAGTTAACGCGCACGCTGCGAATTTTTTATTGTTCAACAACGCACAGGAGAAATCTCCCGCCGGCACCACCTTGGAGGTCAAAGCGTAAGACTGGTTACGCACTACGACGAGGGACGAACGGGTGCCGCTTTAAAGGGACACTAAAGTGAAACAATGACTTGGTTTAGGTTGACAAAATGCACTCTGAGAACTCTAATGTCATATGTTTCATTATCATAGGTTCATTATTAGCGGAGAAAATCAAGGTTAAAGTTTTATTTTTTTAAATTTGGCGCCAATATCTGCGCGCGTGACGTCAGAGATTCTCAATGTATTTTCCGTATTTTCGTGACATTGGCTCGATGAAATTTTCTGAAACTTCGTATGCTAAGTCTATGGCACCCACAGATGACAATGCACCTCATTTTTATTGATTAGAAGCTACATAGGACTCAGTAGACGCCTTCAGAATCTATGACGTCACGGTGTTTGGTGCGGGAATCTAAAGGTGGCGTCATCCATCCGCATTTTCTTTTCGCGTGTTTTCTCGCTTACCAAGCGTCGTGTCACGGTAAGAGTGGTGTTTTCGGGATTGTGAAATTGTGCTTAACTAATACGCGAAAAAATCGTTTTCCCCTTTAGTGTCCCTTTAAGGAGCTTCGCCCCTACAAAGTTCCAGGGACGCCACCATCCCTGGAACTGTCGCTGCCGTCTTCGTGTGGATATGGTGTGGCTATGCCACACTATGGTTGTGTAGCCACACCTATAGCGAATTAGAACATAGATATGTTCTTGTTCGCTATAGCCACACCATAACCACACGAGGACGACAGCGACGGGGTAAATGCAGGAATGCGGAATGGAACGCGCTGGAATGAGGAACGCGCGCCCACTCAAGTTGACTGAAAAGAATAACGCTGGCCCGTAACACCAGAAGTTGACAGTGTAGAGCAATTCTGTGTTTGGTCATAGAGGAAATTAGTGGTTTTCTCTTATGCAGGAATGCAAAGTACGGTGCATTGATGAAGGCTGCGCCTTGCGTAGACCGTTTGACAGCGCTGCAGTCGCGTTGAGCACCACAGAAATTGAAATTGATGCACAAATTGTTGCCTCTTTCGCAGCTCTAACAAGTATTAAGGTTATCACAATTTTTTAATTCCCCTCACTGAGTACAACGGAAGCATGCGCCATCATTCGTTATTTTCAACCAATCAAAATGAGCAGCATAACCTGAGCGATACCTCACTTCCTGCGGCAAAAACTGTTGATCTACGACGCTGCAGTCGGCACCGGAAATCCACTTGGAAACAAATTGAAATATCAAAAGCTTCGCTCTCGCTGATTTCACTGGTACCACAGCAGTCATCAGGACCCACAGCTAGCAAACGACCGATAAAAACGACGCGCGTAATTTGGGGTTGCAGGGCCCCTTTAACCTTATTGTTGGGGGGTGTGCGAATATTCGAAAATTACGAATAACGAATGTAACAGTGTTCTTTTCTATTCGGTGCCCGAATCGAATAGTGAATATTCGAGGTACTGGATATCTTTCGAATACTTTTCGAATAATCCGCACCAATTGGAAGACTCCAAAAGAACAGAACGTTAAAAAGCGATGAAAAAGTTTTGTTGTTTTAATTATTGAATTACTAAGATGCATGCAACCCAAGCTTTTCTGGGACTATCGATGCTATACTTCGCACAGGATGAAGGCGTTCTTTCTTAAAAGTACAGTGTCGCCGAAGCAAGTGTCTGATACACTATCATCATCATGAGATTCATGATGATGTGTATCTATGAAACACTGTTTCATTGTTATGTATCAGCTTTATTTAAAAGGTGACGACGAATTATGGCCTTGAATACTGAAGTAGCTGCTGTAGTTCATCCTACAGTTACTAAATATTTCGAATGCACCAGTCGCTGATGTAATCGATATTACCTCAGTTTACATTATTGTAGCAAAAGGGAGAGTTGGGCTAGTTGGTTTGGATTCATTTTGAAACAGCGCAAAAGACGAAAGACCCAGAAGAAAACAACAACACCAGCGCTCGTTTTGTTAAGTCTTCTTCTGTGTCTTCGTCTTTTGCGCTGTTTCTAAATGAATTATTATACATAATTGTGGCATTTTTTTTTTGTCGGTTAAAAGCAATCGTAATTTTCCTTCTTTAAAGTTAGTGAATATGGTTCAAATAAATTCCTCTGGAAATCTGGGGCTGTTCTAGAAATGGTTATCTTAATATTCGAAAGTAATTCGAATGATATTCGATCCTTATTCGTATTCGATTCGGTATCATCATTTTTCGATTCGTATTCGATGCGGCTCTAAATTTCACTATTCGCACGCCTCTACTTATTGGTGAAGCAGCGCGTACAACGGGACTACGGAAGAAGACACAGGACAGCACCTTGTGTCATTGGTAAACGTATGAGTGGAGAAACAGCAAGAAGGGAAAGGAATTGACAGGACAGACGCTCAACCTTAACAACTGACGCTTAATGAAAAATTTTTCACAAGTGCCCTTATGGGGGCTTCCGAGTCGCCCCTCAGGACCATAATAAAGTTCATTGTCTGTCTGTCTGTCTGCATGGAATTACGCATGTGCCGCCACACTTATGAAAATGTGTTGCCACGCCGGAACAACATGGCTAACAATAAAACTTGCTTATCAGAACTGATTACTGACTGCCAATTTAACTTTTCGGAAAGCCTACAGGTTTATCTGTCAGCGCCTACCCAGGGAACACTTATGCACGTGCTTGAGTACGCACTCATCTGTCCAGCTTCAGAAATCAGGATGTGCTAATTAAACTCTGCATGACATGACACACTGACTATTCCCATGGTTCCCAACCAAGCACCTCGTCCAGCCTGGATCCCCCATTCCCCTTCCTTTTGTCATCATCAATAAAGTCTATTTCTCCTCCTCCTTTCCATAAGGCGCAAAATAATTAAAGAAGAAGTCAAGAAAGCAAAGTTCTAAAAAATTTAGAAAAGCGAGTTGAGTTGAGTTGAATAAACTTTATTTGTCCAACGGTTGGGCCCGGGGCTAGGCTGCCAGGGATCCACCGTTCGAGGAACATCTACCGAGTTCCTCGGCGACAGCCCTGGCCCGCTGGACGGCCCACTCCTGGTCTTGGGGGACCTCGCTGTGGAGGGCGGCTTGCCATCGCTCAGCAAGGCTTCAGAGGGTCCTTCAGTTGGCGTCGTCCTTAATTGTGGCCTCTCGTGCCTTGCGCATTCCCAAAGTACATGCGCCATGTTTGCCCGTTCGTGCTCGCACCACGGGCAGCCAGGCGACGGGTGCAGCGCGGGACACAGGCGGTGCAGATGGTATGGGTTGGTAAATGTGCCCGTCTGCAGTCGCCTCAGGTCCACCGCCTGCGACCTGTCCAGGCGCACGGGGGGTTCCGGATACTTCTCGCGGTCTTTCCTGTAATGTCCAAGCACCTCGTGGTACGTGGCCGGGACTTCTACGGCATAGCAGTCGGCACACTTCTGTTTGCTTGCGTCGTCTGCCCCAACTTCAGTTGACGCAACAACGGAGGTGGTGGTGGAGGTCGGTGAAAAAATTGAAGGACACTTTGTACATTCTAAAGTGTGTTCGGCGAAAGCGTGTGGCCGTTCCACTGACTATGCCATGTCTTTTTTTCTTTTACACTCTCAGTGGGATAACACCCAAAGCGAATGTGTGCGTGTTTTCTTTTTTAATTTTTCACCACGAGTCGCAGCGAGACGCGAGACTAATCTTCCTCCGTTCGCATGCGTTAGTACTTTCTCGCGCTTTGTGCATCGTGCAAACGCCATAGCGTTCCAGCGCTTAAATTGACGGGCCCTTTGTAAATTCGAAGGTGTATTCCGTGAACGCCAGTGTCCATTGAGACGGCTTCGGTCAGAATGATTGCAAACGCTGGGCACAGCGAAGCTACGCAAGCAAAGAGCGAGCGCTGTAGAGTCCGACGCGACCGGCGTCCGTTTGCGCATCCCGGCGGCCACCTGGCTCCGTGCCAGAGCTCGGATGGACGGGACGGACGGACATGGACGGACGGACGGACGGACGGACAGACAGACAGACAGACAGACAGACAGACAGACAGACAGACAGACAGACAGACAGACAGACAGACAGACAGACGGACGGACGGACGGACGGACGGACACCGGACGGATGGACGGACTCCGGACGGACGGACGGACAGATGGACGGACGGACGGACGGACAGACGGACGAACGGACGGACGGACGGACGGACACTGGACGGACGGACGGACGGACACTGGATGGACGGACGGACGGACACCGGATGGACGGACGGACGGACGGACACCGGACGGACGGACACCGGAGGGACGTGAGCATGAGACATTAAAGGCTTTCGCCTTAATAAGTGTGGCGCTAAAATTCAGAGCTTGTCCACTTTGAACATGATTGTACATGGTCTCGTTGAACATGACAGCGAATGGCTGTACAAAAGGCTTGTCTTTGTCAGTTATCTATGCAGAAATTTTCTATAAAGGGTTCCACACATCCTCAAGCCAATGCGACATATTCGGAAAATGCAAATATCTTCACAAATTGTATACAAGCAACCAGCTCCTTAGTGAACAACATTCGAAGCTTGCACATTAAGGAGCTGGGTGGTAGCAAGCGCGGGTCTCGCTACCGATCGGACTTGGTGGCCCAAGTTTGCCTCAGCACCCAAGTTGAGGTCTGAGGTCATAATTCGTTACAAGCAAGCAGGCTCTGGGTCCAAGGCGACTATAAGGCAATACGCCATCGCCGCTTTGGATAGACCCAGGATGGCACGGAGGCAGAGGCGGTCGCTGGAGCCTGTGGTCAAGCTGCAGCCTGGATGTCATGGACGAGGAAGGGAGAGGGAAGTATCAGGTGAGTAGCTTGTCTATGGCCACATAAGCACGATCAGAGGAGGTTTAGTATTCCAGCTCCACGAAGAAGGACCTCATTCTCACCCGTTGGCTAGCCCATCGAAAGGGGAAAACCGTCCAGTTAACCATATTTTAAGCGTTTTTTTATCGTTTTTTTTTATTGGAGGCTATCCACTGTCATAGAGCAATAACATGCCACAAAGAAGTGTGCTCCTGGCTGCAGCATACATCAGGCCGGGCATCTAGAAAACAGTCTTCGAGCGCGTGCTTTAGTATGTTTCAGTGGTTTGCTCACAATTTGTAAATTTCGCTAACGCTTAAGACCTTCACCCTGCTTCTATAATGGATAAGATCACAACCGAAATTGTTGACGCTTTTTGTATTCGTAGAAAGGTTCAACATGCTTCAGCCAGCCTTCTGTGAACCTACTAACCAGTGAGCTGGAATATTTAGATAGCCTGCTCCACACAGTAAACCAGTTTACACCCTTAAGGGGGGTTTTATTGTGTCTATAACGAACTCCCTTGCAGCCTAAAAAAAAGGCATTTTCACGAACCAACCCCCCCCCCTTCCCCCCACCCCCCCATTTTGGGAAGGGGCTTTTCAATAATTTAAACTCCTTCATCACTGAAAAACAGACAAATAAAGACTACCAGCAAGGAAACATCTAGTAGCAGATGACATCAGCATAGAAGGGTGCACCTCTGGTCCACGTCTGTCTGGTTTACCGTGCTGCGAAGCGATTTTTTATTCTTAAGTACCATCATATATTTGAGCGTCCTTACTGCTCTCAGACACTTGAAAAACTCGTTTACCTTCGCCATTAGAAGCGTTACGGTCGGTTGCGTGCTTTATGCCGAATATATGAAAACAGCGCAAATAAAACGAGGAATGAAGAAGATAGAAGAAGACTGGACACAGCACCTTCCTCATTTTTAGATGCGAAGCATCTTATGCTCGGGGCCCTGTCCGTCCCTCCCGCGTCCCGCGTCCTGCGTCCCCCGTTCCGCGTCCGGCCACTTTTATGAAGTAGGGAAGCACCCATTATGCGAACCAGAACACTGTAGTAATATGAAGGCCGTCAACCGCTATCACAGTCATCAGAATCATGGCCGAGAGCACAGAGAGGCTGCTTAGCAATGGCTAGGCAGGTGGTGTCTATCGCCCAGGTTGACCCCATTCCTTGATCTTGCTTGCATGTGTTTGGAGGGGGGCTTAGTCCGTCCCTCCTTCCCGCGTCCCACACCACCACCGCGCATGCGCGTCCCCTCCCCCCCTCTCTCTCCTCTAGGAATCCTCTACTCTACGGAGCGGCCCCCCGCGTCCCACACCCCCTACAGCGCATGCGCGTTCCCTCCCCTATCCTCTCCTACGCTCACCCCCCATTCTCTACTCTAGGAATCATCTTCTCTATGGAGCGGCGCCCGCGTCCCACATCCCTACAGCGCATGCGCGTCCTCTCGCCCTCTCTCCTCTAGGAATCCTCTACTCTACGGAGCGGCTCCGGCGTCCCACACCCCCACAGCGCATGCGCGTCCCCTCCCCCCTCTCTTCTCTGGGGATCCTCTACTCTACGGAGCGGCTCCCGTGTCCCACAGCGCATGCACGTCCCCTCTCTCTCCTCTCCTACGGTCCCCCGTCCTGTCCTCTAGGAATCCTCTACGAAGCGGCGCGCACGACAGGTGGTGTGACAGCTGCATACTCCGCTGGGGGGCGCCACGGTAGTTCCGCGGTATGAAAATGACGGAGCTCGCGCGCCTCATTCTCTCTCCTGTGCAGCGCCGCGATGAGCGCCCGGACCGCTGCCGTGAAATGAGAGCGGCGACGTTCCTCCCGCTCAAGCTGATTATCTCCCCGCTGCTTCGCATCCACACATGGTTCCCTTTAGCGGGAGATGGGGTAGTTTTTTCTTTAGTCTTTGGTTTATTTGCGCTGTTTTTTTTTATATTCACCATGAATCAATACTAACTTGCCCAGTTCCCAATCCTAATCTGCGTGTATTCGCTGGGTACCTCCAGTCATCAAGCGTGGGCAATGTTTAATAAATTTAGAACTCTACCAGTCCTGAACTTGTTCCTTCGCATTACCGACCATTTCTCGACCAGTGCTCCCCCATTTCAATGTGGGCGATACGCACAGACATCCGTGTACACTAATTTAGGTTCACGTGAAAGAACCCCGTGTTATAAAAATTAATCCAGAGTCCCCACGCTGCGGTGCGCCTCATAATCATAATAATCATATCACGCTTTCGGCACGTAAAACTCCAAAACTGCAACCACTTTCCCGACCAACCCACCATGCCAACACACCTGAACACCAGAATATTTATTGGCTATGAAGGTTCGCAAAAGCTACGGAGCTGCGGTGACAAAGCTGACCCGAATTTACATGACCACTGACGCTTTTATTAAATGCATTCTTTTAGTTGTGCGCTACGGAATTCAATGTGTCGATCTTAGTTCTAAGCGCGTCATACAGTGCACAACCGTAGTTTCATGTGCACTGTACTTTCAACGCCAAAGCGTTTCTTTGCTAGGTAGGCGAAAGCACGCGCCCAGCTGGCGTCCGCGAAAACCATGCCCGTAGAGCACGTGACCTTCACCACAGCAACTGACGCCTGTGCTATGGAAGCCACCATACCGGTGCCAACAACTGCAGCCGCTCTGGCGTTGGAGAGGGCTTTACCTCAGAGGGGCAAGCCTCGCAGCAGAAGGGGAAGTCCCGTGGTCCCGACTCTAAGTGAGCACGTCATCAACGTAGCAGGAACTAAGGGAGCGCACCCTTGTCGGCCGTGTCAGTTGGCCTTTAACGCAACTTCGGCAACACCATCTTGCAGCATCCCTCCGTAACAACCACGCAAACAAAGAAAAGAAAAAAAAGAAAAAGGCCTTCGTGTTCTCATCCCACAAGATAATGCCTCCTCTGCAACATTTTATTGAACAAATCACACATACAGCTGTACAGCGCATTTTTTAGGTGGGGAAACATAACGTGAAAAACACGAAGCGGGTGGTAGCGAACAAGGAACAGTAAAAATGAATGCGAAGTATTATTAATGCAGTCAGGAAAGCCCACAGCAATACCCATGTAACACCATTTGAATACCAACTTCAGAGCAATATGACGCAGAATTAGTGACATGTAAAAAGTAGAAAGGGCCGCCTAACATAAGTATGATTGCGAAGCCGCTGTGTGATGTCACAAAACTCAAGCTAATTACATGCAGGTGACCGCATTCCCGGAACACAGTGATGCTCGTTTGAAGTCCAGCAGCGCAGATTTTTCGTAGTCCTTCTTTTGAACAAATAGGTGCATAATTGTCTGTGTTAAAGCTGAAAAGTAGCCCTCAGCATTAACCGTATGCTCTGCAAACAATGAAGTATTGAGTGACGATAATAATAGTAATGTCTAGGTTTTACGTCCCAAAACCACAATATGAATAGGAGGGACACCGTAGGGAAGGGCTCCGTAAATTTTGACCATCTGGTGTTCTTTAACGTGCACTGACATCGCACAGTACACGGGCCTCTATCACTTCTCTTCCATCAAAATGGGACAGCTGCGGCTGGGATCGAACCCACGACCCTCGGGTCAGCAGGAGAGCACCGCAACCGCTACACCACCGCGGCGGACTGTTGAGTGACGAAGCTGGCAATTTCTTCTTATTTGATCAAGTATACAATCTCGAGAACACTTAAAACATGCCGTGTGCAGTTCACCAACACTTCCACAGATTCATAAAGCCCACTCCCGCTTGGGTGATTCACGCTTAGCTCACGATGACGTAGACGCTGCTTTGTCGCGCATGCGCTGAGTCAGTTCGTCGCTCGTCTGCACCAGGATTATCGTGAGCGTTATCAGGGATCCCACGATCTGCACAGAAAAAAAAAAGAAAGAAAGTGAAAGGTAGACATTTAATTCAGGGTATGACTCTGCTGACATTGTCATCACCACGACAAGATAGAAAATAGCAATAATCTCCCATAGCTGTCAGGTTGTGAAAACGCAGGTGGAGCTCGCCGTCGTCACTACAGCAAGCAGACGGCGGGTAATCTGAAGAAACACGCTCGTGTTGCTTATTTTGCAAATTAGCGAACAGGAAGTTTCGCGATTTGGCTCTGAATTGCGTAGCTCTGCCAACGCTGATCACGTGCTTCTCACGTACCGAGACAATGAGCTGCTTGTCTAGCCGAAAGAAGCCCGATCCACTAATGAGCATCCCGTCGGGGTCGATGGTATAGTGCAAGAACTCGACCTGCACGATAAAAGAAAAAGGCAGTTGAGGTTGTAATGACATTAATGAAGAAGTAAGGGACTGTTTGTGCGTGAGGCTGAAGGGGAAGGCATCGTTGTGTCGTTGTAGTAAAGGGTACAGCGGTTACGACGTACAACAGGACTTGAAGGTGTCATAGCGCTGGACAAGGAGGATAAATATAACGTCACATTTGTCGTCATTGTCCGTGCCGTCAATGCAACGTCAGATACAACTAACTTATATAGTCGTCCAAGAAGCCGTGCTTTTAGACAACGGGATCCATCTTGGTATTGCGACACATTGTACAAAGAGGAACTGGCACGCTTAGTGGCACGTTTAAGGTTTCCGGTTCTGCGAGCAGTGCCAGTGTGAAATAATGGAAACACCCTGGAGTGCATGCCACTGCTGTTGATATCGGTGCAGTCTTGTCCCAACGGAAGAAAACGTGGCATCGTGTTCGCACGAGGCAAAATAACGAAAAGGCCGTGGGTATAATGTATTAGAAAACTTCGAACTATATGGGAGTTATGATTGCAATAACACCGACACTCGCGCTTCTCAGTTCAAGTGCGTAAATTAAACCCCATCTCAAACAATATAAAAGGCCACAAAGAAGAGAACCCGGTCGCGGGTATTGTTTTTAGGGCACTTTAGTTATGCGTCATAAGTGCGTTTAAAGAGCGAGACAATATGTATACCTGCAGTTGAAAAGAAATTTACTAAGAACTAAATAAATCAGAGCGGCAAATTATTAGCCAAGGAAATAAGATGCTTCGCTGAGGAACTGCAGCCGTGCCAGACTAAAGTAGGGCCGCTGTTGTTTGAGTGTATATAGCTTTCTTGCATGTCAACAACTTATGGCTCGTCATGTCTTCAAGTTCCCATATGAACCGTTTGATTACATAATATTAGGTATAGACAAAAATGAAGACACGCAAGGTGGCTCCACACTTTTTTGTCACACATGCTTATGGAATCGTCGTTCAAATGGAGCAGCGCTGCTGCCGGACTGCCCGGACGTCCGTGAACTGTGCGCGTGGCAGTATGCGGAACGGTAAGTTCGTTGTTCTGAGCATGGCAGTTACGGCTTACCAAAAAAAAAAAACAAAAAAACATGGCATTAGTAAATTTACATGCGAGCATGCTTCCCGGTAACGTACCGTTAGTTTATTGTTTGCAATTATTGAAAAAAAAATTTTTTTTCGTGACACATTTCATTTGCATCAAAAGAAATCCTAAAGGTTCAAGTGGCGAAGGCATTTCATGCACAATTGCATAGTCTGCGTCAAACGATTGCGAGGCGGGGAGGCCGCAACGTCTATTCCACATTCACACTGAACAAAACAGCGCTGATAAAAATAGCGTTGGCTGCAAGTTAAAACAACTAGCCGTTATCACAGAACTCGCCCCTCGGCTATATTTGACGCCAACTAACATACGCTGCGTGTAATTTCAAAGCAAGGCGGAGAAAGCCGGGCAGAGGGAGATTTTACCGCAAGATTTTTTTTTTTTTACTACACGAGTCGTATATTATTTAACCTATGTGTCACAACCGACGCACACCGTTATTTGCATTTGGCACATAATTATACCGCAATACATGAATGGAACATGAAAGATTCAGTCCCCTCACCTGTCTAAAATAAGAGTCTGCAGCGTTGAGCGTTGACGCTCTTCGGGCCGCTTCCTTGAGTTCGTGCGCCTGGAACGACGACGGAAACGAAAATGGGAGGCAACCCAAATCCTTGATTTAGGTGTCTGACAGCGGCACTCGCTCGCTCGTAAACGGTCATGTGCCTTGGTGCATTCCTCGGGTAAACTGTGCGCTTGGTCGCGCTTCCGAAGCGTATCTCAGGCGCCACCTAGAAAGCAAAGCGTGGTCGTTATCTGCTCGGCCAGGCGCCACAAAAATCCCACCTGCTCGCAAACAAAAAGTCTGCTCTTTGCCCTCGACGAACAAACATAAGCGACTCAGCACGCCCGAGAGGTGGCGTTGAGGCAAGCCCTCGACGTCGACTCATGGGAGGCCTAGGCCCGGCCACCTAAACCTGCTGGTTTCTGTTAATAACGTTTATTCATCTTCCTACACCCACTCTTTCAAGAAACTCGTTTAATGAATTGTCATTAATTATCTTGAACGTTCAATGGCCCTCATTTTAAGTCAACTTACGCTGCGATGTCATATGTATCAGAGGCAACTTTGAACTGGAGAGTGTGCCATATGAAGAATTTTACTGTCGGCCCTAGGTCCCTGCGTTTATCAGCGGCGAAACAAAGTGACACAGCGGATCAGAAAGAAGCATGAGCCGAGGGTTGGCGATGCTGCTGGACGGAGTCGCATCTTCTTCTACACAATTACCTCAGCTGAAAAAGGGCCACCCTGGCGACCTAACACGTCTGAGGCAGAGGCTCATCATATGGCTTGATACGGGAAATATGGGCGACGTCACGTCCACGTGCGCATGTCATCCGATAGAAAACTGGCTCGATAAGAAAATTAACCGGACAGGTTTGCTTCAAGGCGCAGTAATGCCCTTCGTACCGTGGAACGAGCTTCGAGGAGAGTCCCTGAGTTTGGCATGGGCCATATAGCCGTACAAGAGACCCTGCGGCATAGCAAGGAGCTGGAAGTTAGGTGGCGTGAGTTTGTTTTTTTTTTGGGTGGGGGGGAGGGGGGTTTTCTGCTCTTGCGATGTAAAGGCTGATTCACACCGGCGACTAGCACCGGTCGCGCGACCATTTGCGACTGGCGACTAAAAAAGCGACTGAAAGCGACCGATGTTCACACCGGCAGAGGCTGCATGCGAGCGACCGGAAGTCGCAAACCCAGAGAGTCACGTCCGGATCTCGTTATCAGCGAGCCAAGGGAGCGCAATAAAAAAAAAAGAAAGAAAAAGCGACGAGCCCGGTTGTAAACAAATGCTGACGTCACTTCTGGGCTTCGCTGATTGGTTCCAGCCGTCCTGCGACTGCAGTCGCGCGACTGAAAAGTCGCGCAGCGAGCGACTGAGCAAAAGCAGTCGCTTTGCGACCGAAGCGACTGTTTGCGACTGTTTGCGACCAGTCGCAAAGCGACTAACTTGGTCGCGCGACCGGTGCTAGTCGCCGGTGTGAACCAGCCTTAAATCTGCGGGCGAGCTGCCCAGGCCCATCGTACTATCATTAAGATTACCAGACTATAAAGCGTTGCACTACGCAGTTTCCTGCCCAGGCCTATCGCACTATAACAGTCGTAACAGAGGTTACATGCAAAGCACACATCAATGCATTGAAGATTAGGACAGGAGCAACCAGCTGCAGAAACATTCGGCAGCGAATGCATGTAAACATTAGATCATGATTTGTGTCAATTGATGTCCCTGACTTCGGGATATTAGGTCAACGACAGACGCGCACTCACCTCATGCCGTAAGGCCTGACTGATGCAGGCCAGTTCCAGGAAGCCGAGAAAGATGTAAGCGGCGTAGCACAGGCTCAGGCACACGTCCGCACGGAAGACGCCGGCCTTCAGCGCTGTGTACAGTGTGATGCATACCATCCACACCATTGTTCCCCACGATATGCTGACGGCCGTGTTCCAGATGTCGTTGATGAAACATTTCAGCTCTCGGACTTCGCACACGCGCTGCCGCACCGACTCAACCTTCAGTGATGCCCACTGTCCACGACGCAGTGCCGCGACGGGCGTTCCACGCGAAACGGCGTCGCAGCATTTTTCGAAAGTCACTCTCTGCGCCCGCACGTACCACACGAGGACCTCGCCGACAGACCTCAGCAAGAGGTACATCAGGGTGTCGTAAAAGAAGTACACCACCAGGGCAAAGAACCTGGCGGCCCGTTTCGGGGCTCTTTCGGCGCTGTCTGTAGCCACGGAGATAACCATAATACCGGCCATCGACGCTGTCGCGATAAATATGCACAGTCTAATGACGCGTACGATCCAGTCTCGTTTCAGTGCTTCGCGTCCGGATGGACGCTTGAAAGACGACCGCTTCTCGTATTCGGCGCACTTGCGAAAGAAGTGGAGCAGCCGGCCGGAACGGAACGCCATGCAACCGAAGTTGACGATCACCTTTACCATCAGTGCCACGTTGAGGAACGTCGAAACAGCGTGCGCGAACTGGCGGCTGAAGTCCAGTCTCTCCAACCTGCCAATCAGCGATTCCCCTTCGAAGTACAGGCACACGCAAAACAAAGCAAGAGCGTAGGCGGTGTACGGCGTCTTCAACTTCGCCTTGGCGTCGTGCAAGCGTCTGCCGTTGAAGTCGAAGATGAAGAAGCATCCGAAGAACTGGCACAACAATCGGCAAAAGGTGAAATTTTCTACCATATAACAACCGCTTTTAATCCTTGGTGGACTGATCATGGCACGGCACCTCTCTGCAGTAGGCCTGCGTGGTCGTGTATGCTGAAAAGACAGATAAATTGAGTGGCTCGGTCGTGCTGCAGCTATAAATACCTTGTAAGCTCTGCTTCAGGAAACCAAAGCAAAAGAAAGCCAACTCTTTCGGGTGCTTTTTATTGCGATAGCAATTATATGGACACTTTCGGGTGGTTTTCGCCGTCGGCGTCGCCGCCGCCGGTGTCCGCCGTCTTCGTCCGCCGCCGTCATTTGCCGTATATGTATATGTATATATATAACCAGCCCCGCCCGTCGTTCGTGAGCGTGAAAAGACGCGAGGGGGGGGGGGGGGGGGGTCCCTCGAGCGACATTCGATTTTACGAGCGCGGGCGCGCGCGTTATCTCCCCTTCTCGGCGGCCGACAGCGGGGGGGGCGGTGTACCCTTCTACGTGCTGCGCTCTCAACGCGAAGAGAATTCTCTTAAACAAGCGTTTTCTAGAGTTGCGTGAGATCGGATCCAAAAAGAGTTAGCTGCCAGCCTCACTTCGTATAACATTACAATTTTTTGCTATCGCATTCATTGCTTCACCCTTGCGGTGAAACTGTGACTTTTTTTTTTTATCTGCGTCGAAAACATCTGGTGTGTATGGTACTTAACTATAAGTAGCCAAATAGAGAAGTAGGGACATTTAATAAGATATGTGCAATTTATTTACGATTGCAGAGCTCGCGTACATTCTTCACAATACTTCGAACTGTTGCATTTCAAAATTCGTCATATACAGGGTCCCCCCAGCTAACCGAAGGTTAAAGATATGCCGGCGTGCCCTATGACGACGAGACCAAATGTATGTTGCTTACTATTGCATTGTGTAAGTAACACTAACTTTTGTTTTCTGCTTAATTATCTAATTAAGCAAGAATAATTAACAAATTTTCGATTCATTGGTACTGGGCAAAAAGCTCAATGAGGAAGCTGTAGATCGGCTTGCAAAGCGTCCGATTAGACAGTTTCTAAGGATCTGCTTATTAAGTATTAGTGTGTTTTCTGTTTCTTACAGATGCCCTACTAAGTATCAGTGTTTTTCTTTTTTGTATTTGGCGGGCATTTTAAGCAGAGAAACACTAAAAAATACCAAAGATAACAAGGACTCTGCTAAAGCTTAATAGATAGACAGTTAGGAAATGTCTCAACGGACCTATTGCAACCCGATCTACAATTTTATAATTGAAATTTTTTGCCCAGCTTCGTTGCTTCAAAAGTTTGTTAATTGATCTTTCCTGATTAAATAATTAATCAAAACACAAAAAATGTCAAGTACTCCATGCCATAGTCAGCTACATGCAAGCCGAGTCGATGGTGAACTGACTAAGACGACTGAGAGTCGAAGACATCCGCAACTCTGAATATGGCCGAGCACGGTATAGAATTTAATGGAAGTACGACTGAAATCTTCGCTAATCGATTTTCACTAATGTTTTTTGTTTTCCTGTATCTTTTATGGCTTGCTTGTTTTGTAATGGTTAGCCACACTCAGTGCCCAATGCGACAAGCGTAAGCAAGCTCAGAAGTCGCGCGCGTCGAAACCTTGCAATGCGATTGTACTTACCAGTTTGCCGGCACTTTCTAGAACAGAGATATCGTGAACGTGCTGAGTCGATTTGCGAGATTCTCAAAGACCGAAGCCGACTGTTGGCATGAATGCCTGCGCGATTCCATATGTATGACTTTAACGGTAAAGTAACGTGATGCACAGACAAACGATATGTGAGCTTGGAACAGCAAAACGCCAACTTAAAAAAAATAAAACAAAGAAAAACTTAGACGCGTCTTTTGATATATGCACGCCCTGCTGAAGCGCTGTCACGACAGAGATCACTCGGACAGCGTTTATGTGTCTCATAAACATCGACATCACCGTTGAAAATGGCGTGCTCTATGACATCGTTTATTCATAGCCCATACCGTACGTGTCCTACTCCTTTGTCCATCACATCGATCATATTGCGCATTTATCCGGCTGTTTTGACCACCTTGAATTTTTCATAGCTCACGGCAATTCACGTTCGGTTTCTGTACCCACAATGTGAGCATATATATGATTCAAGAGCCACCAGCTAGAATGAGAAATTGAACCAAAAGTTTGTTGCAGAAAAGTCACACGCACTCAATCACAATGCACTCAATCACAGTGCTGAAAAGAAAACACTTTCTTTAACAGGACCTACGTAATCCAAACGATCGCTCCTCCGGAAAGCAACGGACAAACGTCTTGTCTTTATCGTTCTAGAGATTCTTGGCATGAAGAGAATAAGTATGCCTACTATAATCGTTATTCCTAACGAATCCACCCCCCCGCCCCCCGCCCCCTCCCCAGCACAAGTGAAATGCGCTGCCAGAAAATTGTTGGTGTACGACGCTGCACTTAGCGGGGAAACCGATTCAAAGAACATATTCAACTTTGTCCGATTTCACTGATGCTCCAGTTATCAACAAGTCTCACACTAAGTGAACGCGCAATAAGAATAACATGCGTAATTCGGAGTGCAAGGTCCCCATTAAGCGGTTCCCCAGAGTCCTTTTTAGAGTCCTTTTTACGTTTCACCAGAGTCCTTTTTTAGAAAAACACTGGTTCCTCTATGTCACGTTTCAAGCAAGCAATTCAACGCGCCGCATGCGATGAGAGAAGGAGGTCGCAATATCTTGAAAAAACATAAGCTTCGCCTTCAAAAGTAGAACGCGATACCGTAATCGGGCGCCGTGCACACCGCATTCAACCATGTCACAAAGAAAGGAACGCTTGTGCGCGTAACATTGGCTCGTGTCGTCGTATGTGTCCCTCCTTCGTGCCGTGCTTTACGTTTGCGCTGTTCCTACCATGATCCACCAACTTGCCCAGCAAGCTTCACTTTTGAAACATTGGCTGTTTGAAACAATCCTAGATATCTGCTGGATGTACAGTTGTTAAGTGCCCACTACACCATTATTCTTCATTTTGCAAATTGGCGAAGTACCCACTACTTGTCTCTAAGGTACCACAGCGCACCTGTGCAGCTGCACACATTGCCCACTCGTAGCGCAGTTCACTTGTCTTGACGCCTGGTGTGATTCTGCGATTCCACCCATATACATGACGTTCTTATAGCTTTTTTGTTATTAAGCTTTTTCAAGCACTGGCGTGGCTCCGTGGTAGAACACAGGTGTTCTACCATGGAGCCACGCCACGCCATAGGCCTGGGTTCTACCCTCATTCGGACCGAATATTTTTAGATGCGAAGCATCTTATGAACGAGCTCTGTCCCCCCATTGTCCGCCGTGGCCAGATGACGATGACGATGACGCTGCCATCACGGCACAGCACGTGCAAGGTAACCATTATACGCCATGACGATGACGATGACGCTGATGACGATGAAGAATAAGCGCGTTCCAGACCACACACTCTCTTTCTGCCATCACGGCACAGCACATGCAAGGTACCCACTATACGTCATGACGATGACGATGACGCTGATGACGATGAAGAATAAGCACGTTCCAGACCACTTATTCTCTTTCTGCCATCACGGCACAGCACATGCAAGATACCCACTATACGTCATGACGATGACGATGACGCTGATGACGATGAAGAATAAGCGCGTTCCAGACCACACATTCTCTTTCTGCCATGGATGAAAACGATCGTGAACGCGTTGTCGCCCGCGAAGGGCAAAGCGGCAATGCCAACAACAACGCCAAAAACACATTGTATATACTGTACACACGCGTAGTCATTCATTTACATGCGCGAGTGGGCAATATCACGGGTGATTTACGGTAAGAACGATCCCGAATGCTTCGCATACTACTCAGGGTTCCCTTACGGGGAAATGTGTGCGATTTTTGTTATTTGTTTATTTGCATCTATCTCAAATTTTCGCTCACGGATTTTCCGCTTACCACCGAACGACGCCGACACCGGAATTTCTGCGAAACGAGTTTATTAACACTGTCGCGTTAAAATGCAAACCTTAATGCTCAGGAATGTATCTTCACCCTGTTCCCTTCAGTTACTGTGAAATGTACAATACAATCTCCCCCTCCCCACCACCTGACCGCATTAAGGACCCCCCCTCCCCCCCCTCCCCACCAACACCCGGGATCCACTCCTATAACAAAACGACCGAGCTGCCTGCGGCCCACCGTAGAGCCTTCTGCACTACCTTGACCCTTGAGGGACAACGCGTTTTCGACGCTCAACCGTCATCGCTTGCTCCTGAACAGCAGCCGATAACGAGCATCGCTACCCCTTCGTCGGCTCTCCACTTCCTTCGACTACATCTCTAAGCGAAACACCGTCCGCCAAGGCAACCGACGCCGACAGAGCTATGCCTACAGTTCCAACGCCACCAGACGAATACGCTGCTGCCCTTGAAACGCTAGCACGGCACTTCGCGATTGAAACCAGGGCTATCGCGCCCTGGCCATAGGTACGGCTGAGTGTAGAGGACATGACAGCACCATCATCACGGACTCTCAGGCAGCCTGTCGTCTCTTACTACGAGGCAGAATTCCTAGAGGATACCGTGGTGTAATGAAACACCGCCTCCATAACGATCACACAATCTTCTGGTGCCCGGCTCACCAAGGGTTGGTGTGAAATGAGAGGGCAGACGCCGCGGCTCGCGCACTAACTTTCCGAGCAGCGACACCGGTCTCCTCAGCTGACTTCCAAATCCCAACGCCTCACGAAAATTACAGCCCTACAATCGCGAAGGACCTGCTTGCCCATCAGCGTTTTCCTCGACAGGTATACGCCCCTCCCCACAAACACCTCACGGGAGAGGAGGCCATCAATTGGAGAAGAATTCAGACTGGGGTTCATCCTCACTTAAAAAGATTACACGCCATGTTCCCAACGTGCTATCGAAATTCCTGCCCTGGTGCGGAGGAAGTCCTACACTATATCATATTAGCTGGGGCTGCTCAAACCATCCCCCATACCTGAGACACACATACATGACACCAACACACACGTTGGAGCAGTGGGAGGCGCGACTGTCCAGCTCTGACCTGGCCGACCAGCAGGCGCTGATCACCCAGGTTGAACGGGCGGCTAAAGCCAGTGGGGCCCTCGACTAGGGCTCCCCCCCCCATAAGAATGGCTTCTGCTTAAATAAAGTTTATCTCTCTCTCTGCCTGCAATGTACCCGTGGAGCGGCACCGCTTTCGCGATCGTCGTGAAATGCCCAGTGAGCCCAGACCAGACTTCGTTCTTGTGTTTCGTGAACTGGCGTCTTTAAGTGATTTCGTCGCGCCAGCCGACCTAAATCTGTATGACCAGTTCGTTACCAGGGTCTCGTGGCCACGTCTACGGGAGAGACTGCTGTTCGAGGGCGACGCACTGATATTCGACCACGCCGCGGAGATCTCTCTCCTTCGCTAGCAAGCGCAATGCTCAAGCTCTCGGAAACCCTTGTTGATCAACTGTTACCACAATGTCCGCGTAAAATCAACGCGACAGGCCGCAACAGAGGTGGCCGCCAATCCAGCAGTACCGACAGACGCTCGCCTAGCCCTTCCCGTTCCTCAACCTGCGCCAGAGAACGCTAGCGCCGTCGTCCCGTACTTCCACGACATAACGAATCACTACTGCCTATACAGCATACCATGTGCCCCCCCCCCCTTACATCGTAGAGCTACTCGCCACCACGAAATACTATGGCGCCAGTTACAGACCCGTACATTCCCTACCCCATCTTTCCGCCATCTTATACACCCTGCGATATGTCCCTCCCCTTTATGCAATTTCTGCCAACAAAGAGCTAGTCTAGACCATATCATGTGGGGGTGTACTCGGAACCCACCACCTAACTCTCTACACATTAACAGTAAGGAGCAATGGGAGGCTGCCATGTGCAGCTCGGCGCCCGAGGTCCAGGACCAGATCCTGGATTGGACCAAGAGGGTAGCGGAGACCTACGCCGGATAGGCTCCTCTGCTCCCTCCATACCGCTCCTTTCCCTCTTGGGATAAATAGTTTTTCTCCTCCTCCTCCCGTACTCCGGAAGCGTTGGCGGAAACTGCGGCGTATAAAGCTGCCAATCGTCAACATGTTCCGCTCGTGGCCGAACCTGCTTCAACTGCAGTCGCCGGGGTCACTTTCAGCAAGTATGCCCGAGTACGCGTCGCGGACGTGGAAGATGCCCAGTCCGGGTCCGTGAAATTGTTCCAGAGCCCGATGCCGTGAGTGTCTTCAGTATTCTTAGTGTTCCCTCTGGCAAGCGTGTAGATGTTTCCGTTGACGTCGGAGTTCAACAAGTTGCTTCGTCGTCACCTACGGGCGTCGTAATGCTTGTGGTAGACACTGGGTCAGCTGTATCAGTAATGGGAGAACACTTTTGAAGCTTGCTTTAAGACCAAGTTCACCTCCAAAGCTCCCAATTTACGGTGCTGGATCGTTCACGCCGGAAAATTCCCGTACGTGGAGTTCCCTGCATGCGTTACGTGTAAAGCAGAAACCTCTATGGTGACTTTCCGCGTCACACCAAGTGAGACATCGCTTCTTGACATAGGTGCTGTACAAACTCTTGGCCTTTGTATTGTAAGCACGGAACTACGCTGCTTCAACAAAACCATCGAAAGAAGTTTTAACTCGGTGGCGTCGAACTGTCCGAACACGCCACCTGTGCAGAGGAATCAAAACAAGTGACATTACACAGACAAAAGTGCCAAGAACTCGCCCACACCACTTCAGCCGGTACCTCTTCCCGATAAGCCCTGGTAGACGATCGCCATTGGCATCGTCGGTCTTTTCGAGTGTGCGCCCGCAGACTGCAGATTCGTCATTTCAGCAGCAGATTACTTATCGAAATGGCCAGTAGTGGTGTTCTCCTCCGATGCTACCTCTGACACGGTGACGATGTTTCTTCTCACTGTCTTCGCACGTGAAAGTTCCCCGACCGACATTGTATCTGACCACGGCCGATAGTTCACGTCAAGGAAATCTGGGTCCTTCCGAGAAGATCACGGCATCAAACACATTTCTGCCGTGCCCAGCCCGTGGAGATATTCAACGGTGTATTAAGTCGTACATCCAACTGGCCCTATACTTGAACAATATCCAGCGCAGGCAACTGTAACGGATACCTACGAATATATAGTACTACCCCTCACAGCCCCTCTGGTCGTCACCTCCGCGCTTCTGGAGCTCTTCCACGAGGCCGTCACATGATAACAGCTCTGGACATCATTGATCATCCAACAGCCGATTTGCGAGCAAATCCAGCTCGGGAGATGTGGGATCACGAGAAAGACTGCAGAGCACCAGCGGGAAAGTAACGTCCATACTGAACAACAACGAGCGGCCAAGGTTCACAAGTTCCAAGTTGGAAACTATGTACGGGTGAAGAAGCCATTCCAGGGCCAAAGAACGTTTCTAGTAATGGACCACCACTGAAAATACTCGAGGATAGGATGCTGGTCCTTCTGCCTTGAAGACGGTAAAACCTGGGACGCTTCACAATTGGGACGCTTCACAAACCTGGGACGCTTGCAATTATGCCGCACGAATAGGGCTGCTGGACGAAAGAGGAAGACGAAGCGGAGAAGGTAGCGAAAGAGAAGACTTTTTTTAACCACGTAACATTCTTCAAATAACCTTTTAAGTTTCAACTAAGCATTCTTGGCCCATCCCCCAGAGTGGGTACGTGCCATAGAACAGAAGGAAAAACAAACAAACAAGACATCGCAAACAACCTTTCCGAAAATTTGGGCTTGAGCTTTCCGTAACGGTATTACTCTCCCTGTGTCGGCACTTGGGTCACTGAAACAGGAGCATATACGATGCCGTATTTCATCGTATTAAGGAATCAAAGAGACTGCCATGCCAACATTACAAGCACATATTTTTTTAGATTAATTTAGTTATTTTATTTATCTTCACTCATTTCTTTATTTGCCTCTTTTTTTTTTTCTTCAGCATTGAATAAAGCAAGCGTCAGCACTAATATTTTCGCTAGTCTAGAAACAGCCTTTTGGTGATTTTCTTTTTTCTTCACCAATTCTTCTGTCGCACGATTCATGGCCGATCCCCCCGTGGTGGGTTGAGCCATTCATCTAGGAACCAACCAACCAACGGTCCCCTGACCCGTGTGTATTCCTTACAAGGCTTAACATCGACTCACCAAGGGCAGAGGACAAATAAACTTTAAAGTAATATTTCCAAACTGCTTTTCGACAGTTCCTTTTTTTTTTTTTTGCGTGTGTGTGTGTGTGTAAATTGTGACCACATTCGGTCCTTCGGTTTCTCTCAGCCGCATGAACGTACGCGCGTGCATCTGTGAATTGACGCTCTTCGAACGTAGTTGCGACACAGTTAAGCCTGATTCTGCAGACGCCACCTCCCTGGCCGCGCCTCCGCACAGTTCACATAGACCGCGCTCGCCGTAGAAAATAAAGGGTGAGTACACTGTGCACAGATGGTGTCAAATATGTTTATTTTACGCGAACACAGAAGATTTAAAGCCTGAGTATCACGTCAGCAGTCCCGCTGTCCTCAGCCAACAGCGTGTTCTCTGTAGATGGACATATTGTCGCGTTGGTTGGTGCCTGCCAAAAAAAGACGTACGCGTGTGTCCATCATGACTGTGACGTTATGATGCATTGCCTTTACAGGGACAATTGTGGCAATCCGACGACGCGGCGACTACTACACCTGTAACTGGATCTAACGGACTGGGACAAAGCCCTCAAGAAGAAACGAACGACTTCGTGCACACAACGGTAAGCTGAAGCGTATGGGAGAGGAGCAAGGGTACATAAAGTAAGAGTGCTGCACTTAATGGGTCTCTTTGTTTAATCGAAGGGGCAGCTTTGCTCAAGGGTGGGGAACCAAAAGGGAGGAGGTGGGGGGCTGGTGGCTCAGCTCACATCTTGGACTGCTTTAGTTATGTGTGTCTGGGTGAGGGAGTGGCAGTGTTATATCTGAATTTAAATATGAGCGATAAGGGTGACATCGAGGGCTTCTTGGTTATTTCAATCTAACAATGCTGGTCACCAGGCAAAGCGGGACGGCACCCCCTGGCCCCCGCTAACTTGTGATTGGTGGAGCGGTCCGATCATCCTCGTCTAGAATGTTAAGTCAGGGAAGAAGGAAAGTCCTGTGCGGCTCAGGGTGCTGTAGTCGTGGTCTCCGCGATTAGCTATACGTCACCATCCTGAGCAGGGGCGTAGGCAGAAATTTTTTTTCGGGGGGGCGGGGGGGCACCTCCTTGATCTGAAGTGGGGGCCGGGCAGGTAGTTGTGGTCAACCGTCATTTTGTGCTCTATATGCCATGGAAAAAAAATAAAGAAATTGGGGAGGGGGGGGGGGGGGGAGGCACTGGCCTGGTATGCCACCCCTTGGCTACGCCTGTGATCCTGAGGCGCCCACCGCTTCTCCACGCTTTCTCTACGAACACTGTCGGCATGTGACGCCAACTGTTTTGATGAGTTCCTAGCCGCCGTCGAGGACACACTTTTTCCGACCTGGACACCTTTCAGAAAGAACAACGCAACAACGGCAGCTTGGTTGCACTCTTCGATCCAGCTGCTCAGACGACAGGCAACAATGGCTTTGCGTGGATTTCTCCAAAACAAAGAATCAATCATCTTACCGTGCCCGCCTCCCATTGGTGGTCCGTAAGACTTTGAGAACACGTGTGCTCCGAGATACGCACGATGACGCCGCCGATGGACACATGGAATTCGCCCAAGCATACCAGAGAATTCAGGGCCGAGCCGTGCGCATGGACCGTGCCGTAATAAGCGGCCACATTTCGCCACGCTCGTCGCTCGACAGCCACTGAGCATTTTTCACGGCGGCACACGGAAAGGAAGTGCCGTCGTCCCTGATAAGCGATAGGTTGACGGTTCGTGCGCACGGTTGTTTCGCTCCAATCACAGATGAGGGGGGCCGCTATAAGATAGCGCATGAGCACTCCGTCTCGCGGTTTAGTTTCATATTTCGAGGACTTTCTTTAAACACAAGAAAATGTCACCACGCAGCATGTACGCTACCACAAAAAGAAAAAAAAAAGGTGATCGATCGTTTTGTAATGCCCTCTACAGCGTAACAAAACACATTTGGCGCTAATGTGAATATTAAGAACGTCGCATAATCGATCCTATTTCGGTAATGAAGTGCAACATTAAAATGCACTAACGAGTGTCATATGACGTGTCAATATGTCGCGTGAAAATGTGTCATTGGGGTCTTTCAGTAGTGGTTAACTACTTTTTAACAGGAAAATGCTTTCTGCCGGTGTCCACCGAGACCTCAATGGCGTGTTTCCGTCACGGATATGACGTTGGTAAAAGGCACAATAACGGATGAGAAAGGAGAAACTAGAACTAGAAGTTCTACCACCGGGGATCGAGTCCACGACGATAGGCGCCCGCTACTCTACTGACCACGCCACGGATACGCATGCACGAGGCTACTCAAACGTGCTTTATATCTTGCACACAGTGGCGTACCAGGGGGTGGCACCCCGGGCACGTGCCCCCCCCTCCGAAATTTTTTTTCGCCATGGCATACATAGCGAAAAATGGCAATTTCAAGGAGGTGCCCCCCCCCCCCTTCCCCCCGAAAAAAATTTCTGGCTACGCCCCTGCTCGCACATTTTCTCTCTCGCAAGGTGCTCTCTGTTGACGGGGCTTGACGGGGCGGGGGTGGTACCGCTGTCTGTGAGCGGTGAAGTGAAGTACTACGTCATGACTCTAATGAGCGCCGATAGAGAGCGATTTGGCGACGACGCAGAGCGTCTCGATGCCAGCGAGGAGGGCTGGCCGCGCTAGCATCGAAGAATCGCCCTATGCGCAGCTACGTTCTTTGCCTTTCGATTCGTGTTAGCGTGTGACGGCTCGTTGTCGGAATAGTGCAGCTTCCACATGCGTCAACGATGCCGTGCCTTCGTGAAGCGAGACAGAGGCCAGCGGCACGTGGAACGCCTTCGCGCGTTCGCGACTCAAGCTGCTAATATCTGCTTGCCGTGTTGCTGAAGCGTAGTGTGGTAGTGCATGCTTGAGGACAGGGCATAGGCTACCCTATTACACGGGAGCGCACATCGTGCCGTGCCTCTTCTCAATTAACGACGTTTTCAAGAAGTGCATATCGAGTACCAGTGTTCACTGGGTGCTTATTGATGCCTCTTTGCGCGGGATTCACGATACGCTGGTATATGTTAACAACTTCAGCTACCACAACGGTTAAACTCATGATCATGGGCGTCCAGACATCGCGATGGAGATGTACCATTAGGTGTCAACGTGGGTACATCGACGTCAAATGGTGCTATAGCTGCCAAACACAAACAGACATTGTACAAGCTCGCACACATCAATGCACAATAAACGATCAACTATGTAAGTGAAAACACGTTTCACTTTCGTGTTATGCCGATTCCTTGGACGGAGGGATTACCCATGTCGTTTTTTAAATCCTTGATTCTGGTTATGTGAAACACCCTGTACACTCTTCAGGTGAGGACGCTTCTCGGCTTGCTTGCGAGGTGCGTTCGAGCAGATGAAGCGCGCTTTCGTCGATCCGGTGACGGCAGCGGATGTCTATCGGCGGGGTGCGACGCAACTTCAAATAAGAAAACGCTTTGTATACCGTTGCTATAGCAACGGGCGTGGTTGGCGCGGCAACACCGGCGTTCGCCTCGCGTCGCGTATCTCGCTCGCGAAAAACGCGCCATTCGGTTGCTGTAACAACAACAGTGGGTACAGAAATGCCGCACTCTGTCTTCAGGTACGTACTGTCCTCCCGCCGATAGATATCCATCCATCACCGACGCCGGACCGACGAACGCGCGCCCGTTACTACCTTACCTGATCGATCCAGCATCTGAAGTGTCGTGACCGAAGGAGGGTGAAAGAAAAAATTTGGAGTGGAAGCTCACGCAACGTATTAACGGCAGAGATGAAGCCACAGTTTGCCCCTGGTTTGTCTCGGAAACTTTTGGGGTGGTGCCCGCTATAGAGGTAAAGTGGATTTGCTGTGTTAGCGGCCGAGGTAACTATAAAATAACAGTTAGTTGTTCCCGACTGAAGTAACTTACCGATATGAGCATTCACTTAATCTCCCATAAAATTCGCCTAGGCATTCGGGCTTCTTAAGGAGTCTCGTAACACAAAAGCACAGGTAGAGCACTATTTGTCCGAAAAAGTTACGCATGTTAAACTAGTATAGGCACCGTCTTCTGACCAGAGGGAGCATTGTTGCTCGCACTGGCCTGTCCCAAGTTCAGACATTAGCCGTCAGAGGCACGCAGAAAACAGACGCGAGCACGCGTCCCCCCAGTCATTTTTAAGGCGAAAGCCTTTAATGTCTCATGCTCACGTCCGTCCGTCCGTCCGTCCGTCCGTCCGTTCATCCGTCCGTCCTTCCATCCGCCCGTGTCCGTCCGTCCATTCGTCCGTCCGTGTCCGACCGTCCATGTCCGTCCGTCCGAGCCCTGGCACGGTGCCAGGTGGCCGCCGGGGCGCGCAAACGGACGCCGGTCGCGTCGGACTCTACAGCGCTCGTGCTTCGCTTGCGTAGCTTCGCTGTGCCCAGCGTTTCCAATCATGCAAGGAGGGAGACGCGCGCATCGCGTTCCATTCTGACCGACCCCATCTCAATGGACACAGGCGTTCGCGGAACACACTTTGGAATTTACAAAGTGTCCGTCAATTTAAGCGCTGGAACGCGGATGACGTCTGCACGATGCGCAAAGGGCGAGAAAATACGAACGCATGCGAACGGAGGCAGATAATAGGGAGTTTTCGAATAGCGTACGCAAAGCTTTGCGGTCCTTGCGGTCGCCCGCTATTTCCGTCACTTAACGGGGGCCCGCAAGCGGTTAGCGTACGACGCATGCGCAGTTGCGGCAAAAGCAAACGCAAAGCTTTGCGTACGCTATTCGAAAACTCCCTATAGTCTCTCGTCTCACTGCGATTCACGGTAAAAAATTTATAAAGAAAACACGCACACATTCCGTTTGTGCGTCATCCCACTGAGAGAGTAACAGAAAGATTGCAGGAAACTTTGTACATTCCAAAGTGTGTTCAGCGAAAGTTGTGGCCATTCGACTGACTATGCCATGTCTTTTTTTTTCTTTTACACTCAATAACATTCTGCGTCTCTGTCTCCTTGGGCGCGACCTTACACCATGGGCTAGACCATGGTGTAAGATATATACTCTTTAGGTGAGGACACTCGCGAGACGCGATCGACCAGATAAAGTATAACAACGCCGAGCGTCCGTCGGACCGCTGGCGGCAGCGGATACCTACCGGCGGAATGACGCAACTTCAAGACAAAAACGCGTTCCCGTAGCAACTGGCGCTTCGCGGAAAATTTCAATTGTCCGGACAGCGAACGCGGCTTGACACACCAAAACCAAAGTTAGAAACGCATACCGCGTCTTGCGCGGGCGGAAAGCGCGACCTGCGGTAGACGCCGGCGTCGCCACCGAACACGTCGGTTGCTATAGCAACAGGTGCAGAAAGCGTTTTCTGTCTTTGAGTTGCGTCTTCCCGCCGATAGATACCCGCTGCCATGCCCGCTGCCCTCAGCGGACCAACGGACGCGCGCCGTTGTTACTTTATCTGGTCGATCGCGTCTTGCATGCAAGCCGAGGAGTGTCCCCACCTAAAGGGCTAGAGCCAATTGCGCTTCCCGAATGATTTTATTTCAGACACACTGACTGCTGTCAAAACGTTTACATTTAATTATTCGACAACGCTTAACTAAAAGCGGTATGCTCAACCCCTACAGTACCATGGGGAGCTCTACTCTTATGTTCACATTGCGTAGATTGAGAAAACGTCGACAGAATTATGCCCGCGTCCCTTGTGCTAGCTTTAGGGGTTTATGTCAATCTGTGCACTCGATCTAGGCTATCGTGCTACACTGTTCTGACACTGGAGAAGATTCGTCTTATCGCTGTCACGTGGTAGCTACATATTTTCTTAGCGGCTCACTGAGCTCACTGCTTTCTACGCAGTCTTCCTCGTATTCCCGTAGCCCTGAAGATGGACAGTGGCGAGAACTGGGAGCACGGTGAGTGCCTGAAGCTTCTAAGTACTGAGAATACTAAGTAACATGTGGAAAAACGATCCTAATGAATCGACGCGCGCCACCAAGACGGAATATAGTGCGTAGCTGTGCTTAATTCGCGCTCGATTTGCGATCTTTGGATTGATAATTCATTTTTATATTCGCAATGCCCATAGACTGTCGCGCCCCTAGCGGAATTTAGGAGCGTCCTCTCATGGATGATCAGTAGACGACACCATGGCAGCCCTACGCAGTAGCGCACTTGTTCGGCTGTGTTAGCAGGAAAGAAACACTACGAGTTTGCATGTTTCCTGCTTCAGTGAACAAGCCGGGCCCTCCGTAACACGATAAATCTGATTCGTTCTTGCGAGACGCGAAGTTTTCGTGAAAATACGTGCCAACTCGCGCGTTCAACGATGACCCACATCGTACAAATATCAGCTTCGCGAGGTTTTCTGTAGCCACGTAGGTTAAACGCTGTCGTCTGACCGTCTCAGTTGAAACTCACCTTGTTTTACTTGCATATAGCATTCGTCAGTGCTCTTGTAGTGCATGAATTTATAACATTGTAGGCGGGAAGTCGCGAGAGCTAGCGATGTATAACTGAGTAATCACAAATTGGCCAGCGTTGCGCCGCTTGTTTTTGTACGTTTGTTGATAGATGGCAGCACTCTGCAAGCGATTTGTTTGTTGACCGGTGTGAGAGCAAGAAGTTCTGCGCGCCCAGATAACGTTGTGACGAGGACTATTCGAATTCGTTCGGCGGAGGGAAGTAATTCTTCAGATTGCTTCAGCAATAATGTTAAGAGGAACCACCTTGACGACGAGGATTTTCACTGGACGGAGAAGGCTCTGAAAGCGTGCGTGTGTGAGAAGGAGTGTGACAGCGACGATGAACGATCAGCTGCTAACTCACGAGGAGCGAGTTGCACTTCACGTCCCCTCGCGCGCTAATGTTTTTTTCACGCTCGTAAGTCACTTTGATTGTATTTAATGTATAGTATCCTTCAGCGAGATCAAAATAAAAACATAGTTTTTCTTGTACATTGCACGTAGCGCAATTATTGTGGATATTATCGAGCGCCGCATTCCGCCAAAACACTCGAGTTCGGAGCAGGGAAGCGAAATTATTAGAGCGATGAAACGTGCAGTCACGGCCACAATCCACGCCTATCGGCTCACTTCTCCTGTACTTCACCATTACCTTCCGATCGGCATAGTTGTTCGACGCATTTTCGCATTGCGAAGAATTCGTCGTTGCGAAAAGCATACGTGCGTGTTCTTTTCGATATTCATGTTTCGATCGTGCTGATCGAACCTGCGGCATCTGAGTGCAGTGAATTGCGCACGGCTTGAGTCTGAGCATGGCTGTGACACAAGCGCTACTAAATAGGATGTTAAATGCTTGTGTTCCATTGAAGAAGCAACTCCGCGTTCCTGACTGTGCAAGTAATGACGACGGCGTATGTTTGCAAACCATCGCCACGTTAAACATTCGGTCTCGTGCAGCAGCGATGACGCTACTCGCTAGCGGCCTACCACTGCGGCAAATCCGTCAGGCAGGCTCGGTACACAGTATCTCGGAGTGCCGTTCAGGTCATACGTCAATTCTAGTTCATGGAGTTTTCTGCAGCACGCACAGGATTTCGCACACCATCGTTTGTGCACGGTAACGGAGCTGAAATATAACCTTCCACACCGCGGCAGATAATTAGGTGGCGAGCTTCCATGGTTTGAGAAAGCATTTCGGTCTCATATCCATTTCAGTGCAGCTCATGACTTCATCCGGTGAAAGTGGCACGGGCCGTACGTACGCACGTCCTATCTGTTTCTATGCTAACAAACGGATTGACCCTCCATCGGGCGCGATCTTGAATCGTACAGCGCGCCACCTATAGTTCGTGGGCATTGCGAATACAGTTGAACCCACTTATAGCGATACCGGTTTTAACTATATATCGGGTATAACAATGAGAAGCTGCTGCACCATCGACTTTTGTATGTTTTCGATATTGAAATAACCCGCTCACAGCAATCCCCGCATGTCATTATCGGTTATAACAATGAATTCTGGCTGTTGGATGTCCATGTCGAAAGGTAATTTCACAGAGTTCCAGTGTCTTAAACTTCAGATGTCATACATTGGCTCTATAAGGATCGTGGCATTCCCTTGAAAGCGCCCGAATTTTCAAGCACGGCCGAAAATCGGCCGCGCTGTTCACTAATGTCTGTTGGCGTATATCCCATCCGACATTATAGTTTTCTAACAACAGCCTGCCGTACTTCGACATTGCTTTTTTTTTTCATGCAACCCGTTTATAGCAGTTACCGGATATAGCAATGGAATTTTCCTTGGCACTTGAGTATTGTTATAAATGGGTTCGACTGTATATATATATGTTGGTACTCTACACGCCGCTATAGAGCTCCACGATATTTTGTTTCTTGTACTTCATAATGTTTCTCTTTGCAGAGCACGGGTTGAGCGATTCAGGTTGATTAGCAATAGCTAAGCGCCCTATCCACGTTTGCATACAGTTTCTCAGAGCTTTTATTTGAAGCGCTTTGTAAGGTACACCGAGCTGTTGAATATGCGTTTTGCTTATCGTTTCTATGCAACAGCTCCTTCCATCGTCTTGTTCGTAGTGTTCTTCATTTGTGCCAGTATGCCTATCATCAGTTCTGTGAAGACACTCAATGTATTTTGTCTGCTGGTTCATATTTAATTAACACCCCACATGCGCACAAATGTAAGCGCTTGACTTCTTTGAAAGCGTGAAGAAATCACCCATTAAGTTTTCACACGCCTTACGTACGCGTACAGCTGTAGAGTGTACTAGAAACTCTAGTACAGCGTACTCGAATAATATTATTCTAGTCTGCCATACGTTTGAGTTCTTTGCTTGACGGGAACACTTGTTGATCCGTCCTGTTCTGACAGCGCAGCTGAATTTGCGAACTTTATTTAATTACCACCAGAGAAACGCATTTGAAATTACAGCAGAAAGCATGTGAAACTGGCGGTCGCCGTTAATGCGCGTATGTTGAACTATGTTGAAGAATTGTTTCTCGAAGTGCGCTTTCATTTGAACGGTGATTTGGCAGCAATGTCAGCGTTGAGAAACGCGGAAAGAGTCTCTACGCGCTGTTTTGCACAAACTATGGTCCCCTCGATGCGCGCGCCCCCCTGCGCGTATCAAGGTACGCTAGAAAACTAGCAGTTGTTCCGTGAACGAATACAACCGATGAGCGAAGCTGCTTAGAAATGAGACGCATGCGGCGTTCGGCGCACGTGGCGTTTCATTGTCCAGGCAACGGACCAACCGCTGGGCGGAGGACAGAATGAAGCGATGGTTTTGCGCGTTCGCCGGTTTGAGGGGAGAGCAGATTCAAAGAAAGAGGGAGACTAATGTGCCTCCGTGTCGCATGCGTTCGTATTCTCGCGCTTTGCGCATCGTGCAGACGCCATCCGCGTTCCAGCGCTCATAAAGCTCATTTATCCGCCCGCGTGAGAGGGAGACGCTACAGCTGGCACCGTGCCAGGGAGCTTCAACGGCGACGGTGACGGCGGGGTGCCAGCCTAAGGAGCTTCGCTCCTAACAAACTAAGCGTGGCCTCCCCGATTAGCTCCGGCCAACGCGCCTTTTGCGGAGTCAATCTCGGAAGGCCACGGACAAAGTGTTGTTGTTGGTGGTTAGAAGAAGAAAGAGACGCCTAATTTCTGCAGCCCAAAAGGGAGCACGGCGCAGCGTCTTGGGGAAGGGGAAAATGGGAAAAAAAGTGGATAGAGGTGAAGGTTAGATGTGTAGAGGCCGAGCGATCTTCAGCACGAACAGCAGCATGGCCGGCAGCAAGGGCAGGGGTAGCAAGGGTCCCGGTCTTAGCGGTAGGAAGGCCCAGTCTCCGATAGGCCGTGGTGACCCTCGAGCGTTCCTGTGCCAGGCCAGGACAGGCACAGAGGAGGTGCTCGAGGGTCTCGGGGTCACCGCAGCGGCTGCAGGCGGGGGAGTCACAGCGACCCTTGGCATGGAAATTCTACGAGGGTTGCAGCGGGAAGGCCCTGCTGCCTTAGGTAATTACAGAGAGATTTAGAGATGGGGACCCAAGTCAATGCGTCCCCAAGCTGCATTTGGTAGGGTGTGTGTGCAAACTTCTCTGCGTTTTGTCATTTGGTAGGGTGCTGTTGAGTTGAGTTCGGAGGAGCAATATAGTCTTACAGTTGGGTCAAATGCGGGTGGCGTTGCATGAAACGCACGGGACGCCACACGTGGGAAAATTAATAGCCATTCTTAGTTGGGCGTCTGCAGCAGCTTTATGGACGGACGCTGCCAGCCATTTACAATGGCAGCCTGCGTCCGCAGAGCTTGTGCGGACGCCCTACTAACCCCCGTATTCAGAAACGCTCCTTGACTTGCACTTGACTTCCCCGCCTCAAAGCAGCGCGTTTGAAACGTGTTTGTGCTGCCTTGGCACCGCCTAAAGACAGCGCGTTCGAAAAGCGTTTGTGCTGCACTGAAGGCGGTGGCAAGTCAAGTTCAAGTCAAGGAGCGTTTCTGTCAGTTTCAGTTCGGTTTCCGCAGCAGCTTTAAGGAAGCAGGCTGCCAGCCGTTTCCAATGACAGCCTGTGTGTGCAGAGCTGTCGCGGGCGCCTAACTAAAGCTGCCTACTAATATGCCAGCCGCGGGCCACACTGTGGCCCACGCTTCGTCTGCGTCGTCTCGCTGGCGACCCAAGACGCCTTGGGGAACACGCTAATTTTTTATTTTAAATGCGAATGCATTTCATAGTCGGGCTATGTCAGGCATCCGGCGTTGTGCGGCGTTGGCGTTGTCCGCGGCAGGTGTTATCTCTCCGCTCTCACTCCCTCTTCCATAGCAACAGCTGCGGGCGCGCGCTTATCCTCACCCCTAGCAACCGGAGCAGGTGGTGCGGGCGGAGTAGCGGAGAGTGAGTAGAGATGAGGAGGGCGCTCGCATCGCGGGAGCTCGGCGGAGCTATATATGAAAAAAATTTTTTTTAATAAAAAAAAAGAAAAAAAAACACAAAAAAAAACAAAAAAAAAACAGGCGCTGCGCCATGCTCCCGACCGGGCTGCAGAAATTAGGCGCCTTTTCCTTCGAACCACAACCACCATATATGAATGGAGTGAAGCGCGCGCGAAATGCATTCGCATTTCCTCACGATTCCCTTCGGGGAGGTGGGGGCATTGTTTTTGGATATTCGGTCAAGCGCGAACGCAAAAACCCAAGACTGGCTTAGGATTCTGCACATGCGCGCTTGCGGCTCGCGAATTGCTTCACTCCTCAATACGCTTGGGGCCCCAATTCTAAAAGCTGTCTAGTGACGTTTGAACGTTCCTGGGCCAGGGATAGGTATGCACAAAGGAGGTACTCCAAGGTTTCTGGGTTGCCGCATGTTCTGCAGCCCAGAGAAGGGATGTGGCACTTGGCATGCTGCAGCCCGACAGCCGTCGAGGACTCTCCCAACAATGGGCCGCGAAAATAGACTATTTTCCTCTCTTCACCATCTCGTCATCATCGTCATGCTTCGTGTGCTGTAAAGGTTACATGTTAGAGCAATGGGCTTCGGCACGGGAAGACCAGATTTCAAATGCAATTGTCTTTTGCGCTTAAAATCCCGATCGGTCGGTCGGTTGAAATGGCTGCGAAGTAAACCAATGACGTGTCATACGCATTCAGAGAGGTATAGTTGTCTCGCTCGAAACACGAAGCACTGATAGCGACAGCAGTCTATTCGGCAAATGCACAGGCTAATTGTTCACAGCTATACTGGTCATATGCGTTGTTGTAAACGATACCTTGCCAATTAAAGGTGCGGTGTGCGTGCCGCTGGGTTTAGGTAGGAAACCTTGAACGTGCTGGTTAATTTCGTGAAGGGATTCTGACATCGAAGCCCAGCCAAACTTAATGCATTAAGTATCGTCGACGCACTCTAATTTTTAAAATAACTGTGGTATTTACGTTAGCCGAGAAAAAGTTTTAGCGGTTCGAGCAGAAACCAGCTAGCGCGGTTGTCTTTCACAGTGAATGGCAGGCGCACTGCGCTTCCGTGGGCGGAGTTTATATTGTTTCTTACATTGCAACCAACTACAAGACAGCGCGCGCAGGCAGCCGTATAGCCACTCATTCGCTGCGACCGTCGCCGCATGAAAAAAACGTATGGCTGCTCCACTGCTGCGAAACCTGAGGAGGTGCGTAGCACGGGCACCCATCGATTCCCGTTCGTAGAGTTCCCGTTGCTACGTCTATCAAACCGTCCATGACACTAATGTTTGAGGAGAGCATGTAGGGTTTCCCAGGCACGAGTAGAATCTTGTCAAAAACTCGGTGTGCGACACGTGTGCTACTTTTTGGTGCGCTCCACAGACTTCCTGCTTGTTTGGGCAGTTGAGATACGCGTCGTGGACAGCGAGTTCCGTCAGGTTGTTTCTCCCATCAGATGTAGGCGCAGCGCCGGCGAAGCGTGGGGGGGAGGGACATTCGCTCGCTCGGCTAAAGCTCGGCTAAAGGGACCTTACGCTCGGCGAGGTGGTTGCGCCCTCTCTCGCACTGCCGCGGAGTCAGCCGCATGTTTCCGAAGCGTTTTTAGCTATTTTTAGTTAATATTTATTACTTCTGGGTTATTTCTTTACACATATTATTTTAGACCTTGTTCGTTCATATCAACACGGTCTTCAGCATTGCTAACCTTGCGATGGCCTGTATTGAGCGCTTTACTGTGAGCGTGATCACGCCACATAGGATGCATGGATGGACGAGAAGCCTGGATCCTGAAGTGCTCCGCACTTAAACCATTCCAGAGATACCGTGTTTCTTACGCATGTACCCACCCTCAAAAGTTTTCGGAACACGAAATTTCCGAAAATAATATATTCCCGCTTTGTCTTTGAACATTGCCCCCAAACAGGTGTTCCAGCTTGTAGTAGTCCTCGCGACCTACGCAGCTACCTGCTAGGTTAGATGCGCCGTACACTA